>CAJQUN010000034.1:0-1200000 GCA_907163345.1 Haberlea rhodopensis | reverse complement strand
TGTTTGTGCACAGTTTCTCGATCGATCGAGACCTTGGGGCCGATCGATCGAGAGAGGCAGAATGATGACAATAAAATGATGATTTATTTTGTTAAGTTTATGGTATGAGATGATATTGAGGCATCTAATATGGTATTATGTGGTCTTGTAGAACCATCCCAGGTACCAGCACAATCAAGGAGATAAAGTCTGTTGACTCCTCCTCCTTTTTAAAAGGTACGTAAGAGACGTACGGGCATCGGACGGTAAAATACATCTTTACACTACGACTATGCTTTTATTGCATGAGTATTCATGATGAAATGATGATGTTTATAAGATATTTGTGATGTTTATAAGATGTCTACGCTGTTGATAAGATGTTTATATATATTCATACGATGTTATTTGTGGTAAGATGCCACGGGGTAAGATGCCCCATATGGTAAGAGGCCATACGATGTTATTTGTGGTAAGATGCCACGGGGTAAGATGCCCCACATGGTAAGAGGCCATGCGATGTTCATAATGTGGTAAGATGCCCCAGGGTAAGATGCCCATATGCATGATTATGAATCAGGGACAATAATAAGAAGTTAATGAATAACCAGCATATTTACTTAACCAATATTTCATTAATTTACTATGATGTTTTTATGATGTTAAGTAAGATTGTATATGCTTATGATGTGTTGTCCCTGTAGGTACGCTTTTGGGCTAAAGGACTAAGGGTCGGGTTGAGGCAGTGAGCTACGAGGAACACAGGAATGTATAGGATTCAAGTCATGATTAGTATATACTCTAGGAGTAGTATAAACCTAAATGATGACATTCTTTTGAGAATGTAATGAATTATTTTTTTGAAGTTTGTATTTTGGCCTGTAATCCTGTTAGCTCATGTAACAACAAGAACCTAAAGAGGTTATTAATGCATGATTAGTCCTTCTTATGTCTAGTAATCACTGTTAAGGTGGGAAGACCCCACACCTGAAGCAACAAAAAAAAAATGCAGAAGATGATAATCAAATCTTCTGTAATCAAGATCTGAAAATCAGAATGAAAAACCGATCAAATCAAATATTCGGGAGAAAAAACTTGGCTCTGATGTCATGTTAAGTTTGAGAAAATACTGGAGGAAAAAGATTTCTCCATTTTCTGTAATGCAGCATCAATCTACAAATGTTTACTGATCGCTTATTTTTTTAAACAATTATTTTTCAAAGATTAGTGTGAAGCGATTCTACCGCAAGTGCACGGTGTCAAGTTTTAGTATAGTGAAAATTAAGTACAGGTTGTCGAATCCACAGGGACTAACGTATAAGTACCAAATAAGATCAATCAAATTATATTTAGCCTACGATTAAAGGAGCTTGATTAACTAACGCTAAATTTATCTAACGAATACAGATTAAACTAGAAACAATGACAATAATGGTTCCGGGAATGCAAAGGTAAGTTACTCAAGAAAATTACCAAGTTTGTCGTTCAATTATGTTATCTCTAATGATTCAATGGAATTCTCAATTTATTAACCAATTGAATTTAAAGGTGAAAGGTTTTCACGATTATTCGATACACTCTCTCGAGCTGTAACGAAACTAACAATAAATTAGAACAAGCCACTCTCGTGCACCTATTTACTAATTTAAAGTTGCTTAAATTATCAAAACCTATTAACTCTAAACCTTTCGATTTTAAGTTCTCACGTATGCGATATCATCTCTCGATCTCAATCGTAACATACATCATAAATTAATGGAGCTTGTTACAGCGTTATCTCTCGATCTCGGCTGTAACTCTCAAATTCAATCAAAGCTAGCTAGACTCTGATCTACACATGCAATTAATTTATGAACTTTAAATATCAATGCGCTCGACTATCAATGAATCAATAATATCAAACATAACGAACTAGAACTTCAATAATATAAACCAAATTCAATGCAAATCAATTACAAATGAGTTTTCTTGTCTCTCGACCTTAAAAACAACAAATGCAAATTGAAAATCAAATAAATTAAGTTTAGAAATACGATAAACGATGGATGAATCCGTGCGTTGCACCGTGATTTCTTCTCTTGTTCCTTCCTTGCACTCCGGAACGGATAGGCTCGACTTTGGACGAAGAACGGAGATTGGATCTCCTTCTTCCGGCGTTGGGCGGCGGCTAGGGCGGCTGCTCTTGACCTAAAAAGTCTGATATTTTCTCTCAAAATTCGTCCCCAATTCTGTGGAAGAGAGTCCCCTTAAAAAGCCCTCCAAAAATCTCGATAAAATAGGAAAATAAAATCTTCAGATCTCGCGTCTCGATCGATCGAGAATTTCACCGATCGATCGGTGCACTGTTCACGCCAGCTTTTGGAACTTACTGCCTCGCTCGATCGATCGGGAATTTCCACCGATCGATCGAGATTTCTCAAAAATTGTTGCTGAAGTTACTGCCTCGCTCGATCGATCGGGAATTTCCACCGATCGATCGGGCCTTCGAAAATTCTGAGTCTTGCTACTGGCTGGCTCGATCGATCGAGAATAAATCTCGATCGATCGAGATCTGAAAAATCCACCTTCTTAATTTTCTTGTCTTTTACGCCTCGATTTCGCCCGTTATCTTCTCATTAGCTCATTTCTTCCACTTCTGATCAAATTTCCTGAAACACATGAATAAACACCAAAAAGCATAATATCATCCAGGAAAAAGTACAGAAAATGGGAAGAAATCACAGTTAAAATCACTCAAAATCTACGCCTATCAACTCCCCCAAACTTAGACTTGATCGTCCTCGAGCAAGCAATAAACTCAAAAGAAAAGTTAAACTCGATACTAAGCATGAATTATCTTTGCAACATATGTAACAGCTCAGAAATCCTACTTACACAGTAATAGAAGTCAATCAACATTTAACACGAAGCATTTTCTCCTAAGCTAAACAATACATCGCAACATCGGAACGTGCGTGTGTGCTATTGTCAAACATGAGTTACATATATATCTTTAAAATCAACATGTGCCATATTAACTCCTAGTCAAGATTACTTTGAAATACTCTACAAGTTTACTATCCTGCACTTCTCCACTAATGTAATTGTTCCCTAGACTTGGATCAAAAGGTCTTAAAAGCTTATAACGTTAGGCCTTTTGGTGTCGGCTTCAAAGAAAAGGTAGGAGGGATTCAAAGAAGAGAGTATAATAAAATCAGTTCAACTCTTTCTTGAGCTTCTCTTCAACTTTTTTTTTTTTTTTTTTTTTTTTTTTAGCCTTGGCCACTTTGGGTCTTATTTTGAATTTTTCTTTTCAAGGCTTTTCTCTACATCTTTTCTTTTTCTTTGCTCATTCTTTTGTTCCTTTTGAACTCATTTGCATATAACAATTCTTTGCAATGAATGAGATTCATTATACTCTCCTAGGGGTAGGTAAAAATTTTCTTTTAGGCTCAAACCAAGGTGGGTATAGTGAGTTGCCAAGAATGTCGAATGGGGGTCTAATCATATGCAATGCATATACCACTCTTTTTTCAATAAGGCTCAAAAGGGGACACTAAGGAATAATATATAACAGGTAGGCTTGAAAGGCTCAAACGGTCCAAAGATCGCCTAAATCATCTCCAAGTCTAGTTCCTAATTATAAATTTCGCCTCAAAGTGCTTTCAACTAAACTGTAAAGTTCTCTAAGATACTCAAGACACATCATAGTTAACACAAATTTTCAATTAAAACAATACATACTTCACTCAATCATGACTCAATAAGTGCTCAAATAGTTCCTCAATTTTGACATATAGTTAACAAAGGATATATACAAACAAGTTAAACATTTTCATGGCTCCTATCTAGATGAGGATTAATTTCATCATGTATTACTATTGCAAGTCCAATTCATCAATTCTCAAGAATAACTCAATCCATAAAAAAAAATTTTTTTTTTTTTTTGTTGGTAATGCTCAAGGACAAATTAGTCTCAACATCATGCAGTCATGCAAGGTATGGGAATAAAACAAGTAGCAGGATGTGCAAAAGCAAGATTATGTACAAATACTCAAAAACCCCCCCAAACTTAGCATGTGAATTGCCCTCAATGAACAAGAAAAATAAATGCCAAGGCAAAGACACATACCATGATGACGATCGTCACTGATCGTCATCCTCATCATGCTCCGGAGGGGGGACTGGGTAGTGGTGCTCCTCGCCACACACGGATCCATGCTACAAAACAAAAATAAAAATAACTAACGCAATAAATTAAACTACAGAAAAAGAAAGAGAAACACAGGGAAAAAGGAAAAGTTCTTGATTTATAGTCCCAAGCTGGACTGTCACCTCTTCGCCTTTTCAATTTGATGGCTCCTTCGGATTCTTTACAGAATCACTCAGGAGCGTACCTTGCGTCCTCCCAGATATCAATGTGGCCAACTGCCCTATCTGCACCTCCAAATTTTTGATTGATGCATCTTGATTCTGCATCCTCACTTCTGTTGATGAAATCAGCTTCGCCATAAGTTCCTCTAAACTCGGCTTTTGTGTGAACCCGGCCTGCGGTTGAGGGTTCAACACATTTTCTTGATTCGACCACCTTAAGTTCGGGTGGTTCCTCCTTGGTTGTAGTTTGGGTAGGAATTATGGGGTGGCCTGTTACCTACAAAATTAACAGCTTCCACAGATTGGTTAAATTGATTACCTGCCTGGCATTCGATGCTCGGATGACCGCCTCCACACAGCTCACAGAAGATCACTTGAGCTTGCATTGCTGCTGCTCCCATGCTGTCAATCTTCCGGTTCATGGCTTCTAATTGAGCCGAAAGAGCAGTGATCTCGTCCACTTGATGGACTCTCATTGGTTTCTGTGGCGTGCTCCTCTCAGACTGCCACTGGTAGCTGTTGCACGCCATTTCCTCCAACAAGCTATATGCCTCTTCCGGCGTCTTTCTCATAATGGATCCCCCAGATGCTGCATCAATCATTGAACGGTTAGCAGAAAATAAACCGTTATAGAACGTTTGTACCTGCAGCCATATGGGTAGACCATGGTGTGGGCATCTCCTCAACAACTCTTTAAAACGATCCCACGCTTCATACAAAGTTTCTGGGTCAAATTGCCCAAAAGTCGTGATATCATTCCGCATCTTCGCCGTCTTGGAAGGGGGAAAGTACTTTGACAAAAACGCCTTTGTCATCCCCTCCCATGTTGTTATTGAACCTGCAGGAAGTGAATTTAACCATGCTTTAGCCTTATCTCGTAATGAAAAAGGAAAGAGCCTTAACCTGATGGCATCGTCAGAGACGCCATTGTGTTTGAACGTGTCACAAATCTCCAAAAAGTTGGAGATGTGATTATTCGGGTCATCAGTCGCTGCTCCCCCAAACATCACCGAGTGCTGAATCATTTGTATGATTGCCGGCTTGATCTCAAAATTGTTTGCTTGAATCGTCGGCCTCGTAATACTAGACAACGATCCCTGAAATGCCGGCTGCGCAAAGTCCATCATCGATCTAGGGTGCTGTGCTTCATTATTCTCAGCCATTTCTCGAGCTTCTCGTAATCTTCTTAGTAACGTTCTCTCTATCTCTGGATCAAACGGCTCGAGAAAGGGTTCCTCTCTTCTATGCATGCACTAAAGAACTGATTCCTGTACAAAGTAGACAAAGGAGACAACAAAAATGCACAAAGATTATTAACAAAGATTGACAAAAGAAAACAAAAAAAAACAAAAACGCAATAATAAAAGAAATTGGCTAAATTACAATTAACTAATCTCGTATGATATTATACAGATTAGTCCCCGGCAACGGCGCCAAAAACTTGATCGCTTATTTTTTTAAACAATTATTTTTCAAAGATTAGTGTGAAGCGATTCTACCGCAAGTGCACGGTGTCAAGTTTTAGTATAGTGAAAATTAAGTACAGGTTGTCGAATCCACAGGGACTAACGTATAAGTACCAAATAAGATCAATCAAATTATATTTAGCCTACGATTAAAGGAGCTTGATTAACTAACGCTAAATTTATCTAACGAATACAGATTAAACTAGAAACAATGACAATAATGGTTCCGGGAATGCAAAGGTAAGTTACTCAAGAAAATTACCAAGTTTGTCGTTCAATTACGTTATCTCTAATGATTCAATGGAATTCTCAATTTATTAACCAATTGAATTTAAAGGTGAAAGGTTTTCACGATTATTCGATACACTCTCTCGAGCTGTAACGAAACTAACAATAAATTAGAACAAGCCACTCTCGTGCACCTATTTACTAATTTAAAGTTGCTTAAATTATCAAAACCTATTAACTCTAAACCTTTCGATTTTAAGTTCTCACGTATGCGATATCATCTCTCGATCTCAATCGTAACATACATCATAAATTAATGGAGCTTGTTACAGCGTTATCTCTCGATCTCGGCTGTAACTCTCAAATTCAATCAAAGCTAGCTAGACTCTGATCTACACATGCAATTAATTTATGAACTTTAAATATCAATGCGCTCGACTATCAATGAATCAATAATATCAAACATAACGAACTAGAACTTCAATAATATAAACCAAATTCAATGCAAATCAATTACAAATGAGTTTTCTTGTCTCTCGACCTTAAAAACAACAAATGCAAATTGAAAATCAAATAAATTAAGTTTAGAAATACGATAAACGATGGATGAATCCGTGCGTTGCACCGTGATTTCTTCTCTTGTTCCTTCCTTGCACTCCGGAACGGATAGGCTCGACTTTGGACGAAGAACGGAGATTGGATCTCCTTCTTCCGGCGTTGGGCGGCGGCTAGGGCGGCTGCTCTTGACCTAAAAAGTCTGATATTTTCTCTCAAAATTCGTCCCCAATTCTGTGGAAGAGAGTCCCCTTAAAAAGCCCTCCAAAAATCTCGATAAAATAGGAAAATAAAATCTTCAGATCTCGCGTCTCGATCGATCGAGAATTTCACCGATCGATCGGTGCACTGTTCACGCCAGCTTTTGGAACTTACTGCCTCGCTCGATCGATCGGGAATTTCCACCGATCGATCGAGATTTCTCAAAAATTGTTGCTGAAGTTACTGCCTCGCTCGATCGATCGGGAATTTCCACCGATCGATCGGGCCTTCGAAAATTCTGAGTCTTGCTACTGGCTGGCTCGATCGATCGAGATCTGAAAAATCCACCTTCTTAATTTTCTTGTCTTTTACGCCTCGATTTCGCCCGTTATCTTCTCATTAGCTCATTTCTTCCACTTCTGATCAAATTTCCTGAAACACATGAATAAACACCAAAAAGCATAATATCATCCAGGAAAAAGTACAGAAAATGGGAAGAAATCACAGTTAAAATCACTCAAAATCTACGCCTATCATTTACACAGAGTACTCTTTATACAATGAAGTAAAGCCAAATAATTAAAGCATGCTTTCTACTTTAGCACTTCTACATTTCAACTAATTAACTATCAACAATTCCTATGAGCACTAGTTAATGAAACTGATGCAGTGAACTCCGCCTTAAAAGAAGGTAAAGAAGGATGAATCTTGCGTAACAAGTGTTTCCTGTGTATAATAAGATCACCACATCCGAGAGGAAAAAATCCAAGAGAAGAACATTGTGAAAACGAGTTACCAACATCATATCAAGTTATCCACATTAGGATTTCTTTTGGATTTAAATTGATAATATCACAGCCATGGTTATTCCAAAATAATTAAACAATTATATGGATCAAACGATAATAGAGTTTAAGTTAAATTGCTTCTAAAACTGCAAGGAAGGGGACCTGAGGTGAAGTATCTTTACAGGCAGAAATTCTTTCTAATTCGCGAAATATAAGTTTGAAATCTCAGCATGTCTATCTGGCCGGTGATGACCACCATCTTCAAAGCAAGCAATTTGACCGGTATTTATCCACCACAGCAAACGATATTATTAGGCAATGGTACAACTATTTCTCCTAAAGAAACAAATTCAATACCAAAAAAAGAACAAAACATTTAGATAAATTGCTGAATATATAAGAGCCTCCAAGCGATCTCCAGTCTCATTATTCTCAACCATGAGATCTTGTACGACTTCAAGCTGAAAATAAGAAATGCAAAAAAATTACGCATAACAAGGAATTACAGTATGAGACTTCAATAGCGTCCATAAGCTATATGAGAATGAAAACCTTTTTATACCTTCCGCCACCAGCTCCGATCATTATGATCACCTTCCACTAACTTCAAAGCAACCCTTCTAGCCCTAAAGTGTCCCAATTTTTCTTCTTTTCTGCATCCAAATGATCTTTTGAATGCACAAATGAAACATCCTTACCTTGCCATTGCTCCACAAATGCACTTCGTGTAACAACCTCTTCTAGTGCATCAGGAATAACATCCCCGTTTTTAGTTTCCTCTTCCTCGACTCCTTCTATTCCTCATCCGACTGTAGCACTTCTACTTGCTTGTGAGTCGAGGCCCACTTACAATTTATATTGAAACTTCCCCTTTCTGGCAGCTTTAGCGTGCGGTTACCACCGTTTTCCCATATCAAGTCTTTACTCTCCCTTGCTATCACAAACTTAAATTCAAGGGGCTCTTCATTGATCATTAGTTCCAAATCACAAACCCGACCATATTGTTGTTTCTAAAGCATGTCCCCAAAAGGATATTGGAAGATCTGCATGACTCATCATTGATCGAACCATGTCCAACAAAGTTCGATTTCTCCTATCGGATACACCATTCCATTGTGGAGTATACGGAGGAGTGAGTTGTGGGACTATCCCACACTCCTTTAGATAGTCATGAAACTCTTGGCGTAAGTATTCACCTCCTCGATCTGATCGAAGGATTTTGATACATTTGCCAAGTTGGTTTTGTACTTCATTCTTGAAATCTTTGAACTTTTCAAAGGTTCTATGCTTATGCTTCATTAGGTACACATACCCATATCTACTGAGGTTATCAGTAAATGTAACGAAGTATTGAAAAACACCTCTAGCTTGTGTACTTATTGGCCCACATACATCACTATGTATTAGTCCCAATAAGACATTTGCCCTTTCAACATGTCCCTTGAAAGGGTCTTTAGTCATCTTGCCCATTAAACAAGACACTCGCATGTTTCATATGATTCAAAATCAAATGAATCTAATACTCCATCCTTATGAAGTTTAGATATGCGGTTCTCGTTTATGTAGCCCAAGCGATATGCGGTTCTCGTTTAGATATGCCAGAGATAAGTCGGATTACAATCATTATTTTTAATCCTTTTAGTATTTATGTTATAGATATGCATATCAAGATTTAATACATAAAGACCATTAATCATTTGTGCACTAACATAAAACATATCATTTAAATAAATAGAACAACAGTTGTCCTTTATCATAAATGAAAATCCATACTTGTCCAAACAAGAAATAGAAATAATGTTTTTCGTAATAGGAGGCAAAAATAACAGTCTTTTAATCCCCGGGCATCACATCTTCCATGTGGTGGAAGATGACTATTATGGAATTGAGAGCTCAAGGGACATTGGTAGACTAGAGTTTGTTCCAGACTCGATTTTGAGTCGATATTTCTCGGCAGCGATGAGACAACTGAAGGAAGATGAGTTCACTAAATTGAAGTAGAGCAACATGACTGTTTCCGACTATGCTCTACAGTATTCATCCCTCTTGAGGTATGTCCCTCATATTGCTACAAATGAACATGCCAAGATGAGGCATTTTCTGAAGGAATTGAGACCTGAGCTGTTTGATATGGTTCTTTCTAATAACCCTAGTTCTTTTGATGATGCACTTATAAGAGCAGAGCTAGCAAAAATTTGGGTGAGTGCTTACAAGGATGTTGTACCCCCATATGTGCCATCACAGAGGCCAACGTCTGACAGTCTGAGACCATGAGGGGAACAGTTTAAGCCTCGTGGGGCTTCTTCATCTTCCCGATCTAGTGGGAAGCAATCTAATGACCGAAGGCCGGGAGATCAAAGGGGTAATGCATCGATCAACCGGGGACCAATACAAGCGAGTAGGACGGGGGAAACGAGATGTGATTATTGTGGAGGACCGCATTCGATGCGTGACTGCTCGGCTTGTTATAGTTGTAGCAAGACGGGCCACATTGCTCAGCATTGTCCTACCCGTGGAGGACAGTCAGATTGAGCAAGATTTGATGACAGGGCAGTACAACTGAGGCAACCGGTTGTGCCTCGACTATTGGGAGGCCAGATGGTGGGACCAACTCAGGGACAAGTGTACGCACTGATGAGGGAGCAGGCTGAGGCAGCCCCAGAGGAAGTGATTGCGGGTAAGTGTTATTTGTTTACCTACCCCACTTTTATTTTGATAAATACAATAAAACAATAGTTAACTTACTAGTTTTTATTCATGCGATCACGAAAGAAACCATTAAAAATTATATATTAACCATTTAAATTTTTTTAAGGAAATTAATTTTTTTAAAAAAAAATTAAATTTTTTTAAAAGTTCGTTTTTTGGTTTGGTTAACCGAACCTTATAACCGAAAACCAAACTTTTTTAAAAAAAACCGAAAAAATGAACCGAAAAATTTTGGTTCAAATTTCGGTTCGGTTCGGTTTGAATCGAAATTTTTCGGTTCAGCCGAATTCGGTCGGTTAACCAAACCGGTGCACACCCCTAGTCATATATGCTATAGACCCATTCTGTATAATAATAAAAGAAAGACTTTATTTCGACAAAAAATAATAGATGATAAATTTAAATTAAAAAAAATAAAAATAAATAAATCAAACTTTTTGTCCAAGTCACTTCTTTTCTTTTTTGTTTTCTTTTTTGTTCCAACTTCCAAGTAGTCAAGTACTTCAGTAATTACGGTTTTCACTCTCTCTCCACTCAACGCCATCCTCAACACACGCCTCCCTCACCTCAACACCATGGCAAACACCTCCGAGATATCCGACATAGACCCTGCTATTTGGCAATCCATTGCCGGCGTCCAATTCCCCCCCCTATACTCATATGTATACTACTTCCCCCAAGGTCATATGGAACACTCTCCCTCAGAAGCCGTAGTGAATTCGGGTATCACGCTCAAGGTGGTATTCTGTCAAGTTTGATCTGTCCGTTTCCTCTCGATCTTCGACCAGGTCTTCGCCGAAATAATTCTCAAGCCATATGAACCCGAAGTGAAACGTGTGGTGAATCACATTGGCAACCGTGATGATCCTCAAAATGACGTGATATCGTTTGCCAAGATTTTAACTCCAACTGATGTAGCCAGAGATTTTAGTGTCCCGATGTTCTGCGCGGGAGATTTTTTCCCGCCAATGGCCGAAGACACTCAAGATTTGATAATGAAAGATACTGATAACAATGCATGGAATTTTCGACACATCTACCGAATCTCACAACACCGAAACCTGTTAACACTGGCTGGAGCGAGTTCATCACTGCCAAACGTGTTGTTGCGGGAGATGCCATTATGTTTTTGCGGAAAGAATCCATAGGTGAGCTCCTCATTGGAGTAAGGAGAGCTGACACCAGAAACACTTGGAATTCTGTCGAAAACACTGTCAATGGTGGCCGAGATAAAGTGATGGAAGCCATACAGAATGCGAGGTTGTTTATTATCCCAGGTATGGATTTCCTAATTTCGTGGTGAGCAGAGAGAAGGTGGATGGTGCACGGAAATTTGGTTCGAGAGCTGGAATGAAAGTGAAAATGGCATTAGCGACGTTGGATTTGTCGGTTAGATTGTACAAGGGAACCATAACTGCTGCCACATTACTATATTCATACCATAAATGATCAATTATTCCTCTTGGGAAATTGATAGATACGTAATTTATTGGAAATTCCAAGAGTTCAAAACTTAAAACTTGCATTGATGATGTCTACGCTTGTTTCTTCTTGCTAGTAAATATTTTTTTTCCTTCTGTTCTTCATCAAATCATCCTAGTACTTTTGATGAAATACTGTTGTAAAACGTGACATTCAATAATTTTCTACCACCTTTATGCTCTGAAGTTCTTTAATTTTCTCATGTAGGTCACATGGGATGAACCTCAACCTCCGCCGAACATGAACAGCCGAACATGAACAGGTTGAACCCTTGGGAAGTTGAATATGTTCCCCAACAGCTTGGCATTGGTCCATCTGGACAACATTCGAGTCTGGTTGATGATGGATCGGTTTAGTGGTTTGGACAGGTCATCAAGAAATCCAAGACCGAAGGTAAAAGATGTGTTTTTCTCTTTGTTATTTGCTTTGTCTTTTTGTTAAGCATGCCCGGATCTTTGTTTTTTTTTAAGATATCTTGATCTCTGTTTTTCTTTTTCTTGAAGGTAATTTTGGTACTCTACTTATGCCACAAGAAAGAACTTTTAGCTAAGCCACATTATCAGTTCATATGAACTCAATGTACTTGGCATATGTGGTGGTTGATTACATACACTGATTCTTTGTTTGCAATTTCTGCAGGTACTTGACGTTGATATTCATTGTTGTGCTTATCGTAAATGATTGTTTGACTTGGTTACAATATAGTGATTCATACTCTACCCTTAAAGATACCTTGTTTTAGTACCATTTGAAGGATGATTTTTAGAGTTGTGCATAAAAAATTAGAATTGTTGAAAATTTGTAAGTTTTTCCCAAATATTCTCTACTCGTTTTATATAAATGATCTATCACATTTATTTTCCTGATAAATTATTCTAAATATATTTTAGTTATATAAGTTAGTTAAACTTTAGCTGTGTTTTTATTTATCATTTAATAGAAAAATATATTTAATAGTGTAATTTTTTCACATAGTAAAATATAAAACTGACAAAAAAATAATCTGTAAAGACAAATTAGAAATCCAAAACTGTACTGAAATATACCAAGAATTTTTTTTCAAAAAAAAAAAAAAAGGTTCAATTTTTATATAATTATATTTCTAATTCAATTTAATTATCTGGGAAATATTATTTTGATTTATGTAATCATATTATAATATATATTTTAACATCTTCTTTTTATTCATAAAAGTTAATTTTTCAATCATATGTTCCATGATATTTTGGGTGAATTGAATTAATTGTGGTTTTTTTTATATCAAAGTTTGGAATGTATTTTATAGAAAGCGTAGGTATTCCATTTTAATTAATTGTTGGACTTGAGAATTAGTTTAAGGGAAGAATTTGGTAATATCGTTTGATTATAGTTGTGACTATTTTGGAAGAACAAAGATTTCGATAACTTTCTTTTAGATTCTGATATTGTTAGGTAGATTAGTCAAGAACGTGACCTATTAAACGAGATTACTTAAATTTCCACGGTTGTGATTTTGTTGGTAATTCTATTAAGTCTAAAAATGATTGTTGCCAATAATTTATAATTGCGAAGATAATTTGAATAGCTATGCCCATAACACATTAAAATATATTGTGATAATGATATCTAAGACTAACGATGAAGTTTGGGTTTCGACCAAATTCTTTTTCCCTTACACGGCATTTAATTGAAATCTTGCTTTATAATTTTATATGCTCAGTTATGATTAGACATTACCACAGTTTGTGAACCGCCGATTGACAGTTCGGAACCGTCGATTCGACGGTTCAAAAGAGCTCGACCCTTAACCTTAACATTCGAAGACGGTTCCGGTTACGGTTCATGAACCGCTGGTTACGGTTACGGTTAACCACCTGTTACTGTTACGGTTCGACCCTTATATTTTTTAAATTAAAATTAAAATTTTATTTAAACAATTTAAAACTTACTATAAAAGAATCATAAAAAAGAGGGGAGAGTTTGAACTTTTTAAGTGCCATTAACTCTCTATATTCATATGAATCATTTAGCAATTTCTAGTTCAACGTGTGGGTATATCTAGTGGAAATTTTCTAGCTCGCATGCCATTAATCTTACAAAACTTACCCCATTATTTCATCAAACTCAATGGGACCACAAATAAGATAATGTGATTTTAATTGATTGAATCTGATTATCTAACAATACTAATTACATATGAAATTGGTATGAAAAATATAATTTTGATACTAATTACAAATGATATTGGTATGAAACATTTACAATTATGATACTAATTACATATGAAATTCGTATGAAATATATACAACTTTGGTACTAATTACAAAAGAATTTGGTATGAAATATTTACAATTTTGGTAATAATTACTTATGAAATTGGTATGAAAGTTATACAACTTTGGTATTAACTGCAAATGATGTTGGTATGAAACATTTACAATTATGATATTAATTACATATGAAATTGATGAGTATAACATTGAATTATTTGTTATTTATCTATAAAAATAAAATAACATAAAAATTCTTGTTATGTTAAAAAAAGTCAGTAATAAGATTTGTCATTATCAACTTACAAACAAATGCCAATAAAGTTATTTTTATAATGATTTCATTGATTAACCATAAATATATTAAGTTAGGAGTTATTAATTTATATAGTATAAAGTTAGTGAATTATCAATTCAATACGTTGTTCCCAAATCAATATAAGTAAATTAATCAAATATTTTATTAATTAATCAAATATTATATTATTGAGTTTCTATTGTAAGTTATATTGTGATAAACTAAGATATACTTATTTAATTATTATATATATAATATAAATCAAATAATGAGCATAAAATGCTTATAAAATAATTATAAAAGGTATATAATATATTAGTTTTGTAATAATTTGCTTCATATATTTTATTTTACAACCACTATTTATAGTTCTTATTAATTTATCCAACATTTTTTGTTATATTTACTTTGTTATAGATATGTTTTTATTATAAAATATTTATTTAAGAGCATAACATATTTTTAGATAATTTTTATTTGTCAATATAAAATAGTTATTATTGTATTAGACATATAATATATATTGTCTTCTAGTATATATAATATATTGTCTAAAATAAAACAATAGCTTAGTGGTAAGAAGCTGTATATACATTTGAATATTATATATATTTGACACAATACTTTCGTATTCTTGCTATTTTCCATTATTTGAATATTTTTAAACATTTTCTAACAATGATGGCTTAAATCGAACCTTTTGCTTCTGAAGGCGGTAATCCTTTTTTTTTATAAAGGAATATTATTAATTGTGTTCCCCATGCCTTTTCTATTTGACTAGTGTACTTTTACTTTCAGATTATTGAGGTTGTTCATGTTTTATCTCTCATGTTAGTGAGTATCCCATTACTGAGTTTTGGCTGGATAGTGGTTTCAAACCTTTTAAACATATTTGTAGTTTTCTGATGCACTCAAACTGTTTATATAAATGCTTGCTTGGCTTTTGCTTGATCTTTCAATCTACTAGGCATCATTTTTTTTAATAATGATGATCTTGATGACAAAAAATAATAAATAAATTAATAAAGTAGTAATGAATAAATAATAATAATATTTAAAAAATAATTTATTGATGATAAAATATTAAAAATAAATTGATAATAATATTAGTAATAAGAATTAGTTAAGAATAATAATAAGAATTAGTTTTAAATTTTATACGTCAATAAATTATTCTTAAATAATAATAATATTTATTTATTACTTCTTTATTAATTTATTTAATATTTTTTAACATCAAGATTATCATTATTATCTTATTTTTTATTATTAATTTATTTTGTATGATTGTTATTAATATTGACTGACTATTATTATTATTATATGAAAACAATAAAAAAAATTTAAAAGATAGGCAAGCCGTCGCAAGTAAAAAATTATTTTACTATGGTATATCAACGTATGTCCAAACCCTTCAACTTTTTTTATGCCTCCCGAAACAAGATTTTTTTAAAATAATGTTTTATGTAAATAAATAAAAAAATAAAATATCCACTGCACTGCCTATGTTTTGCAGGTCTCAGCTACAACTACAAAAAAAAAATTAAATTAATTTTTTTAAAAAAAATCCTAAAACCAATATGAATGAGTTTGGACGACAAGATTAATAAAACATTATTTCGGAAAATATCCGTTTGTTCTTATTTTATCGGATTATATATATTTTCTAAAAAAAACCCTTTTACGAAAGTTAAAATAAAAACTAGAAATATGACCTTAAAAATTCTCCACTTAAGTTTTTTTTCAAAAAAAAAACTAAAAAAGAAAAAACTAATAATATATATTTCCGGGTATTTTAGGTCGAACTAGTGAAAGAAGCCCGAAATAGAGGTAACCTTTGTCAGGACCAAAATGGTTAAATTTTAAAAACGATCTTATGGAAGATAAGATTTTAGATATTAATATTAAAATTTTAGTACTAATCAAATATAGTCGAATAAAAATTGTTTTTAATCAAATATGTCCATTTGTCCAGAATTTTCTGGTAATCTCCCCCCACTGCATCACTCTTCGTCAAATGATCGATATAGTGTACGTACGACCTCGCTACAGTGTCTCCTTTGTCGCTCCTTTGAATACATGAATTAAGGGTCTAAATATTCCATCTTTCAAGAATACGAGAGCAAGAGAACAAGCTAGTCAAAGAAATCACGAGTTATTTTTTCCCAAGTATTTGAAAAAGTAAAATTACGAAACACCATATAATCATGATTCACATACCAAATCAATTATTCTTGATTTACAATTGTTCCAATTAAATAAATTATTCATGATTTATATTGTATTTGAGATGTTTCATGACTATATTTTTGGTTAAACACAATATGATTCTATAGGTGCATATAATTTACATGCACATGAACTCGTAATGTCCATAGCGAGTTCTGAATGCTGTCTTCTGGTGAGTTCTGAATGTTGACATCGATCCCTTCAACTGATCAAACAAATCATCAATACGGGGAAGATGATGTTTATTCTTAATCGCTACCTTGTTCAATTGTATGTTGTCAATGCATAGTCACTGATAGGGTTGAATATTACGTGTTTTTAGGCTATGATATGTATATGTTTTCGTGTTGATTCTTGGATGATTTTACGGTTTATGGTATATATTTCTATATTTCAGGAATCAATGTTGAAATGCATAAAAGTAGAAGAAATGAGCCAAAAATGATGAAAGAATGAATAAAGTTGAAGAAATGAGGAAAAAACCAGAATCCAAGACACATGTTGCTCTTTTCTCCTCAAATTACTATATGTTCGAGCCATGTTTTGGAAATGTGGTCCATATAAAAGTTGTAGAACTTTCTCTTATCTTCGCGTGGACAGCTGATTCATCAAATTTAGAGTTCGTATGAGAAAGTTACGGCCAAAATACGAAACTCGCCAGAAGCTGAAAAAAGGCGAAGAAACATTCTGTGAAGCTCGATCGATCGAGCAAGCTTTTCCGATCGATCGAGAAAGGCTGAAAATTGAGCGAAAATCTTACTGGAAGGCTCGATCAATCGGCTCTTCTGTTCGGATCGATCGGGACGAGCAGTTTTCATTAAAATACCTTCCTTGTAGAGTTTGGATGCAAGAGGGAGATATTATACACAAAATCACAACCCAAATATCAGATTTTTAAACCCTAGAACACGCCTCATCACAGCCTCCATCTCAGCCCCCCTTTCCTTCACCATCTCACCTCAAGTCCATCCCTTCTCCAACCCAACCACACATCCACTTCATCCTTTCCCTCCACCAATCATACACGCCTCATCCAACTTTTTCACTCCATCTCATGGCCAGAACCTTGCACACCATCTATCATCTTCAACCTTTTAACCCTATGATATGGAACAAGCAAACAAGATAATCGAAGAGCACGATCGAGAAAGAAGCGAGGAAGGATCGAGAATCAATGAAAGAGTCGACTTGGGAGTTTCTCTTACTTTTCTATTATTTGTTTTGAATTATTATTGGATTTATTGTGTTTTGAATGATTGAGAAATATTCTAAACATTATTTTCCTTTAATATTCTTGATTGATTGAATCCATATATCATCTATGAGCATGTGTTATTGTTTTTAATGCTTTTGAAGGATTGATCACCTTTGAATGATATTTTATTATAATTGAGATCGAGAGATGAAATTATAATACGATATAATAATTCATGCCGTGTGTTAAAGATTGAGATCGAGAGATAAAATCACACACGAGTGATAGCTTTGGATTGTTTAATCTAAAGTTAGTGGTTTTCATAAAGAGCATTCAACATTAAATTGTTAATTACGTGAACGAGAGTTACTAGTTGCAATTTGATGTTAGACTTAATATAGCTCGAGAGAGTATATTGAATAAATTCGGAAAACCCGTCACCTTAGAGATGTATGGAGAAAAGAATTGTAAGAGTTGGGTTAGGTGAATAATTGTCTTGATACTTTCTTGTGGATTTTTCTCGTGATTGTGGACTATTTTGGTTGGAATTATAGTAGCTTAATTTAGTTTAGTTTAATTATTAATTGATTATCGTAGGTTAAATATAGTTAAAAGACATCTTATTTGGTACTTGCTTGTTAGTCTCTGTGGGTTCGACAATCCGTATCTTCCTATCTATACTAAAACTTGACACCGTGCACTTGCGGTCTAAAATCGCTAGATTGGAATTAATTGTTTAAAATAAAAGCGATCAAGTTTTTGGCGCCGTTGTCGGGGACTAACTTTAGTAATATCATACTAGGTTCTTTGACTGTAATTTAACCATTTTTGTTTATTTATTTCAAAAAAAAGTATATATATTTATTTTGTTTTTGTTTTGTTTGTCTTGTGAGGTACTTGGAGATGCTACATCAACAAGCCTTCACAAGCTTTGCCCAACAACATTCCGAGCCGTTCTACGCTATTTGGGAGAGATTCAATGAATTGGCCAACCGGTATCACAACTTTTCGAACTATACTCTCTTGCAATATTTCTTCAATAGGTTGGATGCACAGACACGAGAATGGGTCTTGAGCGGAGCACTGGTGACTGGGAGTCCCCTGGTTGATAGAGATGAGAACAGTGTGGTGCACCTGTTCAATGATATGGCGGACTTCGATCATCACTGGCATTGTGATCCTTCCCTACAAGGTTGGAGTCACCAATACCCACCGGAGCTTCACTACCCTATTGATACGCCACAACCATTTGAACATCACGAAGAGAGGAGAGATAGTTCTACAAACGTCACGACTCAGTTAGAGGATACCTTAGCAAGATTCATGGCATCAACTGAGAACAGTTTGGAGTGCCAAACCAACTCTATGCGTCACCTAGAGCAGCAAATGGCGGTCCTCATTGAAACAATTTCAACTAGCTGCCAAGAGGAAGAGATGAGGGCTACAAATCAAGAGGCGACAAATCGAGTTTGGTTATATGATGATGATCACTCAACCAACCAAGTTTGGGGGAGTGATCCTCCTAGTGTGGACGATTCAAAGGAACTTGAGCCTCTTCAAGAGATTGAGACTACTTCAGAGATGTCATCCGAGGAGTTCCCATGTGAAGATGAGTCGAGTGTGATGTTGGAGGAGGAAGAGACTCTCAAAGATTCCGATTTGAGCCCATCTATGGAGACATGTTCTATGCCATATGTGGATCCATATTTTCCATCGATGCCAACTTCACCACACTACATCCTCCATATGAAGCCAAGTCAAGAATCATTCTCCCATGCCTACCAATTCAAGAATGTTGTTGGAGCGACGAGCTTACACTGCTACAATCTTGCCAATCTTGAGGGCATATTGAATGAAGACCCATTAGTGGTATCATACGATACTTACTATGGGCGGCAGCCGCTCTTTGATGGTTGCTTCTGATGGTCAAGCCGAAGACCAAAAATCAGCGCTTCTTGGGAGGCAACCCAAGCGTATCCTTTTGTTATTTAGTTTTGTTTTATTTTTCAGTTTTCATTTTAGTTTTGTTTATCTCTCAAGTCGAATATTTTACCATATGAGTTCTTCTCGTGCTAGGTACTTGGTTGGAGCAATGAACCCCTACAAGAGTGGAGCTTTCAACGCAAATCTTCCTCAACCCTCATGCAAGCGTCTTGATCAGGGGAGTTCACTTTTTCCCTTTTGATTCTTTTAAACATTGAGGGCAATGTTTGATTTAAGTTTGGGGGAGTAGTAGCTTGCATGTTTTACTTGTTTTAACCACATGTTGTGTGCTTAAATGACACTTGAATCGTCCGATTATTACGAGCTAAAAATATTTTTTATGATTTCAAACTTGAGAAAAGAATGAATTATAGTAGTGACTATTCAATGATGATTTTTGATCTCACTATGCATATGAACTTGATTTGTGATGATTATTGGACTTGTACATGAATATCCTTATTTGAGTTAGCATGTCAAGAATGAGGAATATATTGAGCACAATGAGTCATGATCTTGTGGATTGCATGTTGAATAGTGATAATTATTGTGAACTTGATGATTTGTCTTGAGCATCTTAGAGTTATCCTAGAACTTATTTGATGATAACACTTTGAGGCGAAAATTTTATAGTTACAAACTTGACTTGGAAATGATCTAGGCAATCTTTGAAACGTTTGAGCCTTTCAAGCTTACCTAGTCTATATCAATCCCTAGTGTCCTGTTTGAGCTTTATTGAAAAAGAATGGTATATGCATTGCATATAATTAGACCCCATTCGACATTCTTGGCAAACTCATTATTCTTACCCTTATTTGAGCCTAAATGAAAAAAAGTTATCCTTACCCTAAGGGAGTATAATGAATTCCATTTGATGCACGTGAATTGTTTTATCTTGATGAGCTTACTGAGAAAATATTGATGAATGAAAAAAGAAAAAGATAGACAAAAAGCCTTGAGAAAAAGATTGAATAAATAAGACCCAAAGTGGCCAAGGCTATAAAAGAAAAAGAAGAGAAGCTCGATGTGTGCGAAACATTTGAATTGTAAATGATTATACTCTCTTCTTTGCGCTTATCCTATCTTTTCTTTGAAGCCAACACCAAAGGCCTTACATTACAAGCTTAAAAAGTCCTTTTGATCCAAGTCTAGGGAGTAACTATCATTAGTGGAGAAGTTGTTTGAAAATAGGCTTATAGGGTGCTTGATGATAATCTCGACTTTGAGTTGATTAGCATGATTTGATCTTGAATATGTGCATGAAACTTGAGATTGAAATTAGCACACACACACGTTCCGATTTTGAGATGTGTTACTTGATTTATGAGAAAACATGTCTTGTCAACTTTTGTATATGTGCATGAGATTTCTGAGAATAAAATAAGTCATGAAATAATTGTTTCAAGTATCAAGAATGAACTCTACCTTGTGATTTTAATGCTTAATCGAGGACGATTAAGTGATAAGTTTGGGGGAGTTGATAGGGTTGAATATTACGTGTTTTTAGGCTATGATATGTATATGTTTTCGTGTTGATTCTTGGATTATTTTACGGTTTATGGTATATATTTCTAAATTTCAGGAATCAATGTTGAAATGCATAAAAGTAGAAGAAATGAGCCAAAAATGATGAAAGAATGAATAAAGTTGAAGAAAAGAGGAGAAAACCAGAATCCAAGACATATGTTGCTACTTTCTCCTCAAATTACTATATGTTCGAGCCATGTTTTGGAAATGTGGTCCATATAAAAGTTGTAGAACTTTCTCTTATCTTCGCGTGGACAGCTGATTCATCAAATTTGGAGTTCGTATGAGAAAGTTACGGCCAAATTACGAAACTCGCCAGAAGCTGAAAAAAGGCGAAGAAACATTCTGTGAAGATCGATCGATCGAGCAAGCTTTTCCGATCGATCGAGAAAGGCTGAAAATTGAGCGAAAATCTTACTAGAAGGCTCTATCGATCGGCTCTTCTGTTCGGATCGATCGGGACGAGCAGTTTTCATTAAAATACCTTCCTTGTAGAGTTTGGATGCAAGAGGGAAGTCCATAATTCTTTTCCCTATATATTATACACAAAATCACAACCCAAATATCATACTTTTAACCTAGGAAATAGCCTCCACCTTCTTCTCCCCTCACCAAAACACATCACAGCCTCCATCTCAGCCAATCTCTTTCCTTCAATTCCACAATTCACACGTCCAGCCTCCATCATTCTTCCACTCACAATTCACACGTCCAACCTCCACCCTTTCTATAACCATTATTCAACCTTCTAACCTTTCATCCTAGGATTTGGAACAACCCAACAAGGCGATAAAAAGAGACGATCGAGAAGGAAGCAAGAGAAGGAGCGAGGATCTACAACCGGAGTCGACGCTGAGAGTTTTTCTTTGTCTTTAAATTCTTAGTTTTGTTTTGTTTTGATTTATTATGAGGAACTAAAATTATTTATCGAGACTAGGCGAATCCTTTGTTATGAACCTTCGATTTGATGATTTAATGATTGAATTCTTATAGTTCTTTGCGTATGTTTTATGTTCTTCATGCTTTTAGATGATTGATCACCTTTGAATGATGTTAGTAACGTAATTGAGATCGAGAGATGATTTTATGATACTGAATTAATAACTCATACCATGGATTTAAGACCGAGATCGAGAGATGACGTCAAATACATGCGTGATAGCCATAGATTCTAGTAATTGAAAGCTAGGAGTTTTCATGGATCTTATGCAACATTGAATTTGTTAAATAAGTGAACGAGAGTTACTTACTACAATTCGGTGTTAGGTTTAATATAGCTCGAGAGAGTGTATTAGATAAATTGGGAGAACTCGTCACCTTAGAAATATTTGAATATTCAATCGAGAATTGTAGGGAATTGCATTGGTGAGCCAAAGTCTCGATAATCTTCTCTAGTGGATTTTTCTCGTTTACTTTTATTGATTTGTTGGATTAGTAGTTTATTTTAATTAATTAAAGTAAGGGTTGTCGAATCCACAGGGACTAATGTATAAGTACCAAATAAGATTTTAGAGAAATTATATTTAGCCTACGATTTAAGAAGTTTGATTAACTAAAGCCAAAATAAACTAAGGAATAAAAATTAAATAAGAAACAATGAAATGAATGGTTCCGGAAATGCAAAGGTAAGTCACTCGAGAAATTTATCAAGCTTGTCGTTCAACTATGTAATCTTTAATGATTCATCTGAATTCTCAAATTATAAACCAATTGATTCTAAAGGTGAAAGGTTTTCGCTATTATTCAATACACTCTCTCGAGCTGTAAAGAAACTAACAATAAATTAGAATAAGTCACTCTCGTGCACCTATTTACTAATTCAAAGTTGCATAAATCATCAACACCTTGTTACTCTAAATCTCTGGATTCAAAGTTCTCACGTACGCGATATCATCTCTCAATCTCAATCGTAACATACATCATAAATTAATAGAGCGTGTTACAATGTTATCTCTCGATCTCGGTTATAACTCTCAGATTCAATCAAAGTTAGCTAGGTATGAACAATAGTAATCAATGCACTCAAACACAATTGAATCAATAATCAAACACAACGAAACTAAAACTCGATAGAATAAACTGAAAATATTTCAAATCAAATACAAATGAGTTTAATCGTCTCTCGACCTCAAAAACATCAATTGAAAATCAAAATGAAATAGATTAGAGTCTAGAAATACGATAAACGGCGGAATAAATCCGTGCGTAGCACCGAAATCTCTTCTCTTGCTCCTTCCTTGCACTCCGGAATGGATTGGCTCGACTTTGGACGAAGAACGGAGATTGAATCTCCTTCGGCGGCGCTGGGCGGCGGCTAGGGCTGCTTATTTTCCAGAGAAATCACGTCTGATATGAGATATCTCTGATATGGAAGTGATTGATCCTTTTATCCCTCGAAAATCATTTCAAAAATGGAAGATAAGATTTTTCCGGATTTGCGTATCGATCGATCGAGATTGCGTCCGATCGATCGAGCCTTCGATAAAATTGGCTCTGAAGTTTCTGCCTTGGTCGATCGATCGAGACATAATCTCGATCGATCGAGACTTCAAAATATTTTCTTTTCAGCACACTGCCTGGCTCGATCGATCGAGAAATATTCTCGATCGATCGAGACTCCGAATTTCCAACTTCCTCAATTTCAACTCTTTCTCGCCTCGATTTCGCCCGTTATCTTCAGTCTAGCTCATTTCTTCCATTTCCGACCTAATTTCCTGAAATAGACAAATAAACACCAAAAAGCATAATATCATCCAGGAAAAAGTATGGAAAATGGGAAGAAATTACAGCTAGAAACACTTAAAACCTAAGCCTATCAGTCACATTGATCCATCATTCTTCTTAAGAAACAACACTGGAGCACCTCAAGGCTATACACTAGGGCGTATGTATCCCTTATCAAGTATATCTTGCAACTGAGTTTTTAACTCTCTCAGTTCAGTTGGTGCCATTCGACATGGTGCTCATGAATTTGCAGATGTACCAGGTATCAATTCAATGCCAAATTCAACCTCACGATTTGGTGGAAATCCAGGAATCTCATCTGGAAATACATCTATGTATTCTGCAACCATTGGTATATCATCTATTCTTCTTTCCACTTTCTTTTCTTCTATATCAATAGCATAAATCAAATATCTCGTGTGTCCACGTTCTAACAACCGTAACATTCTAATCCCAGATATCAAATGAATCTTTGCACGAGATCCATGTCCATAGAAGATCTATTGGTTTCCAGTGTTAGACTGAAACCTCACTGTCTTCTGGCAACAATCCACAAAAGTGTGATATCTTCTCAACATATCAAAACCCAGAATATAGTCAAAATTTGTCATATCTAACACAATCAAAGTTGTATGTATTCCATGATCATCCATCAACCTGAATGAAACAATCATACACACTCTGACAAATCATCACAGTAGTTCCCATGGGTCGCGAGACATACAGAGGCATCAACAGTGGAGACGAGCATATATGATACCGCTCAATAAACGCTTGTGCAATAAATGAATATGATGCACCAATATCAAATAATATAAAAGCCGGATAAGTAAATAAACAACACTTACCCGCTATCACATCATCAGGAGCTGCTTCTGCTTGCTCCTTGTTCAGTTCATACACTTGAACTTGGGGCGGCCCTGCTCTCTGTCCCCCACCAGTCCATGGTACAAACTGTGGTCTTTGTTGCACTGTATTTCTGACACATTCCCTCTAGTTTGTTGTCCTCCACTTTGAGGACAATCTCGTATCATATGTCCTGGCCTACCATATCCATAACAAACTGAACCATCAATGTATTGACAATCGCGTCTAAAGTGTGGTCCTCCACAATTAAAATATTTTAAGCCGCTATTACTGCTACTACTGCTGCCTTGGGACTGTCCCTTGGCACCTCGTTTGCCCCTTTTTTCGAGTATCACATTTCCTATCACCAAATCTCGAGGAAGATGCACCTCATCGTGATGCTTTAAACTGATCCCCTCTGGGTCTCATACTGTTTGATGTAGGTTTCTGAGCTTGTCCTACATCCTTGTATGCCCAATTCCAAATTCAGCCATCTCAGCCCTAGTCAGTGACTCCTCAAATGAAGTTGGGTTATCAAAATAACCCTATCAAACAACTCAGGTCGTAGGCCTTTCATAATGTCTAATCCTTGCCTTCGTGTTTGCAGCTATATGAGGTACATACCTCAACAAAGAAGAGTACTGCAAAGCATACTCAGATACTTTCATGGTTCCCTGTTTCAAATTATTGAACTCATCTTCTTTCAACTGCCTAGCAACAACAGAGAAATAATGATCAAGAAAGCTGGTTATGAATACATCCAGTCCACAGTATGCCTCTGATCTCTTAATTTAAGCAATGTCGCTTTCCACCACATCATTGCTTTCTTAGCCAACTGGAACTCGGCTAAACGCAACCAGGCTGATTTAGCACATGGTGCTGACACAAAGATCTGTTCAATGCGTTCTAACCATTCCTCAGCATGTTCCCCAGATTCAGTACCCTCAAATCGTGGTGGTTGGTAACTCAAAAACTGGGCCAGTGTCAATTCCTCAGGTAACAACACTTGTTCTACTGGCCCTTGGCCTACCGGTGGTGGTGGCACAAGTGCCAGACCAACACTAGCATTGCCACTCATGCCATCCCTAATGTCATCTTGAGGTACTCGGTATGCCATTAATGTACATCAAGGGTTACCAACAACATTCAAATATATAAAGTGTGTTAGTATAACAACATATCAAAGATCTCAACATGCTTTCAAATGATTAGGCAACTACCTAATATACTTTCTCTACCCTTGTTCACCCAGTTCTCGAACCACTGCTCTGATACCACTAATGTGGGGTCCTCGTTACTTAATTCGTTACGTATCAAATACTTATACATATGTGAGTAGGAATTAAGTAATATCATACACTGATTAAATTTTTTAGTATGTCAGTTACTACATCGTTTACAAAATCCTTACATAATATACATCACATGTACATAAGAACAACCTAAAGAAGCTCAACTCATAATCAGTGGTGCAGCTCGCAGCAGAAATCGACTCACAATCCCATCATCCCACGTCTATGAGTCCTTACAGAAACACAACATGAGTGTTGATAATCAACAATTTCATTTCTATATAAAAAAGAAAACATAGTACGATAAATCATTATCGTAAAATCTCAACTGTGATTGTTATGTATCATGCATTACAAAATGCAAATATGTCATGGCATGTCTCACTCATCATCATGTTATAACGAGACATATATGATATGCCTCTCAACTCAATATGTCAGTGGCTCAGCCTTCACGTCCCATATTAGCGGCACATATCGTATTTTTGTCCTCACACGTTATGCTAGCCAAAGCATATACTCAACAAGAGTATACCTCTCATACCAAAGCATATGCTCAACAGTAGCATACCTCTCATGGCATTAATCTCAACACATGCATGTATACCAACACGGATGTAAATCAGTATGATTCCAACAATCATATAATGCAATCTCAACAGATAAAAGCAACATCACATTAGTCAGGAATCAATACTCATACGTCAACATGTACCTGTCGTGCGACACAAAATATAGAAATTCAGAGTCAATGTTTAACCGCCTCGTTGTCCAGTCCCCTGTGAATCTGTGATGATGCTACATGAATATCAACAATATATCATGTTATAATAGGCTTCAATATCAAATTCCACAAAAATATAACAATTTTTAACATTTTAAATCTAGCGATTGATCGGTCACTCTCGCTATCGATCGCTTCAATTATGCAACCCTAGCGATCGATGGGTCAAAAGCTACCGATCGATCGCTATTAAAGTCTATATTTCATAAAATGCTACGGCATTCTAGCGATCGATCGATCCTCTTTTAGCGATCGATCTCTCCAACTCGTGATCGATTGGTCACATGCAACGATCGATCGATCCAAGCATAAACCTCCTTAAACTTTCCACTGTCTCAGCAATCAATCAGCACGATGCTAGCGATCGATCGACAGACAGCATCCCAAACAATGACGATTTCATTTCTATCTTCTTGGTGCTTCTCATACACCTCCTTTTCGAACATCAAAACTTGCTACATGCATACTCTATAAATATAAACATGTTTCTGGCATATTTCAACTCATTTCTTTGCATTGTATCAAGTATCAATTCATACAAGCATAAGCATGCTTTTCCATGTTCAACAACTTACACTACACATGCATATGGTTTAACTTACCAACTAGCTTTGATTTCACTTCTAACTTCAGATTGTAGCTTGTTTTCCAATCTTTATTTTCAACAAGAATGAAAAGAGCACATAAGACGATAGGAGTTTGGTAGAGATTACTATGTGTTTTGGTGGATCTATGTGTTATGAATCTGATTTTCTATATATATAATAACTTCCAAATCAAATACAAATTCAAGTGCACATGCATGTGAATGCATCACTACTAGCACATCATAAATTCCAATATACACCTCATGCATCTAAGGTCTATTGACCATAATCTCTTGGTTATACTACAACAAGGCATACTCCAACATGGCAAACTATATGTTCTCAACTCAACATGTATCATTACTTTTCATATTCGGTTCAACTCGAGCTCGAGTCCACGTCATACCATAATTATCACATAATTACGACATAATCATAGTAAACATGTTTAAGTCATATCGAGGCATTACAGATAGACTCACCGGCCCATGTAATTCACATGCACGATAGACTCAGGCGGTTATGAACCAATATACTATGTTTTTTGGTTAGAGAGAGTACTTGAGTCTGCTGGTGCTAAGTGGACAGCTTCAGAAGGCATTTGTGACGGGTAACTTTTATGTGTTACCAGTACACTTTGACATTGTTTTTACTCTATAATTATATTTGTGCTATCTTTGGTGTCTTTTAGGGGTCCCAAAGCTTAAAATATCTGAACTTGTGGCTGCATGTGAAGATTTTAGCAATGTTATTGGTTCTTCATCAGTTTGTAATCTCCACAAGGGTCCATTATCTAATGGAGTCTAAATAGCAGCCGTGTCTATGTTTTTGGTTAGAGAAAGTACTTGAGTCTATCGGTGCATGTAGGCGGTGCATGTAATCTACATGCACCGATATGTGTTGCTTGCTTGTTTAAGATTGTTAGTTCTTCAACATTGATTTGGGAAGATAGATGGTGCTACCTCACTGATATATTGTCAGGAATTTGTTGTATGCATCTTTTTTTTATTATTATAGATCTTTGCAGTTATATAGTGCCATGATGTCTTAAAGTTCTAGAAATGAAAACAGTATGTAAACAAATGAAAACTGAATTCTAGAGTATATTTTGACTTGGTATGTTGTAGGTAAACAAATGGAGTGGAACAAAAACCAAAACATTTGGAATGAGGCGAGAGGTTGTTTATATTTTCCAAATTTGCCTAGTTTGTTTAAATAAATTGACATTTTAACAAAAAACATAATGTGCAAAAAAATTGAAACAAAAAATATCAATGTTAATTGAAACCCAAAAATAGCAAACAAAAATGAAATAAAAATTCAATGTTCCGGATTTTCATCTATCGGGTGTAAAGAGTAAAAGATATTGTCCATCGGATACAAAACTGAAAGATATCGTCTATCGGGAAAACAGAGTAGAAGTCATCATCTACCGGATGCAGAGAATAGACATCAACTGGAACAAGGGTATCTCAGTCGGCTGTGCAAATCCTTAAGAGATACAAGCAGACGATGAAGAAGACATTAGTTGACCTTAGTCCAGCAGACTAAGTAACTAATGAGTGACTAGCAGATGATGGAACATCAGTTGTCTTTTGTCCAGCAGGCAAATATTCAAGGAGAAGTCATCAGACATATAAGACAAAAGGACAAAACACGAACAATTTCACTCTGACAAAAGTATAACAGAGCGCTGCACTACCATATCAGCACCACCAATCTCGTCGGAATGAACTAGGCCGTGATTAACAAGAATGGAAAGAAGACAAAAAGAATTCGGATAAAAATCAAGAAGCTGATTTTACGGGGATCTTTCCATTCGAAGAATAGTTGCTGTTAGACTCTCAAGTCCATAAATACGTCGAAGAGAATAATGAAGAAAGTTCCAAGCTCTCAACTCTCTGAAATCTTAAATGAACTTCATTAAAAAAACAAGCAAAACAATCAAAACGCTTATTGAAATATCTGAAGTTGTACAGAGCAGTATCCAAGAGATATTAAGTTATTGAAGATCGCGGGCTATTAAGTCTACTTCTCAAAGACACTCTACGGAAGAGCATAGTCTTATTTTTGCGAGACTGTTGAAAAGAAAATCATATTGTAATCTGTGTGATTATTGTGTTGCTAGGAGTTTAGACAAATCTGTGTGGATGCCTAAGAAGGTTGTATGCTGTAAAGTGTTAACCAAAGTCTTCTAGAGTAACCTTCATGCAAAGGAAGAAGGGGAGACGTAGAAGCATTGTGCTTCGAACTTCCAGATTTTTATCATGTTTCATTTACTTTCAGTACTTTATCTTTCGGTTTCTTAACATCTACCAAACATTATAAACTCACAAGTCCAGTAGCCACCATCCGCACAATTTTTAGTTGTCTACTGACTTGTTGTCAATTGAGATCTTAATGCAGTACTTAACAGTCTGTTGTATGTAGAAAAGTTGAGAAATTGAGAGTAGTGCTTATTCAATCCCCCTTTTTAAACACTACTACGATCTTAACAGTTGGTCCAAACTCGATCAAATAAAACTCATATATGTGATACCCTTATCCCACATATGTAAAAATTGAAAGTTTAAAATTGTTTATAAGAGGTTATAGGACTCCTACTGCAACTTGGACTAACCATCTTCGTAAAGCGGGAAAGGATACAAAGTAGTTGCTATATGCGCCCATTGTGTAGCCGAGCTTGCGCGGGCTCGAGCACGGGGCGTGACAATATATATGTATCGATATGTTTGATGCTACCCGTAAAACCAGTTCCATTAGAGGTAGATCAAACATTTCATTGTGAATATTTCATTTTGAATTCTCAATAAAGGGAGTTCCCCCATGACACTGTCCCCGGGGATAACATCAACAAATCCCTATATATCTTATATTATCAACTCACAAAACTTGCTTGGTTTGTACGCTGAACTCGGGCTATTAAAAAATGTAGATAGATTTGAGCTAAGAAAGGTTCGTTCAAACATTTGAACATGTTATAATTGTTTTAGACCCGGAAACGCTGGTAAGAGTTATAAAACTTGCAATGTTTGCAAACATATAGAATGAGAGTTGGTCGTTGGAGATGCTTCATATATGTAGATAATTCATTTTACCCAAAAAATGCAATTTTATTGATTTTCTCAAAATATATTAAGTATTCTCCCAAAAATACAATTCTATACATACAACAAATTTTATTCTATTTGCACCAAATGATGTTGTGAATTCAGATATCTCGATTAGTCGATCTATTTGTGAAGTAAATAAATAAATGTATTTTTTAAAACGAAGTAAATGCTTGCTTGTTTGGAGTTTCGAGAAAGTTATATCGGCTCATAGTGGTTTTCCAAATTTTAGTGACGAAATCGATATTAAATAAGAAATATCCCTGTTTAAATCCGAGTGAAGAAATGATGCACAACAAATTCATTGTCACTTTTAAATTCAAAGGTCTCATCGGATAGGAAACGTGATTTTCTACACAGTAGATTTTTGTGCCATTGCACCGTACTCCCCACCGAACCAGACAAACATTTTGCACCAAATAGGACCCATGATGCGCTTATGTTCCACACCCTCTTGTACCCATATTTTTCCCAATTTGCCCTCCTCCATCTTTCCATAAAATAGGAAAAAATATTGAGGTTTTTGGCATATTACTCACTTTGATTTTTCAAATAGGCAGATTATCCTATATATATGTCAATTTTGAAAGTCATAGTGGGGTAAAGTGCATATTTTAAAAATCATAGGGGGAGTGCGTATTTTCAAATAACCGTTTCGACGGTTCAAAAAAGCTTGACTGTTAACCTTAACCATCGTAGACGGTTACGGTTCGTTAACCGCCGGTTATGGTTACAGTTTGCTTTTTCATTTTTTTTAAAAAAGTTAAATTTAACTTATAACATTTTTAATAAAATAAAGAGTGTGACCGTATTGTTTTCTTAATAATGATCGTAAAATATGAGAAAATATAGTTAAATATAGTTACACTTCTATAAATCAATAGATGGAATTAAAATCATATTAATTTAACATATATTAAATAATATATAAATAAATAATTATTAACTAATAAATTAATTATAATGAAGAAAATAATATTATGGAGAAATATTATGCTCTTCCGCTCCTTTTGTGCCAGAGAATTCAACACCTTTTAATGTGGCCTTGAGCTAGTATTTATAGTGCTTAATCGGATAGTTAATGTGCGTCAAATCCGGAACATGATGTTTTTTATAATTAATAATTATATAAATAGAATAATTGTAGTTATTTTTAAAATTTACGGAATTCTAAATTAAAAGTGATGTGATTACTTCAATTTGGATAAGATAATTTTTTTTTTTTGTGTAATTAACTACAGATAGCATTGAGATAACATTGTATCTCACTTAATTTAGTTAAAAAACTATAAATTTTAAATTTTTTCAAAGAATAAATTTTAAAATTTTAATGTCTAACAGTATATTTTTTTTTACCATAGATTATAATGGAAAAGTACAAAAACGAGGCATGCGCCATGTTGATTGGCAGGTGGGGCTTACTTGTCATTTCACATTGCATGTTTTTGTTCTCAATTTTTACTGTATTAGCATAGTTTATGTAAACACAAATTCAATATTATATAAATTTAAAAAATTGAAGTTAAAAACACAATTTCAATTATTGGGTTATTTTAACTAGTTTAAATTATTCTGTTATAGTATAAAGTGATTTTTTGAAAATATATAAATGTTTGTTATTGTAAATATAATATATTTCATTTGTTGTCTCCTATGTGCGATAGACCCATTCCACATAATAAAAATGAAAGACTTTATTTTGACAAGAAATAATAGACGGCAGTTTAGTACACCAACAAAGAACGACAAAAAAATTAGGTCCAATTGTGAGGGCCCGATCCTAATGTGGTGTTTAATTAACACATAATGCTTAATTTGCGTAAACAGCGGAAGATTTATTTCAAAGGTCTTATCAAATGGCCCTAAAAATTTTTCGCTTTTAGGTGATACATATATAGTGATACTGAAAATACGTAATTCCAGTTTCCAATTTAACACGTTCAGCATAACATCCATATCAAGTATAAATCAAACAGTAGTAGAATACTTAAAATACAGATACTCGGGGCATACCACAGTAATTCAAAACATAATTAAAAATATTCTAACAACTACTGGGACTCAAAATAAAAAACATAAACCTGAGCTCGCTCTCAAGGAGCTCCGGTATTCACCGATGCTTCACCTTGAGCATCCGCAATACGTCCACCTGTACCACCTGTCATGCCCATACAACAAAGACATGACAGGCCCCACTACGGGGGTCAGAACCCAGTACGAGAAATAAATAGATCATGTCAAGTATGACAAAGTATCATGCAATGCATACCATGTATGAATGCGATGTATGAATGGGTACAAATAATCGAATCTCAAGATACCAAATATCGGAGTCCAAAGGAAGGTATCATCAAATCATCAAAGCTCGAGCAGAGGGTGACAGTATATGTACATTGCGCTAGGAAAAACTCATCCTATGTACGTTACTGCATCCAGCCCTCGTGTCTAGGTCCGGTCGCACCTGAACGTGACTACAATTACTACCTATACTGCCTGTCATCGCCATGCTCGTCGTACCCGACACTCAGAGTAAGTCAACTGTGGGGTCTTCCCACCTTAACAGTGATTAATAGACATAAGAAGGACTAATCATGCATTAATAACGTCTTAAGAATTCGGTTGTTACACGAGCTAACGGGATTACAGGCCAAAATACAAAACTTCAAAAATGATTCATTACATTCCAAAAGAATGACATTTAGATTTACACTACTCCTAGAGTAGATACTAATCATAACTTGGATCCTATACGTTCCTGTGTCCCTCGTAGCTCACTGCCTCAACCCGACCCTAAGTCCTTTAGTCCAAAAGCGTACCTACAGAGACAACACATCATAAGCATATACAATTGTACTTAACATCATAAAAACATTATAGTAAATGCATGAAATCTTGGTTAAGTAAATATGCTGGTTATTCATTAACTTCTTATTGTTGTCCCTGATTCATAATCATGCATTTGGGGCATCTAACCCCGTGGCATCTTACCACAAATATCATCGTATGGCCTCTTACCATATGGGGCATCTTACCCCGTGGCATCTTACCACAAATAACATCGCATGGCCTCTTACCATGTGGGGAATCTTACCCCGTGGCATCTTACCACAATTAACATCGCATGGCCTCTTACCATGTGGGGCATCTTACCCCGTGGCATCTTACCACAAATAACATCGCATGGCCTCTTACCATGTGGGGCATCTTACCCCGTGGCATCTTACCACAAGTAACATCATATACATCATATAAACATCGTAAAACATCTTATAAACATTGTAACCATCTTTTAAACATCATCATTTCATCATCAATACTCATGCAATAAAAGCATAGTCGTAGTGTAAAGATGTGTTTTACCGTCCGATGCCCGTACGTCTCTTACGTACCTTTTCAAAAGGAGGAGGAGTCAACAGACTTATCTCCTTGATTGTGCTGGTACCTGGGATGGCTCTACACAATCACATAATACAATATTAGGCACCGATACGAGAATCGAAATCAAAACACACAAAAAGAACATAAAATTTTATAATATATGAACAGTGCCTACCGATCGATCGGTCTCCCCTACCGATCGATCGCTAACTGTTCAACATTTTCAATCTTTTGCTACGACATTTGCCGATCGATCGGTGTTCATCACCGATCGATCGGTCGTTCATATTTATGCGAGATTTTCCAGAAATCTCGAACATCCCAATTCACACCCTTCAAACTCCTTCATAACATTCATACTACGCCTAAACAAGCATATCAATAGCTTTATCATACTTCCATGCATGTATCAAAATTAAAGGTTCACTTATAACTTAAACCGACATGCATTACATCTACCCCTTTTTATCAATACCCAATCAACTTTTCTGAAAAACAGGGCAAATATACAGCCCAGAATTCTTGAGCATACATCTTTATAGCAACGAAACTACCCCATGGCCCATAGTTCATGCTTAAACAAATATGCTGGCATGTTTACCAAACTTCCGTGTATGTATGCACATCAAAGGTTTACCCATAACCTAAACTAGCATGCTTCAAATCTTCATAATAAAAGCCCTACTCAACATAACAGGGCACTTCCTTTCCCAGATTTTCGAGGAGCCCTTTTTACAACCGAAAATCTAACACATAAGTCATGTAAGCTACTTAACAAAGCATGCTAGTGACATCATAAACATTACCTACAAGTGTTCATAACAAGGTTTCAACAACCCTAACACTAGCATGCCAAAACTGCTATGTATAACATACATGAAAAAAAACGAAAAAGCTGGTGAACCAGCGTGATTCCTCACCACTTTTGCTCTCCGGTTTTTGTCAAGAAAAGACAAGGAATTTTCGACCACTTTCCTCCTAGCAGCAGTCCAGATATCAGACGAAGAGAAGGGAGGAAGAAGGAGGTTTTTGGAAGAGACTTTGGTGAAAATATCTAAGTGAGAACATGCCTGCCTGGTCAACTCTTTTCCAGAAAACAGGGGAGGGGCGTGGGTTGCATGCAAGTGGGGGGTGGGTGGTTGCATGTAGGGTGGTTTTGTGGTGTTTAATTGTGTCCCGGTATTTCATACGATGTATAAAAATATCTTCCCTTGATATTTTATAATTTTACTACATCAATACAACAATTAAAAACACATAACATGCCCCCTAAACCATATCATCATATCATAAATATAACCCCCAATTAAAATACCACAACCCTCTTTAATACATCGTAAATCATCATCGTAGCACATAATCATGTAACATTTCGGGGGTATTACATTACTCCCCTACTTATAAGATTTCGTCCTCGAAATCCACATACATCATCATAACGGAACTAAACATAAAAACATACCAGAGAAAGTGCTGCACCATATGCCGTTCCGTCTCCCATGTAGCCTCCTCGACACCCCGACGATCCCACTGTACTTTGACCATCGGTATAACTTTGCTCCGTAGCCTGCGATCCTCTCGATCCAGAATTCTGATTGGTCGTTCTACGTAGGACACATCTGAGTCTAACTGAACTTCTGTAGGCTGTAATATATGAGACGGGTCTGGATCGTACTTCCGTAACATAGAGACATGGAAAACATCGTGTATGCCGGACAAGGATGGCGGTAGAGCCAAACGATATGCCAATGTACCGATACGCTGTAAAACTTCATATGGCCCAACATACCTCGGAGATAACTTTCCCCGCATCCCAAAACGAACTACGCCCCTGAAGGGCGAGATCTTTAAGAAGACCCTGTCTCCTAACTGGAATTCTAGTGGTCGTCGCCGCTTATTGGCATAGGCCGCTTGCCTATCCTGGGCCGCTTTCATCTTCTGGCGTATCAACTTTATCTTACCTTCCATATCCTTGATCATATCCGGTCCTCCGACCGCTTTGCTAGTCAAGTCCTCCCAATACAGCGGTGATCTACATCGTCGTCCATACAGAGCTTCAAAAGGGGCCATTTGAATGCTTGCCTGATAACTGTTATTATAGGAGAACTCCACCAGCGGCACTGAATCCTGCCACGGAGTATCAAACTCCAAAATACATGCCCTCAACATGTCCTCGAGCGTCTGAATGGTACGATCCGTTTGGCCGTCTGTCTGAGGGTGATAGGCCGTACTCAGTCTCACCTCTGTGCCCAAAGCTGTCTGGAGACCCTCCAGAAATGTGAAGTGAACCTCGGGTCCCTGTCAGACACTATCGAGACTGGGATACCATGCAACCTCACCACATCCCGTATATACATCTGGGCCATCTTTAAGTATGTATATGACATACTATAAGGGATGAAATGAGCCGTCTTCGTCAGCCTATCCACGATCACCCACATCGCATCAAATCCTGAGGCCGTCCTCGGCAAGTGGGTCACGAAGTCCATAGATATATGCTCCCACTTCCATTCAGGCACCTCTAAGCTCTTCAGCTCACCACCAGGCCTCTGCCTCTCTGCCTTTACCTGCTGGCAGATCAAACATCTTTTAACGAAAATGATCACCTCACGCTTCATGCGTCTCCACCAGAATTGATCGCATAGATCTTTGTACATCTTCTTTCCCCCTGGGTGGATACTGAACCGACTACTGTGAGCTCGCTCCAATATTCCTTTACGTAGTTCTGGTGTATCTGGGACTACCCACCGGTTGCCCAGTCTCAAGGAGTCATCCTCAGCCACTCTGAACTTGGATGGCTGACCCTGAAGTACCAATGATGTCCATCTCTGAACCTCACTATCCGACTTCTGGGCCTTCCTGATTGCCTCAAATATGTCTGGCTCCGCCAATAGGGTCGACACTCGCACAGGCGACGTGTCTACATCGAAATCATAGCCCAGATGGCAATAAGAAGTCATCAAGGCCGACAAACACATAACATCCTCTGCAGTACTCTTCAACTTTCGACTTAAGGCGTCTGCTATCAAATTTGCTTTACCTGGATGGTACTCAATTTCACAATCATAGTCTTTGAGCAAATCCATCCACCTTCTTTGCCTCATATTCAACTCTGCTTGAGTGAATAAGAACTTCAGGCTCTTATGGTCCGTGTATATAGTGAAAGACGTGCCATACAAGTAATGCCTCCAGATCTTCAAGGCAAATATGATGGCCGCCAGTTCCAAATCATGCACTGGATACCTAGCCTCGTGTGGCTTCAGCTGCCTCGATGCATAAGCCACCACATGCTTATCTTGCATCAACACACAGCCCAAACCCTGCAGTGACGCATCCGTATACAAGGCAAATCTCTTATTCTCAGACGGAATTACCAACACAGGCGCCGTAGTCAAGCGACGCTTCAGTTCTTGAAAACTTTCCTCACAAGCCTCAAACCAAAAGAAGGGGACTCCTTTCTGAGTCAGCTGTGTCAGGGGTTTGGCAATCTTCGAGAAACCTTCGACGAAACGTTGGTAATAACCTGCCAAACCGAGGAAACTCCGTATCTCCGGTACAGAAGTGGGTGCAGCCACTCTAACACAGCTTCGATCTTCCTGGGATCCACAGATATCCCATGGCTAGATATGACATGGCCCAAGAATACCACGCTGTCCAGCCAGAACTCGCACTTACTAAGCTTTGCATATAACTGATGATCCCTAAGGATCTGAAGCACTGTCCTCAAGTGTCTTACGTGCTCTTCTTCCGTCCGAGAGTAGATAAGTATGTCGTCAATGAAGACTATGACAAACTGATCCAAATACGGCTGAAACACCCTGTTCATCAAACTCATGAAGACGGCTGGGGCATTCGTCACCCCAAAAGGCATGACCAGAAATTCATAGTGCCCATATCTAGTCCTGAAAGCCGTCTTCTGAACATCATCTTCCCTTACTCGAATCTGATGGTACCCCGACCTCAGATCGATCTTACTGTAGAGCCTCGTACCCTGCAACTGATCGAACAAGTCATCGATCCTCGGAAGTGGATACTTGTTCTTTACTGTAGCTTTGTTCAGTTGCCTGTAGTCAATGCATAGGCGCATCGATCCATCTTTCTTCTTAACAAATAAGACAGGCGCACCCCATGGCGATACGCTAGGGCGTATGTAGCCCTTGTCAAGGAGCTCTTGCAACTGTATCTTTAACTCCCTTAACTCTGCTGGTGCCATCCTATATGGGGCACGGGAAATTGTAGACGTCCCTGGTAGTAACTCAATCCCAAACTCGACCTCTCTCGTCGGTGGGAATCCAGGAATCTCCTCCGGAAAGACATCAGGAAACTCCGCCACTACGGGCACATCCTCAACCTTTAATTCCTTCCTCTTTTCCGTCATATCAACAACATAGATAAGATATCCTGTATGACCTCGTTCCAATATTTGTGCCATCTTGACAGCAGATATCAACGGAATCTTTGGGCGAGAACCATCCCCAAAGAATGTCCACTGGACTCCCATATCAGACCTGAATCGGACAGTCCTTTGCCTGCAGTCTACGACTGCCTGATACTTGTTCAGAACATCGATGCCCACAATGCAATCGAAGTCTGCCATTTCCAGCACAATCAAATCTGATCTTAAGTCATTATCCTCAAAATAAATGAGGCCATCATAGACAATCTGATCTGTAATAAAACTTCTTCCTGCGGGGGTCGAGACTATAAGAGGTATGGGCGACGGAGAAGTGCATATGTGGTGCCTTTCAACAAAACTCGTCGACACAAAAGAGTGTGACGCACCTGTGTCTATCAATATAAGAGCAGGGTGCGTAAATAAAAGACACGTACCCGCTATCACCTCCTTCGGAGCCGCTGTAGCCTGCTCCCTTGTCAAAGCATACACCTGACCCTGAGGTGGCCCCGTGGGCTGACTTCCATACTGCCTCGGTGCGAAAGGTGGTCTGTGCGGTGCCGCTCTGTCCGCAGGCCTCCCCGCAGAGTTCTGCTGTCTTCCCCTGTTGGGACACTGCCGAGCGAAGTGGCCTTTGTCGCCACAGACATAGCAGCCTACACAATCCTTTGCCAAATGTGGTAGTCCACATATAGTGCACTGAACCCTTCCAGATCTGTCTCCCTGAGGCTGTCCTCTCCCAGATGGAGCATCATTCCTACCTTTCCCTTTCCATCGATTCTCGGGCCTCTTGCCACTGAATCTCGATGCTAAGTGTTCCCCCTAGGCTTAAACTGATCACCCCTGGGCTTCAAATTGTCAGAAGTGGATCTCTGAGGGGGTGCTGGAGGTGGCACAGCATCAGGATATGCACCAACTCCCAGTTCAGCTAGCTCAGCTCGTGAGAGTGCATCATCAAAACAGGCAGGGCCATAAGTGATCACCCTGTCATACAGTTCAGGCCTCAAGCCCTTCATGAAGTTTCGCATCTTCGCTTGAGTGCTTGCAGCAATGTGTGGCACATATCGTAGTAAGGAACAGTAATGTAGAGCATAGTCAGATACAGGCATGGTACCTTGTCTTAAACTGGTAAACTCATCCTCCTTGGCCTGTCTTGCAGTGGCTGAGAAATAGCGGTTCAGAAACAGCGTTCGGAACATCTTCCAATTTACTTCCTGTCCCAGAGTCTCTTGTTCAATCACTATGGTTTTCCACCACATCAGTGCCTTCTTGGACAGTTGAAATTCTGCTAATCTGATCCAGGCCATCTTTGCACAAGGCGCTGCCACAAATATCTGTTCAATCCTCTCCAACCATTCCTCAGCTTTTTCCCCTGATTCAGTTCCCTCGAACATCGGGGGTCGATACATCATAAATTGAGCCAAGCTCAACTCCCCAGGTAGCAACTGCTGTTCAGAGGGTTCCTCGCCCAAGGCTGGTGGTGGCAATGGATTCGTACGCCCAGCACTTGCATTTACACTAATGGCGTCACCCACTTCTATATTTGCTGCCATGCTGCAACACAAGGGTTAATAACAACACCAAAAGCAGTTCATAAAGCACATCGTTAGATAATTAAACATGTTAGCATAACATAGAAACTTCATATGCAACATACATATAAAACATGTTCAAAAGTAAGCACCTAGCCAACTTATTGCTAAGGATACCTTTCACTCATCCCCGAGTTATCTAACCACTGCTCTGATACCACTAATGTGGGGTCTTCCCACCTTAACAGTGATTAATAGACATAAGAAGGACTAATCATGCATTAATAACGTCTTAAGGATTCGGTTGTTACACGAGCTAACGGGATTACAGGCCAAAATACAAAACTTCAAAAGTGATTCATTACATTCCAAAAGAATGACATTTAGATTTACACTACTCCTAGAGTAGATACTAATCATAACTTGAATCCTATACGTTCCTGTGTCCCTCGTAGCTCACTGCCTCAACCCGACCCTAAGTCCTTTAGTCCAAAAGCGTACCTACAGAGACAACACATCATAAGCATATACAATTGTACTTAACATCATAAAAACATTATAGTAAATGCATGAAATCTTGGTTAAGTAAATATGCTGGTTATTCATTAACTTCTTATTGTTGTCCCTGATTCATAATCATGCATTTGGGGTATCTTACCCCGTGGCATCTTACCACAAATATCATCGTATGGCCTCTTACCATATTGGGCATCTTACCCCGTGGCATCTTACCACAAATAACATCGCATGGCCTCTTACCATGTGGGGCATCTTACCCCGTGGCATCTTACCACAAATAACATCGCATGTCCTCTTACCATGTGGGGCATCTTACCTCGTGGCATCTTACCACAAGTAACATCATATACATCATATAAACATCGTAAAACATCTTATAAACATTGTAACCATCTTTTAAACATCATCATTTCATCATAAATACTCATGCAATAAAAGCATAGTCGTAGTGTAAAGATATGTTTTACCGTCCGATGCCCGTACGTCTCTTACGTACCTTTTCAAAAGGAGGAGGAGTCAACAGACTTATCTCCTTGATTGTGCTGGTACCTGGGATGGCTCTACACAATCACATAATACAATATTAGGCACCGATACGAGAATCGAAATCAAAACACACAAAAAGAACATAAAATTTTATAATATATGAACAGTGCCTACCGATCGATCGGTCTCCCCTACCGATCGATCGCTAACTGTTCAACATTTTCAATCTTTTGCTACGCATTTGCCGATCGATCGGTGTTCATCACCGATCGATCGGTCGTTCATATTTATGCGAGATTTTCCAGAAATCTCGAACATCCCAATTCACACCCTTCAAACTCCTTCATAACATTCATACTACGCCTAAACAAGCATATCAATAGCTTTACCATACTTCCATGCATGTATCAAAATTAAAGGTTCACTTATAACTTAAACCGACATGCATTAAATCTACCCCTTTTTATCAATACCCAATCAACTTTTCTGAAAAACAGGGCAAAATATACAGCCCAGAATTCTTGAGCATACATCTTTATAGCAACGAAACTCCCCATGGCCCATAGTTCATGCTTAAACAAATATGCTGTCATGTTTACCAAACTTCCGTGTATGTATGCACATCAAAGGTTTACCCATAACCTAAACTAGCATGCTTCAAATCTTCATAATAAAAGCCCTACTCAACATAAAAACAGGGCACTTCCTTTCCCAGATTTTCGAGGAGCCCTTTTTACAACCGAAAATCTAACACATAAGTCATGTAAGCTACTTAACAAAGCATGCTAGGGACATCATAAACATTACCTACAAGTGTTCATAACAAGGTTTCAACAACCCTAACACTAGCATGCCAAAACTGCTATGTATAACATACATGAAAAAAACGAAAAAGCTGGTGAACCAGCGTGATTCCTCACCACTTTTGCTCTCCGGTTTTTGTCAAGAAAAGACAAGGAATTTTCGACCACTTTCCTCCTAGCAGCAGTCCAGATATCAGACGAAGAGAAGGGAGGAAGAAGGAGGTTTTTGGAAGAGACTTTGGTGAAAATATCTAAGTGAGAACATGCCTGCCTGGTCAACTCTTTTCCAGAAAACAGGGGAGGGGCGTGGGTTGCATGCAAGTGGGGGGTGGGTGGTTGCATGTAGGGTGGTTTTGTGGTGTTTAATTGTGTCCCGGTATTTCATACGATGTATAAAAATATCTTCCCTTGATATTTTATAATTTTACTACATCAATACAACAATTAAAAACACATAACATGCCCCCTAAACCATATCATCATATCATAAATATAACCCCCAATTAAAATACCACAACCCTCTTTAATACATCGTAAATCATCATCGTAGCATATAATCATGTAACATTTCGGGGGTATTACATCAACTCAGTCAAAATCATGGATATCAAGGAAACGATAGCTCAATATGATATGCCCATGAATCATTATGCATTAATGACATATGCAACTCAATATATCATGCAATCATATGTGAACATAAATCCATGTCAAGTAATCTCACATATCATGAAATCCAAACCATCAAATCATATAAGACATCATATAGTGACAATTAATTCGATTTATCAAGTAATGTCAAAAAGGTCATACGATAGTATCATTACACGCCTTTGCCAGACGTCATGATACAACTCATTTCAACGTACCTCAAACCGTTAGCTAATTACCAAGTGATCCTCGACTCAATCTTAGGATTAATAAACCTGGCCATAACAGTTCCAAATACAACATAATGTCACGTACTAGCCTTAAACATATCAAAATAAAACTCAAACTTAGACCCAAAATCAATTCTCTAAATTTCAGCCTGCGCAGCCGTAGAGATCGGCTCATAACTTGTCCGATTCTTAATAAAATCACATGGGTCCAATTTATTTTCAAAGCTAACTCAAAAATAAACATTTCATCAGTTCAACTCATCTTCAAATTCGTTCATTTAGCCTAGGTAAAATGGCCAAGAACAATCTGCTAGAAAAACAGGAGAATTTACCAAATTCCAGCCTGACCCATTTTTGTATAAAAATCATAATAAATTCATATGAAGTCCAAATGACTTGAGGCTAGTGGGAAAATCACGAACACGCAAAGTAATACGGTTCATATTTGAAGTCCAGAAGCTAGTTCGCTCATCTAGAGGCACATGCAAAACAAAGTATGACAGTTTTAAAAATACTTATACACTCTGTTTTGACAGAGTGAGCAGTTCTAGGAAAAAGTGCATATCTTGCACAAATAAACTCCAAATCATGTGAGGGTAGTTTCTAATGCAAGATAACTCAAATTATTACAACCTTTATTAAGACACAAAGGTCAAAATCGTAGCATATTCTGCCCAGATTTACCAAGAACACACTGCATGTGCAACCCGCCTACATGCATGTTCCCAGATTGTACAATTTGTATAAAAACCTCATAACTCATTCATTGTAAGTCCAAATCGTCTCATATTTTAACCACAGAACGAGAACCCATAGATCTACAACTTTTGTTTGAGGCTTAAAGTCAGATTCGGAAGTTAAGAAAATCGAAAATACAGAACAATCTACTGCATGCAACAACATTTGTGCAGATTCTGTTTTAACAAAATGACACCAACAATTTCATGTCTCCTCCTAAATTTCGACCCAAATTCTACAAATTCAACTAAATAAATATAAGAACAAGTTCATACCCTTGTAGACTCAATAATTCCACCATGGCTTCTTCCTAGCACCAAATCCTCAAATTCTTGAAGGTATCTACTCTCCCATGCCAAGAGTTCACTAATTCACCATTGCATGTGAATTCTTATGGCTAAATCTCTCACAAAATGAGGATGGGATTTTCGAAATTATGAGGGTGAAAGTCAGATTGTTTGGGAGAGAAATGGGTAAAATTTAAGCATTAAAAAAATGAGTAGTAGGCGTGAGTTGCTATGTACTAGCCATGCAATATTTTAATGTTTTAATTGTTTGGTATACCAAGTGTTCAAAATGGTGGTTTAATGATGTGTTTTGCATGGTGTTGGACAAGATTTGCATTCCAATTTGTATTATTTTGATGTATTTTATCTGATTAAAAAAAAATACGGTGTTGTGATCCGGAACACCTCGATTCGAATTCTTCGCTTTTAATCGCCCGGGTTTGCTTAATCATTAACAAACCGGATTAATCATAATTACATAGCAATGAGGCCTTACACTTCTGTAACAAGATCTTCAGTGCTTTGATGACGAAATACACTGTGAGGCATAAGATTGCATTGGCTTATCATCCACAGACTAACGGCCAAGCCGAAATTTCTAACCGAGAAATTAAGCTAATTCTTGAAAAGACGGTCAGTATTAACCGAAAGGATTGGGCCCTGAAATTGGATGATGCATTATGGGCATACCGCACTGCATTCAAAACTCCCATAGGGATGTCCCCATATCGTCTAGTTTTTGGGAAAGCATGCCACTTACCGGTAGAGTTGGAACATCGGGCGTTCTGGGCCATAAAGAAGCTGAACTTTGATTTGAAGGCTGCTGGTGAGCAACGGTTGCTACAGCTCACTGAGATGGATGAGTTTCGTAATGAAGCGTACGAAAATGCTAAGATCTACAAGGAGCGAACGAAGAATTGGCATGACAAGCTAATCGTGAGAATAGAGTTTATTCCTGGTCAGAAAGTGCTACTATATAACTCTCGTCTCCGACTATTTCCAGGAAAGTTGAAGTCACGATGGTCTGGGCCGTTCACTATTGAGAAAGTGACCCCATATGGAGCAATTGAACTGAAATGCGATGACGGTCACACATTTCAAGCAAATGGGCAGCGACTGAAGCATTATTTTGGGGAAGAAGTAAGAGACGTGGACGAGGTTCACCTGAGCGAGCCTAAGTGAATGGATGGAAGACAGTCGGGCCGAGGACTATAAACTAAGCGCTTTTCGGGAGGCAACCCGAATCCTGTATCCTTATTTTATTTTTCTTTTATTTTATTAAAAAAAAAATGATGAGGGCGTAATTACGCCTTTTAAGGCGTAATTACGCCTGAAAAATATTTTTCAAGTTTGAGATGCCGTAGGACAGGCGTAACTACGCCTCTTTGTGGCGTAATTACGCCTGTCAAATTTTCAGAAAATTTTAAAAAAGCCGCAGGCGAGGCGTAAGTACGCCTCTCCAGCGGCGTAATTACGCCTCGCGTATTTTTAGTCCTCTTCCCCTCAAATTTTCAATTCCGATTTTTTCTCTTCAATCTCTCTTAATTAAGCTATCCCACCTCTAAAGTCAATATTTTTATCTATTAATTGCAGGTTTTTGGAGTCTACTGGTGCAAGGAAGCAAGTTTAGGGGGGTTGCAACAAAGTGGTCTAGCTTAGCCAACCAAATCGAAAATTCTTCATCTAAGGGTTGCTGCCGACTTTCCAGCCATCACCTTTTCCACAACCGCCCCCCTACGATATGGATGACGATGACCACTGACGGTCATCGCTTAGGTATGTGCATCGTTCTATTTATTTCTTCATGTATATGCATTGAGGACAATGCACATTTCTAAGTTTAGGGGGGTACTTTGAACTATTCAAACTACTTGGATTTCTGTTGCTTTTGTGTGTTTGTTTTCCTTATTTTGATTGGTTTTGTCTTGATTTAGAGTCTGTTGAGTTGTGAGTGTCATAAGTTGTATTACGAGTCAGTTGAGGCCAATGATGAAAGAAAAAAAAAATTGAGTTGATTTGTGGAAAATTTTAAAAATTTTCATGTTTTCATGTTGCTCTTGAGTTCTCACATTTTCTTGCACTAGAAACCATGACCATTTGATTAATCAATGATGATTTGAACGAACACAAAAATGATATAGGCAATTCTTGATAATTTGGGCCTTGATTCTTTCATAGAAAATTGCCATAGTAGCCCCTTTGAGCTTAAATGTAAAAGAATGAGAATTGAATTGTTGCAATATATTTTATAATCCCATTCAAATTTGCTTCTTATATCACCTTGGTTTTGAGATACCATTTGAGCACATTGGTCAAATCATATAAGTTATTTGTGAATTGAGAGTAGTCTAGAACTTGCTTTAGTACCCTTTGAGACGAAATACGGATGTCATGTGGCTTAGGAATGATGTAGGCATTTTTTTTTTATTCGTTTGAGCCTTTGAAGCCACCAAAATACATCATTTTCATCTATAGTTACCCTTTTGAGCTTATTGAAAATCGAATGGCATGTGCTTAGGCACATAATAACCCCCATTCGCCATCATTTCAAAATCCCACATTGACCACCTTGCTAAAGCTTATACACTATTTCCTACCCTCAAGTGAGTAAGCCCCTATTGCACTTTAGAGTTTCAAATATCCCTCATGTTCCTAATTGAAAAATAGAAGGGGGATAATAATGAAAAAAGGGAATGAATGCATAGAAATATGTTGAAGAGGTGAAGAAAATAGTGATGAAAAGAATGGGAAAATAATGAGGTGAATGATGAGGCGGATGAGAAAAGAGGGTGAATTGAAAACAAAAATATGATGAATCATCAATAGAAGGAATCAAAATTGAGATGAGAGTGCGCAACATGGTTATATATGACTTACTCTCTTGCTTTGAATATCCAATCTTTTTATTGAAGCCATGAGCCGAAGCTTAACGTTACAAGCCTATTAAGACCTATTGACCGAGCCACATTCGTCTAATATACTAGTGGAGAAGGTTACGAATTGTAAGCCTATGGACTGTCGAGAAACACTTGTAATGAATATGTGTTTGACATCCACACACACGTCTCATTACTTGATTTTATGCCTTGTTCATTATTTGTCAAAGCTATATCCGTTTATGAACAATGCAAATGAACCAACACCTTGCAAAGTCCTATTGATTTGTGTGAGTTAAGATTGCTTTAATGATTACATGGAAATGGTAGCACACACACGTGAGAATTCTTGAGAAAATGATATGCATGTCTGAATACTTCTGAGGCCTACACAATTGGAATGTTTTACAACTTTGTTTTGTGTGTCTTTTCGTGTCAGTTTAGTTTTGTTTTTGTTTTTGTTTTGTTTTTGTGTTGTTTTGCTCGGGACTAGCAAAAGTTTAAGTTTAGGGGGTTTGATAAGTGTATTTTATACACTTATATTTCTTCTTATTTTGCATGGTAAAGTGTTAGTTTTCGATCAGAATTACGCTTTTGGTTTTGTTATGTGTTGTTTTGCAGGAATCCAGGTAATTACATGTTTTGTGGAGTAAAAGGGTGCAAATGACGGAAAGAACGGATGAATTGAAGCCAAAAATCTACACTATCAATCATGGCAACAGGCGTAAAGACGCCTACTTTGAGGCGTAACTACGCCTAGCCCACGGCAATTGAGTTTTTAAATGATTTCATACAGGCGTAATTACGCCTCATACAGGCGTAACTACGCCTAGCCCACGGCTTTTGAGATTTTGTTCAGGCGTAACTACGCCTGTTTTCAGGCGTAATTACGCGAGTCACGCGGGAAGCCAGTTCTTTAGACACGTCGACAGGCGTAATTACGCCACTTCGGAGGCGTAATTACGCCAATGGAATTTTGGTAATTTTGGAGACTTTCCTTAGGAGTTTGCACGGGACTTTTAAAAGGTTTTAGAGGAGGATTTTCGAGATATTTAGACGGAGACATATTCTTGGAGAGAAGGAGGCTAGGGTTGAAGAACGGAGAAGAATAACGACGACGGCTCGGAGCAAAAAGGAGAGAATTCATCACGAGACGGCGGCGTTCATCGGAGATCGAAGAATAGCGTCCAATTCGTTTTGTATCTCTAAACTTTTAGCAATTTTTATGGGTTATTAAACATGTCTATGTGTTTAAATACTTCTAGCATGAGCTAATTTTATTTCTAGGAGACGATGTAGCTTGTTTTGAAACTACGCTTATTATGAATTGATTGAAGTTTATTTGGATTTCCGTATGGTTTATTTTTGTTTTCCTGTTCCTAATGCTTTTAATCTACTGGCCATGGATTGAATGATTCCATATTCGTGATCTATCACTCGGGAGAGGGGGTTGTGAATAGGAAAGAAGGAATTCGTATCGTGGTAGTTATATTGTTCGGAAGGCCTATAACTCCATAGAAGTCGTCAAAAGAATTACTGCGCTTTTACAATTGTTTGATAATTAATCTTAGATAGGGATATCAAGATTAATGTTAGATAATTAATTCTGCTTAACACCCGGGAGGGGGAGTAGAAACAAATAAGAATTCTCGGCTAGTAAACTAGGAAATCCATAACATGGAAATCAATGAATGATAAGTGTAGTGGATGAACAAGTGAAATCGTACTCCTAGATTCGTCTCCAACTGATTTCTTTTCAACTCAGTATTTGGTCATTGTTAGTTACTTAATTTTTATTATTCGCATAACACTCAAATATTCGATTCTCTAAATAAAGCAAAGATTATTTTAATTCAGTACTTAGATTTAACTACTTAATCAATCTCTGTGGGTTCGACATCTTTTTATACTAAAACTTGACTACCGTGCGCTTGCGGTAAGGAATTTTCGCAACAATGGCTATATTTACTTCATGGTGTTTCTTTTAGAGGATGGGAATGTATCTGCACTCAGTTTGAGAGTCGTACCCTGCACGAATTTCAGCTTCCACATATGTCCTCACTATATATTCAGGAATCCCTAAAGCTTTTCCTAGTTTCTGCAAGAACCAGGAGTCGCATATTCGGGATCTTATATCGTAAACCCAAAATTTCTAAGGCAAGGAAGGGTTGAAGATTTGAAACAAGGAAAATATTTGATATTAGATTCACGGCATAAAAATTTTGTATTCAAATGAATCATGAGGAATTATTAATCAAATACGAGGAGGAATTATTAGTGCTCACGAGATGCTGAAGTATTCATTTACCTGCACATTTTGAGGGAATATATTAAGAAGTTCCTCAGAATATTCTTCAGTCAATCTCTTAGCTCTATCAAGCGTAGCTTTAAGCCTCAATCCCCATATTCTCTTCCATCCTCAATGCCTTTTTACGGTAAACCATAATATACAGTAGAGAAAATCGGTATGGTTAGAAGTAACAATTTTTATATACTTTTATGAAGAAACGAGATATCTTCGTTTTCCAAAAGGAGTTTCTTTTGCCATGCCAGAAGTTCATTTCTGATGGCAATGCAATCTTCGGGCTTCCAGCCAGATAAGCCAACCTAATGGATACTGATGACTAGAGCGTCGATCGGATAAGTCCAAGAACTAGCATTCTTCTGCTCTATGTTTTCCGCAAGCCAAATGACACCTCTAACAGCTTCAAGTGCTTTTAGAAACCTATCGTACAGTCAATTCAAAAAAGAAATAAATTATTATTATCACAGACTACCAACATGACCATATTTTAACCAAATCTTGCAAATATACATACATAATACCAGATGCACCATTAGTAATTCCAAATCAATATTCTTAATATTTTTTAAAAATGAATTGCTCTACCTGCTAATAAGAATAAAGGCGTAATCTTCGAGTCCAATCTCACAAAGACGCCACTGCAAATGTGCAAACTCGTCTATTAGCATCACATTTAGATATTAAATCATTATGAAGCAAAATGAGAAATAGATAAGAAGTTATTGCCTTTCGAAGACCACTTTCGAGACCCTTCAATATTTCTTTGCGATTCATAGCTTGTATTGTTTTCATCAACACACTTATCCGTCCTTTTTCTGAAATATTATCACTTCCATCCATGTTAAACATTTGAGGTGTGAATGAACATACCCAAAGCAAAGTATTGAAAGATGTTAATATCAAGACGAACAAATAAGTTCAACCGAACGTATTTAACACATGAATGTTAGTTCCGGGCAACTATCAAATTATAATTTATAAATCTGCCACTGGGAAGAGATACCTTTTCGACTCTAGAAACATAGGTAAAGCAGTTGAGCTCTGATCCAATGAATCGCTTAGTGATTCCAGCTGTTCATCAAGACTTCAATGAAGTGAATCACAAGCAAATCATGAGAAAGATTAGACCGATGGTTATATTGGATATACACATGATAACAACATAAATTCTGAAAAATTTAACACCTGCTTACAAAAAAGGGTTAATTGTGAGACTGAAATAATTCAATACTAAAATTAGAATGATCAATATCCCATATGGAACTTCTTTATCGATATGGTCTGTGATTTGTTAAAAGAAATAGTCTAACTTTCCGGCATTGAAAAAATCTTTAAGCTCTCGATGAAATATCTTGAATTGTTCAATGAGCGCTTCGCTATATTCTCCAGGTTTCTTGGTAATTCTTACAAGCATTGCTTCTGGCAACTAAATCTTTGGGACCAGCATTTCTGTGAGGCTTGTTTTGTATTGTGTGCTTAATTTCTTGCTGAAATGTTTATTTTATTATGCCAGCAACAGAATTTTCCATGCAGGATAAAAATGATAAGAAGAGCGTTTCCAGTAAATAACCTTAAGATCGTTTGGGACATCATTTTTGTTAAGATTTGAGCAAATACTGGAAGGAAAAAGATTTCTCCATTTTCTGTAATGCAGCATCAATCTACAAATGTTTACACAGAGTACTATTTATACAATGAAGTAAAGCCAAATAATTAAAGCGTGGTTTCTACTTTAGCACTTCTGCATTTCAACTAATTAACTATCAACACTCCCCCTCAAGCCTTGGTGCAAATCAAGAACACCAAGCTTGGAAAGAAGAAATCCATGTTGATCCTTGCTGAGTCCCTTTGTAAATATCTGCCAACTGATTTGTTGTACGTATAAATGCTGTCCAAATTAATCCGTCCTTGTTCTTGTCACGTATGAGATGACAATCAATTTCTATATGCTTGGTCCGCTCATTGAAAAATGGGATTGGCAGCTATATGTAGAGCAGTTGTGTTGTCGCAATGAAGGATCGTAGGACCAAGCAAAGTATCTCCCATAACCTTTAGTAAACCTGTAACCCAAATCACTTCACACGAAGTTCCTGCCATTGCCCTATATTCAGCCTCAGTCGAAGATCTAGAAACAACACTTCATTTCTTTGTCTTCCACGATATCAAAGAATCTCCCAGCTTGATACAATAGCCTGTGAGAGAACGACGAGACATCGGGCATGCGGCCCAAATCTGAATCACAATAAGCTGTGAGATTAAAAGTGGATGAGGCAGACAACAAAATGCCAAGACCTGGAGAACCTTGAGATATCTAACTACACGAAAAGCTGCCTCCATGTGACCTTTTTGGACAATGCATAATTTGATTTAAATTATGAATGGCATAACATATATCTGGTCTAGTAATGGTGAGATAGATCAATCTACCAACCAAATTCTTACATTTATCAGCATCCTTCAGCATACAATCCTCAATAATATCCTTCGACCGACCAGTGGTCAAGGTAGCATCAAAACCATGACTTTGTCATTTTCAAGTTATGTTCAAAAGGAGTATCAAAAGGTCTCGCACCAATGGGCCCAGTTTCTTCAATCAATCCCAGAGTATACTTCCTTTGGTTCAAGTAAATTCCACGCTTGGACCGAGCCACCTCAACACCCAAAAAATATTTTAAATCACCAAGATCCTTAAGTTGAAGTTTGGAGTGCAAAAATGATTTCAAAGCATCAATTGACTTCGAACAATTCCCAGTAATGACTATATATCAACATACACCAATAACAAAGTGATAATGACATCATCATTCTTCACAAACAACGAATAATCATACTTTGATTGTAAATATCCAGCTTGTACAATGACACTAGCAAATTTCATAAGCCATTGGCGCGAGGCTTGCTTGAGGCCATAAAGAGATTTTCGTAATCTACAGACTTTATTCCCCCTGAATATGATATCCAAAGGTATTTTCATGTAAACTTCCTCTTCTAAATCACCTTGAAGAAATGCATTATTAACATCTAATTGATGCAAGGGCCATCTGAGCGGCTGCTAGTGTAAGTAAGCATCGAGTTGTGACTATTTTTGTTGTAGGTGAAATGTATCATGGTAATCAATTCCTTCTTGTTGTGTATAACCTTTGTCAACAAGCCTTGCCTTGTATTAATCCACTGTCCCATCAGCATTTGTTTTGATTTTATAAACCCATTTACAGCCTATGGGTTTAGTATGAGAAGGAAGATCTACGCTCGTCCCAAGTGTGGTTATTTTCAAGTGCCTTAAGCTCTAAATCCATAGCTAACTGCCACTTAGAGTCAGAAATTGTCTCATGGTAATAAAGAGGTTCTGTTTCAAAGAGATGGCAGCAAGAAAGCTGCAATGTGATGGAGAAAAATTTGAGTAAGAAAGAAATTGGGAGAGTGGATATTTACACTTGCTAAAAGTAGCTTGGGAGATAGTGGGACAATTGTAATCCTTAGTCCAACCTGGTGGCTTTATGACTCTAGAGGACTTTCTTATTGGTTGTGAAAGTAAAGGTGAAGGAGGTTCCAGTGGCTGAGATGGAACAAAAGATGAAGAATCTGATGATCTTGAGTCTAAGTACTGATATATATCAGTGTCATTTTGTGGAGGATGAGGAAAAATAGGAAGTGAGGAAGGTTCCGTAGCAAATGAAAAGATATCTTCATGGAAAACAATATCTCTAGAAACAAAGAATCACTTTGTCTTGAGATCTTGGACTTTGTACCCCTTTTGCTTATTTGAATAACCCAGAAAAACACAAGGCATACTACGAGGTGAAAATTTGTCTGCTATTGTTAAATTTGTGGCGTAGCAAAGGCAACCAAATACTCGTAGATGTTGAAAAGATGGAGGCTTATCAAACAAGACTTCGAATGGAGTTTTATTATTTAAAAGAGCAGTAGGAGTTCCGTTAGTCAAATAGACAGCTGTTAATACAGCTGTTAATACACACTCACCCCAATATTTGAGAGGAAGTGAAGATTGAAAATGAAGAACTCTGGCTATATCCAAAATATGTATGTGTTTCCTCTCAACAATTCAATTTTGCTGGGGAGAATAAGGACACGAGCTTTGGTGAATAAAACCAAGGGAAGAAAAAAGAAGACTACAATCAGACTTGAAGAAGTCCAAAGCATTGTCTGTCCTTATGGTTTTGACTCTAGCAGAAAATTGATTTTCAACCATAATAAAAATGTGAAGGATACTTAGCACATCAAGCTTGGATTTCATGAGAAAAGTCCAAGCACCTCTAGATAAATCATCAACCGCAGTCAAGAAATAACTTTCAACATTGTGTGGGTGTGCTAAAAGGACCCCATATATCCACATGTATAAGTGGAAACAAGGAAACAGGTCTGGTAGCGCGAATTTGTGGAAAAGAAGCCCTAGTCTGTTTCGATTTTGGGCAGATAGAGCAATGATTCAAACAAACAAAAGTTGAAAAAAATGGCAACATTTTCAAACGAAAAAAAAACATATGTCCCAACCTTTTGTGCCAAGTAGAATCATCAATAATGGCAGAATTAACAACACTTCTATCAAAAGTCAAACTATTACAGGAAGGCTTTAGAAATGAAGTGATAAAGCCCACTCTTCTCTCTACCAATCTCTATTATCTTCCCACGTTTAAGGTCTTGAAATATACAAAAATTTGGAAAAAAAAATAACATAACAGTGATGAGTTTTGGCTAGCTTAGACACAGAGATCAAGTTGAATTTGAATGTAGGAACAAGCAAGACATCATGAAGAATGATAGATTGAGTGATAGCTACAGATCCTACTTTGCTAATAGAGAGTTTATCACCATTTGGCAAACTTACTGAACTAGTAGAGTAGCTACTGATCTAGAGTTTTTTAGCAACCTTGAATCACCTATCATGTGCTCACTAGCTCTAGTATCCACAATCCAATGAGTTAAAGCACAAGTTTTACTGAAATTCTCATAGTTACCTGCCATGTGCACAACAACTTATGGCCTCTCCTGAATGGTAGGTGCGCCTAACAATTTCAGTATCTCAGCATATTGAGTATTAGTAAAAGTGGGAGCAACGCTCATTTCTGCATCCGTCGACGCCATTGAGGAAATTAGAAGCTTACGAAATCTGAAACTCAAAGCGAAATGTTGCAGCAACAAATGCTAAATGGATTGTAGGAAGACAGTCAGAAACAGAAATCGAGAAATCAAAGTAGAATTATAGCTGCAATGAATCGCGAACAGAACTTCGGAACAGAAATTGAGATGTGAATAACAACCAATTGAAATCGTGATCGGAAAAAAACTCGAGGAATTAGTAATCGATTAAAGCAGAAATGCGATCAAAATCACCTGAAGCAACAAAAAAAAATGTAAAAGATGATAATCAAATCTTCTGTAATCAAGATCTGAAAATCAGAATGAAAAACCGATCAAATCAAATATGCGGGAGAAAAAACTTGGCTCTGATGTCATGTTAAGATTTGAGAAAATACTGGAGGAAAAAGATTTCTCCATTTTCTGTAATGCAGCATCAATCTACAAATGTTTACACAGAGTACTTTTTATACAATGAAGTAAAGCCAATTAATTAAAGCATGCTTTCTACTTTAGCACTTCTACATTTCAACTAATTAACTATCAACAATTCCTATGAGCACTAGTTAATGAAACTGATGCAGTGAACTCCGCCTTAAAAGAAGGTAAAGAAGGTAAAGAAGGATGAATCTTGCGTAACAAGTGTTTCCTGTGTATAATAAGATCACCACATCCGAGAGGAAAAAATCCAAGAGAAGAACATTGTGAAAACGAGTTACCAACATCATATCAAGTTATCCACAGTAGGATTTCTTTTGGATTTAAATTGATAATATCACAGCCATGGTTATTCCAAAATAATTAAACAATTATATGGATCAAACGATAATAGAGTTTAAGTTAAATTGCTCTAAAACTGCAAGGAAGGGGACCTGAGGTGAAGTATCTTTACAGGCAGAAATTCTTTCTAATTCGCGAAATATAAGTTTGAAATCTCAGCATGCCTATCTGGCTGGTGATGACCACCATCTTCAAAGCAAGCAATTTGACCGGTATTTATCCACCACAGCAAACGATATGATCAGGCAAGGGTACAGCTATTTCTCCTAAAGAAACAAATTCAATACCAAAAAAAAGAACAAAACCTTTAGATAAATTGCTGAATATATAAGAGCCTCCAAGTGATCTCCAGTCTCATTATTCTCAACCATGAAATCTTGTACGACTTCAAGCTGAAAATAAGAAATGCAAAAAAATTACGCATAACAAGGAATTACAGTATGAGACTTCAATAGCGTCCATAAGCTGTATGAGAATGAAAACCTTTTTATACCTTCTGCCACCAGCTCCGATCATTATGATCACCTTCCACTAACTTCAAAGCAACCCTTCTAGCCCTGAAGTGTCCCAATTTCTCTTCTTTTATGCATCCAAATGATCTTTTGAATGCACAAATGAAACATCCTTACCTTGCCATTGCTCCACAAATGCACTTCGTGTAACAACCTCTTCTAGTGCATCAGGAATAACATCCCCGTTTTTAGTTTCCTCTTCCTCGACTCCTTCTATTCCTCATCCGACTGTAGCACTTCTACTTGCTTGTGAGTCGAGGCCCACTTACAATTTATATTGAAACTTCCCCTTTCTGGCAGCTTTAGCGTGCGGTTACCACCGTTTTCCCATATCAAGTCTTTACTATCCCTTGCTATCACAAACTTAAATTCAAGGGGCTCTTCATTGATCATTAGTTCCAAATCACAAACCCGACCATATTGTTGTTTCTAAAGTATGTCCCCAAAAGGATATTGGAAGATCTGCATGACTCATCATTGATCGAACCATGTCCAACAAAGTTCGATTTCTCCTATCGGATACACCATTCCATTGTGGAGTATACGGAGGAGTGAGTTGTGGGACTATCCCATACTCCTTTAGATAGTCATGAAACTCTTGGCTTAAGTATTCACCTCCTCGATCTGATCGAAGGATTTTGATACATTTGCCAAGTTGGTTTTGTACTTCATTCTTGAAATCTTTGAACTTTTCAAAGGTTTCATGCTTATGCTTCATTAGGTACACATACCCATATCTACTGAGGTCATCAGTAAATGAAACGAAGTATTGAAAAATACCTCTAGCTTGTGTACTTATTGGCCCACATACATCACTATGTATTAGTCCCAATAAGACATTTGCCCTTTCAACATGTCCCTTGAAAGGGGCTTTAGTCATCTTGCCCATTAAACAAGACTCGCATGTTTCATATGATTCAAAATCAAATGAATCTAATACTCCATCCTTATTAACCATTTAAATTTTTTTCAAGAAATTAATTTTTTTAAAAAAAATTTTAAAAAAATTAAATTTTTTTAAAAGTTCGTTTTCGGTTTGGTTAACCGAACCTTATAACCGAAAACCGAACTTTTTTTAAAAAAACTAAAAAACGAACCGAAAACTTTTTGTTCAAATTTCGGTTCGGTTTGAATCGAAATTTTTCGGTTCAGCCGAATTCGGTCGGTTAACCAAACCGGTGCACACCCCTAGTCAGATATGTTATAGATCCATTCTGTATAATAATAAAAGAAAGACTTTATTTCGAAAAAAAATAATAGATGATAAATTTAAATTAAAAAAAATAAAAATAAATAAATCAAACTTTTTGTCCAAGTCACTTCTTTTCTTTTGTGTTTTCTTTTTTGTTCCAACTTCCAAGTAGTCAAGTACTTCAGTAATTACGGTTTTCACTCTCTCTCCACTCAACGCCATCCTCAACACACGCCTCCCTCACCTCAACACCATGGCAAACACCTCCGAGATATCCGACATAGACCCTGCTATTTGGCAATTGCCGGCGTCCAATTCCCCCCTATACTCATATGTATACTACTTCCCCCAAGGTCATATGGAACACTCTCCCTCAGAAGCCGTAGTGAATTCGGGTATCACGCTCAAGGTGGTATTCTGTCAAGTTCGATCTGTCCGTTTCCTCTCGATCTTCGACCAGGTCTTCGCCGAAATAATTCTCAAGCCATATGAACCCGAAGTGAAACGTGTGGTGAATCACATTGGCAACCGTGATGATCCTCAAAATGACGTGATATCGTTTGCCAAGATTTTAACTCCAACTGATGTAGCCAGAGATTTTAGTGTCCCGATGTTCTGCGCGGGAGATTTTTTCCCGCCAATGGCCGAAGACACTCAAGATTTGATAATGAAAGATACTGATAACAATGCATGGAATTTTCGACACATCTACCGAATCTCACAACGCCGAAACCTGTTAACCACTGGCTGGAGCGAGTTCATCACTGCCAAACGTGTTGTTGCGGGAGATGCCATTATGTTTATGCGGAAAGAATCCACAGGTGAGCTCCTCATTGGAGTAAGGAGAGCTGACACCAGAAACACTTGGAATTCTGTCGAAAACACTGTCAATGGTGGCCGAGATAAAGTGATGGAAGCCATACAGAATGCGAGGTTGTTTATTATCCCAGGTATGGATTTCCTAATTTCGTGGTGAGCGGAGAGAAGGTGGATGGTGCACGGAAATTTGGTTCGAGAGCTGGAATGAAAGTGAAAATGGCATTAGCGACGTTGGATTTGTCGGTTAGATTGTACAAGGGAACCATAACTGCTGCCGCATTACTATATTCATACCATAAATGATCAATTATTCCTCTTGGGAAATTGATAGATACGTAATTTATTAGAAATTCCAAGAGTTCAAAACTTAAAACTTGCATTGATGATGTCTACGCTTGTTTCTTCTTGCTAGTAAATATTTTTTTTCCTTCTGTTCTTCATCAAATCATCCTAGTACTTTTGATGAAATACTGTTGTAAAACGTGACATTCAATAATTTTCTACCACCTTTATGCTCTGAAGTTCTTTAATTTTCTCATGTAGGTCACATGGGATGAACCTCAACCTCCGCCGAACATGAACAGGTTGAACCCTTGGGAAGTTGAATATGTTCCCCAACAGCTTGGCATTGGTCCATCTGGACAGCATTCGAGTCTGGTTGATGATGGATCGGTTTAGTGGTTTGGACAGGTCATCAAGAAATCCAAGACCGAAGGTAAAAGATGTGTTTTTCTCTTTGTTATTTGCTTTGTCTTTTTGTTAAGCATGCCTGGATCTTTGTTTTTTTTTAAGATATCTTGATCTCTGTTTTTCTTTTTCTTGAAGGTAATTTTGGTACTCTACTTATGCCACAAGAAAGAACTTTTAGCTAAGCCACATTATCAATTCATATGAACTCAATGTACTTGGCATATGTGGTGGTTGATTACATACACTGATTCTTTGTTTGCAATTTCTGCAGGTACTTGACGTTGATATTCATTGCTGTGCTTATCGTAAATGATTGTTTGACTTGGTTGCAATATAGTGATTCATACTCTCCCCTTAAAGATACCTTGTTTTAGTACCATTTGAAGGATGATTTTTAGAGTTGTGCATAAAAAATTAGAATTGTTGAAAATTTGTAAGTTTTTCCCAAATATTCTATACTCGTTTTATATAAATGATCTATCACATTTATTTTCCTGATAAATTATTCTAAATATATTTTAGTTATATAAGTTAGTTAAACTTTAGCTGTGTTTTTATTTATCATTTAATAGAAAAATATATTTAATAGTGTAATTTTTTCACATAGTAAAATATAAAACCGACAAAAAAATAATCTGTAAAGACAAATTATAAATCCAAAACTGTACTGAAATATACCAAGAATTTTTTTTTCAAAAAAAAAAAAAAAGGTTCAATTTTGATATAATTATATTTCTAATTTAATTTAATTATCTGGGAAATATTATTTTGATTTATGTAATCATATTATAATATATATTTTAACATCTTCTTTTTATTCATAAAAGTTAATTTTTCAATCATATGTTCCATGATATTTTGGGTGAATTGAATTAATTGGGGTTTTTTTTATATCAAAGTTTGGAATGTATTTTATAGAGAAAATAATAAGCGTAGGTATTCCATTTTAATTAATACTTGGACTTGAGAATTAGTTTAAGGGAAGAATTTGGTAATATCGTTTGAGTGTAGTTGTGACTATTTTGGAAGAACAAAGATTTTGATAACTTTCTTTTAGATTCTGATATTGTTAGGTAGATTAGTCAAGAATGTGACCTATTAAACGAGATTACTTAAATTTCCACGGTTGTGATTTTGTTGGTAATTCTATTAAGTCTAAAAATGATTGTTGCCAATAATTTATAATTGCGAAGATAATTTGAATAGGTATGCCCATAACACATTAAAATATATTGTGATAATGATATCTAAGACTAACGATGAAGTTTGGGTTTCGACCAAATTCTTTTTCCCTTACACAGCATTTAATTGAAATCTTGATTTATAATTTTATATGCTCAGTTATGATTAGACATTACCACAGTTTGTGAACCGCCGATTGACGGTTCGGAACCGTCGATTCGACGGTTCAAAAGAGCTCGACCCTTAACCTTAACCTTTTCCGGTTACGGTTCGTGAACCGCTGGTTATGGTTACGGTTAACCACCTGTTACTGTTACGGTTACGGTTCGACCCTTATATTTTTTAAATTAAAATTAAAATTTTATTTAAACAATTTAAAACTTACTATAAAAGAATCATAAAAAAAGAGGGGAGAGTTTGAACTTTTTAAGTGCCATTAACTCTCTATATTCATATGAATCATTTAGCAATTTCTAGTTCAACGTGTGGGTATATCTAGTGAAAATTTTCTAGCTCGCATGCCATTAATCTTACAAAACTTACCCCATTATTTCATCAAACTCGATGGGACCACAAATAAGATAATGTGATTTTAATTGATTGAATCAGATTATCTAACAATACTAATTACATATGAAATTGGTATGAAAAATATAATTTTGATACTAATTACAAATGATATTGGTATGAAACATTTACAATTATGATACTAATTACATATGAAATTCGTATGAAACATATACAACTTTGGTACTAATTACAAAAGAGCTTGGTATGAAACATTTACAATTATGATACTAATTACATATGAAATTGGTGCGAAAAATATACCACTTTGGTACCAATTAGAAATGATTTTAGTATGAAGCATTTACAATTATGATACTAATTACATATGAAATTGATATGAAACCTATACAATTTTGGTACTAATTGTAAAAGAGATTGGTATGAAATATTTACAATTTTGGTAATAATTACTTATGAAATTGGTATGAAACTTATACAACTTTGGTATTAATTGCAAATGATGTTGGTATGAAACATTTACAATTATGATATTAATTACATATGAAATTTACTAGTATAACATTGAATTATTTGTTATTTATCTATAAAAAAAAATAACATAAAAATTCTTGTTATGTTAAAAAAAGTCAGTAATAAGATTTGTCATTATCAACTTACAAACAAATGCCAATAAAGTTATTTTTATAATGATTTCATTGATTAACCATAAATATATTAAGTTAGGAGTTATTAATTTATATAGTATAAAGTTAGTGAATTATCAATTCAATACGTTGTTCCCAAATCAATATAAGTAAATTATTAAAATATTTTATTAATTAATCAAATATTATATTATTGACTTTCTATTGTAAGTTATATTGTGATAAACTAAGATATACTTATTTAATCATTATATATATAATATAAATCAAATAATGAGCATAAAATGCTTATAGAATAATTATAAAAGGTATATAATATATTTGTTTTGTAATAATTTACTTCAAATATTTTATTTTACAACCACTATTTATAGTTCTTATTAATTTATCCAACATTTTTTGTTATATTTACTTTGTTATAGATATGTTTTTATTATAAAATATTTATTTAAGAGCATAACATATTTTTAGATAATTTTTATTTGTCAATATAAAATAGTTATTATTGTATTAGACATATAATATATATTGTCTTCTAGTATATATAATTATATTGTCTAAAATAAAACAATAGCTTAGTGGTAAGAAGTTGTATATACATTTGAATATTATATATATTTGACACAATACTTTCGTATTCTTGCTATTTTCCATTATTTGAATATTTTTAAACATTTTCTAACAATGATGGCTTAAATCGAACCTTTTGCTTCTGAAGGCGATAATCCTTTTTTTTTTATAAAGGAATATTATTAATTGTGTTCCCCATGCCTTTTCTATTTGACTAGTGTACTTTTACTTTCAGATTATTGAGGTTGTTCATGTTTTATCTCTCATGTTAGTGAGTATCCCATTACTGAGTTTTGGCTGGATAGTGGTTTCAAACCTTTTAAACATATTTGTAGTTTTCTGATGCACTCAAACTGTTTGTATAAATGCTTGCTTGGCTTTTGCTTGATCTTTCAATCTACTAGGCATCATTTTTTTTAATAATGATGATCTTGATGACAAAAAATAATAAATAAATTAATAAAGTAGTAATGAATAAATAATAATAATATTTAAAAAATAATTTATTGATGATAAAATATTAAAAATAAATTGATAATAATATTAGTAATAAGAATTAGTTAAGAATAATAATAAGAATTAGTTTTAAATTTTATACGTCAATAAATTATTCTTAAATAATAAGAATATTTATTTATTACTTCTTTATTAATTTATTTAATATTTTTTAACATCAAGATTATCATTATTATCTTATTTTTATTATTAATTTATTTTGTATGATTGTTATTAATATTGACTGACTATTATTATTATTATATGAAAACAATAAAAAAAATTTAAAAGATAGGCAAGCCGTCGCAAGTAAAAAATTATTTTACTATGGCATATCAACGTATGTCCAAACCTTTCAACTTTTTTTATGCCTCCCGAAACAAGATTTGTTTAAAATAATTTTTTAGGTAAATAAAAAAAAAAATATCCGCTGCACAACCTATGTTTTGCAGGTCTCAGCTACAACTACAAAAAAAAATTAAATTAATTTTTTTTAAAAAAAATCCTAAAACCAATATGAATGAGTTTGGACGACAAGATTAATAAAACATTGTTTCGGAAAAAATCCCTTTGTTCTTATTTTATCGGATTATATATATTTTCTAAAAAAACCCTTTTACGAAAGTTAAAATAAAAACTAGAAATATGACCTTAAAATTTCTCCTCTTAAGTTTTTTTTCAAAAAAAAAAAACTAAAAAAGAAAAAACTAATAATATATATTTCCGGGTATTTTATGTCGAACTCGTGAAAGAAGCCCGAAATAGAGTTAAACTTTGTCAGGACCAAAATGGTTAAATTTTAAAAACGATCTTATGGAAGATAAGATTTTACGATATTAATATTAAAATTTTAGTACTAATCAAATATAGTCGAATAAAAATTGTTTTAATCAAATATGTCCATTTGTCCAGAATTTTCTGGTAATCCCCCCCCACGGCATCACTCTTCGTCAAATGATCGATATAATGTACGTACGACCTCGCTACAGTGTCTCCTTTGTCGCTCCTTTGAATACATGAATTAAGGGTCTAAATATTCCATCTTTCAAGAATACGAGAGCAAGAGAACAAGCTAGTCAAAGAACTCACGAGTTCTTTTTCCCAAGTATTTGAAAAAGTAAAATTACGAAACACCATAAATCATGATTCACATACCAAATCAATTATTTTTTATTTACAATTGTTCCAATTAAATAAATTATTCATGATTTACAGTGTATTTGAGATGTTTCATGACTATATTTTTGGTTAAACACAATATGATTCTATAGGTGCATATAATTTACATGCACATGAACTCGTAATGTCCATAGCGAGTTCTAAATGCTGTCTTCTGGTGAGTTCTGAATGTTGACACCGATCCCTTCAACTGACCAAACAAATCATCAATACGGGGAAGATGATGTTTATTCTTAATCGCTACCTTGTTCAATTGTATGTTGTCAATGCATAGCCACATTGATCCATCATTCTTCTTAAGAAACATCACTGGAGCACCTCAAGGCGATACACTAGGGCGTATGTATCCCTTACCAAGTATATCTTGCAACTGAGTTTTTAACTCTCTCAGTTCAGTTGGTGCCATTCGACATGGTGCTCATGAAATTGCAGATGTACCAGGTATCAATTCAATACCAAATTCAACCTCACGACTTGGTGGAAATCTAGGAATCTCATCTGGAAATACATCTATGTATTCTGCAACCATTGGTATATCATCTATTCTTCTTTCCACTTTCTTTTCTTCTATATCAATAGCATAAATCAAATATCTCATGTGTCCACGTTCTAACAACCGTAACATTCTAATCCCAGATATCAAATGAATCTTTGCACGAGATCCATGTCCATAGAAGATCTATTGGTTTCCAGTGTTAGACTGAAACCTCACTGTCTTCTAGCAACAATCCACAAAAGTGTGATATCTTCTCAACATATCAAAATCCAGAATATAGTCAAAATTTGTCATATCTAACACAATCAAAGTTGTATGTATTCCATAATCATCATCAACCTGAATGAAACAATCATACACACTCTGACAAATCATCACAGTAGTTCCCATGGGTGTCGAGACATACAGAGGCATCAACAGTGGAGACGAGCATATATGATACCGCTCAATAAACGCTTGTGCAATAAATGAATATGATGCACCAATATCAATTAATATAAAAGCCGGATAAGTAAATAAACAACACTTACCCACTATCACATCATCAGGAGCTGCTTCTGCTTGCTCCTTATTCAGTTTATACACTTGAACTTGGGGCGGCCCTGCTCTCTGTCCCCCACCAGTCTATGGTACAAACTGTGGTCTTTGTTGCACTGTACTTTCTGACACATTCCCTCTAGTTTGTTGTCCTCCACTTTGAGGACAATCTCGTATCATATGTCCTGGCCTACCATATCCATAACAAACTGAACCATCAATGTATGGACAATCGCGTCTAAAGTGTGGTCCTCCACAATTAAAATATTTTAAGCCGCTATTACTGCTACTACTGCTGCCTTGGGACTGTCCCTTGGCACCTCGTTTGCCCCTTTTTCGAGTATCACATTTCCTACCACCAAATCTCGAGGAAGATGCACCTCATCGTGATGCTTTAAACTGATCCCCTCTGGGTCTCATACTGTTTGATGTAGGTTTCTGAGCATGTCCTACATCCTTGTATGCCCAATTCCAAATTCAGCCATCTCAGCCCTAGTCAGCGACTCCTCAAATGAAGTTGGGTTATCAAAATAATCCTATCAAACAACTCAGGTCGTAGGCCTTTCATAATGTCTAATCCTTGCCTTCGTGTTTGCAGCTATATGAGGTACATACCTCAACAAAGAAGTGTACTGCAAAGCATACTCAGATACTTTCATGGTTCCTTGTTTCAGATTATTGAACTCATCTTCTTTCAACTGCCTAGCAACAACAGAGAAATAATGATCAAGAAAGCTGGTTATGAATACATCCAGTCCACAGTATGCCTCTGAGCTCTTAATTTAAGCAATGTCGCTTTCCACCACATCATTGCTTTCTTAGCCAACTGGAACTCGGCTAAACGCAACCAGGCTGATTTAGCACATGGTGCTGACACAAAGATCTGTTCAATGCATTCTAACCATTCCTCAGCATGTTCCCCAGATTCAGTACCCTCAAATCGTGGTGGTTGGTAACTCAAAAACTGGGCCAGTGTCAATTCCTCAGGTAACAACACTTGTTCTACTGGCCTTTGGCCTACCGGTGGTGGTGGCACAAGTGCCAGACCAACACTAGCATTGCCACTCATGCCATCCCTAATGTCATCTTGAGGTACTCGGTATGCCATTACTGTACATCAAGGGTTACCAACAACATTCAAATATATAAAGTGTGTTAGTATAACAACATATCAAAGATCTCAACATGCTTTCAAATGATTAGGCAACTACCTAATATACTTTCTCTACCCTTGTTCACCCAGTTCTCGAACCACTGCTCTGATACCACTAATGTGGGGTCCTCGTTACTTAATTCGTTATGTATCAAATACTTATACATATGTGAGTAGGAATCAAGTAATATCATACACTGATTAAATTTTTTACTATGTCAGTTACTACATCGTTTACAAAATCCTTACATAATATACATCACATGTACATATGTTGGAATCGAAGAGGGGGGGGGGGGGGGGGGGGGGTGAATGAGATTCCTTGGCTACTTTAGCTTTTTAAAATGAGTTTGTAAAAATCAAATATGTTGCGCTTGCGGAAGCCTTTAGTCAATCGATAAATGCAAAGAATAAAATAAATAAATGCGTAAAGGAAATAAAGCAATAAATAACAAAAGGATTTGTTATAGAAGTTCGGCGATTAATCGCCTACGTCTCCTCCTCCCGGTTAGATAACCTCCAACCGAGGTTCCACTAGAACAATTGATCTTGGCCATGAGGGCTCCAAGTTAGCCACACAACAACTCTTCCCGAGTTACAACGCTCTTCCCGAGCACACTACTCTTCCCGAGTACACAAGCTCTTCCCGAGCACAATACTCTTCCCGAGTATACTAAGCTCTTCCCGAGCTACCAACACTCTTCACGAGTCTTCTTGGCCGTAAGGGCTCCAAGGATAGCCACACACTTGCACCACCTTCACTTGATGGCGACTTTACAATTTTCCAACTTGCTTTGGTGTTGGAGGACCTTTACAATAACTCAACACACACCTTCACGGTGTACCAACACGAAGTGAACAAGACTCACACACAATAGAAGAATTACAATCTCCAATACAATAACAATGTATGAAGATTGCAAAGCTTAACTCAAATAATAATTATCAAGACTTTGATATAAGTTGTAGGCTTGTTCCCTTAGCTTCAAAATGCTCCAAAGCATCCATATTTATAGTGTAGGAGGCCCCCTAAGCTCCTACTAGCCGTTGCTTCAAATAAGGCTTGAATCACTCCTCGATCGCCTCAGCCATCGCCTCAGGCGATCACCATCGCCGCGCCCCAACGGTCACCAAATTACATGGATCGCCTTAGGCGATCGGTGGATCGCCTCAGGCGATCAAGAGCAAAAATCAAGGCCGTAGCTTCAGCATGTCCAAATTCTGCATCGCCTCAAACGATCTCCACATCGCCTCAGGCGTTCCAGCCATCGCCTCAGGCGTCCCATGCCATCGCCTCGGGCGATCATTCCTGCGCGCATGCCCACGCCATGCCTCGGCGTCGCTTCAGTCGATGTGCGGGGCGAAGTGCCAAATGGTTGCCATCGCCTCAGGCGTTGGTCCTCATCGCCTGGGGCGATCTTCTCCGCATGCTCGCCTAGCCATCACCTCTGTCGATGTGCGTGGCGATGCCCCTCCTGGCACCCATCGCCTGGGGCGATGATCACCATCGCCTGGGGACGATCCAGGCCAGAATGTGCACACTTGATTTTCTTCAATCCAAACCACTTTTCATCACTTAATCTGCACACTAAGTAGATGCATTAGTATAACAAACACAAGTTTTGTTGATCATCAAAACTCAAAGATTGACCGGGGATAATTTAGCGCATTAAACTCAACCATGCGTTTAAGGCTCAACAACATAAGAACAACCTAAAGAAGCTCAACTCATAATCAGTGGTGTAGCTCGCAGCAGAAATCGACTCACAATCCCATCATCCCACTTCTATGAGTCCTTACAGAAACACAACATGAGTGTTGATAATCAACAATTTCATTTCTATATATAAAAGAAAACATAGTACGATAAATCATTATCGTAAAATCTCAACTGTGATTGTTATGTATCATGCATTATAAAATGCAAATATGTCATGGCATGTCTCACTCATCATCATGTTATAACGAGACATATATGATATGCCTCTCAACTCAATATGTCAGTGGCTCAGCCTTCACGTCCCATATTAGCGGCACATATCGTATTTTTGTCCTCACACGTTATGCTAGCCAAAGCATATACTCAACAAGAGTACACCTCTCATACCAAAGCATATGCTCAACAGTAGCATACCTCTCATGGCATTAATCTCAACACATGCATGTATACCAACACGGATGTAAATCAATATGATTCCAACAATCATATAATGCAATCTCAACAGATAAAAGCAACATCACATTAGTCAGGAATCAATACTCATACGTCAACATGTACCTGTCGTGCGACACAAAATATAGAAATTCAGAGTCAATGTTTAACCGCCTCGTTGTCCAGTCCCTTGTGATTAGAGCTGTCAGAACGGGCCAGCCCGACCCAAACGGGCTGGCCCGCCCAACCCGCGGCCCAAACGGGCCCAACCCGTTTGGGCCCGCCTCCAGGCGGGTTGGGAAAACCCCAACCCAACCCGACCCGAAGCGGGTCGCGGGTTGGGGCGGTCTAGCCCGCCGAAATATATTTTTTTTAATTTTAATTTTTTTAAAAAGAAAATAAAATTTAAATTTTTTTTTTAAAAAAAAAAACTTCAAAAAAAAAATTTCCATCTAAACTTGCCGAACCTGGAACTGATGCTAGAAGAATACTTAAACTTGTTTCAGGTTTTATCTAGATATTAACACTACTACTAACAAAACTTGATTAGTGAATCAGTATTTTACTCAATTTTGAAATAATTGTTGCAACTTGCAAGCAAGACCAAGTGAAAATTATATAGTAGATCGAATGCTTCAATGTGATATTGAGTTTTTATCTATGAATTGAGCCTAAAAAAGAAATAACAAATTTTTTTTTTAAAAAAAAATGGGGCCAACCCGCGGGCCAGCCCGCCAACCCGCGGGTTTGCTCGCCAAAACCCGCGGCCCGTTTGGGCTAGCCCGTGCCTTAAAAATGGTGACCCAACCGGGCTATTTGGCGGGTTGGCCTGGCCCATTTTGACAGTTCTACCTGTGATGATGCTACATGAATATCAACAATATATCGTGTTATAATAGGCTTCAATATCAAATTCCACAAAAATATAACAATTTTAACATTTTAAATCTAGCGATTGATCGGTCACTCTCGCTATCGATCGCTTCAATTATGCAACCCTAGCGATCGATGGGTCAAAAGCTACCGATCGATCGCTATTAAAGTCTGTATTTCATAAAATGCTACGGCATTCTAGCGATCGATCGGTCCTCTTTTAGCGATCGATCTCTCCAACTCGTGATCGATTGGTCACATGCAACGATCGATCGATCCAAGCATAAACCTCCTTAAACTTTCCACTGTCTCAGCAATCAATCGGCACGATGCTAGCGATCGATCGACAGACAGCATCCCAAACAATGACGATTTCATTTCTATCTTCTTGGTGCTTCTCATACACCTCCTTTTCTAACATCAAAACTTGCTACATGCATACTCTATAAATATAAACATGTTTCTGGCATATTTCAACTCATTTCTTTGCATTATATCAAGTATCAATTCATACAAGCATAAGCATGCTTTTCCATGTTCAACAACTTACACTACACATGCATATGGTTTAACTTACCAACTAGCTTTGATTTCACTTCTAACTTCAGATTGTAGCTTGTTTTCCAATCTTCACTTTCAACAAGAATGAAAAGAGCACATAAGACGATAGGAGTTTGGTAGAGATTACTATGTGTTTTGGTGGATCTATGTGTTATGAATCTGATTTTCTATATATATAATAACTTCCAAATCAAATACAAATTCAAGTGCACATGCATGTGAATGCATCACTACTAGCACATCATAAATTCCAATATACACCTCATGCATCTAAGGTCTATTGACCATAATCTCTTGGTTATACTACAACAAGGCATACTCCAACATGGCAAACTATATGTTCTCAACTCAACATGTATCATTACTTTTCATATTCGGTTCAACTCGAGCTCGAGTCCACGTCATACCATAATTATCACATAATTACGACATAATCATAGTAAACATGTTTAAGTCATATCGAGGCATTACAGATAGACTCACCGGCCCATGTAATTCACATGCACGATAGACTCAGGCGGTTATGAACCAATATACTATTTTTTTGGTTAGAGAGAGTACTTGAGTCTGCTGGTGCTAAGTGGACAGCTTCAGAAGGCATTTGTGACGGGTAACTTTTATGTGTTACCAGTACACTTTGACATTGTTTTTACTCTATAATTATATTTGTGCTATCTTTGGTGTCTTTTAGGGGTCCCAAAGCTTAAAATATCTGAACTTGTGGCTGCATGTGAAGATTTTAGCAATGTTATTGGTTCGTCATCAGTTTGTAATCTCCACAAGGGTCAATTATCTAATGGAGTCTAAATAGCAGCCGTGTCTATGTTTTTGGTTAGAGAAAGTACTTGAGTCAATCGGTGCATGTAGGCGGTGTATGTAATTTCATGCACCGATAGGTGTTGCTTGCTTGTTTAAGATTGTTAGTTCTTCAACATTGATTTGGGAAGATAGATGGTGCTACCTCACTGATATATTGTCAGGAATTTGTTGTATGCATCTTTTTTTTTATTATTATAGATCTTTGCAATTATATAGTGCCATGATGTCTTAAAGTTCTAGAAATGAAAACAGTATGTAAACAAATGAAAACTGAATTCTAGAGTATATTTTGACTTGGTATGTTGTAGGTAAACAAATGGAGTGGAACAAAAACCAAAACATTTGGAATGAGGCGAGAGGTTGTTTATATTTTCCAAATTTGCTAAGTTTGTTTAAATAAATAGACATTTTAACAAAAAACATAATGTGCAAAAAAATTGAAAAAAAAATATCAATGTTAATTGAAACCCAAAAATAGCAAACAAAAATGAAATAAAAATTCAATGTTCCGGATTTTCATCTATCGGGTGTAAAGAGTAAAAGATATTGTCCATCGGATACAAAAACTGAAAGATATCGTCTACCGGGAACACAGAGTAGAAGTCATCATCTACCGGATGTAGAGAATAGACATCAACTGGAACAAGGGTATCTCAGTCGGCTGTGCAAATCCTTAAGAGATACAAGCAGACGATGAAGAAGACATTAGTTGACCTTAGTCCAGCAGACTAAGTAACTAATGAGTGACTAGCAGATGATGGAACATCAGTTGTCTTTTGTCCAGCAGGAAAATATTCAAGGAGAAGTCATCAGATATATAAGACAAAAGGACAAAACACGAACAAATTCACTCTGACAAAAGTATAACAGAGTGCTGCACTACCTTATCAGCACCACCAATCTCGTCGGAATGAACTAGGCGTTGATTAACAAGAATGGAAAGAAGACAAATAGAATTCGGATGAAAATCAAGAAGCTGATTTTACGGGGATCTTTCCATTTGAAGAATAGTTGATGTTAGACTCTCAAGTCCATAAATACGTCGAAGAGAATAATGAAGAAAGTTCCAAGCTCTCAACTCTCTGAAATCTTAAATGAACTTCATTAAAAAACAAGCAAAACAATCAAAACGCTTATTGAAATATCTGAAGTTTTACAGAGCAGTATCCAAGAGATATTAAATTATTGAAGATCGCGGGCTATTAAGTCTACTTCTCAAAGACACTCTACGGAAGAGCATAGTCTTATTTTTGCGAGACTGTTGAAAAGAAAATCATATTGTAATCTGTGTGATTATTGTGTTGCTAGGAGTTTAGACAAATCTGTGTGGATGCCTAAGAAGGTTGTATGCTGTAAAGTGTTAACCAAAGTCTTCTAGGGCAACCTTCCTGCAAAGGAAGAAGTGGAGACGTAGAAGCATTGTGCTTCGAACTTCCAGATTTTTATCATGTGTCATTTACTTTCAGCACTTTATCTTTCGGTTTCTTAACATCTACCAAACATTATAAACTCACAAGTCCAGTAGTCACCATCCGCACAATTTTTAGTTGTCTACTAACTTGTTGTCAATTGAGATCTTAATGCAGTACTTAACAGTCTGTTGTATGTAGAAAAGTTGAGAAATTGAGAGTAGTGTTTATTCAATCCCCCTTTCTAAACACTACTCCGATCTTAACAGTTGGTCCAAACTCGATCAAATAAAACTCATATATGTGATACCCTTATCCCACATATGTAAAAATTGAAAGTTTAAAATTGTTTATAAGAGGTTATTGGACTCCTACTGCAACTTGGACTAACCATCTTCGTAAAGCGAGAAAGGATACAAAGTAGTTGCTATATGCGCCTATTGTGTAGCCGAGCTTGCGCGGGCTCGAGCACGGGGCGTGACAATATATATGTATCGATATGTTTGATGCTACCCGTAAAAACAGTTCCATTAGAGGTAGATCAAACATTTCATTGTGAATATTTCATTTTGAATTCTCAATAAAGGGAGTTCCCCCATGACACTGTCCCCGGGGATAACATCAACAATCCCTATATATCTTATATTATCAACTCACAAAACTTGCTTGGTTTTTACGCTGAACTCGGGCTATTAAAAAATGTAGATAGATTTGAGCTAAGAAAGGTTCTTTCAAACATTTGAACATGTTATAATTGTTTTAGACCCGGAAACGCTGGTAAGAGTTATAAAACTTGCAATGTTTGCAAACATATAGAATGAGAGTTGGTCGTTGGAGATGCTTCATATATGTAGATAATTCGTTTTACCCAAAAATGCAATTTTATTGATTTTCTCAAAATATATTAAGTATTCTCCCAAAAATACAATTCTATACATACAACAAATTTTATTCTATTTGCACCAAATGATGTTGTGAATTCAGCGATTAGTCGATCTATTTGTGAAGTAAATAAATAAATGTATTTTTTAAAACGAAGTAAATGCTTGCTTGTTTGGAGTTTCGAGAAAGTTATATCGGCTCATAGTGGTTTTCCAAATTTTAGTGACGAAATCGATATTAAAGAAGAAATATCCCTGTTTAAATCCGAGTGAAGAAATGATGCACAACAAATTCATTGTCACTTTTAAATTCAAAGGTCTCATCGGATAGGAAACGTGATTTTCTACATAGTAGATTTTTGTGCGATTGCACCGTACTCCCCACCGAACCGGACAAACATTTTGCACCAAATAGGACCCATGATGCGCTTATGTTCCACACTCTCTTGTACCCATATTTTTTCCCAATTTGCCCTCCTCCATCTTTCCATAAAATAGGAAAAAATATTGAGGTTTTTAGCATATTACTCACTTTGATTTTTCAAATAGGCAGATTATCCTATATATATGTCAATTTTGAAAGTCATAGTGGGGATAAAGTGCATATTTTAAAAATCATAGGGGGAGTGCGTATTTTCAAATAACCGTTTCGACGGTTCAAAAAAGCTTGACTGTTAACCTTAACCATCGTAGACGGTTACGGTTCGTTAACCGCCGGTTATGGTTACGGTTTGCTTTTTCATTTTTTTAAAAAAGTTAAATTTAACTTATAACATTTTTAATAAAATAAAGAGTGTGACCGTATTGTTTTCTTAATAATGATCGAAAAATATGAGAAAATATAGTTAAATATAGTTACACTTCTATAAATCAATAGATGGAATTAAAATCATATTAATTTAACATATATTAAATAATATATAAATAAATAATTATTAACTAATAAATTAATTATAATGAAGAAAATAATATTATGGAGAAATATTATGCTCTTCCGCTCCTTTTGTGCCAGAGAATTCAACACCTTTTAATGTGGCCTTGAGCTAGTATTTATAGTGCTTAATCGGATAGTTAATGTGCTTCAAATCCGGGACATGATGTTTTTTATAATTAATAATTATATAAATAGTATAATTGTAGTTATTTTTAAAATTTACGGAATTCTAAATTAAAAGTGATGTGATTACTTCAATTTGGATAAGATAAATTTTTTTTGTGTATTAACTACAGATAGCATTGAGATAACATTGTATCTCACTTAATTTAGTTAAAAAACTATAAATTTTAAATTTTTTCAAAGAATAAATTTTAAATTTTAATGCCTAACAGTATTTTTTTTTTTACCATAGATTATAATGGAAAAGTACAAAAACGAGGCATGCGCCATGTTGATTGGCAGGTGGGGCTTACTTGTCATTTCACATTGCATGTTTTTGTTCTCAATTTTTACTGTATTAGCATAGTTTATGTAAACACAAATTCAATATTATATAAATTTAAAAAATTGAAGTTAAAAACACAATTTCAATTATTGGGTTATTTTAACTAGTTTGAATTATTCTGTTATAGTATAAAGTGATTTTTTGAAAATATATAAATGCTTGTTATTGTAAATATAATATATTTCATTTGTTGTCTCCTATGTGCGATAGACCCATTCCACATAATAAAAATGAAAGACTTTATTTTGACAAGAAATAATAGACGGCAGTTTAGTACACCAACAAAGAACGACAAAAACATTAGGTCCAATGAACTATTATAAAATGTTATAGACGATTCTTGTGATTTCATGTGATATTAATGAGATAGATGTAATTTAATTATACAACTTATGAATCCAGTTTTCTATAAGTCAGCTCTTTAGTAAAACTTATGTGAAAATGAGGCACAATTCAATATCTTCTAACTATGATATAAAAAGTGCATATAAATATGATATATAATGGAGCAAAGATATGCAGATATATATATATATAAATTAATATATTTATTATGATAATAATTTTGGTATAGATTAATTGAAGAACACCAACTCATAGCTGAAATTGGCGAATGCCAGTGTCTGCACTGCCCCCATCAAACTTCCCACATGAGAGACGCCGAGGCGTTCCTCTAGTACCCGAAGCAAGAGTTTTCCCGAGACCTGGAGCAATCTCAGCCTCCACCAGATTATGATCCTTGTCTGTAGGCTAATAGTATGTAGCACAAAAGACAGCTCCGGGGACAACATTTCTTGAACCAGAACAGCCATCACAGCCTCAGCCTGTGGCAAGCCAGCAGCTCTACGGCTTAGAACTTTTCTGCGTGTGTACAATGAATCCCAGACACGGGCGACATCACGTCCAAATATGGTTGGATTCAACGGGCTGATGTTGGGAACCGATTCGTAAAGCCCCGCAGCTGACATTCCAGCTAAGCCCTCAACGTTTGCACTGGAACGGACTATTAAGCGTGCTGTAGTGGGAAACATTTGAGATAACCTGTCGATGATTGCTTTAGAAGGGCTTAGAGAAGATACAAGCTCCTGTAATTCGTTGCAGAGTTTGTCAAGTTCTTTGTCCATTGTCGCTGTTTCTATGCTTTCAAGAAGGGATTTGTAGGTCTCTAAAGATCCACTGCTTTCCAAAGTAGTTTCCATGGAACCGAATGGTATTACACTATTACTGCTCCAACAGGGACTTTAAACGATGCTGGAACTCCTTGTTCATTGTATACTGTCACGTAAAGGGAACATTGCATCGTTAGTTTATCGGAGGTGATGGGATGTCCACAGATTCAAGGGAAAACACACAGAAATTTAGTTGATGGGAGGGGTGAAACTTATTACATGCGAAATTTCAATATTTCGTCATTTATATGCCATTAGACTACTCGAGTACAAATTATATAACCTTTATTCGAAGCAATAGCTAATGAAGCTAGGCCTCTGCAAGCTGTAGCTTTCACACCCGAGCTTCGTAGCTCAGCATCTTCAAGCAGTATAATGCCTGCTTCAGCTGGTCGACCCTGAACGACGAATAGTTTTCAGGAAAGTAATGAAAATATCGCAGAGAAACTATGCAGAGATGTAGCATGTCAGATTGAGAGATTTTGATTGTTCGCGAGGAATGACTATTATCTGTTGGGTTTCCAGTGGATGTTCGTTCTTCCGAAGTGATATTGCCATTTCTGCTATCTGATAAAGATTGTGTCAAAGTTACACCAGTTAGTGATGCCTCTAACCTGAAATAAAAAAAGATGTAAAAATGTGGAGAAGAAACAAAACCCAAGAAAAAAAGATCGTCCAAGGCCATGGTCGACCCAAAATATATTAAAGTCGCCAGAAGAAAATAAAATTCTCTTGGAATGTATCCAAAATATTACTTTACAAATTTTCCATCCAGCATGTTGATATCTGCAACTTTCTAATCATCTTCACATGTCACAAATATGACCTTTTCCTGCAGTTCAAGAACCAACTTAGCATGCCATTTTTCATCGAGAAAACATAAAAACCTGACGGCCCTAGACTTACTTGTCGAGCCCGAACACCAAGATGAGAGAGAGAGAGATGAGGCAGCTCCTGCATCAGTATGACTCTAGTAACATCTGCCCCAACATACGTTACTGATCAAATTGGTACTCAGCAAAATTTAATCTTAATGTAACAGTAACATATTAAAATATCATCTTGATATTTGTTTTTTTACAACTAATTAATACCTCTTCATCACCCATCAGCTTTGTTAACAAAAAAAAAAAAAAAACAGTCCTGTCACAGTTGATGGAAATGATACTGGTTCAAGGTTCTCCAACTGACACCCAGTTTAACGACACATAAGGTCCCATCAATCCCATGTGAATGTAAACTTTGGCGTGTCTTTTTAGGCATAAGAAAAGAGTACCCTGGCTAGGGTTCCAAAAGCATCTCCGGGAACAAGAGTATCCCAACCCTCATAGCCAAGAACCTTTCGTACATCCTTCAGAAGAAGAGTACAGAGTTTCGAAACCTGAAATATCACACTATTTTCAATTGCAAATTAGATGGCTATATTTACTTCATGGTGTTTCTTTTAGAGGATGGGAATGTATCTGCACTCAGTTTGAGAGTCGTACCCTGCACGAATTTCAGCTTCCACATATGTCCTCACTATATATTCAGGAATCCCTAAAGCTTTTCCTAGTTTCTGCAAGAACCAGGAGTCGCATATTCGGGATCTTATATCGTAAACCCGAAATTTCTAAGGCAGGGTTGAAGATTTGAAACAAGGAAAATATTTGATATTAGATTCACGGCATAAAAATTTTGTATTCAAATGAATCATGAGGAATTATTAATCAAATACGAGGGAGGAATTATTAGTGCTCATGAGATGCTGAAGTATTCATTTACCTGCACATTTTGAGGGAATATATTAAGAAGTTCCTCAGAATATTCTTCAGTCAATCTCTTAGCTCTATCAAGCGTAGCTTTAAGCCTCAATCCCCATATTCTCTTCCATCCTCAATGCCTTTTTACGGTAAACCATAATATACAATAGAGAAAATCGGTATGGTTAGAAGTAACAATTATTATATACTTTTATGAAGAAACGAGATATCTTCGTTTTCCAAAAGGAGTTTCTTTTGCCATGCCAGAAGTTCATTTTTGATGGCAATGCAATCTTCGGGCTTCCAGCCAGATAAGCCAACCTGATGGATACTGATGACTAGAGCGTCGATCGGATAAGTCCAAGAACTAGCATTCTTCTGCTCTTTGTTTTCCGCAAGCCAAATGACACCTCTAACAGCTTCAAGTGTTTTTAGAAACCTATCGTACAGTCAATTCAAAAAAGAAATAAATTATTATTATCACAGACTACCAACATGACCATATTTTAACCAAATCTCGCAATAGAAAATATACATACATAATACCAGATGCACCATTAGTAATTCCAAATCAATATTCTTAATATTTTTAAAAATGAATTGCTCTACCTGCTAATAAGAATAAAGGCGTAATCTTCGAGTCCAATCTCACAAAGACGCCACTGCAAATGTGCAAACTCGTCTATTAGCATCACATTAGATATTAAATCATTATGAAGCAAAATGAGAAATAGATAAGAAGTTATTGCCTTTCGAAGACCACTTCGAGACCCTTCAAAATTTCTTGCGATTCATAGCTTGTATTGTTTTCATCAACACACTTATCCGTCCTTTTTCTGAAATATTATCACTTCCATCCATGTTAAACAGTTTGAGGTGTTGAATGAAACATACCCAAAGCAAAGTATTGAAAGGATGTATATCAAGACGACAAATAAGTTCAACCGAACGTATTTAACACAGGGAACCATAACTGCTGCAACATTATTATATTCATACCATAAAGATACCTTTTCCTCTTGGGAAAGTTGAGCTCTGATACAATGAATCTTTATTGAAATTCCAAGAGTTCAAAACTTAAAACTTGCATTGAAGATGTCTACGCTTGTTTCTTCTTGCTAGTAAATATTTTTTTCCTTCTGTTCTTCATCAAATCATCCTAGTACTTTTGATGAAATACTGTTGTAAAACGTGACATTCAATAATTTTCTACCACCTTTATGCTCTGAAGTTCTTTACTTTCTCATGTAGGTCACATGGGATGAACCTCAACCTCCGCCGAACATGAACAGGTTGAACCCTTGGGAAGTTGAATATGTTCCCCAACAGCTTGGCATTGGTCCATCTGGACAGCATTCGAGTCTGGTTGATGATGGATCGGTTTAGTGGTTTGGACAGGTCATCAAGAAATCCAAGACCGAAGGTAAAAGATGTGTTTTTTCTCTTTGTTATTTGCTTTGTATTTTTGTTAAGCATGCCTGGATCTTTGTTTTTTTTAAGATATCTTGATCTCTGTTTTTTCTTTTTCTTGAAGGTAATTTTGGTACTCTACTTATGCCACAAGAAAGAACTTTTAGCTAAGCCACATTATCAGTTCATATGAACTCAATGTACTTGGCATATGTGGTGGTTGATTACATACACTGATTCTTTGTTTGCAATTTCTGCAGGTACTTGATGTTGATATTCATTGCTGTGCTTATCGTAAATGATTGTTTGACTTGGTTGCAATATAGTGATTCATACTCTCCCCTTAAAGATACCTTGTTTTAGTACCATTTGAAGGATGATTTTTAGAGTTGTGCATAAAAAATTAGAATTGTTGAAAATTTGTAAGTTTTTCCCAAATATTCTCTACTCGTTTTATATAAATGATCTATCACATTTATTTTCCTGATAAATTATTCTAAATATATTTTAGTTATATAAGTTAGTTAAACTTTAGCTGTGTTTTTATTTATCATTTAATAGAAAAATATATTTAATAGTGTAATTTTTTCACATAGTAAAATATAAAACCGACAAAAAAATAATCTGTAAAGACAAATTATAAATCTATAACTGTACTGAAATATACCAAGAATTTTTTTTTCAAAAAAAAAAAAAGGTTCAAGTTTGATATAATTATATTTCTAATTTAATTTAATTATCTGGGAAAATTGGGGTTTTTTTTATATCAATTGGGGTTTGAATTAATTGGGGTTTGAATTAATTGGGGTTTTTTTTATATCAAAGTTTGGAATGTATTTTATAGAGAAAATAATAAGCGTAGGTATTCCATTTTAATTAATACTTGGACTTGAGAATTAGTTTAAGGGAAGAATTTGGTAATATCGTTTGAGTGTAGTTGTGACTATTTTGGAAGAACAAAGATTTTGATAACTTTCTTTTAGATTCTGATATTGTTAGGTAGATTAGTCAAGAACGTGACCTATTAAACGAGATTACTTAAATTTCCACGGTTGTGATTTTGTTGGTAATTCTATTACGTCTAAAAATGATTGTTGCCAATAATTTATAATTGCGAAGATAATTTGAATAGGTATGCCCATAACACATTAAAATATATTGTGATAATGATATCTAAGACTAACGATGAAGTTTGGGTTTCGACCAAATTCTTTTTCCCTTACACGGCATTTAATTGAAATCTTGATTTATAATTTTATATGCTCAGTTATGATTAGACATTACCACAGTTTGTGAACCGCCGATTGACGGTTCAAAAGAGCTCGACCCTTAACCTTAACCTTCGAAGACGGTTCCGGTTACGGTTCGTGAACCGCTGGTTACGGTTACGGTTAACCACCTGTTACTGTTACGGTTACGGTTCGACCCTTATATTTTTAAATTAAAATTAAAATTTTATTTAAACAATTTAAAACTTACTATAAAAGAATCATAAAAAAAGAGGGGAGAGTTTGAACTTAACTGCCATTAACTCTCTATATTCATATGAATCATTTAGCAATTTCTAGTTCAACGTGTGGGTATATCTAGTGGAAATTTTCTAGCTCGCATGCCATTAATCTTACAAAACTTACCCCATTATTTCATCAAACTCGATGGGACCACAAATAAGATAATGTGATTTTAATTGATTGAATCTGATTATCTAACAATACTAATTACATATGAAATTGGTATGAAAAATATAATTTTGATACTAATTACAAATGATATTGGTATGAAACATTTACAATTATGATACTAATTACATATGAAATTCGTATGAAACATATACAACTTTGGTACTAATTACAAAGAGTTTGGTATGAAACATTTACAATTATGATACTAATTACATATTAAATTGGTGCGAAAAATATACCACTTTTGGTACCAATTAGAAATGATTTTAGTATGAAGCATTTACAATTATGATACTAATTACATATGAAATTGGTATGAAACATATACAATTTTGGTACTAATTGTAAAAGAGATTGGTATGAAATATTTACAATTTTGGTAATAATTACTTATGAAATTGGTATGAAACTTATACAACTTTGGTATTAATTGCAAATGATGTTGGTATGAAACATTTACAATTATGATATTAATTACATATGAAATTGACGAGTATAACATTGAATTATTTGTTATTTATCTATAAAAAAAACAACATAAAAATTCTTGTTATGTTAAAAAAAGTCAGTAATAAGATTTGTCATTATCAACTTACAAACAAATGCCAATAAAGTTATTTTTATAATGATTTCATTGATTAACCATAAATATATTAAGTTAGGAGTTATTAATTTATATAGTATAAAGTTAGTGAATTATCAATTCAATACGTTGTTCCCAAATCAATATAAGTAAATTATTAAAATATTTTATTAATTAATCAAATATTATATTATTGAGTTTCTATTGTAAGTTATATTGTGATAAACTAAGATATACTTATTTAATTATTATATATATAATATAAATCAAATAATGAGCATAAAATGCTTATAGAATAATTATAAAAGGTATATAATATATTTGTTTTGTAATAATTTGCTTCAAATATTTTATTTACAACCACTATTTATAGTTCTTATTAATTTATCCAACATTTTTTGTTATATTTACTTTGTTATAGATATGTTTTTATTATAAAATATTTATTTAAGCAGCATAACATATTTTTAGATAATTTTTATTTGTCAATATAAAATAGTTATTTTTGTATTAGACATATAATATATATTGTCTTCTAGTATATATAATTATATTGTCTAAAATAAAACAATAGCTTAGTGGTAAGAAGCTGTATATACATTTGAATATTATATATATTTGACACAATACTTTCGTATTCTTGCTATTTTCCATTATTTGAATATTTTTAAACATTTTCTAACAATGATGGCTTAAATCGAACCTTTTGCTTCTGAAGGCGGTAATCCTTTTTTTTCATAAAGGAATATTATTAATTGTGTTCCTCATGCCTTTTCTATTTGACTAGTGTACTTTTACTTTCAGTATTTGAGGTTGTTCATGTTTTATCTCTCATGTTAGTGAGTATCCCATTACTGAGTTTTGGCTGAATAGTGGTTTCAAACCTTTTAAACATATTTGTAGTTTTCTGATGCACTCAAACTATTTGTATAAATGCTTGCTTGGCTTTTGCTTGATCTTTCAATCTACTAGGCATCATTTTTTTTAATAATGATGATCTTGATGACAAAAAATAATAAATAAATTAATAAAGTAGTAATGAATAAATAATAATAATATTTAAAAAATAATTTATTGATGATAAAATATTAAAAATAAATTGATAATAATATTAGTAATAAGAATTAGTTAAGAATAATAATAAGAATTAGTTTTAAATTTTATACGTCAATAAATTATTCTTAAATAATAATAATATTTATTTATTACTTCTTTATTAATTTATTTAATATTTTTTAACATCAAGATTATCATTATTATCTTATTTTTTATTATTAATTTATTTTGTATGATTGTTATTAATATTGACTGACTATTATTATTATTATATGAAAACAATAAAAAAATTTTAAAAGATTGGCAAGCCGTCGCAAGTAAAAAATTATTTTACTATGGCATATCAACGTATATCCAAACCCTTCAACTTTTTTTATGCCTCCCGAAACAAGATTTTTTTAAAATAATTTTTTAGGTAATTAAATATAAAAAAAAATCCGCTGCACTGCCTATGTTTTGCAGGTCTCAGCTACAACTACAAAAAAAAATTAAATAATTTTTTTTAAAAACAATCCTAAAGCCAATATGAATGAGTTTGGACGACAAGATTAATAAAACATTCTTTCGGAAAAAATCTGTTTGTTCTTATTTTATCGGATTATATATATTTTCTAAAAAAACCCTTTTACGAAAGTTAAAATAAAAACTAAAAATATGACCTTAAAATTTCTCCTCTTAAGTTTTTTTTCAAAAAATAAAAAAGAAAAAAGAAAAAACTAATAATATATATTTCCGGGTATTTTATGTCGAACTCGTGAAAGAAACCCAAAATAGAGGTAACCTTTGTCAGGACCAAAATGGTTAAATTTTAAAAACGATCTTATGGAAGATAAGATTTTACGATATTAATATTAAAATTTTAGTACTAATCAAATATAGTCGAATAAAAATTGTTTTTAATCAAATATGTCCATTTGTCCAGAATTTTCTGGTAATCTCCCCCCACGGCATCACTCTTCGTCAAATGATCGATATAGTGTACGTACGACCTCGCTACAGTGTCTCCTTTGTCGCTCCTTTGAATACATGAATTAAGGGTCTAAATATTCCATCTTTCAAGAATACGAGAGCAAGAGAACAAGCTAGTCAAAGAAATCACGAGTTCTTTTTTCCCAAGTATTTGAAAAAGTAAAATTACGAAACACCATAAAATCATGATTCACATACCAAATCAATTATTCTTGATTTACAATTGTTCCAATTAAATAAATTATTCATGATTTACAGTGTATTTGAGATGTTTCATGACTATATTTTTGGTTAAACACAATATGATTCTATAGGTGCATATAATTTACATGCACATGAAATCGTAATGTCCATAGCGAGTTCTGAATGCTGTCTTCTGGTGAGTTCTGAATGTTGACATCGATCCCTTCAACTGATCAAACAAATCATCAATACGGGGAAGATGATGTTTATTCTTAATCGCTACCTTGTTCAATTGTATGTTGTCAATGCATAGTCACATTGATCCATCATTCTTCTTAAGAAACAACATTGGAGCACCTCAAGGCGATACACTAGGGCGTATATATCCCTTATCAAGTATATCTTGCAACTGAGTTTTTAACTCTCTCAGTTCAGTTGGTGCCATTCGACATGGTGCTCATGAAATTGCAGATGTACCAGGTATCAATTCAATGCCAAATTCAACCTCACGACTTGGTGGAAATCCAGGAATCTCATCTGGAAATACATCTATGTATTCTGCAACCATTGGTATATCATCTATTCTTCTTTCCACTTTCTTTTCTTCTATATCAATAGCATAAATCAAATATCTCGTGTGTCCACGTTCTAACAACCGTAACATTCTAATCCCAGATATCAAATGAATCTTTGCACGAGATCCATGTCCATAGAAGATCTATTGGTTTCCAGTGTTAGACTGAAACCTCACTGTCTTCTGGCAACAATCCACAAAAGTGTGATATCTTCTCAACATATCAAAACCCAGAATATAGTCAAAATTTGTCATAACTAACACAATCAAAGTTGTATGTATTCCATAATCATCATCAACCTGAATGAAACAATCATACACACTCTGACAAATCATCACAGTAGTTCCCATGGGTGTCGAGACATACAGAGGCATCAACAGTGGAGACGAGCATATATGATACCGCTCAATAAATGCTTGTGCAATAAATGAATATGATGCACCAATATCAATTAATATAAAAGCCGGATAAGTAAATAAACAACACTTACCCGCTATCACATCATCAGGAGCTGCTTCTGCTTGCTCCTTGTTCAGTTCATACACTTGAACTTGGGGCGGCCCTGCTCTCTGTCCCCCACCAGTCCATGGTACAAACTGTGGTCTTTGTTGCACTGTACTTTCTGACACATTCCCTCTAGTTTGTTGTCCTCCACTTTGAGGACAATCTCGTATCATATGTCCTGGCCTACCATATCCATAACAAACTGAACCATCAATGTATGGACAATCGCGTGTAAAGTGTGGTCCTCCACAATTAAAATATTTTAAGCAGCTATTACTGCTACTACTGCTGCCTTGGGACTGTCGCTTGGCACCTCGTTTGCCCCTTTTTCGAGTATCACATTTCCTACCACCAAATCTCGAGGAAGATGCACCTCATCGTGATGCTTTAAACTGATCCCCTCTGGGTCTCATACTGTTTGATGTAGGTTTCTGAGCTTGTCCTACATTCTTGTATGCCCAATTCCAAATTCAGCCATCTCAGCCCTAGTCAGCGACTCCTCAAATGAAGTTGGGTTATCAAAATAACCCTATCAAACAACTCAGGTCGTAGGCCTTTCATAATGTCTAATCCATGCCTTCGTGTTTGCAGCTATATGAGGTACATACCTCAACAAAGAAGAGTACTGCAAAGCATACTCAGATACTTTCATGGTTCCCTGTTTCAGATTATTGAACTCATCTTCTTTCAACTGCCTAGCAACAACAGAGAAATAATGATCAAGAAAGCTGGTTATGAATACATCCAGTCCACAGTATGCCTCTGAGCTCTTAATTTAAGCAATGTCGCTTTCCACCACATCATTGCTTTCTTAGCCAACTGGAACTCGGCTAAACGCAACCAGGCTGAATTAGCACATGGTGTTGACCCAAAGATCTGTTCAATGCGTTCTAACCATTCCTCAGCATGTTCCCCAGATTCAGTACCCTCAAATCGTGGTGGTTAGTAACTCAAAAACTGGGCCAGTGTCAATTCCTCAGGTAACAACACTTGTTCTACTGGCCCTTGGCCTACCGGTGGTGGTGGCACAAGTGCCAGACCAACACTAGCATTGCCACTCATGCCATCCCTAATGTCATCTTGAGGTACTCGGTATGCCATTACTGTACATCAAGGGTTACCAACAACATTCAAATATATAAAGTGTGTTAGTATAACAACATATCAAATATCTCAACATGCTTTCAAATGATTAGGCAACTACCTAATATACTTTCTCTACCCTTGTTCACCCAGTTCTCGAACCACTGCTCTGATACCACTAATGTGGGGTCCTCGTTACTTAATTCGTTATGTATCAAATACTTATACATATGTGAGTAGGAATTAAGTAATATCATACACTGATTAAATTTTTTACTATGTCAGTTACTACATCGTTTACAAAATCCTTACATAATATACATCACATGTACATAAGAACAACCTAAAGAAGATCAACTCATAATCAGTGGTGCAGCTCGCAGCAGAAATCGACTCACAATCCCATCATCCCACGTCTATGAGTCCTTACAGAAACACAACATGAGTGTTGATAATCAACAATTTCATTTCTATATAAAAAAGAAAACATAGTACGATAAATCATTATCGTAAAATCTCAACTTTGATTGTTATGTATCATGCATTACAAAGTGCAAATATGTCATGGCATGTCTCACTCATCATCATGTTATAACAAGACATATATGATATGCCTCTCAACTCAATATGTCAGTGGCTCAGCCTTCACGTCCCATATTAGCGGCACATATCGTATTTTTGTCCTCACACGTTATGCTAGCCAAAGCATATACTCAACAAGAGTATACCTCTCATACCAAAGCATATGCTCAACAGTAGCATACCTCTCATGGCATTAATCTCAACACATGCATGTATACCAACACGGATGTAAATCAATATGATTCCAACAATCATATAATGCAATCTCAACAGATAAAAGCAACATCACATTAGTCAGGAATCAATACTCATACGTCAACATGTACCTGTCGTGCGATACAAAATATAGAAATTCAGAGTCAATGTTTAACCGCCTCGTTGTCCAGTCCCCTGTGATTAGAGCTGTCAGAACGGGCCAGCCCGACCCAAAAGGGCTGGCCCGCCCAACCCGCGGCCCAAACGGGCCCAACCCGTTTGGGCCTGCCTCCAGGCGGGTTGGGAAAACCCCAACCCAACCTGACCCGAAGCGGGCCGCGGGTTGGGGCGGGCTGGCCCGCCGAAATATATTTTTTTAAATTTTAATTTTTGTTTTAAAAAAAAAAAAATTTAAATTTTTTTTTTAAAAAAAAACTTCAAAAAAATAATTTCCATCTAAACTTGCCGAACCTGGAACTGATGCTAGAAGAATACTTAAACTTATTTCAGGTTTTATCTAGATATTAACACTAGTACTAACAAAACTTGATTAGTGAATCAGTATTTTACTCAATTTTGAAATAATTGTTGCAACTTGCAAGCAAGACCAAGTGAAAATTATATAGTAGATCGAATGCTTCAATGTGATATTGAGTTTTTATCTATGAATTGAGCCTAAAAAAAGAAATAACAAATTTTTTTTTTTAAAAAAAATGGGGCCTACCCGCGGGCCAGCCCGCCAACCCGCGGGTTTGCTCGCCAAAACCCGCGGCCCGTTTGGGCTAGCCCGTGCCTTAAAAATGGTGACCCAACCCGCCTATTTGGCGGGTTGGGTTGGGCCTGGCCCATTTTGACAGTTCTACCTGTGATGATGCTACATGAATATCAACAATATATCATGTTATAATAGGCTTCAATATCAAATTCCACAAAAATATAACAATTTTTAACATTTTAAATCTAGCGATTGATCGGTCACTCTCGCTATCGATCGCTTCAATTATGCAACCCTAGCGATCGATGGGTCAAAAGCTACCGATCGATCGCTATTAAAGTCTGTATTTCATAAATTGCTACGGCATTCTAGCGATCGATCGGTCCTCTTTTAGCGATCGATCTCTCCAACTCGTGATCGATTGGTCACATGCAACGATCGATCGATCCAAGCATAAACCTCCTTAAACTTTCCACTGTCTCAGCAATCAATCGGCACGATGCTAGCGATCGATCGACAGACAGCATCCCAAACAATGACGATTTCATTTCTATCTTCTTGGTGCTTCTCATACACCTCCTTTTCTAACATCAAAACTTGCTACATGCATACTCTATAAATATAAACATGTTTCTGGCATATTTCAACTCATTTCTTTGCATTATATCAAGTATCAATTCATACAAGCATAAGCATGCTTTTCCATGTTCAACAACTTACACTACACATGCATATGGTTTAACTTACCTACTAGCTTTGATTTCACTTCTAACTTCACATTGTAGCTTGTTTTCCAATCTTTACTTTCAACAAGAATGAAAAGAGCACATAAGACGATAGGAGTTTGGTAGAGATTACTATGTGTTTTGGTGGATCTATGTGTTATGAATCTGATTTTCTATATATATAATAACTTCCAAATCAAATACAAATTCAAGTGCACATGCATGTGAATGCATCACTACTAGCACATCATAAATTCCAATATACACCTCATGCATCTAAGGTCTATTGACCATAATCTCTTGGTTATACTACAACAAGGCATACTCCAACATGGCAAACTATATGTTCTCAACTCAACATGTATCATTACTTTTCATATTCGGTTCAACTCGAGCTCGAGTCCACGTCATACCATAATTATCACATAATTACGACATAATCATAGTAAACATGTTTAAGTCATATCGAGGCATTACAGATAGACTCACCGGCCCATGTAATTCACATGCACGATAGACTCAGGCGGTTATGAACCAATATACTATGTTTTTTGGTTAGAGAGAGTACTTGAGTCTGCTGGTGCTAAGTGGACAGCTTCAGAAGGCATTTGTGACGGGTAACTTTTATGTGTTACCAGTACACTTTGACATTGTTTTTACTCTATAATTATATTTGTGCTATCTTTGGTGTCTTTTAGGGGTCCCAAAGCTTAAAATATCTGAACGTGTGGCTGCATGTGAAGATTTTAGCAATGTTATTGGTTCTTCATCAGTTTTTAATCTCCACAAGGGTCCATTATCTAATGGAGTCTAAATAGCAGCCGTGTCTATGTTTTTGGTTAGAGAAAGTACTTGAGTCTATCGGTGCATGTAATTTACATGCACCGATAGGTGTTGCTTGCTTGTTTAAGATTGTTAGTTCTTCAACATTGATTTGGGAAGATAGATGGTGCTACCTCACTGATATATTGTCAGGAATTTGTTGTATGCATCTTTTTTTTATTATTATAGATCTTTGCAATTATATAGTGCCATGATGTCTTAAAGTTCTAGAAATGAAAACAGCATGTAAACAAATGAAAACCGAATTCTAGAGTATATTTTGACTTGGTATGTTGTAGGTAAACAAATGGAGTGGAACAAAAACCAAAACATTTGGAATGAGGCGAGAGGTTGTTTATATTTTCCAAATTTGCTAAGTTTGTTTAAATAAATAGACATTTTAACAAAAAACATAATGTGCAAAAAAATTGAAACAAAAAATATCAATGTTAATTGAAACCCAAAAATAGCAAACAAAAATGAAATAAAAATTCAATGTTCCGGATTTTCATCTATCGGGTGTAAAGAGTAAAAGATATTGTCCATCGGATACAAAAACTGAAAGATATCGTCTACCTGGAACACAGAGTAGAAGTCATCATCTACCGGATGCAGAGAATAGACATCAACTGGAACAAGGGTATCTCAGTCGGCTGTGCTAATCCTTAAGAGATACAAGCAGACGATGAAGAAGACATTAGTTGACCTTAGTCCAGCAGACTAAGTAACTAATGAGTGACTAGCAGATGATAGAACATCAGTTGTCTTTTGTCCAGCAGGCAAATATTCAAGGAGAAGTCATCAGACATATAAGACAAAAGGACAAAACACGAACAAATTCACTCTGACAAAAGTATAACAGAGTACTGCACTACCTTATCAGCACCACCAATCTCGTCAGAATGAATTAGGCGTTGATTAAGAATGGAAAGAAGACAAAAAGAATTCGGATGAAAATCAAGAAGCTGATTTTACGGGGATCTTTCCATTTGAAGAATAGTTGTTGTTAGACTCTCAAGTCCATAAATACGTCGAAGAGAATAATGAAGAAAGTTCCAAGCTCTCAACTCTCTGAAATCTTAAATGAACTTCATTAAAAAAGCAAGCAAAACAATCAAAACGCTTATTGAAATATCTGAAGTTTTACAGAGCAGTATCCAAGAGATATTAAGTTATTGAAGATCTCGGGATATTAAGTCAACTTCTCAAAGACACTCTACGGAAGAGCATAGTCTTATTTTTGCGAGACTGTTGAAAAGAAAATCATATTGTAATCTGTGTGATTATTGTGTTGCTAGGAGCTTAGACAAATCTGTGTGGATGCCTAAGAAGGTTGTATGCTGTAAAGTGTTAACCAAAGTCTTCTAGGGTAACCTTCCTGCTAAGGAAGAAGGGGAAACGTAGAAGCATTGTGCTTCGAACTTCCAGATTTTTATCATGTGTCATTTACTTTCAGCACTTTATCTTTCGGTTTCTTAACATCTACCAAACATTATAAACTCACAAGTCCAGTAGTCACCATCCGCACAATTTTTAGTTGTCTACTGACTTGTTGTCAATTGAGATCTTAATGCAGTACTTAACAGTCTGTTGTATGTAGAAAAGTTGAGAAATTGAGAGTAGTAATTATTCAATCCCCCTTTCTAAACACTACTCCGATCTTAACAGTTGGTCCAAACTCGATCAAATAAAACTCATATATGTGATACCCTTATCCCACATATGTAAAAATTGAAAGTTTAAAATTGTTTATAAGAGGTTATAGGACTCCTACTGCAACTTGGACTAACCATCTTCGTAAAGCGAGAAAGGATACAAAGTAGTTGCTATATGCGCCCATTGTGTAGTCGAGCTTGCGCGGGCTCGAGCACGGGGCGTGACAATATATATGTATCAATATGTTTGATGCTACCCGTAAAAACAGTTCCATTAGAGGTAGATCAAACATTTCATTGTGAATATTTCATTTTGAATTCTCAATAAAGGGAGTTCCCCCATGACACTGTCCCCGGGGATAACATCAACAAATCCCTATATATCTTATATTATCAACTCACAAAACTTGCTTGGTTTTTACGCTGAACTCGGGCTATTCAAAAATGTAGATAGATTTGAGCTAAGAAAGGTTCGTTCAAACATTTGAACATGTTATAATTGTTTTAGACCCGGAAACGCTGGTAGGAGTTATAAAACTTGCAATGTTTGCAAACATATAGAATGAGAGTTGCTCGTTGGAGATGCCTCATATATGTAGATAATTCGTTTTACCCAAAAATGCAATTTTATTGATTTTCTCAAAATATATTAAGTATTCTCCCAAAAATACAATTCTATACATACAACAAATTTTATTCTATTTGCACCAAATGATGTTGTGAATTCAGATATCTCGATTAGTCGATCTATTTGTGAAGTAAATAAATAAATGTATTTTTTAAACGAAGTAAATGCTTGCTTGTTTGAGTTTCGAGAAAGTTATATCGGCTCATAGTGGTTTTCCAAATTTTAGTGACGAAATCGATATTAAAGAAGAAATATCCCTGTTTAAATCCGAGTGAAGAAATGATGCACAACAAATTCATTGTCACTTTTAAATTCAAAGGTCTCATCGGATAGGAAACGTGATTTTCTACACAGTAGATTTTTGTGCGATTGCACCGTACTCCCCACCGAACCAGACAAACATTTTGCACCAAATAGGACCCCTGATGCGCTTATGTTCCACACCCTCTTGTACCCATATTTTTTCCCAATTTGCCCTCCTCCATCTTTCCATAAAATAGGAAAAAATATTGAGGTTTTTGGCATATTACTCACTTTGATTTTTCAAATAGGCAGATTATCCTATATATATGTCAATTTTGAAAGTCATAGTGGGGTAAAGTGCATATTTTAAAATCATAGGGGGAGTGCGTATTTTCAAATAACCGTTTCGACGGTTCAAAAAAGCTTGACTGTTAACCTTAACCATCGTAGACGGTTACGGTTCGTTAACCGCCGGTTATGGTTACGGTTTGCTTTTTCATTTTTTTAAAAAAAGTTAAATTTAACTTATAACATTTTTAATAAAATAAAGAGTGTGGCCGTATTGTTTTCTTAATAATGATCGTAAAATATGAGAAAATATAGTTAAATATAGTTACACTATAAATCAATAGATGGAATTAAAATCATATTAATTTAACATATATTAAATAATATATAAATAAATATTATTAACTAATAAATTAATTATAATGAAGAAAATAATATTATGGAGAAATATTATGCTCTTCCGCTCCTTTGTGCCAGAGAATTCAACACCTTTTAATGTGGCCTTGACCTAGTATTTATAGTGCTTAATCGGATAGTTAATGTGCGTCAAATCCGGGACATGATGTTTTTTATAATTAATAATTATATAAATAGTATAATTGTAGTTATTTTTAAAATTTACGAAATTCTAAATTAAAAGTGATGTGATTACTTCAATTTGGATAAGATAAATTTTTTTTGTGTAATTAACTACAGATAGCATTGAGATAACATTGTATCTCACTTAATTTAGTTAAAAAACTATAAATTGTAAATTTTTTCAAAGAATAAATTTTAAATTTTTAATGTCTAACAGTATATTTTTTTTACCATAGATTATAATGGAAATGTACAAAAACGAGGCATGCGCCATGTTGATTGGCATGTGGGGCTTACTTGTCATTTCACATTGCATGTTTTTGTTCTCAATTTTTACTGTATTAGCATAGTTTATGTAAATACAAATTCTATATTATATAAATTTAAAAAATTGAAGTTAAAAACACAATTTCAATTATTGGGTTATTTTAACTAGTTTAAATTATTCTGTTATAGTATAAAGTGATTTTTTGAAAATATATAAATGCTTGTTATTGTAAATATAATATATTTCATTTGTTGTCTCCTATGTGCGATAGACCCATTCCACATAATAACAAATGAAAGACTTTATTTTGACAAGAAATAATAGACGGCAGTTTAGTACACCAACAAAGAACGACAAAAACATTAGGTCCAATGAACTATTATAAAATGTTATAGACGATTCTTGTGATTTCATGTGATATTAATGAGATAGATGTAATTTAATTATACAACTTATGAATCCAGTTTTCTATAAGTCAGCTCTTTAGTAAAACTTATGTGAAAATGAGGCACAATTCAATATCTTTTAACTATGATATAAAAAGTGCATATAAATATGATATATAATGGAGCAAAGATATGCAGATATATATATATATATATATATATATATATATATAAATTAATATATTTATTTTGATAATAATTTTGGTATAGATTAATTGAAGAACACCAACTCATAGCTGAAATTGGCGAATGCCGGTGTCTGCACTGCCCCCATCAAACTTCCCACATGAGGGACGCCGAGACGTTCCTCTAGTACCCGAAGCAAGAGTTTTCCCGAGACCTGGAGCAATCTCAGCCTCCACCAGATTATGATCCTTGTCTGTAGGCTAATAGTATGTAGCACAAAAGACAGCTCCGGGGACAACATTTCTTGAACCAGAACAGCCATCACAGCCTCAGCCTGTGGCACGCCAGCAGCTCTGCGGCTTAGAACTTTTCTGCGTGTGTACAATGAATCCCAGAAACGGGCGACGTCACGTCCAAATATGGTTGGATTCAACGGACTGATGTTGGGAACCGATTCGTAAAGCCCCGCAGCTGACATTCCAGCTAAGCCCTCAACGTTTGCACTGGAACGGACTATTAAGCGTGCTGTAGTGGGAAACATTTGAGATAACTTGCCGATGATTGCTTTAGAAGGGCTTAGAGAAGATACAAGCTCCTGTAATTCGTTGCAGAGTTTGTCAAGTTCTTTGTCCATTGTCGCTGTTTCTATGCTTTCAAGAAGGGATTTGTAGGTCTCTAAAGATCCACTGCTTTCCAAAGTAGTTTCCATGGAACCGAATGGTATTACACTATTACTGTTCCAACAGGGACTTTAAACGATGCTGGAACTCCTTGTTCATTGTATACATTGCATCGTTAGTTTATTGGAGGTGATGGGATGTCCACAGATTCAAGGGAAAACACACAGAAATTTAGTTGATGGGAGGGGTGAAACTTATTACATGCGAAATTTCAATATTTCGTCATTTATATGCCATTAGACTGCTCGAGTACAAATTATATAACCTTTATTCGAAGCAATAGCTAATGAAGCTAGGCCTCTGCAAGCTGTAGCTTTCACACCCGAGCTTCGTAGCTCAGCATCTTCAAGCAGTATAATGCCTGCTTCAGCTGGTCGACCCTGAACGACGAATAGTTTTCAGGAAATTAATGAAAATATCGCAGAGAAACTATGCAGAGATGTAGCATGTCAGATTGAGAGATTTTGATTGTTCGCGAGGAATGACTATTATCTGTTGGGTTTCCAGTGGATGTTCGTTCTTCCGAAGTGATATTGCCATTTCTGCTATCTGATATCGCCAGAAGAAAATAAAATTCTCTTAGAATGTATCCAAAATATTACTTTACAAATTTTCCATCCAGCATTTTGATATCCGCAACTTTCTAATCATCTTCACAGGTCACAAATATGACCTTGTCCTGCAGTTCAAGAACCAACTTAGCATTCCATTTTTCATCGAGAAAACATAAAAACCTGACGGCCCTAGACTTACTTGTCGAGCCCGAACACCAAGATGAGAGAGATGAGGCAGCTCATGCATCAGTATGACTCTAGTAACATATGCCCCAACATACGTTACCGATCAAATTGGTACTCAGCAAAATTTAATCTTAATGTAACAGTAACATATTAAAATATCATCTTGATATTTGTTTTTTTACAACTAATTAATACCTCTTCATCACCCATCAGCTTTGTTAACAAAAAAAAAAAAAAAACAGTCCTGTCACAGTTGATGGAAATGATACTGGTTCAAGGTTCTCCAACTGACATCCAGTTTAACGACACATAAGGTCCCATCAATCCCATGTGAATGTAAACTTTGGCGTGTCTTTTTAGGCATAAGAAAAGAGTACCCTGACTAGGGTTCCAAAAGCATCTCCGGGAACAAGAGTATCCCAACCCTCATAACCAAGAACCTTTCGTACATCATTCAAAAGAAGAGTACAGAGTTTCGAAACATGAAATATCACACTATTTTCAATTGCAAATTAGATGGCTATATTTACTTCATGGTGTTTCTTTTAGAGGATGGGAATGTATCTGCACTCAGTTTGAGAGTCGTACCCTGCACGAATTTCAGCTTCCACATATGTCCTCACTATATATTCAGGAATCCCTAAAGCTTTTCCTAGTTTCTGCAAGAACCAGGAGTCGCATATTCGGGATCTTATATCGTAAACCCGAAATTTCTAAGGCAAGGAAGGGTTGAAGATTTGAAACAAGGAAAATATTTGATATTAGATTCACGGCATAAAAATTTTGTATTCAAATGAATCATGAGGAATTATTAATCAAATACGAGGAGGAATTATTAGTGCTCACGAGATGCTGAAGTATTCATTTACCTGCACATTTTGAGGGAATATATTAAGAAGTTCCTCAGAATATTCTTCAGTCAATCTCTTAGCTCTATCAAGCGTAGCTTTAAGCCTCAATCCCCATATTCTCTTCCATCCTCAATGCCTTTTTACGGTAAACCATAATATACAGTAGAGAAAATCGGTATGGTTAGAAGTAACAATTATTATATACTTTTATGAAGAAACGAGATATCTTTTGTTTTCCAAAAGGAGTTTCTTTTGCCATGCCAGAAGTTCATTTCTTATGGCAATGCAATCTTCGGGCTTCCAGCCAGATAAGCCAACCTGATGGATACTGATGACTAGAGCGTCGATCGGATAAGTCCAAGAACTAGCATTCTTCTGCTCTATGTTTTCCGCAAGCCAAATGACACCTCTAACAGCTTCAAGTGCTTTTAGAAACCTATCGTACAGTCAATTCAAAAAAGAAATAAATTATTATTATCACAGACTACCAACATGACCATATTTTAACCAAATCTCGCAATAGAAAATATACATACATAATACCAGATGCACCATTAGTAATTCCAAATCAATATTCTTAATATTTTTTAAAAATGAATTGCTCTACCTGCTAATAAGAATAAAGGCGTAATCTTCGAGTCCAATCTCACAAAGACGCCACTGCAAATGTGCAAACTCGTCTATTAGCATCACATTTAGATATTAAATCATTATGAAGCAAAATGAGAAATAGATAAGAAGTTATTGCCTTTCGAAGACCACTTTCGAGACCCTTCAAAATTTCTTTGCGAACATTATTCATAGCTTGTATTGTTTTCATCAACACACTTATCCGTCCTTTTTCTGAAATATTATCACTTCCATCCATGTTAAACATTTGAGGTGTGAATGAAAATACCCAAAGCAAAGTATTGAAAGATGTTAATATCAAGACGAACAAATAAGTTCAACCGAACATATTTAACACATGAATGTTAGTTCCGGGCAACTATCAAATTATAATTTATAAATCTGCCACTGGGAAGAGATACCTTTTTCGACTCTAGAAACAGAGGTAAAGCAGTTGAGCTCTGATCCAATGAATCTCTTATTGATTCCAGCTGTTCATCAAGACTTCAATGAAGTGAATCACAAGCAAATCATCAGAAAGATTAGACCGATGGTTATATTGGATATACACATGATAACAACATAAATTCTGAAAAATTTAACACCTGCTTACAAAAAAGGGTTAATTGTGAGACTGAAAATGATCAATATCCCATATGGAACTTCTTTATCGATATGGTCTGTGATTTGTTAAAAGAAATAGTCTAACTTTCCGGCATTGAAAAAATCTTTAAGCTCTCGATGAAATATCTTGAATTGTTCAATGAGCGCTTCGTTATATTCTCCAGGTTTCTTGGTAATTCTTGCAAGCATTGCTTCTGGCAACTAAATCTTCGGGACCAGCATTTCTGTGAAGCTTGTTTTGTATTGTGTGCTTAATTTCTTGCTGAAATGTTTATTTTATTATGCCAGCAACAGAATTTTCCATGCAGGATAAAAATGATAAGAAGAGCGTTTCCAGTAAATAACCTTAAGATCGTTTGGGACATCATTTTTGTTAAGATTTGAGCAAATACTGGAAGGAAAAAGATTTCTCCATTTTCTGTAATGCAGCATCAATCTACAAATGTTTACACAGAGTACTATTTATACAATGAAGTAAAGCCAAATAATTAAAGCGTGGTTTCTACTTTAGCACTTCCACATTTCAACTAATTAACTATCAACACTCCCCCTCAAGCCTTGGTGCAAATCAAGAACACCAAGCTTGGAAAGAAGAAATCCATGTTGATCCTTGCTGAGTCCCTTTGTAAATATCTGCCAACTGATTTGTTGTATGTATAAATGCTGTCCGAATTAATCCGTCCTTGATCTTGTCTCGTATGAGATGACAATCAATTTCTATATGCTTGGTCCGCTCATTGAAAAATGGGATTGGCAGCTATATGCAGAGCAGTTGTGTTGTCGCAATGAAGGATCGTAGGACCAAGCAAAGTATCTCCCATATCCTTTAGTAAACCTGTAACCCAAATCACTTCACACGAAGTTCCTGCCATTGCCCTATATTCAGCCTCAGCCAAAGATCTAGAAACAACACTTCGTTTCTTTGTCTTTCGCGATATCAAAGAATCTCCCAGCTTGATACAATAGCCTGTGAGAGAATGACGAGACATCGGGCATGCGGCCCAAATCTGAATCACAATAAGCTGTGAGATTAAAAATGGATGAGGCAGACAACAAAATGCCAAGACCTGGAGAACCTTGAGATATCTAACCACACGAAAAGCTGCCTCCATGTGACTTTTTTGGACAATGCATAATTTGATTTAAATTATGAATGGCATAACATATATCTGGTCTAGTAATGGTGAGATAGATAAATCTACCAACCAAATGCTTACATTTATCAGCATCCTTCAGCATACAATCCTCAATATCCTTCGACTGACCAGTGGTCAAGGTAGCATCAAAACCATGACTTTGTCATTTTCAAGTTATGTCCAAAAGGAGTATCAAAAGGTCTCGCACCAATGGGCCCAGTTTCTTCAATCAATCCCAGAGTATACTTCCTTTGGTTCAAGTAAATTCCACGCTTGGACCGAGCCACCTCAACACCCAAAAAATATTTTAAATCACCAAGATCCTTAAGTTGAAGTTTGGAGTGCAAAAACGATTTCAAAGCATCAATTGACTTCGAACAATTCCCAGTAATGGCTATATATCAACATACACCAATAACAAAGTGATAATGCCATCATCATTCTTCACAAACAACGAATAATCATACTTTGATTGTAAATATCCAGCTTGTACAATGACACTAGCAAATTTCATAAGCCATTGGCGCGAGGCTTGCTTGAGGCCATAAAGATATTTTCGTAATCTACAGACTTTATTCCCCCTGAATATGATATCCAAAGGTATTTTCATGTAAACTTCTTTTCTAAATCACCTTGAAGAAATGCATTACTAACATCTAATTGATGCAAGGGCCAATTCTGAGCGGCTGCTAGTGTAAGTAAGTATCGAGTTGTGACTATTTTTGTTGTAGGTGAAATGTATCATGGTAATCAATTCCTTCTTGTTGTGTATAACCTTTGTCAACAAGCCTTGCCTTGTATTTATCCACTGTCCCATCAGCATTTGTTTTGATTTTATAAACCCATTTACAGTCTATGGGTTTAGTATGAGAAGGAAGATCTACGCTCGTCCCAAGTGTGGTTATTTTCAAGTGCCTTAAGCTCTAAATCCATAGCTAACTGCCACTTAGAGTCAGAAATTGCCTCATGGTAATAAAGAGGTTCTGTTTCAAAGAGATGGCAGCAAGAAAGCTGCAATGTGATGGAGAAAAATTTGAGTAAGAAAGAAATTGTGTAGAGTGGATATTTACACTTGCTAAAATTAGCTTGGGAGATAGTAGGACAATTGTAATCCTTAGTCCAACCTGGTGGCTTTATGACTCTAGAGGACTTTCTTATTGGTTGTGAAAGTAAAGGTGAAGGAGGTTCCAGTGGCTGAGATGGAACAAAAGATGAAGAATATGATGATCTTGAGTCTAAGTAATGAGATATATCAGTGTCATTTTGTGGAGGATGAGGAAAAATAGGAAGTGAGGAAGGTTCCGTAGCAAATGAAAAGATATCTTCATGGAAAACAATATCTCTAGAAACAAAGAATCACTTTGTCTTGAGATCTTGGACTTTGTACCCCTTTTGCTTATTTGAATAACCCAGAAAAACACAAGGCATACTACAAGGTGAAAATTTGTCTGCGATTGTTAAATTTGTGGCGTAGCAAAGACAACCAAATACTCGTAGATGTTGAAAAGATGGAGGCTTATCAAACAAGACTTCGAATGGAGTTTTATTATTTAAAAGAGCAGTAGGAGTTCCGTTAGTCAAATAGACAGCTGTTAATACACACTCACCCCAATATTTGAGAGGAAGTGAAGATTGAAAATGAAGAGCTCTGGCTATATCCAAAATATGTATGTGTTTCCTCTCAACAATTCCATTTTGTTGGGGAGAATAAGGACACGAGCTTTGGTGAATAATACCAAGGGAAGAAACAAGAAGACTTCAATCAGACTTGAAGAAGTCCGAAGCATTGTCTGTCCTTATGGTTTTGACTCTAACAGAAAATTGATTTTCAACCATAATAAAAATGTGAAGGATACTTAGCACATCAAGCTTGGATTTCATGAGAAAAGTCCAAGCACCTCTAGATAAATCATCAACCACAGTCAAGAAATAACTTTCAGCATTGTGTGGGTGTGCTAAAAGGACCCATATATCCACATGTATAAGTGGAAACAAGGAAACAGATCTGGTAGCGCGAATTTGTGGAAAAGAAGCCCTAGTCTGTTTCGATATTTGGCAGATAGAGCAATGATTCAAACAAACATCGGTTGAAAAAAAATGGCAACATTTTCAAACGAAAAAAAAAAAACATTTGTCCCAACCTTTTGTGCCAAGTAGAATCATCAATAATGGCAGAGTTAACAACACTTCTATCAAAAGTCAAACTATTACAGGAAAGCTTTAGAAATGAAGTGATAAAGCCCGCTCTTCTCTCTACCAATCTCTATTATCTTCCCACGTTTAAGGTCTTGAAATATACAAAAATTTGGAAAAAAAAATAACATAATAGTGATGAGTTTTGGCTAGCTTAGACACAGGGATCAAGTTGAATTTGAATGTAGGAACAAGCAAGACATCATGAAGAATGATAGATTGAGTGATAGCTACATAACCTACTTTGCTAATAGAGAGTTTATCACCATTTGGCAAACTTACTGAACTAGTAGAGTTAGCTACTGATCTAGAGTTTTTTAGCAACCTTGAATCACCTATCATGTGCTCACTAGCTCCAGTATCCACAATCCAATGAGTTAAAGCACAAGCTTTACTGAAATTCTCATAGTTACCTGCCATGTGCACAACAACTTACGGCCTCTCCTGAATGGTAGGTGCGCCTAACAATTTCAGTATCTCAGCATATTGAGTATTAGTAAAAGTGGGAGCAACGCTCATTTCTCCATCCGTCGACGCCATTGAGGAAATTAGAAGCTTACGAAATCTGAAACTCAAAGCGAAATGTTGCAGCAACAAATGCTAAATGGATTGTAGGAAGACAGTCAGAAATAGAAATCGAGAAATCAAAGTAGAATTATAGCTAGCAATGAATCGCGAACAGAACTTCGGAACAGAAATTGAGATGTGAATAACAACCAATTGAAATCGTGATCGGAAAAAAAACTCGAGGAATTAGTAATCGATTGAAGCAGAAATGCGATCAAAATCACCTGAAGCAACAAAAAAAAAATGCAGAAGATGATAATCAAATCTTCTGTAATCAAGATCTGAAAATCAGAATGAAAAACCGATCAAATCAAATATGCGGGAGAAAAAACATGGCTCTGATGTCCTGTTAAGATTTGAGAAAATACTGGAGGAAAAAGATTTCTCCATTTTCTGTAATGCAGCATCAATCTACAAATGTTTACACAGAGTACTCTTTATACAATGAAGTAAAGCCAAATAATTAAAGCATGCTTTCTACTTTAGCACTTCTACATTTCAACTAATTAACTATCAACAATTCCTATGAGCACTAGTTAATGAAACTGATGCAGTGAACTCCGCCTTAAAAGAAGGTAAAGAAGGATGAATCTTGCGTAACAAGTGTTTCCTGTGTATAATAAGATCACCACATCCGAGAGGAAAAACTCCAAGAGAAGAACATTGTGAAAACGAGTTACCAACATCATATCAAGTTATCCACAGTAGGATTTCTTTTGGATTTAAATTGATAATATCACAGCCATGGTTATTCCAAAATAATTAAACAATTATATGGATCAAACGATAATAGAGTTTAAGTTAAATTGCTTCTAAAACTGCAAGGAAGGGGACCTGAGGTGAAGTATCTTTACAGGCAGAAATTCTTTCTAATTCGCGAAATATAAGTTTGAAATCTCAGCATGCCTATCTGGCCGGTGATGACCACCATCTTCAAAGCAAGCAATTTGACGGTATTTATCCACCACAGCAAACGATATGATCAGGCAAGGGTACAGCTATTTCTCCTAAAGAAACAAATTCAATACCAAAAAAAAGAACAAACCTTTAGATAAATTGCTGAATATATAAGAGCCTCCAAGCGATCTCCAGTCTCATTATTCTCAACCATGAGATCTTGTACGACTTCAAGCTGAAAATAAGAAATGCAAAAAAATTACGCATAACAAGGAATTATAGTATGAGACTTCAATAGCGTCCAGAAGCTGTATGAGAATGAAAACCTTTTTATACCTTCCGCCACCAGCTCCGATCATTATGATCACCTTCCACTAACTTCAAAGCAACCCTTCTAGCCCTGAAGTGTCCCAATTTCTCTTCTTTTCTGCATCCAACTGATCTTTTGAATGCACAAATGAAACATCCTTACCTTGCCATTGCTCCACAAATGCACTTCGTGTAACAACCTCTTCTAGTGCATCAGGAATAACATCCCCGTTTTTAGTTTCCTCTTCCTCGACTCCTTCTATTCCTCATCCGACTGTAGCACTTCTACTTGCTTGTGAGTCGAGGCCCACTTACAATTTATATTGAAACTTCCCCTTTCTGGCAGCTTTAGCGTGCGGTTACCACCGTTTTCCCATATCAAGTCTTTACTCTCTTATGCTATCACAAACTTAAATTCAAGGGGCTCTTCATTGATCATTAGTTCCAAATCACAAACCCGACCATATTGTTGTTTCCAAAGCATGTCCCCAAAAGGATATTGGAAGATCTGCATGACTCATCATTGATCGAACCATGTCCAACAAAGTTCGATTTCTCCTATCGGATACACCATTCCATTGTGGAGTATACGGAGGAGTGAGTTGTGGGACTATCCCACACTCCTTTAGATAGTCATGAAACTCTTGGCTTAAGTATTCACTTCCTCGATCTGATCGAAGGATTTTGATACATTTGCCAAGTTGGTTTTGTACTTCATTCTTGAAATCTTTGAACTTTTCAAAGGTTTCATGCTTATGCTTCATTAGGTACACATACCCATATCTACTGAGGTCATCAGTAAATGTAACGAAGTATTGAAAAACACCTCTAGCTTGTGTACTTATTGGCCCACATACATCACTATGTATTAGTCCCAATAAGACATTTGCCCTTTCAACATGTCCCTTGAAAGGGGCTTTAGTCATCTTGCCCATTAAACAAGACTCGCATGTTTCATATGATTCAAAATCAAATGAATCTAATACTTCATTAGATATGCGGTTCTCGTTTATGTAGCCCAAGCGACAATGCCAGAGATAAGTCGGATTACAATCATTATTTTTAATCCTTTTAAGTATTTATGTTATAGATATGCATATCAAGATTTAATACATAAAGACCATTAATCATTTGTGCACTAACATAAAACATATAATTTAAATAAATAGAACAACAGTTATCCTTTATCATAAATGAAAATCCATACTTGTCCAAACAAGAAATAGAAATAATGTTTTTCGTAATAGGAGGCACAAAATAATAGTCTTTTAAAATCAACGATAAACCAGAAGGCAAAGATAAATGATAATCCCCTACAGCTAATGCAGCAACTCTTGCTCCATTTCCAACTCGGAGATCAACTTCGTCTTTCGCCAACAATCTACTCTTTTTGAGGTCCTGCACATTTACACAAATGTGAGATCCACATCCAGTATCTAATACACATGATGAAGAAGTAGATAAATTGACTTCTATAACAAAAATACCTGACGTGGAAGTCACACTTCCTTTCTTGAGATCCTCCAGATATACTTTGCATTTCCTTTTCCAATGACCGGTCTCACCGCAATGGAAACAGTTCCCTTCCTTTGCTATCACTCCCTTTGGCTTCAGTGCAGAAGACTTTGGCTTAGATTTAACAAAGACCTTCTTTGCTTTCTTATTGCCCTTAGCTTTGGCCTTTCCTTTGCTCTTATTCACAATAAGAACATTTGTGGCCTTAGTCTTCTTTGTATTCGCTTCATATGTTCTCAACATACCAAGCAATTGTGGTAGAGTCTTTTCCATGTCAGTCATATTGTAATTTACTACAAATTGACTGAAGCTCTCAGGCAACGATTGCAAGATCACATCGGTGGCCAACTCTTGGTCCAATGGAAAACCCAGCTTCTCCAGATTCTCAATGTACCCAATCATCTTGAGTACATGAGTTCCAACTAGGCTTCCCTCTACCATCCTGCACTGGAACAACGCTTTAGAGACGTCATACCTCTCTTGTCTAGCTTGCTGTTGGTACAATTGCTTTAAGTGTTCGATCATATCGAACGACTCCATTTCCTCATGTTGCTTCTGAAGCTCAGAGTTCATGGTGGCAAGCATAAGGCACCCAACATCAAGTACGTCACTTTGATGCTTCTTGTAAGCATCTTTATCGGCTCTAGTAGTCGTCTGGGGAGGTTCCTCAGCAGGTAAGGGTTCCTCTAGGACATATTGCTTCTTTTCTTGTTTGAGGACTATCATCAAGTTCCTATGCCAGTCTAGGAAATTTGTCCCATTTAATTTGTCCTTCTCAATGGCCGATCGCAGTGATAATGTGCTTGTGACGTTGTTAGTTGCCATGGATATCTACAATATAAATATGCAAAATAAGTTTATGATTTTAATCATTTAATATGGACCATATATTAAATGACACTCCCACTATTTTGTTTAAAATTATCAACCCTCGAAACCTTTAGTGGGCCAAGATCCATATTTCGCCTAATCTTGAGTTAGCTTTGGCTAATCGCCCAAGACTCGGTTATTTAGGTAGACAACACTTTGTCAATTACATCACATGTAATTCTTGGATAGTTGGACGAACAACGCTTTGTTCAATTCATCAAATGAATTATTATCCAACCCATGCCTCTAGGTTCCCAATCCTATTGAGATAACCTAGTTAAGTCGTACCCAATTTAAAGTATAACGGATATCACAATTATCCTTTCGCGCCTTACCAAGATTGCCACGGTGCTTTGCTTTGGCAAACCCACACATGTACAATCGAAGTTTTGACGAGTACTTTTAATTTTGGAAGGCATCTAAAACTTAATATTTTAGAGGGATTATTGATCTCATGATTAGTTTGATAATTTAAAATATGTCCACTACATATAGGCATATACATATCTACATATATGTGTAATACAATTATCAATCTAAAACATAAGATAAATTGCATCACATACATAAATTAAACGTGACTGGTTATAGCCCCTACTAGCGATTTTCTCAAGCCAATGAGAAAATCCTAAGAGTCAACCTAAGGTAACTTCATAAGCACCTTCCTTTGGCTCCAAATAGTGAATGGCCTCCTCATCCCGGCACCATGCTCCATCTTCATTGATCACCATCAATAAATAAACTATACTATATAACATTTACAAATATAGTGAATTCCTCGATTCACATTCGAGGGGATCATGGGGGAGGGATAACATATTGAGAAAAAATAGAGAAGGCACGACTCGCAGGTCGTATTATAATTACAAACATTCACAAATCCTATCTAATAGGTCAAAGGGCTATAACCATGCACCATGCTCAAACAACACATAAAACATGCTATAACAATTTACTTAATTAAATTCTAAACATTTTAAAATTTAATTCCAATTAAAACTGTAAAAGATAATTTTGGAAAATTATCGTACGATCGGGACATCACATGCCACGAAACTTGATGCGACTTAAACCATGAACCAAAAGGGTTCTAACAACCTAACCACGCGGCTGGACCATGCATGACCCTAGGGTTCGAAACCCTAGCCCAAGACACGGCCCATGCACGCGTGTCCATGCGGCGGCCGCTAGGGCTCAAAACCCTAGCCGTCGCGAGCCACAAGGTTCCGAAACCTTGCCATGATTCTTGGTGTGTGTTTATCGTGTACGCCCAAATTAACCCCACTCAATCCTCAAGATTGATAACAATAATGTAGTAGCGTGAGTAGGGATCGATCCCACGAGGAGGTGTGAATCTTTGTGTTAATGAAAATCAAAACAAAAGAATAATAAAGGATGGGGTTGTGAGGTTGAATTATACTAATGAAAATTAAAAAACAAAGATTAACTAATGAAAGCGATTCTTGGTATCGGTCGACTCTTCCTTGGAATTATCATCTATTTCATCGATTCACAAAAGACTCAATTTTTCATATGAATATTCATCGTTGGACGTTTAATCCAATAATCAAAGTCATATCTCACCTTACGTTTAGTTAAGTAGCCCAAGCGTTCTAGTTTAACCCTTATCAAACAATCAATCAAAATACAAGCGATTAAGATTTAAATCGATGATAGCATATGAACTAGTGAGATCGATGAAGCTAAACAACATAATCCAAGCGTCTATGTTTAATCTAGTCAAGTGTTCTTCCTAAGAATTTAATAAACTCACAAGCGGAATTTAATTAATCTTAGTTGTTTCGTAAATTAGAGGGATCAAACGATTTCGTATTTGATATCTAATTTAGCGTTAGATTTCATGCAAGTTACTAGGTTGTCAATCCAATAAACAAACACAACAATCATATCAATAAAATCAGAAAAACTCTTGATACTCAATAAAATTGATAATTTAAAGCGTATGAATCTCCCCAAGATAAATAATTCCAAGGATTTGTCTTCCTCAACCAAGAATTAAAAACTAGCTAGACATAATCTAATAAAAACAATAAATAAAATCAAGGGAAAGAATACTAATCCGATCTCCGCTCGTCGATGTGTCAATCCCGCCTTCGCTTCGATCTTCGTAGCCGTCTTCAACAAAATTGAAAGAAAAAATATAAAACTATCCTAAACTACTCTACCCTAACTATCTAGATGATTTAAGGTCTGATTTTCGTCCATATATGTATAGGGAGGCTGATGGAGTAGGTTATAATCCATGTGAGAAGGAAAGAAATCAAGTTTTTACACTTTCCAAAACTCTGCTGGCGTAGCTACGCCTGAACGTGGCGTAAAGACGCCTGGTGACGTGTCACAAAAATGGCTTTCTGCGTTTCTGGCGTAATTACGCCTCAGAATGGCGTAGCTACGCTTGTCCATGCCGTAGCGTTGGCGTAATTACGCCTGTGAATGGCGTAATTACGCCTGTCCTCCATTTTTCTGGCGAGTTTCGTATTTTGGCCGTAACTTTCTCGTACAAACTCCGAATTTGATGAATCAGCTGTCCACGCGAAGATAACTCAAAGTTCTACAATTTTCTATGGACCAAATTTCCAAAACATGGCTCGAACATATAGAAATTTGAGGAGAAAGAAGCAACATGTGTCTTGGATTCTGGTTTTTTCTTCTTTTCTTCAACTTTAGTCATTCTTTCATCATTTTAGCTTGATTTCTTCACATTTCCCTACATTTACACAAATATACGATTAGGTAGCATATGTATCAATTTATCAATCAAAATATACCAAATCGTAGATAATTAAGCCCAATAGATGTGTCTATTTCTAGTCACATCAAACATCCCCCATACTTACTCTTTACTCGACCTCGAGTAAATCAGATAAAACTACAATATTTTTTTCTTGGCTCATAGGTTCATAACAAAGCAACTTGTCCTCACTTTAATGCCTCAACAATTTTAACATGCACAGTAATGAAAGGCGATGAAAAGTTAATAATGGAACAAGTTCAATCCCTAAACAATTCGTACCCAACAAAGTAGTGAACGTGTGTGGGTGGTCATAAACAAGTGTCATGTACAAATTATAGATCCAAAAGAAGTAAACCCACAATAGTTTAAGTCATACACTAACACAAGTATAAGCTCACTTGCACACTCTTCTCCACTATCTTAGCCACTTTGCAAACATAAGTCAAGTAGGTCTTTATTAGCTTGTAGTGTGGCCTAGGTATTGGCTTATGAAAGAAAGGTAAGGATATATCAAGTAAGAGAGTATAATGATATGCACACTAAAAGATTCTCTTCTTGCTTGAATTTTTCAACTTTTGTTTCAATATTTTTCTTCTTTTGTGCCTTGGCTCCCCTTGGAGTCATATTTTTATCTATTTCCTCAAGGCATTCCTTTTCTTTCATGTATTTCATTCTTTTGACAATAAAGTTCACAAATATACTTCAATGATTTCCATGTGCATTTGAATGAAATACATCATACTCCCTTAAAAGGTATGGATTGAAATCATATTTAGGCTAAAAGGGTAGGATGATAAGCTACTCAAGGAATGTTGAATGGGGGTCTTTAGTATGCTTAGCATACTACCATTCTTTTGCATTAAAGCTCAAAAAGGGTACTAGAGATTGATTTTGTTTACATGGTAGGCTTGAAAGGCACAAACGCATCAAAGATCGCCTATATCACTTTCATGTTTGCAAGTAGTCTAGACATACGCCTCAAAGAGCATGTAGTTAAGTTCTAGCATGTATTAGAGACTTCTTAAGACTATTACAAAATTCACACAATCTTCACTAAGCTATGCACACTTCACAAGTCATGACAGAATCGTGCTCAAAATATTCAACTTACTAAGTTAAAGCACAATTTGCATTAGAGTTCAAAGTGTTCCAAGGTTAACAATTCACCTATGTTGAAAAACATGCATGCCATCAATTAGGTTTCATCATGGGCTAGTCATTCTAAGCATGTATTCATTACTAACTATGACCTCAAAATTTTCAAATTTTTTGATTTTTTTGTATTTTTGTAATAGAAAAGCAATAACAAGCCACTAATCCCTCCCCCATACTTAAATTTTACATTGTCCCCAATGTAAGGCAAAAATACAAGAAAAGATAAAAGTCTAACTACTAAAGCAATAAAAATAAAAGGGAGGAAGGAAACTAACTCCCCTTGGGTTGCCTCCCAAGCAGCGCCTCTGTTTAATGTCGGTGGCCCGACGCCAACCTTCTCGCTTAAGACGATGCCTATTTGCCTTGAACCTCTTGGAGGGTTTTTGTCTTTTCACTATGTCGCCTTCCTCCAAAGAAGTCAGTTGAGGTCGATCAAGATCTACCTCATGGCATCCTTTAACTTGTCGTCCCCTATGCTCGCCTTTGGGAATCTCATTCTGGTAAGATTCCTTGTTATCCACATCGACCTCTGTTTGTTCTTCAAGTATTGATGGCATCAGTACCATCGTTTCGGGAGTTTCTACCTCTTTACCACTGTCCAAGGTGTTGTCTTCGAAAAAATAGTCCCAAGGATCCATTTCAACACAGTACTCTATCGCCGACTCCTATTTCACATCACTTGATTCATCTAAGTATTCAACATAGCTCTCAGTTGGAAACTTACCTTGCGGAGTTGTAGGATATACAAGCTCCTTTTCTTCTATTGGCACATGTATCTCCTCTTCTAGCTCGGTGGCATCAGTACCACCTTCTCCATAGTCTCCTCTTCTTCATCACTCCATGATTCGAATGCAATCATGGTCTCCATTTGTGCTGCTATCCGATCGGCCGATCTTATTAGTTGCTCCATTTGGTTACCCAAATTCTGAGTGCTAGCCCTGAATTCCTGTTGAAATTGCAAAGTACTATCATTAAGTGTTGAAAGAAGATCCTCTAAAGAGTCACCAGGTGTATGGTATTGAGGTTGTTGCGGCCATGGCGAATATTGTGGTATGTATGGCGGTAGATAGGACTGCATGTAAGGTGGAGGTGGGCTCATCCATTGATTGTCATAGTTGAGATTGGGATGATCACTCCAACTTGAGTTGTATGCACTTTGTCCACTCCCTACGCCAAGTTGGTGCACAAGATACTCCAATTCGTCTAGTCGCCTATAGTCCTCCATGATAAGATCCGATTGTTAAGAAATCAACCTGTAAGCACGAACAAACAAGAGTAGCGGTGGGGGGAAAGAAAGAGAAAGAAACAAAACAGAAAATATTAACACAAAAATATACAACGCCTCCCCGGCAACGGCGCCAAAATTTGGTGTGCGTTTATCGTGTACGCCCAAATTAACCCCACTCAATTCTCAAGATTGATAACAATAATGTAGTAGCGTGAGTAGGGATCGATCCCACGAGGAGGTGTGAATCTTTGTGTTAATGAAAATCAAAACAAAAGAATAATAAAGGATGGGGTTGTGAGGTTGAATTATACTAATGAAAATTAAAAACAAAGATTAACTAATGAAAGCGATTCTTGGTATCGGTCGACTCTTCCTTGGAATTATCATCTATTTCATCGATTCACAAAAGACTCAATTTTTCATATGAATATTCATCGTTGGACGTTTAATCCAATAATCAAAGTCCTATCTCACCTTACGTTTAGTTAAGTAGCCCAAGCGTTCTAGTTTAACCCTTATCAAACAATCAATCAAAATACAAGCGATTAAGATTTAAATCGATGATAGCATATGAACTAGTGAGATCGATGAAGCTAAACAACATAATCCAAGCGTCTATGTTTAATCTAGTCAAGTGTTCTTCCTAAGAATTTAATAAACTCACAAGCGGAATTTAATTAATCTTAGTTGCTTCGTAAATTAGAGGGATCAAACGATTCTGTATTTGATATCTAATTTAGCGTTAGATTTCATGCAAGTTACTAGGTTGTCAATCCAATAAACAAACACAACAATCATATCAATAAAATCAGAAAAACTCTTGATACTCAATAAAATTGATAATTTAAAGCGTATGAATCTCCCCAAGATAAATAATTCCAAGGATTTGTCTTCCTCAACCAAGAATTAAAAACTAGCTAGACATAATCTAATAAAAACAATAAATAAAATCAAGGGAAAGAATACTAATCCGATCTCCGCTCGTCGATGTGTCAATCCCGCCTTCGCTTCGATCTTCGTAGCCGTCTTCAACAAAATTGAAAGAAAAAATATAAAACTATCCTAAACTACTCTACCCTAACTATCTAGATGATTTAAGGTCTGATTTTCGTCCATATATGTATAGGGAGGTTGATGGAGTAGGTTATAATCCATGTGAGAAGGAAAGAAATCAAGTTTTTACACTTTCCAAAACTCTGCTGGCGTAGCTACGCCTGAAAGTGGCGTAAAGACGCCTGGTGACGTGTCACAAAAATGGCTTTCTGCGTTTCTGGCGTAATTACGCCTCAGAATGGCGTAGCTACGCCTGTCCATGCCGTAGCGTTGGCGTAATTACGCCTGTGAATGGCGTAATTACGCCTGTCCTCCATTTTTCTGGCGAGTTTCGTATTTTGGCCGTAACTTTCTCGTACAAACTCCGAATTTGATGAATCAGCTGTCCACGGGAAGATAACTCAAAGTTCTACAACTTTTATATGGACCACATTTCCAAAACATGGCTCGAACATATAGAAATTTGAGGAGAAAGAAGCAACATGTGTCTTGGATTCTGGTTTTTTCTTCTTTTCTTCAACTTTAGTCATTCTTTCATCATTTTAGCTTGATTTCTTCACATTTCCCTACATTTACACAAATATACGATTAGGTAGCATATATATCAATTTATCAATCAAAATATACCAAATCGTAGATAATTAAGCGCAATAGATGTGTCTATTTCTAGTCACATCAATTCTCGGCCTTTCCATGCACGATTCATGATGGTGGCGGCTCGACCATCTCGAGCCAAGGTGTTAGTTCCGGACCTTATCGATGAGATTTTAAAGATGACAAAACATTTCAGATCGGATCGATAGAATTCAGATTGACCAGATCGATCGGACAAAACAGAGCAAGATGACAAAACATTTCAGACCGGATCGATGGAAATCAGGCATACCAGATCGATCGCGCAAAACAGAGCAAGCTGATAAAGAATATCACATATCAGACCGGATCGATGGATTCCAGACTGACTAGATCGATACTTCAGATCGATCTCAACCTTTATCAGATCAGAGCAGTCAAAGATACATAAAGGATGGCTTCTCAGTCCGAACCATTAACGGTTATTTATTGTAGCATTTAATGCTGTAATTAATGCTACAAAGGATCAAAAATTGAAGATTGCCATTAAAGGTAAGAAGACAAAGAAGAGCTTACCTGACAGTCGCCGAAAGCATACACCAGAACGGCAAGTGTCCTGAAGAAGAAGACTATAGCTTTCTCAGAGTTTAAAAAGAGTCAAAGTTGCACATTAAGGGAAATAATGACGTTGCTACCCTCAACTATAAAAGGATGCAACAAAAGGAAGACATAGACTCTCGATTCCAACTCATGCTGATCAATTGAAAAACACACAAGAAAGCAACTGCACACGCTTACAAAGTTCAGAAGCTCTCGAGCTGAAGTTATTTATTTAAGCGCGATTACTTTGTAACATTTGATCATTGTAGGATCACTGTGCGGATTGTGTATTGAAAAATAGAAGTGGGCAACTTATTGTAACTGTCAGACAGAGTGTGTCTGAGCAGGTTGAGTGACTAGGAGTTTCAGACTGGTAGTGAGGTAAATCCAGCCTGAATCGGGTTTGTACAACAGGATTGTATAAATCAAAGTCTTCTAGTATACACCTTCCTTAATTGGAAGAAGGGGAGACGTAGAAGGATTACACCACCTTCGAACTTCCAGAAACATATCCTGTGTTTTATCCTTCTGCACTTAGCCATCGAGCCGTTCTTACTTTTACAAGAGCAGACCGTTTCCGCACTTACCTTTTTAGTGGTCTGTTCTGTTCAAAGAGTTGATTAAGTAACAGATTTCTTTCACTAATCCGAAAGAATTCACAAGGGATAAATTTTATAAGGAGTGTTCATTCACCCCCCCCCCCCCCCCCTCTAAACACTCCGGACCGATCCTAACAAGTGGTATCAGAGCAGGTCATCTTAATCAGCACAAAGACTACTAAGCTGATGGCATCATTCAACAAAATCCCCATGTTCTCAAAAGAAGACTATGATGACTGGAGAATCAGAATGCAAGCTCATCTGGCAGCTCAGGATGACGATATGTGGTTCGTCATCACTGATGGACCAATGAAGATTTTAAAAATCAATACAGCAGTAGCCATCTCTGGTGGAGAACCACAAATGGTGGAAAAAGACAGATCCCTCTGGACGAATGAGGAAAGAAAGAAAGCAAATCTCGATAATGTGGCCAAAGACATCTTGTTCAAGACTTTGGACAAGAACATGTTCAGCAAAATCAAAATGTGCTCTACTGCCAAAGAAATTTGGGAGAAGATAGCACAGCTATGTGAAGGCAACGACCAGACCAAAGAAAACAAGTTAACTGTTGCTCTTCAAAGATTTGAGAGCATAAAGATGAAAAGTGGAGAAACTCTAAATGAGTTTGATGAAAGAGTCACCGGCATCATAAATGAACTGAATGGTCTGGGGAAGGAATATTCTAACAGAGAGATCGCTCTGAAAGTAATGAGAGCTCTGCCAAAGGAATGGGATGTAAAGACCATTGCCATGAGGGAATCAAAAGACCTTAACAAGGTTGAACTTCATGATCTGTTTGCAGATCTTAAGGCCTATGAGTTTGAACTGATAAGCAGAGGTGAAGCAGAGCCATTCATCTCTCAACCAAACAAGGCCCTGGCAGCCACTCCAGACCAGATCGCTTCAACATCAGACCGATCTGCTAAACAGATGAGTAACGATGCTATGTCATTATTTATCAAGAAATTCGGTAAATTTATGTCTAAAAATAAGAGGAACTTCAAACCCTCTCATCATTATAAATCAAGAAAAGATGATACTGTTAACGATCAGGCTTGCTACAATTGTGGTAAGACCGGACACTTCATTGCAGATTGCACCAGACCGAAGAAAGAAGAACGGAAAGAGAAGCATCGTGATGATAGAAAGAAGAAGCACTACAAAGACCGCAAGAATCTGGAAAATCCCAAAAAGTCCTAGTAGCTGAAGAAGGAAACAGCAAATGGGCTCAGACAGACTCAGACTCGGAAAGCTCTGAATATTCTTCCAGCGAAAGCGAAGAAGATATTCAATGTCTTATGGCAGACAAAGAAATGAGTCAGACAGACGAGGTATATGATCTTGACTCAAATGAATTTACACGAGAAGAGCTCATGTCCGCACTGCAAGACATGGCTAATGATTATAGGATCTTAGCTGAATCATTTGAGAAGAATAAAGCCAAAATCAGTACTCAAATGGATGAGCACAACAAACCAAGCTGCTCTGAGCAGGGTGAGTGCAAAAATCTCCAGATCGAGCTGAATAAGCTGAAAATCTCTTATGATCAGCTCCATGAAGAAAATAAGAGAATTAGCACACAAAATGCTAAGCTCTCACATATATTCAAAACATGGACAAAATCCAGAACATCCTTGGAAGAATTACAAGAGGGTCAAAGAAACGTCGGTGATTTCACCGGCATAGGCTTTGACACCAAAGAATGCACCAAAGATGAATCTGAGCTATTGCTGGTAAAGAATCAAGTCAAACAAATGACATTTGTTAAATCTAGCACAGTATATGAAACTGAAGCACCTAAGATTCAAACAGGAGTCTCTTACGAGAATCAAAATCTGAGAAAAGGAATTGGTTATGTTGACCAAGCCAAAGAAAAGGCACCAGCAAGATTTGCGTCTATCAGACCAAATCCAAAGGTGCAAGATCGAAGGCAAGGAAGACAATACAATTACTATAACTCAAAACCGATTCAACGAAGATATAGACTACCTTATGAGAATCAAAGGTTTTCACAGCGCACACATTATCACACACATCATCGAAACAGACCAGCACACAGCACACCCTACACACACAAGCCATTGAAGCTGATAAGGTGTGGGTTCCCAAAGGGCTAATCCGTTCTGGACCCAAATAGGATTGGGTACCAACAATAATTATATTTGATGACAGGTACCGAAGAAACTCGCATCAGACTGGTATTTGGACAGTGGGTGTTCCCGTCACATGACTGGAAACATCGAGCTGCTGTCTGAAGTGACAGAATGTATTGGACCCAAAATCATTTTCGGGGATAACTCAAAGGGTAAGACCGTGGGCAAGGGTAAGATTGTCCATGGTAACATTATTATCAGTGATGTGCTGTTAGTTGAAAATCTGTGCTATAATCTGATTAGTATAAGTCAACTCTGTGATAATGGTTATGCTGTAGAATTTCATAAACACACTTGCACTGTTAAATCATCAGACGGTATAACCATGCTCGTAGGAATCAGGAATGGAAACACTTATAAGATTAACTGGAATCATGCTCAACCTGATAATCCTACTTGCTTCATCGCTAACAATGATAATAAACATTGGCTGTGGCATAAGCGCTTGAATCATATCAACTTTAAGACCATTGCTAGCCTGTGTAAACATGATTTAGTTATCGGTCTGCCCAAGATCGATTTTGCTAAGGATAAGATCTGCGAAGCTTGCCAAATGGGCAAACAGATCAGATCATCCTTCAAAAACAAGAATGCCAAATCCTCCTCCCGCTGTTTAGAATTACTGCATATGGACTTGTTTGGTCCTATACCAATAACAAGTTTAGGGGGAATGCGGTATACTCTTGTTGTTATTGATGATTACTCACGCTTTACATGGACTATATTCTTAAGCAGTAAAGATCAGACCGGTCCGAAGTTGATCAAGCTGCTGAAACGCACTCAGAACGAGAAATCATCCAGCATAGATAGGATTCGAAGTGACAAAGGCACTGAGTTTTCAAATCAGAACCTTGAATCCTTTCTAGAAGATCATGGAATCAAGCATGAGTTTTCAGCTGCTCGAACTCCTCAACAGAATGGAGTTGCAGAACGAAGAAACAGAACGCTCAAGGAAGCAGCAAGAACAATGCTTGCTGATTCTGGAATCTCTCAAAAGTTCTGGGCAGAAGCTGTAAATAGTGCTTGCTACACTCAAAACCGATCTATGATTAACAAGAAGCTGAATCTCACTCCATATGAAATATGGACTGGTAACAGACCATCTGTTTCTCACTTTCATGTATTTGGCTGTAAATGCTTCGTTCACAACATGGTAAGAGTCATCTTACAGCATTTGAAGCTAAGTCAGATAATGGTATATTCTTAGGATATTCATCAATTAGCAAAGCTTATCGAGTTTTTAATAATCGAACTTTAACTGTAGAAGAATCTGTTCATGTAGTCTTTGATGAAACTTTATGTGTTGAGGGCAACAAAGAATCAATTCAAAATCAGATGGAAAATATCCATCTCGAAGCTAACAGTGATGATGAGATTGTAGCTAACAGGTCAAGAGACAATCCACCAGAACCAGAAGTACCAGACAGACCGGATCAAGGCTTTGAAGAAACTTCAGATCGAGCTGATCCGGATGCTCCTGACTCAAATATTAAAGCAGATGCTGATCATGCTGTTACTGTTCATCCGACCGGACCAGACAATCCAGAGTCAAGCTATCGATGGACTAAGAAGCATCCACCTAATCTAGTGATTGGTAGTCCTTCTGCACCGATCAGAACCAGAGGACAGATGATGGATGAGTTCACTCATGCTGCCTTCATCTCAACTCTGGAACCCAAGAAGATCGATGAAGCTCTGACTGACTTCAACTGGATTAAAGCAATGCAAGAAGAGCTCAATCAATTCGAACAAAATCAAGTTTGGAGTCTAACCCCCAGACCAAGCGATCTGCCTGTTATTGGAACCAGATGGGTCTTCAGAAATAAGCTAGACACAGATGGAATTGTGGTTAGAAACAAAGCCAGACTGGTGGCACAGGGATTCAGACAAGAAGAAGGAATCGACTTCGATGAATCATTTGCACCAGTCGCCAGACTTGAAGCTATCCGAATCTTTCTTGCTTATGCTGCCTTTAAAGACTTCAAAGTATATCAGATGGACGTCAAGAGCACCTTTCTTAATGGAAAGCTTCAGGAAGAAGTCTACATTGAGCAACCACCTGGATTTCAGAACCATTTGTATCCCAATCATGTATATCTACTGAATAAAGCAGTGTATGGTCTGAAACAAGCTCCAAGAGCCTGGTATGACACTCTATCTCAATTTCTGCTGAACCATGATTTCCAGATCGGCTCAGTAGATAAAACTCTATTTAAATTCATTAAGGGGGAACATACCCTATTAGTTCAGATTTATGTTGATGACATAATCTTTGGGTCAACTAACCCCAAATTGTGCGAGAAATTTTCTAAGTTAATGCAGGGACAGTTCGAGATGAGCATGATGGGAGAATTGTCATTCTTTCTGGGTCTACAAGTAAAACAGCTCAACAATGGCATTTTCATCAATCAGACCAAGTATACCAAAGAGCTCCTCAAGAGATTTGGAATGGAAACATGCTCAACTGCATCAACTCCAATGAGTCCAACAATCAAGTTAGACAAAGATGAAGGGGGAACGGCAGTTGAAGTAACCATGTATAGAGGACTAATCGGATCGCTATTGTATCTTACAGCGAGCCGGCCCGATATTATGTTTTCAGGTATGTGCGCCAGATTTCAGTCAGAACCAAAGCAATCACATTTTATTGCTGCCAAGCGTATTCTGAAATATTTAAAAGGATCTCAAAACGTTGGTCTTTGGTACTCCAAAGATTCAAACTTCAGCTTGATCGGGTATTCAGACGCAGACTACGCTGGGTGTAAGATCGATCGTAAAAGCACCAGTGGAACATGTCAATTTCTAGGTGAAAGATTGATCTCTTGGTTCAGTGAGAAGCAGACATCGATTGCCACATCCACAGCTGAAGCAGAATACCTAGCCGCTGGAAGCTGTTGTGCTCAAATACTCTGGATTCAACACCAGCTCAAAGACTATGGCATCCAAGCTGTTGACTCTCCGATATTTTGCGACAACACAAGTGCAATTGCTATAACGTATAATCCAGTTCTGTACTCTCGAACAAAGCATATTGATATACGACATCATTTTATTCGAGATCATGTTGGCAAAAAGGAAATTCGGATCGAGCACATTTCAACAGAGCAGCAAGCAGCAGACATCTTCACTAAACCGCTTCCTGAGGCTAAGTTTAATTATTTCCGTCAAATTCTTGGTTTAATTGACTTATCTTAATTAGTTTAGATGTCTTTATTCTTTTCGCACTTGAATTTTTTTGTCACCACAGATCGATAATACAATGTTCAGAAAGACACAGACCGGTCCGAACTTTCAGACCGATCCTTGTCAATCTGATTTTATCCTATGATCTGTCTGGACAATAACAACAGCTCGGACTGATTGACCATTTTAACTAGTTGTACTTTAACCGCCTTATCTTTCTTTATCCTGACCGTTTATTTTGAATTATTTAATTCTCAGTCTTGGAGATAAAGACACGTGTCTTCTCTCTCCTATTTAGCGGGCTGAACATTTCATACTTGTTCACTTTTTACAATTTACCGCTTTCTACCTTCTTACTCTCTCACTCTCTTACTCTTCGCACTTTCTTTAAACTCCTTTCAAATGGCTACCATCACTCATAACTCACTCTCCGTTGAGTTTGATGACATTTACAGGGCAGAAGATGCTGCGATGGTGTCCATTTTTAGAGCCCTGGAATCATCTGGTTTAAGGAACTTTTTGGAGTGCGGGACAGTTGTTTATGAATCAGAAATCCGCGAGCTGTTCGCCAACGCCGTCTCTCGGAAGACATCCATTTCTACTACTGTCAAGAGCAAATCTTTCGAGATCTCGCCAATGACGATGGCCAAGACCTTTGGCCTCCCCAGTTCCGGACTGACAGAGTTCGGACAGACTCCTCAAGCGTCACTCTTAGATCTTCAGGGGAAGATCTCTATTTCTGGCCACCGATTACAACCCTCCTTTAAGAAGAAGGAAATTCTCTTCCATTTCCAGGTGCTGTGCGAAGTGGTAGGCAAGCCACTTTTGGGTAAAGCGGGAAGTTTCGATGCTGTAACCGCCGAAAAGTTCAAGGCTATGGCGGTTATTGTATCCGGCCAGAAGATAAACTGGTCCATGATTTTGTTTGGAGTACTGCTGGAAACGGTGATTGCATCCAAGCACGCCGTATGCTTTGCTGTTCCTCTCAGCAAGCTCTTGGAGTCCTTAGGCCTCGAGCTGAGCAAGCCGTCTGCTCTCCGTCCCCTTAAGATCCTTAACTCCAAAGGGCTTGCACTGCGGAAGTCCAAGAGTGTTCCGCCTACTCCTGCTACTCTGGCTGCAGTCAAGTTTGAGCAGGACGAGGAACCAGTTGCTATGCGCAAACCTCGGGTCAAGCGGAAGCTGACCATTCAGACTGACTCGGAAGAAACACAGTCTGCTCACTCATCACCAACCAAGCCACTTCCCAAAAAGCCCCGAACCCAGATTACCAAACCAACCAAATCTCTACCTCCACCCATACTGCCACCCCCTAAAGCAACCCCTGCCCCTCAACCTTCCACCCAGCTTTCACAAGCTTCAACCCCTGCACCCAAAGTCACCCTTAGAATTCCCTATGCCAATCCCGTGGTCAAAGGGATAGTTATCACTGAGTTGGGAGACTATACCCAATCAGGGATTAAGTCCCCATCCTCCACCGGCAAGGGAAAAGCCATTCTCACCGAACCCCTCTCTTCTAAACCCAAATCTGCAGCGCAGACTGCCATCGACATCGCTATGGAGGATGTTGATGAGAGGCTAAAGGAACTCATTGTGGTTTTTGATGAATATGTCCAGTACCGGACTATCAACCACATTGAGCTGTTCTACGGTAAGTTGCACAGATTGAAGAAGATGGAAGAGGAAGCTCTGAAAGGAACAGAGACTGATGATGTTCGACTTGCCGTGCAGCGCAGAGATTTATTTACGGCAAAACACAGATTCAGACTGGCCAATCTGCTTCTAGTTGCCAAAAAGAAGAACTTCGATCCGCTTGCTCCAACTGCCAGAGATGATGGGGCTGTGATTGCTCAACTCGAGATGGATGTTCATGCTCTATCCTTAGCTGTCCGTTTTCAACGACAGAAGCTAGGTACCTCCACTCCAGCCACAAGCCCGGATCATCCTTCTGCAAGCAAGACTCTGGCAGAACCATTTATCGAGGTTATTCCCTCTGATGCAGCAAAACAGACAGAGGATCAGCCTGCAGAGCACGTACCAGACCAGACAGCGGAGCAGCCATTGCCTAATGCTCCGTCTGCAACAGATGATGAACCAATGAATGTTCTGTTGGACTCTCCGACAACATCTATTCCATTGAAGTCATCAGCCTCCCGTGCACAACCCAGTCCAGCTGAAGCATGTGCAACAACTGAAGCACCAGACCTCATCGATCCGGATTTCGTGGTATCTACAGTGGTTGCAGCTCTCCAAGTTGAGGAACCTCCCAGTCCCCACTCTCCTCCGGACCATCAGATGAAGATTTGGCCTTCATTCAAGGTTTTTCTTCGGATCTGGTCACTCTGATCCGATCCGAAAGTCATCAAGCTGCCATTTCTTCCATCGTGCCGATTGCTGAAGAAGATGACCATGCCATGTCATCATCAGATCACTCTCCCAGCAATCTATCTGATGCACCTCCATCCCTGGCACGGACTATCCAGCACTTCTCTGATACCTGTCTGTCCTTGACTCAACGCATTCTAGAAGTTCATCAAGGTCAGAGGGTCACAGCCTTGGACTTTGCTTCTTTCAAAGAGAAGATGAATGCCAGTATCGGAAGCCTTCAGCGCGGCATAAACGATCTTTTTTCTCAATAGGCCTCTTACAAGAACAGTCTGAGAAAAGAGCAGATCGAGCTAGCCACTGAAGTCAGAGCATCTGTTGCCAATTCCCTCCGCGCTCAAGACGTTCGTCTTGACGCTATCAGCGCGCAGCTAGCACAAGTTGTCGACTTTCTTCAAGAGATTGCTGCTGACAAAAAAGGGGAAAAGAAGACAGACTTCAGGCCGCCTTCTAGAAAATAATATTTTCAGACTGTGTATTTTAGGATTTTCTTGGTGATCAATAAAATCCTCGTTTGATTAAGTCTGTGTTCATTTATTTTGAACCTCATCATAAGGCTTAATAATAAAGATTTAATCGATCCAACTTAATGAAGTTCATTTATTTTGAACAAAGAAGTAATCGATCCGAAAGCATTCGCTTCAGAGCTCTTATCAAGACTGGTTAAAAAGACTTAGAAGCTAGGTTTTGTCATCATCAAAAAGGGGGAATTTGTTAGTTCCGGACCTTATCGATGAGATTTTAAAGATGACAAAACATTTCAGACCGGATCGATAGAATTCAGATTGACCAGATCGATCGGACAAAACAGAGCAAGATGACAAAACATTTCAGACCGGATCGATGGAAATCAGGCATACCAGATCGATCGCGCAAAACAGAGCAAGCTGATAAAGAATATCACATATCAGACCGGATCGATGGATTCCAGACTGACTAGATCGATACTTCAGATCGATCTCAACCTTTATCAGATCAGAGCAGTCAAAGATACATAAAGGATGGCTTCTCAGTCCGAACCATTAACGGTTATTTATTGTAGCATTTAATGCTGTAATTAATGCTACAAAGGATCAAAAATTGAAGATTGCCATTAAAGGTAAGAAGACAAAGAAGAGCTTACCTGACAGTCGCCGAAAGCATACACCAGAACGGCAAGTGTCCTGAAGAAGAAGACTGTAGCTTTCTCAGAGTTTAAAAAGAGTCAAAGTTGCACATTAAGGGAAATAATGTCGTTGCTACCCTCAACTATAAAAGGATGCAACAAAAGGAAGACATAGACTCTCGATTCCAACTCATGCTGATCAATTGAAAAACACACAAGAAAGCAACTGCACACGCTTACAAAGTTCAGAAGCTCTCGAGCTGAAGTTATTTATTTAAGCGCGATTACTTTGTAACATTTGATCATTGTAGGATCACTGTGCGCATTGTGTATTGAAAAATAGAAGTGAGCAACTTATTGTAACTGTCAGACAGAGTGTGTCTGAGCAGGTTGAGTGACTAGGAGTTTCAGACTGGTAGTGAGGTAAATCCAGCCTGAATCGGGTTTGTACAACAGGATTGTATAAATCAAAGTCTTCTAGTATAAACCTTCCTTAATTGGAAGAAGGGGAGACGTAGAAGGATTACACCACCTTCGAACTTCCAGAAACATATCCTGTGTTTTATCCTTCTGCACTTAGCCATCGAGCCGTTCTTACTTTTACAAGAGCAGACCATTTCCGCACTTACCTTTTTAGTGGTCTGTTCTGTTCAAAGAGTTGATTAAGTAACAGATTTCTTTCACTAATCCGAAAGAATTCACAAGGGATAAATTTTATAAGGAGTGTTCATTCACCCCCCCCCTCTAAACACTACGGACCGATCCTAACACAAGGGGTTCGAAAACCCTAGCTCTCACGTGGAGGTAGCCGCCAAACGCATGAACCCGTGAACCATGGTCCGAACCATCATTCGAATCGGTCGCGCGCCTCAAGCCCAACCGCTTGCCCGTCTTGAACACTCATGGTCGCGCGCCCATCATGAGAACCAAGCTGCCGGTCGCGCGCCCTTGAACACAAGCCAAGGCTCGGTCGCCCTCCTTGCCTCACCGGTCGCGTGCCTACTTCATGGGAAGATGTTCTCGGTTGCGCGCCATGGCAAGTGCAACGAGGTTCGATCGCCCTCCCTGCCACATCAGGTCGCGCGCCCATCATGGGAGGAGGTGGCTCGGTCGCCCTACCAGCCTCATCTGGTCGCGCGCCCATCATGGCTAGAAGAGGCTCGGTCTCGCCTCATGCATCCTAGGTTGTGCGCCATCATGTATCGTATACATATATGCAACAATTATATCAAATACAATTTTACGATGATTTTCACAAACTCGATTTATTTCATATCATATATGAATTATACAGTTTTAAAGCATGCAATACAATTCTAATGTGGTTAAATGTAAGTAATCCAACAAGCATAGGCAACGCAGCGGAATTTAAAATTTTGGATTACTAGACACCGGATCTATACATAGGGGTTCATATCGGATAAAGGATCAAAAGTCTCACCCTTGTAGCGTGTTTGAGCATATTCCACGAAGCAGCACCACGTCCAATGCCTCCTTCGAGTCACTAGCAAAACTGATCAAGTTTTGCCTCAACGGTATCCACACGATCAAATCGGTAAGGGATAGTTTAAGAACAAAGTGCTAGATTTGTTCTTAAACCGATACAAGAAACACTCTCGATTCACAATCGAAAAGGATGGCCGGAATTCACCAAGGGCCCTTCGACTATGAAGAAGCCGAGAGCAACTATGAGAGGCGGCTGTGAGTTTCTTTTGTGTCTAGGTTGGAATTTTAATTGTATGATTAACCATTAATCATAACCTTGTATTTATATTATAAGACTTTAATTAAGGTTCAAGACTTTCTTAAAGTCTCATGGGCCCAAACCCATGATTTAATTAAACCCTTATAATCATTTAATTAAGACACTTATTAATTAATTAATTCATCCCATGAATTTAATTTCCCTTCTCGATTTAATCTTTTGTGCGACCCGATAGGATCTTGTAATGTTGGCAGTGACATAAAATCTCATTTTACGAGTAGTAGCTTGCATGTTTTACTTGTTTTAACCACATGTTGTGTGCTTAAATGACACTTGAATCGTCCGATTATTATGAGCTAAATTTTTTTTTTATGAGTTCAAACTTGAGAAAAGAATGAATTCTAGTAGTGACTATTCAATGAGGATTTTGATCTCACTATGCATATGAACTTGATTTGTAATTGGACTTGTACATGAATATCCTAATTTGAGTTAGTATGTCAAGATTGAGGAATATATTGAGCACAATGAGTAATGATCTTGTGGATTGCATGTTGTATAGTGATAATTGTTGTGAACTTAATGATTTGTCTTGAGCATCTTAGAGCTATCCTAGAACTTATTTGATGATGACACTTTGAGGCGAAATTTTATAGTTACAAACTTGACTTGGAAATGATCTAGGCGATCTTTGACACGTTTGAGCCTTTCAAGCTTACCTATTCTATATCAATCCATAGTGTCCCATTTGAGCTTTATTGAAAAAAGAATGGTTTATGCATTGCATATAATTAAGACCACATTCGACATTCTTGACAAACTCATTATACTTACCCTTATTTGAGCCTAAATGAAAAAGTTAGCCTTACCCTAAGGGAGTATAATGAATATCATTCGATGCACTTGAATTATTATATCTTGATGAGCTTATTGAAAAAAATTGATGAATGAGAAAAGAAAAAGATAGACAAAAAGCCTTGAGAAAAAGATTGACTAAATAAGACCCAAAGAGGCCAAGGCTATAAAAGAAAAAGAAGATGAGCTCAATGTGTGCGAAAAATTTGAACTGTAAATGATTATACTCTCTTCTTTGCGCTTATCCTATCTTTTCTTTGAAGCCAACACCAAAGGCCTTACATTACAAGCTTAAAAAGTCCTTTTGATCCAAGTCTAGGGAGTAACTATCATTAGTGGAGAAGTTGTTTGAAAATAGGCTTATGGGGTGCTTGATGATAATCTCGACTTTGAGTTGATTAACATGATTTGATCTTGAATATGTGCATAAAACTTTAGATCGACTATAGCACACACACACGTTCCAATTTTGAGATATGTTGCTTGAATTAGGAGAAAACATGTCTTGTCAACTTTTGTATATGTGCATGAGATTTCTGAGAATAAATAAGTCATGAAATAATTGTTTCAAGTATCAAGAATGAACTCTACCTTATGATTTTAATGCCTAATCGAGGACGATTAAGTGATAAGTTTGGGGGAGTTGATAGGGTTGAATATTACGCGTTTTTAGGCTATGATTTGTATATGTTTTCGTGTTGATTCTTGAATTATTTTACGTTTTATGGTATATATTTCTATATTTCAGGAATCAATGTTGAAATTCATAAAAGGGGAAGAAATCAAGCTAAAAAGATGAAAAAATGAATAAAGTTAAAGAAAAGAGGAAAAAACCAGAATCCGAGACACATGTTGCTCCTTTATCCTCAAATTACTATATGTTCGAGCCATGTTTTGGAAATGTGGTCCATATAAAAGTTGTAGAACTTTCTCTTATCTTCGCGTGGACAGTTGATTCATCAAATTCGGAGTTCGTATGAGAAAGTTACGGCCAAAATACGAAACTCGCCAGAAGCTGAAAAAGGCGAAAAAACTTACTGTGATTTCCGATCGATCGAGCAAGCTTTCCGATCGATCGAGAAAGGCTGAAAATTGAGCGAAAATCTTACTGGAAGGCTCGATCGATCGGCTCTTCTGTTCGGATCGATCGGAACGAGCAGTTTTCATTAAAATACCTTCCTTGTAGAGTTTGGATGCAATAGGGAAGTCCATAATTCTTTCCCCTATATATTATACACAAAATCACAACCCACATCATACTTTTAACCTAGGAAATAGCCTCCATCTCAGCCCCCTTTTCCTTCACCATCTCATCACACATCTCTTTCCTTCACCCCATCCAGCCATATACCTCCATCATTCTTCCACTCATCATTCTCACGTCCATCATTTCTTCACCTCTCCATCCCTCTACCATTCAACCTTCATCCATCTTCACCTATTATCCTAGGAATTGGAACAACCCAACAAGGCGATAAAAAGAGACGATCGAGAAGGAAGCAAGAGAAGGAGCGAAGATCTACAACCGGAGTCGACGCTGGGAGTTTTTCTTTGTCTTTAATTCTTAGTTTTGATTTGTTTTGATTTACTATGTTGAACTAATTTTATTTATCGAGGCTAGGCGAACCTTTGTTATGAACCTTCGATTTGATGATTTAATGATTGAATTCTTATAGTTCTTTGCGTATGTTTTATGTTCTTCATGCTTTTAGAGGATTGATCACCTTTGAATGATGTTAGTATCATAATTGAGATCGAGAGATGATTTTATGATACAGAATTAATAATTCATACCATGGATTTAAGACCGAGATCGAGATATGACGTCAAATACATGCGTGATAGCCATAGATTTTTATAATTGAAAGCTAGGAGTTTTCATGGATCTTATGCAACATTGAATTGTTATATAAGTGAACGAGAGTTACTTACTGCAATTTGGTGTTAGGTTTAATATAGCTCGAGAGAGTGTATTAGATAAATTGGGAGAACTCGTCACCTTAGAAATATTTGAATATTCAATCGAGAATTATAGGGAATTACATTGGTGAGCCAAAGTCTCGATAATCTTATCTTGTGGATTTTTCTCGTTTACTTTTATTGATTTGGTTGGATTAGAGTAGTTTAATTTAGCTTAGTTTAATTATCAATTTATTATCGTAGGTTAAATATAGTTAAAAGTGTCTTATTTGGTACTTACTTGTTAGTCTTTGTGGGTTCGACAATCCGTATCTTCCTATCTATACTAAAACTTGACACCGTGCACTTGCGGTAGGCGCTACCCACGATCGGTAGGTTGTTGCTGGAATTATATTTCGGTAATTGTCTATTAAAGGAGTTTAATTGACAATGAGGCATTCAGGGTAAGCCCAAAGAAGTTTTTTGACTTCTAAAATCACAAAGGTTGTGATCCTACTGCTATGATACACTTGAGCCTCGCTGGGTCACAATCAACCGGCCGCTGATCTATTGATGAGAATTGAGACTTAAATGTTAAGTGCTCAAATTGAGTGATTTAGAAGAGATGCATTTAATTTTTTAAAGCTACTCACTTTAGTGGAGTTTCTATATTTGAAAATGTTTCATCTATAGAAAGTTCTAAAATTAAAACGTTTGATATATTTATGTCTCATAATTATGTACATTAGTAGTACATCAAGTTATTCAATTGGATTGATTTGCTTGGATTATGAGTTTGTAGTTTTGTTTTGGCTTTTGGGCAAGTGGGAGATTGTTAGCAATGCCCTTCAAGCCAATGGGCTAATGGTTGGCCTGTTGGGCTTAATGGACCCTAGCCCAACTAGACAACTATAAATATGTCAGTCATTCTCTAGGTTTGGTAATTTAGATTCCATTCATTCTCATAGAAATACAAACACCAAAATAGCACTGGTGTTAGCTTGTAGATCTGGTCAGGTTGATTGGACTCGAGGGACTACCGCTATCAGATTCACGTCGGTGAACGGTAATCTTTTTTCGTGAATTTATATTTGATATTTGCATGTTTATATATGAATCAGGCGCGATCGACCGTCCCCGGGTCAGATCTGTTTATTGTAACAGCATCAAGAACAATCTGTGTCTTCCTACTAATGATCGGCCACAACTTCTCTGGCTCCGCGCCTTCGAATTTAATGCATCCCACCAGCCTAGAGAACTCACTCACCATTAGAGTTTCTTGAGGAAGCTCTGTCTTAACTATATGCTCATTCGGTTTTGGACCCCATCCTCTCTGGAGCTCATAAAATCCAGGTTTCTCAGTGGTGTGAAACGATGCACCGTTCTCCTCGAACGGGACGACAAAATCATTGAAATGCAAAGTCCCGTTTGTTCCAATCGCCGTTAAGTCCGACGTCAAGCTGGTCAAGAAAGAGCAATGAAAGGTGGCTGATTTCCCATCTTGCCAATGCAGAGAAGCGGTGCAGGCTAAAATTACGCCTGTGCTGTTGAAAATGGTGGTGGGCAGCGCAAGCACAGATTTTGGAAGTTCAAAATCAGCTGCCCACAAGATTGACCTGATGCAGTACCATCCTGTATCACCAAGAGCACCAAGAGCATCGAGTTCCGGCTTCACACGAATGTTATCCACAAGAAAATCGTCCTTCGCTCTAAAGGTAAAGTAGCTATGCACCTGCACAACAACAAGACAAGAATCAACTCAATTTTGTTGAGGCGATACCAGATGTCAAAATTTTGAATTTGAACGAACTTACGGATTTGAGTTCACCAAACAAGGAGGGATCCAATAAAAACTCCTTAATCTTAGCAGTTCTGGGATGATGCATCCACATGGTGCCGTCCATGATCTGCACCACATTGGATTCGCACTCCACCAGTATCAAATCAAGCTCTTCAACATTCAGCGCAACGGGTTTCTCCAACAGTAGATGCTTCTTGGCGCGAGCAGCTCGGACCGCCCACTCGGCATGTAGGCTTGTGGGAAGCGGCAGGTAGACCGCGTCCACTTCTGGGTCATCCAAGACAGCATCGTACGATCTGTACAACTTGGCTGATTCCGGGAATCCGTTTTCTTTAGCGAATTTGGCAGCTTTTTCGATGGGATGGAGCGGCTGCCCAAGGCGTACAGGGTGGAATTGGGGGACAGAATAATTGCACGCGAAACTTTCCGGGCTATGTCAGCGCAGCCCAGGATTCCGAATTTGATCGAAGGTGAAGCCATTTTGGATTTGGGAGGAAGGTTTCGAGTGCATATAGAAAGCTTTAATTGTTAGCAGCCATCGAAACAAAACCGTGTTTGATCTTCTTGAGGTGCCGATTGTAGACTTTTCGATCGTTATTGTAAGCAGACAGACGCAAAATTGAATTTTTCTTCTCCCAAAAACATTTACTTAAATTTTAGTACATATACTAAGCGAGCCCATATACAGGTATAGATTTTTCAATCTAATTAGTTAATTTTAATTATTAATTATAATAAAATTAAATTTATTTATTTTCAATCTAATTAGTTAATTTTAATTATTAATTATAATAAAATTAAATTTATTTATCTATTTTTTTATTATCGAAAATTTAGTTATATATAAATTCAAAAATATGGATAAACAGAGAAAAAATATTTCGATGATTTAAAAAATTTAAGAAAGTGATAATATGACTACTGAATATACATTTATTGACATAGATTTTCATAATTAGATAAAATTAACATAATTTTCATATGCTTGGTTAAAATCTATGATGCACAGACACTCCTAAAAATCACTCGATGCAGTATCGGACACTCCTCGGACACTTACTGGACAATGTCGGACACACCACGTGGTGTGTTCTTAGTTTTTAAAAAAAATAAAATTAGACACTCATATCGAACACTCCCCTCAAAATCGGACACTCATTGGACAGTGTCGGACACACCATGTGGCGTATTTTTAGTTTTTTTTTAAAAAATAAAATTGGACACTCGTGTCGCACACTCCCCTCAAAATCGGACACTCATGTTGAACACGGCTGATGGGCATGTCCGGCATGAAATGACACTTTTGGTGGATAATTGTACAATTTAAAAAGTTTTTGGCTAAAATAAAATTTTAACGTGTTATTTAAACTTTATATTAATTGAAGTATCATATATTTGGTGTTAGTATGAGTGTGTCATGCATTTATTTATATGTTTTATGAATTTGGTAAGAATAATTTTGCTGTTATTTTATTTGGATGTGTTTGTTAAACTTTATGTTAATTAAAGTATTATGTATTTGATGTTAGTACGGGTGACAGTGACATGCAGTTATTTATATACTTCTTGAATTTGATAAAAATATTTTTGTTGTTTTTACATAGTTTTAGAATTTTAAAAAAATGTGAATTTTAGTATTTTGTAATATATGAGTGTCTCAACCGTGTCGTATCCTAAAAATTTTAAAAATCCGTATTGATGTGTCCGTATTGTGTCAGTGTCACCATGTCAGTGTCCATACATAGTAGCTTAAAATGGTAACTAAAAATTTGATGCTATATGCATATGTGTGTATTTGAACATTGTTTCCTCCTAATTTTATCAACTAATATATAATTGCGAGTATTGACTATCATCAACATATTAAACATGGACTTTCATGTTTATTTTTATATGGTGAAAAACCTAATACACAATTTAAGGATACATAAAGTTTTCATTTTTATTTAGGAAAAAAGCATGAAAAATTGTAGATTATAACTGAATATACACGTATGAATTATTGTAACAAAATTGAAAGGAAGCATCCCCAGCACCATTTAGCACCCTGAACAAAGGGTGGTATAAAATCAAGTGTTTTTGGGACTTAACCAAAAAGATCTGCTTGCTCAGGAGTTGACATTCGCTGATTTAGACCGATCTCAACTCTCAACAATGATGGATTAGGTCGAGTCGAGCCTAAACGACCGAGTAGCTATTTGAATCAAGCTCGAATTAATCAACTAACTTATTGATATCTAATTGGTTAACGTTTCAATGTGTTTGTAGGATAAAAATGTTAATAATGACAAGATACATACCATGTCATGATGTAATAACTACCTTGAATGCAAGTATCCCACTGAACCGGGAGCATATCTCGACACACTTTTTCAACACTCAGCAGGGGTCTTCAAGCTAAAGAGAGAATAATAGCTGAGATTTGTGTAAATTATGGGTTCTCAATACCGACAACTGAGGGTGGATGTGCAGATAATCTTTCTAGCACTGCAGTAGGTTTCTTTTTACCACGTCCGGATGAAACCTTAACCACGACAGGTCTTAATATGAGGTCTCCAAGAAGGAAACCTCGACGGAATTCATGGATTACAATTCCTTCCTTGAATTCGTGCAACTCCTCGCGGGCAATAGCTGTTATACCCATAAGTTATTTGGCAACTTATTATAATCAGATTACAATTATAATCGAAAAACTAAAATATATTTAAACTTACAGCAGTAGTATATAAATACTATTTGGAATTTGCACAACAGGAAATTGGAACAATTCTGGACGAGACCACAGCAAGTCGTGTGCCCGTAAACTCAAATTTGCCCGCATTAGCTTCTGGCCTCCTGGACAAGTGAGTTCCAAGGTACAACGCTCAATCACCTCTGTTCGGATTGAAGCAAAACTCCGAGCAGACTACTTCGAATACTAGTAGTATGTAGTACTCTCAAACAATGCAATGTATGAGTGAAGAATGATTTCGGAATGATGAAAACATATGGCTGAAGCAGCTTATATAGCTGAGCAGCAGACCAATCCAAAAGTCTCAGAATTAAGTGTAAAGTTTTAACGGGGTAGATGAAAAGTCTCAACAATTAACATCAGAATAATATGGATTTAAGTCTCACACTTAAATCTGACATCAATTCTGCAGGTAGGTGAAAAGTCTCAAACTTAATTGTTGGAATCGAAGAGGGGGGGTGAATGAGATTCCTTGGCTACTTTAGCGTTTTAAAATGAGTTAGAAAAATAAAAGAGTTTTGCGCTTTGCGGAAGCCTTGAGTCAATCGATAAATAAAAAGAATAAGTAAATAAATGCGTAATGGAAATAAAGCAATAAAAGAGACAAGGATTTGTTATAGAAGTTCGGCGATGAATCGCCTACGTCTCCTCTTCCCGGTTAGATAACCTCCAACCGAGGTTCCACTAGAACAATTGATCTTGGCCTTGAGGGCTCCAAGTTAGCCACACAACAACTCTTCCCGAGTTACAAAGCTCTTCCCGAGCACACTACTCTTCCCGAGTTCACAAGCTCTTCCCGAGCACAATACTCTTCCCGAGTATACAAAGCTCTTCCCGAGCTACCAACACTCTTCACGAGTCTTCTTGGCCTTAAGGGCTCCAAGGATAGCCACACACTTGCACCAACTAGACTTGTTGATGACTTTACAATTTTCCAACTTGCTTTGGTGTTGGAGGACCTTTACAATAAACCAACAAACACCTTCACGGTGTACTCACACGAAGACAACAAGACTCTATCAAAATAAAACAATTACAAGCTCCAATACAACAACAATGTATGGAGATTGCAAAGCTATTTGAAATTTGAATTGGCAAAGCTTTGATGAAGTTTGTAGGCTTGTTTCTTGTCTTCAAAATGCTCCAAAAGATCAATATTTATAGTATAGGAGGCCCCCAAGGCTCCTACTAGCCGTTGCTACACATAAGGCTGAAATCACTCCTCGATCGCCTCGACATCGTCTCGGGCGATCTCCATCGCCACCCTTTAACGGTCAAATCTGGCCCAGATCGCCTGGGGCGATCTCCCCATCGCCTGGGGTGATCATCAATGATAAACAAGGCCGTAGGTAAAGTTCTGGATCGCCTCGGGCGTTCCGTGCATCGCCTGGGGCGATCGCCCTTCAAAAAATGGCCTAGGAAGCATTCTGGATCGCCTGGGGCGAGCTTGACCATCGCCTGGGCGATCTAATCGCCAGCGTGCACACCGTGCCATCGCTTCAGTCGATGGTGCGCAACATGGCTTGGATCGCCTGAGGTGATGGCCCGGATCGCCTGAGGTGATCTGCCAGATTTCAGCACTCTCAAACTTTGCACTATTCGACCATCCTAAGCTCATTTCTGGGAAAAGTGGTAAACATTAAAGTTGTAGCTCTTCCTCTTATCTAGGTGTGTACAAATTTCATTGCATTTCATTAAGGTATGAAGAAGTTATGCCCAAAATGCTACAGTCGCTCAAACCTTGCTACAATCTGCACTTGTTATGACTTCCATGACATTTTGCTCCATGATGCAATCCGAATTGGACTGAGATGTTCGAATATGAAATGTAGCATATTGAGTGGCTTTCCAACCTCTTTGGATTCACCTTATTCGGAGCATCGAGCCAAGAGATATAATCAAAACATTGCACTGTACTCCAATTGGCTTCTATACGAATTTGCCCACCAACGGATCATTGGTTTGTGGGTCTTCATCCCATCATAAGAAATTGTTCCAACATCATTCCACACATGTTGAACACTTAAATTGGTTGTTCATAGATGTCATTCCTTCTCGTCCAAGCTCAATAGATTCCTTGATAAAAATCAACGCTTGTCCTATGAACTCGCATATGTTATTGTATAACTTGGGTTCTCTTCCATTGGTCTTCCCAACCAATATCAGTATAACCCTGTACACTAAGTAGACATATTAGTATAACAAACGCAAGTTTTGTTGATCATCAAAACTCAACAATAAACCGGAGATAAATTAACGCATTAAACACAACAATGCGTTTAAGGCTCAACAATCTCCCCCTTTTTGATGATCACAAAACTTGATAAACTTGAATATGTAATATGCATGAAATGTGAGTAAACATGACTCCCCCTTAACAATTGCATAGCACATACAAGATTACCTAAGTAAAGCATAAAGCAAACAACTCTCCCCCTCAAACCATGCATACACAAGCTCTCCCCCTTAAACTATGCATGTATTAAGGTTCAAGTTTATCACAAAATTCTCCCCCTTTTTGTGATAATCAAAAAGCATAAAATTTAAATAAACATAGCTCAATATGTTGACATAAAGCCATATTTTAACAATTTTACACATGGTCCTCACCAAGCATATAATAGCTATTAGATCAAATCAATTAGAGAAATACACATGCCTTTAAGGCACTCAACAATAAATTCTAAATGTTGCAAAGTATGCATATGTTCATGCATTCATGCCCAATAAACAATAAAATTATCAATGCATTATAACAAATCATATAATTGCACATTTTCACATAGCATATTCAAATTTGAATGCAAGGCATATCAAGATACTTACTATAAAAAGATAAGCATACATCATGCACTTAACAATTATGCTAAGGGGTTATGCATTTTACTCCAATGATTATTGAGCTTCAATATTTATTGATCACAATTGATTTGTGCCAATGAATTTTTGAATTGCTCTTTTAAAATGAATAAAATAAATTTTACCCTCGATGACAAGAGTTCGTTCTTGTCATAGGTCCAACTCCTCTTGCCTCTTCTATGGTGGTGAATAGAATGAACTCTTCCTTTGAATTGCTTGTACCTTCATCCTCCATTCCATTTTTGTTCCTACAAGATAAATTTATAATAGAAGGGACTTTGGTACCCATTTGATTTTTGGGTCCTTGATGGTTAGCTTCCTTAGGCACCTTTGGAATCCATTTCCACCTCTTACTAGGTTGGTATTGGATTCTAGCAAACCTACATTTATTCTTAGTATGCCCATTTTTACAACAATAGTTGCAAGTAGGAGAATCATGCTTTGCTTTGGCCTTGAAAAAGATTTTGATTTGCTTGAAAAACCTAACCCGGCTTTATCAAAGCTACAACGTTGCAAGCCAAGCAATTCATTCATCTTTAAACTACTATCACTAAACTTGGCAAAAGATGTCTTTAAATCAAGCATTTGATTTTTCAAAATAATATTTTCTTCTTCCTTCTTAGCCAAGTCTAGCTTAAGCACTTTGTTGATCTTTTTGGTTTTACCAAGACAATCAATGAGTTCATTATAAGTATCTAATAATTCATCATAAGATGGTACCTCATTGTCGCTTTCATCTCCTTCATCTTCATCTCCAAGAGCCATTAAACAAAGATTGGTGGCTTCTTCTTCATCGGAGTCACTATCACTCCATGTGGCTATAAACGCCTTCTTCTTGTCTTTGTCCTCATTCTTCTTCCTAGGGCATTTGTTAGCATAATGACCTTTTTCTTGACAATTATAACAAGTTACCTCATGTTTGGATTCTTGTTTGGTAGCATTGGAGGTCTTTGACTTGCTATGTTTGGTGAAGAGCTTTTTGAACTTCTTTGTGAACAACCTCATCTCTTCATCATCATCATCTTCATCATCGGAGTGGTCTTTCCTTCCAACCAAGGCGATCCCATTTCTTTTGGATCTATCCTCCTCCTTTACTTCTCTCCTTGTGACAACTTCAAGCTCATGGGTCACCAAGGTGCCATGGAGCTCATCAAGATCATAAGATGCGTTCTCCCCTTTGTTGGACTCGATAATAGCCGTCCTCTTTCCATCCCATTCTTTAGGTAAGGCTCTTAGTGCTCTCCTCCATATTTGCTTTGGAGGGTACTTCTCTCCAAGTTGGGCAAGCTCATTTATGATAAGGGTGAGCCTCCTAAACATGGAATCAACTTCTTCTCCGGACTCCATCTCAAAGGTTTCATACTGGAGTTGTAGGAGGTCAATCTTGGTCTTCTTCACTTGATTTGTTCCTTCATGACAAATTTGTAATTTGTCCCATATCTCCTTAGCCGTTGAGCACATCGAGATCCGGTTGTACTCCTTCATATCTAAGGCACAATGCAAAATATTAATCGCTTTAGCATTTTGTGAAATTAATATCATTTCCGCTCTAGTGAAATCGTCCATTTCTTTGGGAACACTAATTCCCCCAATTTCCTTTAAAGGAATATGTGGACCTTTCACTATGATTTTTCATAGATCATAATCTACGGATTGGATGTATAGAGAAATTCTATTCTTCCAATAACCGTAGTTATCACCCGTGAAAAGCGGAGGGCGATTTGTCGATTGACCTTGAGCAAACTCATTTGCTAGATTAGCCATAGAAAATTTTGATTTAAAAACAAAAATCAAATGGCTCTGATACCACTTGTTGGAATCGAAGAGGGGGGGTGAATGAGATTCCTTGGCTACTTTAGCGTTTTAAAATGAGTTCGAAAAATAAAAGAGTTTTGCGCTTTGCGGAAGCCTTGAGTCAATCGATAAATAAAAAGAATAAGTAAATAAATGCGTAATGGAAATAAAGCAATAAAAGAGACAATGATTTGTTATAGAAGTTCGGCGATGAATAGCCTACGTCTCCTCTTCCCGGTTAGATAACCTCCAACCGAGGTTCCACTAGAACAATTGTTCTTGGCCTTGAGGGCTCCAAGTTAGCCACACAACAACTCTTCCCGAGTTACAAAGCTCTTCCCGAGCACACTACTCTTCCCGAGTACACAAGCTCTTCCCGAGCACAATACTCTTCCCGAGTATACAAAGCTCTTCCCGAGCTACCAACACTCTTCACGAGTCTTCTTGGCCTTAAGGGCTCCAAGGATAGCCACACACTTGCACCAACTAGACTTGTTGATGACTTTACAATTTTCCAACTTTCTTTGGTGTTGGAGGACCTTTACCGTAAACCAACAAACACCGTCACGGTGTACTCACACGAAGACAACAAGACTCTATCAAAATAAAACAATTACAAGCTCCAATACAACAACAATGTATGGAGATTGCAAAGCTATTTGAAATTTGAATTGTCAATTCTTTGATGAAGTTTGTAGGCTTGTTTCTTGTCTTCAAAATGCTCCAAAAGATCAATATTTCTAGTATAGGAGGCCCTCAATGTAGGGTCTTCCTACCTTAATATCATTTAGTACACATAAATTGGACAGAACATGCATTTATAACCTCTTAAGGGTTCCGGTTGTAGCTTGAGCTAAGGAGATTACAGGCCAAAATAAAGTTTTCAAAAGCTATTTAATTACATTCCCAATAAAGAATGTTAAAGCTATAGATTTACACTACTCCTAGAGTAGAGACTATCAAAATCCTGCTTCCTACGTTCATCATGCTCCCTTTAGCTCACTTCCTCAACCCGACCCTAGGCCCTGGTCCATAAGTGTACCTACAGGGATAACACATCATGAGCATACGCATATTTACTTAACATTACATAAAAGCATACAATAATGCATAACATCCTAGTTAAGTAAAGGTTATTGGTCGTCCTTCGACTTCCTTTGTTATCCCTGGCTCTTATTCATATATTAGGGCGTCTTACCCCATTGTATGGTATCTTACCATATCATAATCATCGTGTGGCATCTTACCACGTGGGCATCTTACCCAATCATATGCTTTGGGTGGTGTCTCACCACATGGGCGTCTTACCCAACCATACACGTCGTATGACCTTATCATAAACTTCGTCACGTCGTATGACCTTATCATAAACTTCGTCATTATAGACGTCCTCATAAACATCGTTATCATAAACATCATCTTAAGCATCATCATCATAACATCATCGTAAGCATCATCATCGTAACATCATCATAAGCATCATCATCATAACATCATTATAAGCATCATCATCATAACATCATCTTAAACGTCATCATCGTAAACATCATCTTAAACATCATCATAATATGTAAGGGCATGGTTTACCGTCCGATGCTCGTACGTCTCTTACGTACCTTAATTCCCAAAAGTTGAGAATTTGGAGAGCTTTATCTCCTGGATGTTGTGGGCACCTGGGATGGTTCTACACAACCATACAAATTGATATTAGAAGCTAAACATAGTCCAATATCCAAAAATCCCACAAAAATATCAAAAATCCACTTTTCTTCAGCTCGCGATCGATCGCCGCCCAGGCGCGATCGATCGCGAGACCACACTGGACGAGGGGGCAAAATTTCCTTCTTGGCTATCGATCGCCACTTTTGGCGCGATCGATCGCCAGGCTCGCCGATCGATCGCCCAAAAGTGGCGATCGATCGCCAAATGCCTCTGGCTGGTACTGGACGCTCGCGATCGATCGCCAAGAACGGGCGATCGATCGCCGAGTGCTGTACATCGGATTTTCGCCATTAATGCTCATTTTTCAAGCTCTTTCACATGCCACCCCAAAACCAAACTTCCATAAAACATCAATAACATCAAAACCCACTAAAACCAACATAAAACACTTCAAAAATCATACCCCAACCATAAACAACACATACCCAAACAAACCCACATAAAACATCAAAAACTTAACCCATTTCAACACCAAACATCATAAAACTTATAGGAATGGTCCCATACCTCTTGTAGGCTCCAAATCCTAGCCAAGATCACACAAACAAGGTTTTTGTGGAACTTTCCTTCTCCTCTTTTGGTGAGATTCGAAAATGGGTAGGGTTTGGGGTTGGGAAGTGATTTGGGGATTTTTAAAAGGTGAATGGTAATGTGGGGGATTAAAGTGATGTGTGAGGGATTTAAAAGGGGTTGTAATAACTTAATAAAAATTGTACCCCAAACTTAACATGATGTATAAAATACCCTACTTGGTATTTCAAAAGCATTTTTCAACAATGCTCTAAACTTCATTTAAAATCACATCTTCCTCATATTTGATAATTTAACACAATTAATCATGTTAACATCTTAATACCCAACACATAAATCCATCAACACATGATACATCATATAAACATAATTAATGTCCAAGTTACCATTAATTAATTTCGGGGCATCACATTACTCCCCTACTTACAAGATTTCGTCCTCGAAATCGCATGCACTTACCCAAAAGAAACTAAACATAAATCATACCAGAAAATAGTTCGGGGTAATGCTGCATCATATGCCGCTCCGTCTCCCACGTAGCCTCCTCGACACCCCGACGATCCAACTGAACTTTGACCATCGGTATAACTTTGCTCCGTAGTCTGCGATCCTCACGATCCAGAATTCTGACTGGTCGTTCAACGTAGGATACATCTGAGTCTAACTGCACTTCAGTAGGCTGTAAAACATGAGACGGATCTGGCTCATACTTTCTCAACATAGAAACATGGAAGACATCATGAATTCCAGATAAGGACGGCGGTAGAGCCAATCGGTAAGCCAAAGTGCCGATACGCTGTAACACCTCATACGGTCCAACATACCTCGGGGATAATTTCCCCCGCATACCAAATCGAACAACACCCCTGAAGGGTGAGATTTTCAAGAAGACCTTGTCTCCCACTTGAAATTCTAGCGGCCGTCGCCGCTTATTTGCATAGGCTGCTTGCCTATCTTGGGCCGCTTTCATCTTTAAGCGTATCATCTTAATCTTTTCCTCCATGTCCTTAATCATATCCGGTCCTCCGACCGCTTTACTCGTCAAGTCCTCCCAATACAGCGGTGACCTACATCGTCGTCCGTAAAGAGCTTCAAAAGGGGCCATTTGAATGCTCGCCTGATAGCTGTTATTGTATGAGAACTCAACCAGTGGTATAGATTCTTGCCACGGAGTATCAAACTCCAAAACACATGCCCTCAGCATATCTTCGAGCGTCTGTATAGTACGCTCCGTTTGGCCATCAGTATGAGGGTGATAGGCTGTACTTAGTCTCACCTCGGTGCCCAAGGCTGTCTGGAGACCCTCCCAGAAATGAGAAGTAAACCTTGGGTCTCTGTCAGACACGATCGAGACTGGAATCCCATGCAACCTCACTACATCCCGTACATATAATTGGGCCATCTTTAAATACGTGAAAGTCATACTGTAAGGGATGAAATGAGCTACCTTCGTCAGCCTATCTACGATCACCCAGATCGCATCAAATCCAGAGGCCGACCTTGGCAAGTGGGTCACGAAGTCCATAGATATATGCTCCCACTTCCACTTAGGTACCTCCAAGCTCTTCAGCTCGCCACCAGGCCTCTGCCTTTCTGCCTTTACTTGTTGGCAGATCAAACATCTCTTAACGAAGCTGATCACATCACGCTTCATGCGTCTCCACCAGAATTGACCACTTAGGTCCTTATACATCTTTCTTCCTCCAGGGTGGATACTGAACCGGCTATTATGAGCCCGTTCTAAAATTCCTTTACGCAATCCTGGCGCATCTGGGACCACCCATCGGTTGCCCAATCTTAAAGAGTCATCTTTAGCCACACTAAACTTTGTTGGCTGACCTCGAAGTACTATTGATGACCATCTCTGAACTTCATCATCCAACCTCTGGGCTTTCCTGATTGCCTCAAATACGTCTGGCTCGGCCAATAAGGTCGACACTCACACCGGCGACGTGTCTACATCGAAATCATAGCCCAGATGGCAATAAGAAATCATCAAAGCTGATAAACACATAACGTCCTCAGCAGTACTCTTCACCTTACGACTTAAGGCGTCTGCTATCAAATTTGCCTTACCAGGATGGTACTCAATTTCACAGTCATAATCCTTGAGTAAATCCATCCACCTCCTTTGCCTCATATTCAACTCTGCCTGAGTGAACAAGAACTTCAGGCTCTTATGGTCCGTAAAAATGGTAAACGTAATACCATAAAGGTAATGACGCCAAATCTTCAAGGCGAAAATGATAGCTGCCAGTTCCAGATCATGGACTGGGTACCTGGTCTCATGAGGCTTCAACTGTCTCGAAGCATAGGCTACTACTTGTCTGTCTTGCATCAATACGCAGCCCAAACCCTGCAGTGACGCATCCGTGTACAAGGCAAACCTCTTATCCTCAGACGGAATCACCAATACTGGCGCTGTCGTCAAACGACGCTTCAATTCTTGGAAGCTTTCCTCACAAGCTTCGGACCAAAAGAATGGGACTCCTTTCTGAGTCAGCTGTGTCAATGGCTTAGCGATCTTAGAAAATCCCTCGACAAAACGTCGGTAATAACCTGCTAAGCCAAGAAAACTCCGTATCTCGGGTACAGAAGTGGGTGCTGCCCACTCCATCACAGCTTCAATCTTCCTGGGATCCACAGATATCCCTTGGCTAGATATGACATGGCCTAGGAATACCACGCTGTCCAACAAGAACTCGCACTTGCTAAGCTTTGCATACAACTGATGATCCCTAAGGATCTGAAGTACTGTCCTCAAGTGCCGTACATGATCTTCTTCAGTCCTAGAGTAGATGAGTATGTCGTCAATGAAAACTATGACGAATTGATCCAAATACGGCTGGAACACCTTGTTCATCAAACTCATGAAAACAGCCGGGGCATTCGTCACTCCAAAAGGCATGACTAGAAATTCATAGTGCCCATACCTCGTCCTGAAGGCTGTCTTCTGAACATCCTCTTCTCTTACTCGAATCTGATGGTACCCCGACCTCAGATCGATCTTACTGTAGAGTCTCGTACCCTGCAACTGATCAAATAAATCATCGATCCTCGGAAGTGGGTACTTATTCTTCACTGTGGCTTTGTTCAGTTGTCTGTAATCGATGCACAAACGCATCGAACCATCTTTCTTCTTCACAAATACACTGGTGCTCCCCAGGGCGATACGCTAGGGCGTATATAGCCCTTATCAAGGAGCTCTTGCAACTGAATCTTTAATTCCCTTAGCTCCGCTGGTGCCATCCTATAAGGGGCACGAGAAATGGCCGACGTCCCTGGTAATAACTCAATCCCAAACTCGACCTCTCTCGTCGGTGGGAATCCGGGAATCTCCTCCGGAAAGACATCAGGGAACTCCGCCACTACGGGCACATCCTCAACTTTCACTTCCCCTTTCTTTTCCGTAACATCGACGGCATAAATGAGATATCCTGAATGACCTCGTTCCAACAACTGCGCCATCTTGACAGCAGATATCAACGGAATCTTAGAGCGGGAACCATCCCCATAGAACGTCCATGGAACTCCCATATCGGATTTAAACCGTACAGTTCTCTGCCTGCAGTTCACAACTGCCTGATACCTGTTCAGAACATCAATGCCCAGAATGCAATCAAAATCTGACATTCCTAGAACAATCAAATCTGACCTTAGTTCCTTATCCTCAAAATAAATGAGGCCATTGTAGACGATCCGATCAGTAATCATACTTCTTCCAGCGGGGGTCGAGACTATAAGAGGCGTGGGCGACGGAGAAGTGCATAAGTGGTGCCTTTCCACAAAACTTGTCGACACAAAAGAGTGTGACGCACCTGTGTCGATCAATATAAAAGCAGGGTGCGTAAATAAAAGACACGTACCCGCTATAACCTCCTCCGGAGCCGCTGAAGCCTGCTCCCTTGTCAGTGCATAGACTTGTCCTTGAGGTGGCCCCATGGGCTGACCTCCATGCTGTCTCGGTACAAAGGGTGGTCTGTGCTGTGCTGTCCTATCTGCAGGCCTCCCCGCAGAACCCTGTTGACTTCCCCTGTTGGGACACTGTCTAGCAAAGTGGCCCTTGTCGCCACAAACATAGCACCCTATACAATCTTTCGCCAGATGTGGTTGCCCATAAAGAGTGCATTGGATCTTCCCGGATCTGTCTCCCTGAGACTGCCCCCTTCCAGATGGGGCATCACCTCTTCGATTTCCTTTCCACCTATTGTCGGACTTCTTACCACTAAACCTTGACGCTGAGGAGTTCCCCCTTGACTTGAACTGATCATTCCTCGGCTTCAAATTATCCGGAGTGGATTTCTGAGAGGGTGCCGACGGTGGTACAACATCAGGGTATGCACCCACTCCTAGTTCGGCTAGCTCAGCCCTTGAGAGTGCATCATCAAAACAAGTAGGGCCATAAGTGATCACCCTATCGTATAGCTCCGGCCTCAGACCCTTCATGAAATTCCTCATCTTTGCTTGCGTGCTCGTGGCAATGTGAGGCACATATCGGAGCAAGGAGCAAAACTGAAGAGCATAATCCGATACCGACATAATACCTTGCTTGAGGTGAGTGAATTCATCTTCCTTAGCCTGTCGTGCTGCAGCCGAGAAATAACGGTTCAGGAAGCGAGTTCGAAACATTTTCCAGTTAACTTCATGACCTTGAGCCTCTTGCTCTACCACAGTGGTCTTCCACCACATTAGCGCCTTCTTGGCCAACTGGAACTCTGCTAACCGTATCCACGCTGTCTTCGCACATGGGGCTGCCACAAAGATCTGCTCTATTCTTTCTAACCATTCCTCAGCTCGTTCCCCAGTTTCGGTTCCTTCAAAGGTTGGGGGTCGGTAAGCAAGAAACTGAGTTAGGCTTAGCTCCCCTGGCAACAACTGTTGTTCGGTCGGTTCATCATCAAAAGCTGGCGGGGGTAGGGGATTCGTACGCCCCGCACTAGCATTGACGCTCACTGCGTCACCTACCTCCACGTTTGCTGCCATACTGCAACACAAGGATTAACAACAAGATCCAAAAGCAGTTCGTATAATACTTCGTTAGATAAACAAAACATGTTAGCATAACATCATATACTTCATATGCAACTTATGCACAAAACATGTTCGAAAGTAAGCACCTAGCTAACTCATTGCTAAGGCTACCCTTCACTCATCCCGGGTTATCTAACCACTGCTCTGATACCACTAATATAGGGTCTTCCTACCTTAATATCATTTAGTACACATAAATTGGACAGAACATGCATTTATAACCTCTTAAGGGTTCCGGTTGTAGCTTGAGCTAAGGAGATTACAGGCCAAAATAAAGTTTTCAAAAGCTATTTAATTACATTCCCAATAAAGAATGTTAAAGCTATAGATTTACACTACTCCTAGAGTAGAGACTATCAAAATCCTGCTTCCTACGTTCATCATGCTCCCTTTAGCTCACTTCCTCAACCCGACCCTAGGCCCTGGTCCATAAGTGTACCTACAGGGATAACACATCATGAGCATACGCATATTTACTTAACATTACATAAAAGCATACAATAATGCATAACATCCTAGTTAAGTAAAGGTTATTGGTCGTCCTTCGACTTCCTTTGTTATCCCTGGCTCTTATTCATATATTAGGGCGTCTTACCCCATTGTATGGTATCTTACCATATCATAATCATCGTGTGGCATCTTACCACGTGGGCATCTTACCCAATCATATGCTTTGGGTGGTGTCTCACCACATGGGCGTCTTACCCAACCATACACGTCGTATGACCTTATCATAAACTTCGTCACGTCGTATGACCTTATCATAAACTTCGTCATTATAGACGTCCTCATAAACATCGTTATCATAAACATCATCTTAAGCATCATCATCATAACATCATCGTAAGCATCATCATCGTAACATCATCATAAGCATCATCATCATAACATCATTATAAGGATCATCATCATAACATCATCTTAAACGTCATCATCGTAAACATCATCTTAAACATCATCATAATATGTAAGGGCATGGTTTACCGTCCGATGCTCGTACGTCTCTTACGTACCTTAATTCCCAAAAGTGGAGAATTTGGAGAGCTTTATCTCCTGGATGTTGTGGGCACCTGGGATGGTTCTACACAACCATACAAATTGATATTAGAAGCTAAACATAGTCCAAGATCCAAAAATCCCACAAAAATATCAAAAATCCACTTTTCTTCAGCTCGCGATCGATCGCCACCCAGGCGCGATCGATCGCGAGACCACACTGGACGAGGGGGCAAAATTTCCTTCTTGGCGATCGATCGCCACTTTTGGCGCGATCGATCGCCAGGCTCAGCCGATCGATCGCCCAAAAGTGGCGATCGATCGCCAAATGCCTCTGGCTGGTACTGGACGCTCGCGATCGATCGCCAAGAACGGGCGATCGATCGCCGAGTGCTGTACATCGGATTTTCGCCATTAATGCTCATTTTTCAAGCTCTTTCACATGCCACCCCAAAACCAAACTTCCATAAAACATCAATAACATCAAAACCCACTAAAACCAACATAAAACACTTCAAAAATCATACCCCAACCATAAACAACACATACCCAAACAAACCCACATAAAACATCAAAAACTTAACCCATTTCAACACCAAACATCATAAAACTTATAGGAATGGTCCCATACCTCTTGTAGGCTCCAAATCCTAGCCAAGATCACACAAACAAGGTTTTTGTGGAACTTTCCTTCTCCTCTTTTGGTGAGATTCGAAAATGGGTAGGGTTTGGGGTTGGGAAGTGATTTGGGGATTTTTAAAAGGTGAATGGTAATGTGGGGGATTAAAGTGATGTGTGAGGGATTTAAAAGGGGTTGTAATAACTTAATAAAAATTGTACCCCAAACTTAACATGATGTATAAAATACCCTACTTGGTATTTCAAAAGCATTTCTCAACAATGCTCTAAACTTCATTTAAAATCACATCTTCCTCATATTTGATAATTTAACACAATTAATCATGTTAACATCTTAATACCCAACACATAAATCCATCAACACATGATACATCATATAAACATAATTAATGTCCAAGTTACCATTAATTAATTTCGGGGCATCACACTCAAGGCTCCTACTAGCCGTTGCTACACATAAGGCTGAAATCACTCCTCGATCGCCTCGGACATCACCTCGGGCGATCTCCATCGCCACCCTTTAACGGTCAAATCTGGCCCAGATCGCCTCGGGCGATCTCCCCATCGCCTGGGGCGATCATCAATGATAAACAAGGCCATAGGTAAAGTTCTGGATCGCCTCGGGCGTTCCGTGCATCGCCTGGGGCGACCGCCCTTCAAAAAATGGCCTAGGAAGCATTCTGGATCGCCTGGGGCGAGCTTGACCATCGCCTGGGGCGATCTGATCGCCAGCGTGCACACCGTGCCATCGCTTCAGTCGATGGTGCGCAACATGGCTCGGATCGCCTGAGGTGATGGCCCGGATCGCCTGAGGTGATCTGCCAGATTTCAGCACTCTCAAACATTGAACTATTCGACCATCTTAAGCTCATTTCTGGGAAAAGTGGTAAACATAAAAGTTGTAGCTCTTCCTCCTATATAGGTGTGTACAAAAGTTCATTGCATTTCATTAAGGTATGAAGAAGTTATGCCTACAATGCTACAGTCGCTCAAACCTTGCTACAATCTGCACTTGTTATGACTTCCATGACATTTTGCTCCATGATGCAATCCGAATTGGACTGAGATGTTCGAATATGAAATGTAGCATATTGAGTTGGATTTCCAACATTTTTGGATTCACCTTATTTGGAGCATCGAGCCAAGAGATATAATCAAAACATTGCACTGCGCTCCAATTGGCTTCTATACGAATTTGCCCACCAACGGACCATTGGTTTGTGGGTCTTCATCCCATCATAAGAAATTGTTTCAACATCATTCCACACATGTTGAACACTTAAATTGGTTGTTCATAGATGTCATTCCTTCTCGTCCAAGCTCAATAGATTCCTTGATAAAAATCAACGCTTGTCCTATGAACTCGCATATGTTATTGTATAACTTGAGTTCTCTTCCATTGGTCTTCCCAACCAATTTATCAGTATAACCCTGTACACTAAGTAGACATATTAGTATAACAAACGCAAGTTTTGTTGATCATCAAAACTCAAAAATAAACCTGAGATAAATTAACGCATTAAACACAACCATGCGTTTAGGGCTCAACATTAATACTCAGCAGAATATGAAAAGTCAGGTATATGAAAAGTCATTTTAGAAATCCATGTAGTAAAAAGATAGGACTGCCTTCGCGGCAGCGACACGCGCGACGCGACGCGAGGTGAGACGTGAAGAGACGAGCCGATCCGAGCCGAGCGGAGCGGAGGGACGGACGGCGCGCGAGGGGCACCCATCTTTACTACTTAACTACACTTTATTGATTTGTATCTCATTATAAACAAACCATAAGTGTCTCAATTACTCAATGTGGGATTTATTTAGCCTAATTGACTATTCATAATTAACTTACCATAATTTTGTTCTCATTAACAAAATAAAACATAAGTATTGGGCTCTTAACTATTAACCCAATAATAAAATTATTATTAATCCAACAATCCCCCACATGAATGCAATATGGCGAAAAAATTACACAATGCACCTAGATGAAGATTTGAGAGTACTTTGAGAATCCACTGCATCAGGATAGGTGGTGGTTTACCTTGAACCTTCCTTAGTAAAGTATCATCGGATATACTTGTCAACCAGTGGACGTGATGCCTTGAACTGTTCGACGTTTTATGTATAACAAGACAACAATACGCACACAGCTTCATCTCCACACTATTATTGGTTCTTTCGTTGTTGTCCATTTTGGCCCTGGACTGCCTTGGATGTTTCATTGAATGCTCTAGAGATTTAGCCATCGGGTCATCTCATAGAAGCGGCCCCTTCACATTCGAATAGACGATTTCTCCTAAAGAGTATCCTGTAATACCCCACTTTATCATCTCGAGATAGAAGAATCATTAAGAGCATGAGCTCAGCCTTCCCAAAGTACAGGTCTATCACTCTTTCATCACAGGAATATGTAAGGAACTCAATTTCCCGAGTGCTTTGTTTCGATCCCCCCCACAATTCGGTTTTCCCATTGAACCTGCAAATTGGACTTTACAATTCAGGTTGGGTTGCCATCATGGTTGTAAATCAATTTCATGGGCTTTAATCCCATTCCCCTCGATGAAATCTCTACTCGGTCTCTCGTTAGACCTTTCGTAAATGGGTCCGCAATGTTTTCTTAAGACTTCACATAATCTAGAGAAATAACACCGGTTTTCAGTAGATTTCTCACGAATTTATGTCTCCGACGTATATGTCTAGATTTCCCATTATACACATTGTTTTGTGCTCTTCCCATAGCTGACTGACTATCACAGTGCACGCTAATGGGTGGCACATGTTTTGACCACATTGGAATGTCCTCCAAGAAACTCCGAAGCCAATCAGCTTCTTCTGCTGCAAGATCTAATGCAATTATTAACCTTATAGACGTTTTCCTGGATACAGGAGCGTATGTGTCGAAATAATCAACACCTTCAGTTTGTCTGTAGCCTTTGACTACAAGTCTAGCCTTGTACTTATCTACAGTACCATAAGCTTTCATCTTCCTCTTGAAGATCCACTTGTGGCCTAGTGGTTTACAACCTCCAGGAAGATCCACTAGTTCCCAAGTATGATTATGTAAGATAGATTCTATCTCACTGTTCACCGCTTCTTTCCAAAGATCAGAGTCTTGTGAAAACATTGCTTCCTTGAAAGTAGCCGGATCCTTTTCCAACAGATATGTTAGAAAATCTGAGCCAAAAGACTTTTCTTTTCTCGCTCTTTTGCTTCGTCTAGGCGATTCTACATTCTCTGGAGATTTTCTGTCCCCCACATTTCTCTCAACATTGGTTTCAGGCATTGTCGGAGTTTTGTGGGGAAAGATTTCCTCAAAGAACGAAGCATCCCTAGCCTCAATGATAGTATTTACATGCATTTCTGCATTATCTGATTTATGCACCAGAAAACGATAGGCACTACTATCTTGCGCATATCCGATAAATACACAATCTAATGTCTTAGGTCCTATCCTAGTCCGTCTAGGAGGAGGAATTTGTACCTTTGCTACATCCCCAAACCCTTAAAAACTTGTAGCTAGGTGCACGACCTTTCCACAATTCATAAGGCGTTTTATCCAACTTTTTATGTGGTACTCTGTTTACACATAGTTGGCGGAAAGCAGAGCTTCTCCCCACAAATTCCTAGGTAAGTCGGAACTTATAAGCATTGCATTCATCATTTCCTTAAGTTTTCTATTCTTCCTTTCAGCAATACCATTTTGCTCGGGAGAATAAGGCGCAGTGGTTTGATGAATAATGCCACTCTCAGCACATATTTGTGCAAATGGTGACTTATATTCACCGCCTCGATCACTTCGAAGAATTTTAATCTTTTTATCAAGTTGATTCTCAACTTCATTCTTATAGTGAATGAACATATCAATTGCTTTGTCTTTATTCTCATTAAGTAGACATAACAATATCTTGTACAATCATCGATAAATGTTATGAAATAATTTTTACCGCCTCTAGATTGTACATACTTTAGATCGCATACATCCGTATGAATCAAGTTTAACGGTTCGGTGCTTCGCTGAATTGAGTGGAATGAAGACTTGGTTAATTTGGCATCTACACAAGTCTCACACTTGTGTTTATGATTGATGTTAAATTTAGGCAATAGATTAAGAGACATTAGCCTTTGTAAAGACTTATAATTCACATGTCCTAATCTACCATGCCACAAATGTAAAGACTCGCAAGAATAATCAAACTTTAAAGTTTTATTAGCCACATTGGCAACAGTCATTACATTATTTTTGCTTGTGCTAGCCTCATTTGCCGCATTAACATCAACCTCAACATCTACACTAGACTTAGCCTTAGGAGCTAAAGTCATTACACTCATCTTGAAGTGGTTATTGGCCAAGTAGCCTTTGCCCACAAACATACCACCCTTGGACAGAATGACTTTGTCGGACTCAAACACAAGCCGAAAGCCTTTCTTGTTCAGCACTGCTCCGGAGATGAGATTCTTTCGGATCTCTGGCACGTGGAGCACCTCGGTAAGAGTCAACTCTTTGCCGGAAGTCATCTTTAGCACAGCCGTCCCTTTGCCTTCAACTTTTGAGACTGCTGAATTTGCCATGTAGCAGTGTTCATCATTGACTAGTTGATAGGTCTTAAACATCCATTTGTTGGCGCATATATGGCGAGTAGCCCCAGTGTCCACCCACCATTCCTTGGAGTTCCCTCCACAAGATTCACCTCCGATACCACAGCACTCAGATGCATGTCATCCATGTCGGAGCTCAGGTTGTCCTCAGCAATGTGGGCATGTGCAGGCCTCTTGCCTTTGCCTTTGTAAGGGACCATCTTCCTCTTACCGTCATTGTTTTGACGTTGAGTGCAGTCCTTCGCCTTATGGTTAGGCTTACCACACACATAACAGTCACCGGTGAACCTCCTTGTCTGAGTATCTCCCTTGGGTTCAAAAGTACGTTTGCGCTTATTCCCATGGGAGTTGTCCCCAACTTCAACCATGTTGGCCTTGGAAATCATTCCAAATGATTTCTTGTCAACTTTTCGGTTGTCTTGCTCGATGCGCAGCCTCCTGATAAGATCCTCGAGACTCATCATCTTTCGCTTGTGCTTTAGGTAGCTTTTGAAGTCCTTCCAAGATGGCGGTAACTTGTCAATCATCATCGCCACTTGGAGAGCATCATTTAGCCCCATACCTTCGGCAGCAAGTTCATGATATATCAGATGCAGCTCTTCGCATTCCTCAACAAGGCTCTTGCCATCTACCATTCGATAGTCATGGAATCGCCCGGCTACAAATTTCTCGCCTGCGTCGTCAACTTTATACTTTGTCTCTAACGATTCCCAAAGATTCTTAGCAGTCTCCTTGGGGGAATACACATTAAAAAGTGCATCGTCAAGAGAATTCAGTATGTAGTTACAACAAAGGTAGTCGGCACTCATCCATGACTCGACAATCACAGCAGATTGAGGATCCTCTTTGTCCTCCACTGGTTTCTCCTCTTTGAGAAATCTGGTCAAGTTCAAAGTGGTCAAGAAGAACATCATCTTCTGTTGCCAACGTTTAAAATTGGAACCTTTGAACTTTTCCGATTTCTCAAATTGAGAGAACGGCATTGGGTTTCTCAGAACTGGCATAACGACCTCAGCACCGCTAGCTTTCACCACTGGAATCTCAGTATTCTCAGTAACTCGGTTTGGAATCTGGTCAGCCATAAGCTAAAACAGAATACAAACGATACAATACAAACAATATCAAACTGGTTTTTAAAAACCTTTTATAGTAAACAAACAGTGATTGTTTGAAAATTCAACAATTTTATTTTTCGAAATCCGATTATGTTCCAAAACAGGAACTAACAAAAAAGAATTTGAGTTTACGATTGTTATACCCACAAGTTATTTGATAACTTATTATAATCAGATTACAATTATAATCGAAAAACTAAAATATACTGTAAACTTACAGTAGTGGTATATAAATACTATTTGGAATTTGCATAACAGGAAACTGGAACAATTCTGGACGAGGCCACAACAAGCCGTGTGCCCGTAAACTCAAATGTGTCCGCCTTAGCTTCTGGCCTCCTGGACAAGTGAGTTCCAAGGTACAACGTCCAATCACCTATGTTCGGATTGAAGCAAAACTCCGAGCAGACTACTTCGAACACTAGTAGTATGTAGTACTCTCAAACAATGCAATGTATGAGTGAAGAATGATTTCGGAATGATGAAAACATATGGCTGAAGCAGCTTATATAGCTGAGCAACAGACCACTCCAAAGGTCTCAGAATTAAGTGTAAAGTTTTAATGGGGTAGATGAAAAGTTCAACACTTAACATCAGATTAATATGAATTTAAGTCTCACACTTAAAATCTGACATCAATTCTGCAGGTAGGTGAAAAGTCAGGTATATGAAAAGTCATTTCAGAAATTCGTGTAGTAAAAAGATAGGACTGCCTTTGCGGCAGCGACACGTGCGGCGCAGCGCGGCGCGGCGCGGCGAGCCGAGCGGACGGACGAACGGCACGCGAGGGGCACCCATCTTTACTACTTAACTACACTCTATTGATTTGTATCTCATTATAAACAAACCATAAGTGTCTCAATTACTCAATGTGAGATTTCTTTAGCCTAATTGACTATTTATAATTAACTTACCATAATTTTGTTCTCATTAACAAAATAAAACATAATTATTGGGCTCTTAACTATTAACCCAATAATAAAAATATTATTAATCCAACAATATCCTCGTGCATCTGTAAAAAGTTGAAACCTCGATTTAGATAAAGGAAACCAAATGCAAGATACTTCAACACATCAATCTAAAAGCAAATTGAATCAAGAGATACGCTTAGTTTATGTCAACCAAACAAGTCAAAACATGCCATGTACTCATTTGAAATCCAAACAGACTAATAAAGCCTGGGATCGACCTTGGGGTTTATTGCCACTGATATGGGGCAACCATATTGAGATTTTTTTTGTTTCGTGAACTAAAATAAACTGGTGTCAAGTATCAGAAGGCACATTAGTACCTTCTACTTGGTAAAAAAATAGTAGTTTCAAGTGATGTGAGTAATATGATCAATCAGCCTCAGGCAATCCATAATATCATCCAACTTTATTATAGAGCACTCGAATAGTTTTTTGGCTAATTCAAGGTAAGTTGTAGTTCTAAAGTGGTCAAGTCAATTTGCGGACAAATCCAAGAAGCCAATAAAAAAAACCATGCAAAATGTATTCCATCTAACCTAAATTTTGCTGCCCATGGACCAAACTAAATCTGAATAGCACAAAATGAATTAAAGAGATCATCACCAGGAAAAGAAAAGGAGAGATGATTTTGTCTTACCGAGGGATCAAATGGCTTCCCCACGGTTGGAACAGCAAAGCTCCTCATAATTTCCACAAACTGCTTGTATATGCCTGGTAACTTGTATCAATCTTCTTTTCTTTCTCAGTCTCTAGTTTTATCTGTTGCTTGGCTCTCTCGAAACTATCTATCATGGGTAACAGATTCTCGATAACTTCTCCTTGGGCATTACTTCTAACCATCAATCTTTCTTTTTCCGATCTTTTTCTATAATTATCTAACTCTGATTGCAAACACACATATTTTTCCTTCCCGAAGATATCTCTGCAGATAAAGCAGAACTTTTCTCTACCAGATCTTTATTTTCTTTATCCACCACGAACAACATATCTTCGATTTCGTATATAGTCCTTGCATCACCATCTGAATTCTGAAATGGCATCCTTGTATGCCTTGATAAGGGACTTCATAGTGGACGGACTGCTGTTATCTGCTTGGAGATCATTGGAACTGGACCCATCTTTGCCACTGTCTGCAAGTTTGATTTGGATATCATGTTATAAATAATGAGAGCCGTAAAATCATTTAAAACAAATAAAATTTTGATAAATACCAAGTAAAAATACTTTTTGTAACAAGATATTTAAAATGACAGGATCAGTCAGAATTTCACAAAATACAGTTTTATGTTAGAATTTATAGAACACATAGTGCTTTGGTTTTAGTAGTTCTGCGTAACTATCGTTTTCAACTACCAGTTGCATCTTAGCCCTTTCTGTTGTGTGTAGACTGTACTGGTCTCCAAGAAGATGGACAGACCAGCTTTCCAAAAACAGACCTTTTCCATCCAATTAGCATACAACAGGCCTAAGAAGTTATCAAACAATGATGCAAGTGAAATTTTCGATTCATCGACTTTAAAAGTGACAAGGAATTTTTGTGCATCATTTCTTCACTCAAATTTAAACTGGGATCTTTCTTCTTTAGTATCGATGTCATTACTAAAATTCTGGAAAACCACTATGAGCCGACATAACTTTCTCGAAACTCCAAACAAGCAGTTACTTCGTTTTAAAAATATATATATTTATTAGTTAATCTGGCACCGCACCCAATGGTCTACTGTCTGATCCTCTAGTTTCACATTTTTTAAAGTCTATTTGGTCTTATTCTGTCAATAACTTCTTAGGTGATTTAGACACGCCCAACAATAACATAAATACACAGACTCATATATATAGGAAAAGAAGACCGTGTATTCTACATTGCAAAAACTACACTTTCTCAGTTGTCACCTCCAATCTTGACTTTTATTTTTCCTCAACAAGATGAACGCCAAAGTTCATTCTCACTCTTTGTTGACAATTCATCTCTTGAAATCGACTATAGTCCTTAACACTATATAACTGGAATCGGAATTTTGTTTTCCTTTAGGCACCACATGCATATCTGCTATGCAATCACAAACAAATCAATGTTTTTTGGCATGTTTTATATATATACTATAATAAAGTTTGGCCAGAGATGATTATTATAGTATAAGAAAGTTCGATCGAACCAATAAATGGTCTCGTAATCATAGTCATCACTCACTTAAAGGTAATTTCAAGCAGGTACCTAATGTAATGTGAAGAGTAATGAATCACATCCAACAACCTAACTCTTAACACTTGGTATGTTTCGTCCAAGTTTTAACGATTGGTTTACCTTGGCCATAAAAAAACATAAAGAGATTATCAAGTGTTCATAAACAAATTATCAAGCATCTCAATAGGAGGAGAAATAACATAAATAAGGTAAAATGGACGTACCAGCTCCGTTGCACATGTTGCGTGCATATACGGTATTTGTTTTGTAAAGTGAGGTGATAATTATAAATTCAATTTTTAATTTTTGCTTTCGGGATATAATAAACTTTTTTTCAAATTGATTTTGTAGTTTAATACCCTCCCAAATATTTTTTTGATGTTATTGTGGTTATCCAAATTAGCAGGGGTCTTACAATCGTTTAGCACATAATAATATGGGAATTTTCGGATTTGTAAATGACCATATTATTAAGGTGTTTAGCCATTATAAGATAGTAATATAAAGAGAATATCAAGTGTTCATAAACAAATTATCAAGCATCTCAATAGGAGGAGAAATAACATAAATAAGGTAAAATGGACATACCAGTGGCAGTGAGCCATGAAAGCATCGACATTCACCCAACTCATGATTACAAATGCTAGTGCTCCGTTGCACATGTTGCGTACATATACTATATTTGTTTTGTAAAGTGAGGTGGTAATTATAAATTCAATTTTTAATTTTCGCTTTTGGGTCGTAATAAACTTTTTTTAAATTAATTTTATATTTAATACCCTCCCAAATATTTTTGATGTTATTGTGGTTATCCAAATTAGCAGGGGTCTTACGGTCGTTTAAGCACATAATAATATGGGTATTCTCGGATTTGCAAAATGGACATACCATTAACGTGCTTAGCCATAGTAAGATAAACGATATAAGTATTAGTATTTGTAAATATATAATAATAATAATAATAATAATAATAATAATAATAATAGCTGAATCTCTTCTACAGTGGCGCGAGTCTTAATTTCCAAAAGCAATGCTCAACCACCCAACCCTAATACTACACAGACGCCTCATCTCCACGCTTCTCGTAGTTATGATTCCAAAACCCTTCACGCCGCCGCTCGTCTTCATCTTCGCGTTCGCGTTCACGTCGCCGCTGCTCAACTTCAACGTAAAGGCGTACTCCTTTTCACCCCCTTCGCCTGTAAGCATTTCTTTGATAACACCTTCAGATGCGTGAAAATAGGGGATTCCCATTTGCATTCGCAAATCTCGAGTGGTCACATGCGTATGTAATGGGTATTCTTTGTTCACTTTTGGGGAATTCCCCGCACAATGAATGGTAACTTCATCCGGCTTTCTCTTGTATTTTGTTTTTAGGATTTAGGGTTTTTTGTTCCCCAAGTCAATATATGAGGGACATCGATCATCTTTCTCTATTTCTCTCTGTTGTTTCAGATGTCGGAGGTTCTAGCTGAAACCATTATTTTAATTCGTGATCTCTTTTGTGTTTCATCCATCCTTTTTTTTTCGGCCTTCTTAATTTAACAATCCCTTTTGTGCTGCATTGTTCCGTGATTGTGTGATGTTGGTGGAGTTGAAGTGGACATGGTTGCGGGGTATTTTTCTTCTGTGAATCTTGAATCTTTGGGTGAAGAAGATTAATTGGACAAGCGAAGCAGTAGGGAAAGAGATACCTGCTGACCTTTGAGGGAAAATTTAGAATATGATTTTACCAATAATAATAATATTCGTATATGTCCAGGGTTTTAGTTTAGCTATACAGTGACTACCAAAGCTTAATTGGATTGCCGGGAACACAATGATTTTCGACTATGAAGGTACAGTCCTTCCCTCAAAAATTACCCTCAATTTCTCCTAGGATATGAGGTATCTAGACTTTATGTAAGAATAAAAAATTAATTTTTCATGGTTTTTAGTACGAAATTATATGCCTGAAAATGAGATTGGTGTTGAGGAAAAAGAAGTTAATGAAGAGCCTTACGGAGACTACGAGGATGAGGATAAGGATAACGAACAAGATGGTGCGTCTCTTACGTCATTTTCAAAATATTTTACACGTGATTTTTTTTATTATTTAGTTAATTGTTCATTTTCATAGTTTAATTGTTCCGGGGTTTCAAAAAATAGGTTTTTGGCAACCGCTTCGAAAATCTAGATGGCACGAAGGAGTTTGTCTCTAGAAAGAGGTGTGTATGATACATCTAGAATTTATTTATTTATTATGCCAATGTATGCGTTCCTCATGCACAATCCTACAACGCGTCAATTTCATTTATTCTTGGTCACATCTTCAAAGATTTGTGTTGCATTCATGTCCTGTAAGAGTGTAATCAATTTTCATATAGGATGAGGTTGGGAGCATGCAGCCAACTAAAACAAATAAAGGTGTTATATTGAATGATGCTATTAACATGGTGATTCAATTGAGAAAAGAAGCCCAGATACTACAAGAATCATGCAATAAATTACAGGAGAATGTTAAAGAATTCGAGGTGCATGTTGGACTTTCATTTTGATCTCCATCGGACAGTAATTTACTGAAAGATTTATATCCAAGCATTATTAATACATCTAATTCAAGTGAATTTGTTTATGTTGTGGCTGGTGGTATGTCAATCAAAACTTGTAGGCTGAGAAAAATGAAATAAGAGACAAGAATTTTCAGTGTTGCTGTAAATCCACTTGTAACTAATTGAAAGAATTGGCTCAGTTCGTATCATTTTTTTCTGTACGGTGTGAATTATTTTAGTTAAAGAGGTCACAAAGATTGGGTTTTCAAATTATTTTTATTTTATGTGCATGTGTTTTTTTTTTCATATGGTTGTTTGTTTCTCAGAAATAGACTTGAAAAGAAAAGCATGTTATGCCTTGAGGGTCACGACGAAATACGACCGTTCGTGGATCCATCTCACCATTTGACGGTAATATTTGAGGTATCGTCGTTGCTAAACATTCCGTCTTTCTTACTCTAGCTATTTATTGACGCTGAATAGGTTATTGGTGAATTTATTGATTGATTACTTTCATATTCTTTGCTTAATTTCTTTTCGGTTTTGCGGCTAGTTTTCGTTTTCCAGCATTTGATTTAGATCACTTTACTATGGATTTTCTCTATCATACTTTTATTAATTATAATTAATACAAATATTTTATAAAAATATAAATTTTAGTATGGATTAGCATAAAATTATTCCGCCAGCTCATTACAAATTATATTCTTCTCATTATTCTTGTGAGTTCATGTAAAATAATAGACACGTACTAACAAATGTTGAACTTAACGACACGAGACTCCAAATCATCTCCCAAAAATGATTTTCCCAAGCTTTAGTCACAGTGACACTACTTGTTCTAGATGGTATTTTCTTAATCAGTTGTTCATTTGCTTTTCAATAATAGTTTTTCTAATTTATTATTACACATGTTTTTTGGAAATCTAGATGACACGAAGGAGTTTGTCTCTAGAAAGAGGTGTGTATGGTACACCTAGAAATTTATTTATTTAATATGCCAATGTCTTCGTTCCTCATGCACAATCCTACTATGCGTCAATTTCATTGATTCTTGCTCACATCTTCAAAGCTTGTGTTGCATTCTTGTCCTGTAAGAGTACAATCAATTTTCATATAGGATGAAGTTGGGAGTATGTAGCCAACTAAAACAAATAAAGGTGTTATATTGAATGATGCTGTTAACATGGTGATTCATTTGAGAAAGGAAGCCCAGAGACTACAAGAATCATGCAATAAATTACAGGAGAATGTTAAAGAATTCGAGTTGCGTGTTGGACTTTCATTTTGATCTCCATCGGATAGTAATTATTGAAAGATTTTATATCCAAGCATTATTAATACATCTAATTCAAGTGAATTTGTTTATGCTGTGGCTGGTGGTATGTCAATCAAAACTTGTAGGCTGATAAAAATGAAATAAGAGACAAGAATTTTCAGTTTGCTGTAAATCCACTTGTAACTAATTGAAAGAACTGGCTCAGTTCGTGTCATTTTTTTCTGTACGGTGTGAATTATTTTAGTTAAAGAGGTCACAAAGATTGGGTTTTCAATTTATTTTATTTTCCGTGCTTGTGTGTTTTTTTCATGTGGTTGTTTGTTTCTCAGAAATAGACTTGAAAAGAAAAGCATGCTATGCCTTGAGGGTCACGACGAAAAATACGACCGTTCGTGGATCCATCTCGCCATTTGACGGTAATATTTGAGGTCTCGTCGTTGCTAAATGTTCCGTCTTTCTTACTACAGCTATTTATTGACGCTGAATAGGTTATCGGTGAACTTATTGATTGATTACTTTCATATTCTTTGCTTAATTTCTTTTCGGTTTTACGGCTTGTTTTCGTTTTCCAGCATTTGCACATGCTTATTTAGATCACTTTACTATTGATTCTCTATCATACTTTTATTAATTATTGATAAATATAAATATTTTATAAAAATATAAATTTTAGTACTAATTAACATAAAATTATTCTGCCAGCTCATTACAAATTATATTCTTCTCATTATTCTTGTGGGTTCATGTAAAATAATAGACACGAACTAACAAATGTAGAACTTAACGACATGAGACTCCAAATCATCCCCCAAAAATGATTTTCCAAGCTTTAGTCATAGTGACACTACTTGTTCTAGATAGTATTTTCTTAATCAATTGTTCATTTGCTTTTCAATAATAGTTTTTCTAATTTATTATTACACATGTTTTACAACATTATAATTTTTTGTATGAAATATCATATATTTATATTTATATTCTGTCAATTTATTTTCAAAATCTTCATATTACGCTTTTCAGTTCATGCAAAATAATAGAGTTAACTAATAAATGTAGAACTTAACACCATGAAAGTGGGCTGCAAATTTCTCCCAGTTTATATATATTTTTAGTTCAGTTAGAGTAGTACTAATTTTTCTAGATGGTTTCTTATTCAATTTGTAGTACTTTGATCTATTTCGTAAATACTTATTTACATTTATTTTAAAACAGATATGGTTCTGAAATTTTAATTTGTCTGTTTGCATGAGTATATGGTTATATTTAGTTACAATTAAGTTATTGCGGATCTCTTTGCCGTCTTCTTGCGTGATTTCTTGTTACAAAGTTGCTTCTTCTGCACGATCTCCAAATCCTTTGTGCGATGGCACATCTTTATTATAGGTTGGTCCATACGCCTCGTTCTGGTCATGTTATTTGTTTTAGTTTTAACTTATTATCTCTTCGTTCTGTTTCTTGTTTATTATTCATCTACGGATAAATTATTATTCATATGGAGAAATTAGGCATTCTCATTCATCTAAAGAATGATTTTAAACATTTTCTTTATCTATTGAATAGTTTAAAACATAGGCTTTCTTAATTTAAAATTCTAAGATACTTTTTTCCAATATTTACTCCGTCTCCATTGCACTGCTACGACTTCGTGAAATAAGATAAAACCGTTAAGTATTTTTAGTTCGCCTTTGCTGTCTTCTTCGTAGCACTCGTAAGATTAATAAATTTATCATAATAATTAACTTCACATACATTTTCGAAGAGATTAGATTCACAAATTAATTTTTCCATGTGTAATTAGATTAATATGATTGTTCTGGATACTATTTTAATACATTATTTTATTTCAAGAATACCTTTTATATTTATTAATACATAATATGTGTTTATAAAATCATAAATTTTTAGTATGAAAATGCGTATAATTATCATTACATTATTAAATGTTCGGCGTTTCGGTGCCTTGTCTTCTTGTTTTCTTCTCTGTGATTTATCAGGTACTGCTTTAAGGTGTTGGTGGTGGCTCTGTTTTCTCTTTGTTTCTCGGAGACAAACGGGAGCTCCTTGCGGTTGCATATATTGCCCTGTGGTTCATGTCGCGCTTCATTCTTGGTCTTATTTGTTGCAGGAACCGGTGATAGGGGAGGCCGTCATGATATTTTTTGAAATGGAACCTATTCATTCAGAAGATAGGATACAACCACTTAAGATGTAATAGCATCCATTCTGTCATATTTATTTTGTCTTTATTCGCTGTGTTTTGATCGTTAAGCTTTTATTGCTATTAAATATTCTTTAATTTTGTTTTGGTCCTAGACTATGCATCTGGAGTTAACAGGGAAAATAGAACGTAACTGACTAAATTTTAACCTTTATTTTTTTGTTCACATTAAAGGTATACTCGAATACATTTCTTGATTCTGGAAACGTGACGTGTTTTTTTATGGCTAAAAGAAAGATGGCCGAAGCAGGAGAAACGCGAGAAGTTCAGTCAAACTCAACCTGCTGCTATTGCCACCCCTCCAATTTTCTTATATAACCACCCATCTTTAGTTCATTTTTAAGACTTCTTAATTTTTTTTATGTCTGCTGGTTTTACGAAGGGGCATAAAGTTTAGGTGTCTCCACCCGGGTTTGATTTTATGCTGTTTACGGTTGTTTCTTGCTTCATTTCTCCTTTGTTTGTGCTAATTAGATGGCATTCGTTCTTAAAAAATATTTTATATCTATTTATCTACCATGGGAGGGGTTACTGACATACTATCTATTCAGGGTGCTCTATAAGTATCCGTTTCTATATTTTCGTCAGGTTATAATCAATTTGTTGGTTTTTTAAACCTTATAGGTGTTAATATAATCGTGTTGTGATATAACAGATGGCGTGCAGTGAGTAATGCCCGTAGGTTTGACATGGTCTGACAAATTTCCTTTGAGATTGGAAAAAGGGTCATTTTGTTTATGTTCTTTGAAGTCAGGAAGTGGTTTGTGACCATTCTGCTTGCCGTGGAAGGACATATGCACACTTTTCAATGGAGTTCTATCAATGAAAGATGTGAGCTTTTTAAAGTATGGATGTTGTGTTTATGTGTTTAGATGTTACTACCTCAAAGTGGTTATTTGAGTAGTCTGCTGTAGGGTTTTGCAGTGTGTTGCTTGTTGGATGTATATCAATCCTCGACTGACGTGAAGCTCAATTGTGAGGTTACGACATTGTTGAGAGTATTTTTATATTACATGATTGTTTCGATGAAAAATGCTTTATCTTATAAAACGTTTTTTTCCCAAGGAAAATTGACTGGCACCGCGTAAAGCGCGGTGCTAGATGAACTAGTATATATATATATATGCGTGTGTATGTGTGTGTGTGTGTGTGTTGAGAGTAGGTAAACCTGAAAAAGCACAATTTAAAACAACTATCAAGTTTTTTTCAAGAGTAAAATCAGTTTGACTATTTATAAGTGGATAAAGATATGGTAAATCTTAACAAGTACATTTGTGCAAAATACAAGTACAGTGTCCGAAGAGCCCGTCAACCTGATCCAAGGGGCCATAAAAGAATAAGGCTGATTATGAAACCGATCGTTAAGAAAAAAAAAATATTCCACAATTTTTTAATTCTCATTCTATAATATATTTTTTGATTTTAGGGAGACTTACAGAAAAATCCATAAACCATAATTGATGTTCAAGTTCAGTTCCTAGTTGAGTATCTAAACTCTGTCATTCTCATTTGAAAAATAAGTTATTTTAAGTCTCTAATATGGGTAATTGACTCAAATACCCTTGAAACCCTATTTACTTAATTCCATTTTTTTACGTGAACTATTTCGGCGACACGGAGGGGACATGACAATGACGAGTGAGGTTGATGATGTTGATTCCTCTCTCGATCTCTCGGTGAGGGACCTACTGCGCTGGACTTCACTGCCTCACCAACGTCGACTTCTTCAACTCCTTCAAAGATGACTTTAATGACGAAGATATCAACTGATGCGTCATGTATGTATTGAGTCCCTATTTTGCTACCAGTATTGTTTTTCACTATTTGTAAGACAAAAATTGTAACGAATTTGTGATAATATGATGTATTAATGATGTTGTGTGCAAATAGATTGTAATTTTTGTCGTGCTGGCTCGAATTGATTGTTGATTTTGCCACATGATTAGGGGGATGTGGATATTATGCTTGGGATGATTTGACTATCTCATTGGGTTTAACTTCTGAGTAATATTACTTTTTTTTTTTTGTGAATTTGATGAATTTTATCAGTGGCTCAGGCAGTTTATGAAGTTACAATGAAATCATGAGAAAATGTAAACAATTGACATGTTGGAGAAGTGCTTGATTATTAGTTATTAAAATTACTTTATGAGTTATTAAAAGTACTTGATTATCAGTTGTTGTGTACTTGAGTTATGTTGTGTTGGTACATAATTTTGTTATATGTTGGTATGTAGATAATGACAAGCAGTTCTTCAAAAGTTGTAGAGAAAGAGGAGGTTGGTCGGGTAGTCCGTTGCTCTCCCAACTGCTTTAGGAGCACCATGCGATCCTTGTGCAGAAACAAGAAGGAAAATCAGATTGTGGTGTGTTTGTGTGTCTGTACGTTGAATGTTTCACTGTTGACACACCAGAAATGTGGAAGGATCAACTATTGTGTTCGATGAAAGCATATATGGATCATTTAGCTGCGATTATTCTGAGACATGAGCATGGACTCTTGCGTAGTCAATGATTTTAGTGGATGAATAAAATTTTAAAATTATTTAAACAATTTGCATTGTCTAAATGAACCAAATGATTTTAGTGGATGAATGAACCAAAAGACTTTAGTTGAATTGTGATATGTGCATGGTTTATTAAATATTAATGTAGTTTTTGGTGGATGAATGAATCAAATGATTTTAGTGGATGAATGAACCAAATTATCATTTTAGTTGAATTGTGATATGTACATGGTTTTTGTCAATGAACCAACCGAGTACTTTTTGAACATAGTTCGAGTATATTTTGAACATAAACCGAGTACTTTTTTAATTCAAACCAATTACCTTTCTCTTAATATTCATTTGAGACCAAGTGCCTTTAAACACATCAGTCGATTATTTTTTGAACATAACCTGAGTACTTTATGAATATAAAGTAGGTACCCTTTGAATACAAACCAAGTACATTTCTCTTAGTATTCATTTGAAACCACCAAGTGCTTTAAACAAACTAACCGAGTACTTTTTGAACATAACCCGAGTACTTTTTTTAACACAAAGTAGATACATTTTGAATACAAACCAATTACATTCCTCTTAACATTCATTTGATACCAAATGCTTTTAAACACACCAACCGAGTAGTTTTTGAACATAACACGAGTACTTGTTGAACATAAAGTAGGTACATTTTGAATACAAACCAAGTACATTTCTCTTAACATTCATTTGAACCAACCAAGAGTTTTAAACACACCAACCGAGTAGTTTTTGAACATAACCCAAGTACTTTTTGAACATAAATTAGGTATATTTTGAATACAAACCAAGTACCATTATCTTAACTTTCATTTGATACCATTAAGTGCTTTTAAACACACAAACCAAGTATTTTTTTTAACATAATCCGAGTACGTTTTTAACATAAAGTAGGTACAATATGCATACAAACCAAGTACCATTATCGTAACTTTCATTTGATACCGCTAAGTGTTTTTAAACACACAAACCAAGTACTTTTTGAACATAATCCGAGTACGTTTTGAACATAAAGTATGTATAGTTTGCATACAAACCAAGTACATTTATCTTAACATTCATTTGATACCATCAAGTGGCCGTGTATTTTTTTGAACATAAGTATGTTTTGAATTCCTAATGTCAAGTGTAGATTAGGTACATTCTGAATGCGGACCAAATACGTTTTGAATTCATAATGGGTATCAGAAGAATCCAAGAGTTTCCCTATTTAGAAGTGTCACACACCTTATAGAACTTGTTATGTTGGATTGTTCATGTCAAATTCTATAATGGTTGGAGCGCACAATTGAAGATGCCAAAAAAGGATGTCAACGTATACATTAGTACAACAAAAATGGTTGTCAATTGAAGTTCTGAAGCGTCAAGGCACACTCGATGATCAATAAATGTTGGAACAAGCATCTAATTTAAACTTTTTCAATGTAATTACCCTTTTCACTAAGAAAGAATGTCAACATCCCTTGATTGACCCAATTAGACCAACAAGCTTTTAAACACACCAAACGAGTACATTTTCAACATAACAAGAGTATATGCCAAATGTACAACAGGTACAGTTTGCATACAAATCAAGTACATTTGTCTTAACATTCCTTGTTTGACACCAAATGCTTTTAAACACATAAAACGAGTATCTTTCAAACATAGACGAGTACATTTATATCATAAAATAGGTATATTTTGTATGTAAATCAAGTACAATGAAATTTTCATCCCTTTATGGCAACAATTGAAACATGCTTATCGTAACACACAACGAGTACCTTTCAAACATAAGACGAGTATATTTATAGCATAAAATAGGTTCGCTTTGTATGCAAACCAAGTACTATGAAATTTTCATCCATTGACAACAATTGAGACTTGTTTTTCGAAAGAAACAACGAGTTCTTCGTGTACATAACTCGAGTATATGTCAAGTGTAAAATTGGTATTTTTTCAATACAAACCAAGTACTATGAAATTATCTTCCCGTGTGGGCCGCGACAGCCCCTTTGTGGGCGTGCGACTGCCCCGTTTTTGGCCTCAACTGAGACTACTACTGCTTTTTTAACGGACAAAACAAGTACATTTTCAACACAAAGTGAGTATATTGTAAAGACAACATAAATACATTTTAATACTTTCCGACAATCATTGTTGTTTGGTCCCAACCGAGACTACTGCTTTTGAGCACACAAAACGAGTATTTTTGGAACACAAAGTGAATTTATGTTAAACACGATAACAAGCCATTTGAGTTGCAATTGCTTTTCAATACACACAACGAGTACTTTTAGAACGCAAACTGAGTTTCTTTTAACTGTAAAATAGGTTTATTTTGAATACAAACCAGGTACAAAATTATCGTTCCTTGTTTTGGCCTCAATTGAGACAATTGCTTCTCAACACATACAACGAGTACTTTGTGAACACAAATGAGTATATACGATATGTAAAAGAAGTACATTTTGAATACAAACCAAGTACTTTGAAATTATCATTTCTTTTTTGGCCCCAATTGAGACAATTGCTTTCAAAACACACAACGAGTATTTTCTTAATGCAAACTGAGTATATTTGAATTGTTAAACATGTATTCTTTGAATACGAACCAAGTATTTTTGAATTATTATTCCTTGTTTTGGCCCAAATTGAGACAATTATTTTTCAACACACACAACGAGTACCTTGTGAACATAAACTGAGTATATGTGATACGTAAATTAAGGTACATTTTGAATATTAACCAAGTAATTTGAAATTATCATTTCTTCTTTTGCCCCAATTGAGACAATTGCTTTTTAACACACACAACAAGTACGTTTTGAACGAAACTGAATATCTTTGAAATATAAAATAGTTTCATTTGGAATACAAACCGAGTACTGATTATCATTCGATTACGTTTTGAATGCAAACTGAGTATATTTGAAAAGTCCAATAAGTACTTTACGAATACGAACCAAGTACTTTTGAATTATCATTTCTTGTTTTGGCCTCAATTGAGACAATTGTTTTTCAAGACACATAACGAGTACTTTTTGAACTCAAACTGAGTATCTTTGAATGTGCAATAGGTATCTGTTGAACAAACCAAGTACTTTTGTTTTGTACTACCTCTCAACTATAGCCGTTGTTGCGGACCTCATTTTCATCACCCATAAATCGCAGAAACACCATGTAAACAGGGGCCATGCCAAGCTGAAATGGTTTGAAATGAAGGCAAAATATTGCCCGGAACAATTGAATACTATAGAGATGCTAAATTCTAGAAAGATTAACCAAATCAGTAGCAGAAATTCATTTTTGCAACAAATCGACAACCCACTTCTAAAAATAAAATTTACAAATAAAAAATTAGATTCCAATTCAGAAAACTCGATAGTTCATAGATACTAGAGATTCTAAATTCCACAAACCCCAATAATTCATTGATTCCACTGCTCATTAAATCTATTCTCTATTTTTTCTGTCTTCACCTTCTTCGCATCTTGTATTTTGAATAAAGATGAATCCCGAGGGAAGAAATCAGAAGAATCAGAAAGAAAATCGAAGAGAATGATGTATCGATTTAAAAGGAACGATCGATATACTGAAATAAATGTTCTTTTCAAGCATCTTTCTCTCTCTGCTGGTTTGTGTGATGAAAGAGAAATGAGGTGTTCTATTTTGAAAATATGGGTAGTAATAAGAGGTATTATAAATCAGAGAGTTGAAACAAATAATCTGACAGAGGACTGATGGTCAAGTTAAAATTATATTTAGGCATTTAATGCCAATTTGCCGTTGATTTTAATAATGGCGATACTAAGTTATTTCCAAATTCGACAACAATAACAGCATTGGAATTTTTTAAATATATTTTAAATTAAACAAGTCAGTAAACTCAAGCATTCGTTCAATATTTTGTTTCATTTGGATTCAAACTGTTGCTCGAGCTAGGTCGAGCGCAAAATAGTTTATTTTCGATTTTCGAATTGAGCAAGTCAAAATTTTACGTTCTAAAAAATAGTATTTGGCTCAATTTAATTCATCTGCACTCTTATCCGCCACACAGTGAGCATAGTCCTTAAACGTGGCAAACAATACAAAGAAAGACAGAAAGATATTGAGAATGACCGGCAATCTTGGAGGACCTTATCTTCACTTACGACAACAAGTGAAATGATGTGACTTTCTATGGGGAATCATGTCAAAGCACGGAAATATTCACTCGGTTCAAGATAGCTTGCCTATGCCAATTTTTTGCCACAACAACAGCTGTTGCATAAGTTGGACAATACATAAGGGAAAATGGAGCACATGTATAGAAAGTCCAATATCATTCTTTCTTCTCAACATCTCCCAATTTTTAACCACAATGAATCAACTGTTGTGTTATAAAACTTGTAACAAGAGGCATTAGCTGCAGTCTAGTACAAGAACAAAATTATTCCTTGGTGTACAAATTTGTCTGTTGTATTGGAACACAAACATCTGAAATCTTTGCACTGATGAATGCCGATTTGCTTGATTTAATAATGTAAATATTTAATATTTTCTTTTAAAGTAAACTTTCCTAACCTCATCTAGAATAAGATAACATAATGCAACAGGAACTGGTGCCGAAGTTGAAAATATAAAGGAATGACCCCTGGATTGAATGAACAGTTTCCATTTTTCGCTTCCATCAAGCACATAAATCAAGTCAATCGTCTTTAATAATTCGTAGATTGACAAAATAGGAACTATGATTGTATGCAAAGGTAGCCATGTTCGATTAAGAAAGCACAACAAACTATTTGTCCTGCTACAAGAAGAGTTGAAAAATATAAGAAAATAAAAAATTCGAAACAGGTCTGTATTAAATGCAAGCTAACATATACTACTCAGAATAGGGTAAGAAACCAAGCTAAGTACAAGCATAGTGTGAGACCCCGTTAGCACATCAAGATATTAAGGTGCAATTAAGAGAACTAACATTCACATGTATAAATCAGAGTAGTAATGTCGTGTTGATTAACCTGAGCTTTAGAGATTACAGTACCAAAATGTTTCAAAGGGAATAACACGAATTCCTACAAAGATACTACAATATAGTCTTACTCTACCCAGTAGAAGCTATACAAAATTTTTCTCTAACATGCTAATCCTGTAGCACTCCTTACAGCTCAGCATATCAACCCCGACCCTGGTTCTCGTCAACAAAAGCACCTACAAAGACAACCCCCATCACATGAGCATATCATAATTCATATTCAACATAATATGAATGTAAAGCGTAAATGCACAAATCATAAATACAAAGCACTTCCTGTATTTCCAAGTATTACAATGCCCATTGGTTGTCCCAGTACCATAACTCATAATAACACATTATATGAATGTATGGCTTCACAAATAAATGTCATGACATATCCTCTTTTTCTTGAGTCAGTCATCATCAGTTATTTTAATGCTTCCTCGCTTTCATAATCTCAAACAAGCGGTATCTCATCCTCGCTTCTTCATACTAGCGGTATCTCATCCTCGCTCAGTATGGTATACCCCGCCTCCATGTGCAAGCGAGCCTCCCCCCTCCCGCTCCACATTTTTAGCGGTAAAGCGTAAGCATTAAAACCTTAACTGTGATCGCCCTGACTCGTGGAATACACCTCTTTATCCCACATCACAATATGCAACAACAATGCATAATAACATGTATCATAACCTTAATGCATCACATTGCATTCATCATGTGTCAAATAGACAAACATAAGTACATGTTACCGTTGGGATGCCCGTACGTCGCTTACGTACCTTTCCAAAATGTAGTGTGTTGTGGGACTCTATCCCCTGCGCTGTGTAGCTGTCTGTGAAGGCTCTACACTAGTGTACAACACAATATTAGATGTCTCATTACAATCCAATATCAAAATTAAACAATTTCTACATTTAAAAAAAAGGCACTACCGGTCGATCGGTCCTCATCACCGATCGATCGGTGAACTGTTCGAATTATGGAAAAAAGCTACGGCTTTTGCCGATCGATCGGTGTTCTTGACCGATCGATCGGTCGCTCTGTTTCAACCCAGGTTTTCCAGAATTCCCTAACACCGATATTCATACCCTTAAATCTAACATGTAAGACATACAACATGTCAAAACTACCATGCTAGAAGTTGCACTACACTACCCTGAGTGTATTCAAATCAAAGTTACTCCCCAAACATAAGCCCACATGCATAAACGTCGACCATTTATACAAGTACTCGATCAACATTTCTGGAAACAGGGCAACATATTCATTTCCAGATTTCTTGAGCACCTCTTTTCATGTTATTAAAACTACAACATATAACATAAAGCATGCTCGAACAAACATGCCAAGGGCTTCACAAAACTACCATGAATATTTTCACATCAAAGGTTTACCAAAACCTAAGCTAACGTGCATGATAACGCCTTCATAAAAACACTCCCAACTCATACTTTTCCAAAAAACAGGGCACATCCTTACCCAGATTTTCGAAAACCATACTTTACATGCTTATTTCCTCAACATAAAACATGTAATATACATAAGGAAAAATACTGAGAGTTTCATAATAACACCATGTAAGCATTTAAATCAAAGGTTTCAAGAAACCTAAGCTAACATGCCATTTACACACTACTCAAAAACAGAACTTAATCAAGTTTAAAGGAAAAACAGGGCATGGTTTCTCACCCTACTTTGCTCCGATTTTTGAGAGGCTTCCAAGGAATGAAAATGGCAAGGCTCCACAAGATTATGCTTAGCAGATGCTGGTGTTTGTTTGGGAGAGAAGGCTCGAGATTTGGGAAGGGAGAAGGAGGCTGAATGATTGAGCCAAGTGGGTGACTAATCAGCTTAGACACAGTATGATTGGTATGGGTTGGGGGGGGTGGTTGGGTGTTGGGTGGTTTGATGTGTTATTTTTGGTCCCGGTATTTAGCACTATGTATTAGAATATCCTCACATGATATTTATAGTATTTTCTCAATAAAATACTTCAACTCTGATAGGCTTAGATTTTAAGTGTTTTTAACTATAATTTCTTCCCATTTTCCGTACTTTTTCCTGGATGATATTATGCTTTTTGGTGTTTATTCGTTTGTTTCAGGAAATTAGTTCGGAAGTGGAAGAAATGAGCTAATATGAAGATAACGGGCGAAATCGAGGCGAGAAAGAGTTGAAATTGAGGAAGTAAGATTTTCGGAATCTCGATCGATCGAGATTATGTCTTGATCGATCGAGCCAGACAGTGCGCTGAGAAGAAAAGAATTTCAAGTCTCGATCGATCGGAACAAAATCTCGATCGATCGAGCGAGGCAGTAACTTCAGAGCTGATTTTTTCAAAGTCTCGATCGATCGGTTGAAAATCTCGATCGACCGAGCGAGGCAGTGAGTTTCAAAGGCTGACATGAACAGTGCACCGATCGATCGGACACAAATCTCGATCGATCGAGACGCAAATCCGGGAAAATCTTATCTTCCATTTTTGAAATGATTTTTTGAGGTATAAAATGATAAATCACTTCCAAATAAAGGGATACCTTACCAGACGTGAATTAGGTCGATAACAAGCAGCCCTAGCCGCCGCCTAACGCCGCCAAAGGAGATTCAATCTCCGTTCTTCTCCAAAGTTGAGCCAATCCATTCCGGAGTGCAAGGAAGGAACAAGAGAAGAAATCACGGTGCAACGCACGGATTCATCCACTGTTTATCGTATTTCTAAACTTTAATTTCTTTGATTTTCAATTCCATTTGATGTTTTTGAGGTCGAGAGACAATAAAACTCTTATGTATTTGATTTGAATTAAATCTAGTTTATTTTATTCGAGTTTTAGTTTCGTTGTGTTTGATTATTGATTCAATTGTGTTTGAGCGTATTGATTGCTATTGTTCATAAATTAATTGTTTGTGTAGATCAAAGTCTAGCTAGCTTTGATTGAATCTGAGAGTTATAACCGAGATCGAGAGATAACGTTGTAACGCGCTCCATTAATTTATGATGTATGTTATGATTGAGATCGAGAGATGATATCGCATACGTGAGAACTTGGAATCGAGAGATTTAGAGTTATAAGGTTTTGATAACTTATGCAACTTTGAATTAGTAAATAGGTGCACGAGAGTGACTTATTCTAATTTATTGTTAGTTTCTTTACAGCTCGAGAGAGTGCATCGAATAATAGAGAAAACCTCTCACCTTTAGAATCAATTGGTTGATATTTTGAGAATTCAGTTGAATCATTTAAAGATAACATAGTTGAACGACGAGCTTGGTAAATTTCTCGAGTAACTTACCTTCGCATATCCGGAACCATACATTTTATTATTTCTTGTTTATCTGTTGGACGTTAGTTTAGTTTAGCATTAAATAATCACCTTTGTTAATCGTAGGCTAAATATAATTTTATTAATCTTACTTGGTACTTATACGTTAGTCCCTGTGGATTCGACAACCTGTACTTAATTTTCACTATACTAAAACTTGACAACCGTGCACTTGCGGTAGAATCGCTTCACACTATTCTTTGAAATATCTTTTGTTTAAAAATAAAGCGGTCAAGTTTTTGGCGCCGTTGCCGGGGACTAATCTGTATAATATCATACGAGATTAGTTAATTGTAATTTAGCTAATTCTTTTATTATTGCGTTTTTGTTTTTCTTTTTCTGTTTTCTTTTGTTGATCTTTGTTAATAATTTTGTGTATTTTGTTGTCTCCTTTTGTCTGTTTTGTACAGGAATCGCTCCTCTCATGCATGCTCAGAAGAGAGGAGCCCTTTCTCGAGCCTTTCGATCCGAAATGGAAAGAACTTTACTTAGGCGATTACGAGAAGCTCGAGTGATGGCAGATAAGAATGAAGCACAAAACCCAAGGTCAATGATGGACTTTGCGCAACCGGCATTTCATGGATCGTTGTCCAGTATTACGAGGCCGACGATTCAAGCGAACAATTTTGAGATCAAGCCGACGATCATACAAATGATACAGCACTCGGTTATGTTTGGGGGAGAGTCCACGGACGACCCGAATAATCACATCTCCAACTTTTTGGAGATTTGTGACACATTCAAACATAATGGCGTCTCCGACGACGCCATCAGGTTAAGACTTTTCCCCTTTTCATTGCGAGACAAAGCTAAGGCATGGTTGAATTCACTACCTGCAGGTTCTATAACAACATGGGAGGGGATGACGAAAGCGTTTTTATCAAAGTACTTTCCCCCTTCCAAGACGGCGAAGATGCGGAACGATATCACAACTTTTGGGCAGTTTGACCCCGAGACATTATATGAAGCGTGTGATCATTTTAAGGAATTGTTGAGGAGATGCCCACACCATGGTCTACCCATTTGGTTGCAGGTACAAACTTTCTATAATGGTTTATTTTCTTCTAACCGTTCAATGATTGATGCAGCATCTGGGGGATCAATAATGAGGAAGACGCCGGAAGAGGCATATAGCTTGTTGGAGGAAATGGCGTGCAATAGCTACCAGTGGCACTCAGAGAGGAGCACGCCACAGAAGCTAATAGGAGTCCATCAAGTGGACGAGATCACTGCTCTTTCGGCTCAATTAGAAGCCATGAACCGGAAGATAGACAACATGGGAGCGGCAGCAATGCAAGTCCAAGCTATCTTCTGTGAGCTGTGTGGAGGCGGTCATCCTGGCATCGAGTGTCAGGCAGGTAACCAGTTTAACCAATCTGTTGAGGCTGTGAATTTTGTAGGTAACAGGCCACCCAACAATTCATATTCGAATTATAACCAACCATGGAGGAACCACCCAAATTTGAGATGGTCGAATCAAGAGAATGTGTTGAACCCACAACCGCAGGCAGGGTTCACACAAAAGCCGAGTATGGAGGAACTTATGGCAAAGCTGATTTCGTCGACAGAGGTAAGGATGCAAAAGCAAGATGCATCGATCAAAAATTTGGAGGTGCAAATAGGGCAGTTGGCCACGTTGATTTCGGGGAGAACGCAAGGTACACTCCCAAGTGATTTTGTAAAGAATCCAAAGGAGCCATCAAATTGACAAGACAAGGAGGTGACAGTCCAGCTTGGGACTATAAATTAAGAACTTTCTCTTCATTCCTCGTATTTTGTTTTAATTCCTTGTGTTAGTTTGTTTTGTTGTTAGTTGTGTTTCTATTTTATCTGTGAATAAGTCCGTGTGTTTTTTATTGCAGGTGTGAAAGTAAGAGCAATAAGGATGTAGGCGAGGCAACCCAAGAGAAAGTGTTGAGAGAAAAATTTAATTTCTGTCTTCTGGTGTTGGCGATCGATCGAGACAAAATCTCGATCGATCGCCCAAAGCGTTTAAATTGGTGTTTGAACACTGCCTCGCTCGATCGATCGAAATTTTTTTTCGATCGATCGAGCGAGAGAAAACTTTGAAAAAAAAATAGGGCACCGAAGATAAATCTGCACTTTACAAAACACTTTCTCTCCTACTCCACAACAGAACCCTAGTCGCCTCTTCCAATTTTTGCACCAAATCTCATCCTATTTCCATCAAATTTCCAATTTACTTCCACTTTTGGAAGTAATATTTGTTCTAATGAGATTTTCATTGCAGATTTGAAAATTGCAAGGCAAATTGGGTAGAAGTGCATCAAAAAGGAATTCCAAGCCAAGTGCTAAACTTTTCCAAGATCGGATTTTTAAGCGGTAATTGGTTCCAAATCTCAAAGATTGTATCTTTTGGTGAATTTTTTTTGAATTGTAGTAGAATTGGGTTAGGAAGGATTTAAACTTGGAGGAAGTTTTGTGGTGTTAAAGGGTGTTGGATTTACAGTGTTGTGTGGTGTTAGTTGAAGTTGATTGAGTTAGTTGGGAATAATTTAGCAAGAAAATGTCGTCCAGAAAGAGGTCAAAGCAGGCGGAGGCTTCCCAAAAGCAAAAGCAGGCGGAGGCCACCGTTTTTGAGCCAGGGTATGACGAACAGAAGTTTGTCAATGCCACAATTGCTGAGTTATATCCCACCTATCATAAGAAACCCCTGAGCCGTGAAAGGGGAATGAGCATGGATAAATTGGAGTGTCCTGTCATTAGGACAGTACGGCGAAAAGGGTGGTTTCAATTTGTTCAGACACCGATTGATGCTGTGGTGCCACTGGTGAGGGAGTTTTACACAAATCTTCGAGCTGTTAAACCAGGGCACCAAGTAAGTGTTTATGTTCGAGGGAAGGATGTGTTGGTGGATCGAGCCGCAATCAATAATATTCACCGGATGCCTTTCATTCACAACTGTGCATATCAATCTTTCAAGAATAGCAAGATTGACTACGATGAGGTATTGACAGTTATTGGCAAGCCGGGAGTGGATTGGCAAAGGAATGATAAAGCAGAGCCACAGTTGGTTCTAAAGAAGCATTTGAAGCCAGAGGCCCAAGCATGGTTTTCATTTGTCGCCTCGCGGGTCATGCCATCGACCCACACTTCTGAGGTGACAAAAGACAGAGCAGTCCTGGTATATGCCATCCTCTCAGGGAAGGAAGTGGACTTCGGCGAGATCATCAGTGATCACATTCAAGAGATTGGGAGCAGCCCACCGACCTCCGCACTACCGTTTCCATCCACGATCACTGCTTTATGTCAGCGGTACAGAGTGACATGGGGGGAAGATGATGAGCTACTTCCGCCGAAGACACCGATCATTGTGGACGGTCCACCACCACCTACAGGCCGAAGAAGGGCTGCCCCACAACCCTCGGACACTACACAAGCTGGAGCATCATCCTCTGCTGCAGAACATACACGTGTTACTTTGGACTCTCTTCATAGGGATCTCCAAGATATTCGCCTGGAGCAGCAGAGCATTCACAGCATGCAGCGGGACATTCACAGCATGCAGAGAGCATTGCAGATGGACCTTGAGCAGGTAGCTCAGCGTCAGATGGAGTTCATGCACTATCAGAGTGCATGGAACACTGCCATGGCCCAGGGCTTTCCAGTTCCCGCCGGAGCCACACTTTGCACCTTATCATCCGCATGCACCTCCACCTTCTGAGTACCCACCATTTCCGCCATATCAGGGCAAGGAGCACCACTACCCAGTTCCCCCTCCGGAGCATGATGAGGACGATGATCAGTGACGATCATCGTCATGGTATGTGTCTTTGCCTTTGCATTTATTTTTCTTGTTCATTGAGGGCAATTCACATGCTAAGTTTTGGGGGGTTTTTTTGTGTATTTGTATATATCTTGCTTTTGCACATATTGCTACTTGTCTTGTTCCCCTACCTTGCATGACTTCATGATGTTGTGACTGATTCATCCTTGAGCATTACCATCAAAATTTTTTTTCTTTCTTGTGAGTTAATCTTGAGAAATGAAGAATTAGATTTGCAACGGTAAGACATGATGAAATTAATCCTCATCTAGATAGGAGTCATGGAAATGTTTAACTTGTTTGTATTTTTCCTTTGTTAACCATATGTCAAAACTGAGGAATTATTTGAGCACTTATTGAGTCATGATTGAGTGAAGTATGTATTGATTAAATTGAAAATTTGTGTTAACTATGATGAGTCTTGAGTATCTTAGATAACTCTACAGTTTAGTTGAAAGCACTTTGAGGCGAAATTTATAATTAGGAACTAGACTTGGAGATGATTTAGGCGATCTTTGGACCGTTTGAGCCTTTCAAGCCTACCTGTTATACATTATTCCTTAGTGTCCCCTTTTGAGCCTTATTGAAAAAAAGAATGGTATATGCATTGCATATGATTAGACCCCCATTCGGCATTCTTGGCAAACTCATTATACCCACCTTGGTTTGAGCCTAAAAGAACAATTTTATCCATCCCTAGGAGAGTATAATGAATCTCATTCATTGCACGAAATTGTTATATGCAAATGAGTTCAAAAGGAACAAAAGAATGAGCAAAGAAAAAGAAAAGATGTAGAGAAAAGCCTTGAAAAGAAAAATTCAAATAAGACCCAAAGTGGCCAAGGACTGATTTTATTATACTCTCTTCTTTGAATTCATCCTACCTTTTCTTTGAAGCCGACACCAAAAGGCCTAACGTATAAGCTTTTAAGACCTTTTGATCCAAGTCTAGGGAATAATTACATTAATGGAGAAGTGCTCGATAGTAAATTTGTAGAGTAGTTCAAAGTAATCTTGACTAGGAGTTGATATGGCACATGTTGATCTTAAAGATATATATGTAACTCATGTTTGACAATAGCACACACGCACGTTCCGATGTTGCGATGTATTGTTTAACTTAGGAGAAATTGCTTCTTGTTAAGTGTTGAATGACTTTTATTGATGTGTAAGTAGGATTTCTGAGTTTTTACGTATGTTGTAAAGATGATTCATGCTTAGTATCGAGTTTAACTTTTCTCTTTGAGCTTATTGCTTGCTCGAGGACGATCAAGTCTAAGTTTGGGGGAGTTGATAGGCTTATATTTTAAGTGTTTTTAACTATAATTTCTTCCCATTTTCCGTACTTTTTCCTGGATGATATTATGCTTTTTGGTGTTTATTCGTTTGTTTCAGGAAATTAGTTCGGAAGTGGAAGAAATGAGCTAATATGAAGATAACGGGCGAAATCGAGGCGAGAAAGAGTTGAAATTGAGGAAGTAAGATTTTCGGAATCTCGATCGATCGAGATTATGTCTCGATCGATCGAGCCAGACAGTGCGCTGAGAAGAAAAGAATTTCAAGTCTCGATCGATCGGAACAAAATCTCGATCGATCGAGCGAGGCAGTAACTTCAGAGCTGATTTTTTCAAAGTCTCGATCGATCGGTAGAACATCTCGATCGATCGAGCGAGGCAGTGAGTTTCAAAGGCTGACATGAACAGTGCACCGATCGATCGGACACAAATCTCGATCGATCGAGACGCAAATCCGGGAAAATCTTATCTTCCATTTTTGAAATGATTTTTTGAGGTATAAAAGGATAAATCACTTCCAAATAAAGGGATACCTTACCAGACGTGAATTAGGTCGAGAACAAGCAGCCCTAGCCGCCGCCTAACGCCGCCAAAGGAGATTCAATCTCCGTTCTTCGTCCAAAGTCGAGCCAATCCATTCCGGAGTGCAAGGAAGGAACAAGAGAAGAAATCACGGTGCAACGCACGGATTCATCCACCGTTTATCGTATTTCTAAACTTTAATTTCTTTGATTTTCAATTCATTTGATGTTTTTGAGGTCGAGAGACAATAAAACTCTTATGTATTTGATTTGAATTAAATCTAGTTTATTTTATTCGAGTTTTAGTTTCGTTGTGTTTGATTATTGATTCAATTGTGTTTGAGCGTATTGATTGCTATTGTTCATAAATTAATTGTTTGTGTAGATCAAAGTCTAGCTAGCTTTGATTGAATCTGAGAGTTATAACTGAGATCGAGAGATAACGTTGTAACGCGCTCCATTATTTATGATGTATGTTATGATTGAGATCGAGAGATGATATCGCATACGTGAGAACTTGGAATCGAGAGATTTATGTTGGGATATGCCCTAAGACAAGTCATTAGATGATTGTTTAAGACATACAATGTTTATGGATTTATGAATGGCAATTCATTATTATATATTATTCTTTTAACTGTGCATTGTGAATTAATATATATATGTTAATGTCCTTAGAATAATATTGTATTATTCTTAAAGATGTTCCTAGTCAAGTATTATCGTGAATGGGATAATGATAATACGTAGAGACTAGTATATGTTGATCGATGAATTGTTCATTGATATGAGATATCAAATCAACATATGGGTACATGTTAGAGAACGATGTACTGAACAGACCCACCATGAGAATGCAACATGGATAGTTATATGATCGTCATATGCAATTCTCATAGTGATAATAATGTATGTAATCCTTACGACTTGTGATCATCAGAGATCCCAACATAAGGAGTTATGTATCTTGATATCGTCAAACGTTACCCGTAACAGGGTATACTATAAAGGAGACTATTGGATACACTACGAATTATGTAGAGGGATGTTGACTGATCGAGATAGGATTTGTCCCTCCTATATAACAGGAGATGTGTTTGGCCCTTGATCAAGTGAGAACTAAAATGCATGGCCATGCTCGAATGAGTCGATATGAGATATCGAGCTTATTCGTTTATTCTAGTTCTACTTGGGGATCAAGAAATAGAGATTGAATATACGAGTATGACTATTCCATGACTCGTGTTCAATCTAAACACAAAGGACAAAGGGATTAAGTTACATGATTAATATTGTCACAAGTTCTAAAGGTTATGTCGAGTCATTGACATTCTCGTAATTTGGGTAGCATCGATGTGTTGCTAGATACCGCTCGATGCTTGCGACATAAAATGAGATTTTATGTCACTGCCAACATTACGAGATCCTATCGGGTCGCACAAAAAGATTAAATCGAGAAGGGAAATTAAATTCATGGGATGAATTAAATAATTAAGAGGAGTCTTAATTAATTATCATAAGGATTAATTAAATCATGGGCTTAAGCCCATGAAGCTTTAAGAAAGCCTTTAATTAATTATATTTAATATGATTGCAAGGTGATTAATTGGAAGACAATTCATAACACTAAAAACCCTACACAAGCAAGAGCAAAACGGCCGCATCATCACAAGAGCTCTCGGCCTCCTTCAAAGTCGAGGGGTTCTTGGTGGTTTGGTGGTTGTTTCGATTGTGAATCGAGTTTGTTTCGTGTATAGGATTAATAACAAGTCTAGCAACTTGTTATTAAACCATCCCTTCGTTCGATTCGATCGTGTGGATACCGTTGAGGCAAAACCATTCGTGTTTTGCTATTGACTCGGAGAAGGCGTAGGACGTGGTGCAGCTCCGTGGATTCGGCTTCAAACACGCTACAAGGGTAAGACACTTGTAATTCTCTAATCCGATATGAATCCCTATGTATAGATCGCTGGTTTGTAATCCCAAAATTTTATTCCGCTGCGTTGTATGCTCATGGGGTTACTTACAGTGGTATCAGAGCCGTGTACAAGGCTCATATCGGATTTTATGTGGTTAAATAGTTTAATCATGTTAGAATTAATATTGCATGCTATTTAAAACTGTATTTTCATATATGATATGGAAAAATCGATTTTGTGAAGATCATCGTATGATAATATATATGATATAATTGACGGATCGAAATATATGATAATTCGTGATCAAAAACCGGAACATGGCTCGTGTAGGCTCACGGCCGAGGCCACCTAGGTGCTAGGGTTTCGAACCCTAGTCACCATGGCTCGGCCGCCGCTACAAAGTGGCTAGGGTTTTGAACCCTAGTCAAATTGGCCTCTCGGCCGCCGCCTAAGAGCTAGGGTTCGGACCCTGGCTCGAGCATGGGTCAAGCCGTCGCACTATCTAGGGTTTTGAACTCTTTTGGCTCGATAAAGTATTGAGAAGGTGCAAGTTGGCTCGATAGAATCAAGATGGTGCAAGGCGGCTAGGGTTTTGAACCCTAGCAGCGCCGCACCCAAGTCCGCCGCATGGACCATGGCTCGGCCATGGGCTAGGGTTTCGAACCCTAGGCCCACTATTGGTCCAGCCGTGGGTCTTGGTTCGAATCATGGTGGTTCGTGTTTTAGTCGCTTTAGTTCGTGGCATGTGATGTCCCGAGCGTACGATAATTTTTCAAAAATTATTTTACAGTTTTAATTAGAATTAAATTTAAATTGTTTAGAATTTAATTAATTAAATGTTAATGCATGCTTTATGTGTTGTTTGAGCATGGTGCGTGGTTATAGCCCTTTGACCTATTAGATAGGATTTGTGAATGATTGTAATTTATAATACGACCTGCGTGTCGTGCTTTTCTCTATTTCATTCTAAATGTTATCCCTCCCCTATGTTCCCCTCGAATGTGAATCGAGGAATTCTATATCTTGTAAAATAGTGTAGTTTATTTTATTGATGGTGATCAATGAAGATGGAGCATCGTGCCGGGATGAGGAGGCCATTCACAAATTGGAGCCAAAGGAAGGTGCTTATGAAGTTACCTTAGGTTGACTCATAGGAGTTTCTCATTGGCTTGAGAAACTCATTAGTAGGGGCTATAACCATGTCACGTTTTAATTATGTATGTTGATGCATGATTTATCTTATGTTTTAGTTTGATAATAGTATTACACATATATGTAGATATGTATACAACTATATGTAGTGGACATATTTTAAATTATCAAATTAATCATGAGATCAATAAATCCCTCTAAAATATTAAGTTTTAGATGCCTTCCAAATAAAAGTACTCGTCAATAACTTCGATTGTACATGTGTGGGTTTGCCAAAGCAAAGCACCGTGGCAATCTTAGTAAGGCGCGAAAGGATAAAAGTGATATCCGTCATACTTTAATTGGGTACGACTTAACTAGGTTATCTCAATAGGATTGGAAACCTAGAGGCATGGGTTGGATTATAATTCATTTGATGAATTGAACAAAGTGTTGTTCGTCCAACTATCCAAGAATTATATGTGATGTAATTGACAAAGTGTTGTCTACCTAAATAACCGAGTCTTGGGCGATTAGCCAAAGCTAACTCAAGATTAAGTGAAATATGGATCTTGGCCCACTAAAGGTTTCGAGGGTTGATATTTTTCAAACAAAATAGTGGGAGTGTCATTTAATATAAGACCATGTTAAATGATTTAAATCATAAACTTATTTTGCATATTTATATTGTAGATATCCATGGCAACTACAAACGTTACTAGCACTTTATCACTGCGATCGGCCTTGAGAAGGACAAATTAAATGGGACAAATTTCCTAGACTGGCATAGGAACTTGAGGATAGTCCTCAAACAAGAAAAGAAACAATATGTTCTAGAGGAACCCTTGCTCGCTGAGGAACCTCCCCTAACGGCTACTAGAACTGAAAAAGATGCTTACAAGAAGCATCAGAGTGACGCACTTGATGTTGGGTGCCTCATGCTTGCCACCATGAACTCTGAGCTTCAGAAGCAACATGAGGAAATGGAGGCGTTCGATATGATCGAACACTTAAAGCAGTTGTACCAACAGCAAGCTAGACAAGAGAGGTATGACGTCTCTAAAGCGTTATTCCAGTGCAGGATGGTAGAAGGAAGCTTAGTTGGAACTCATGTGCTCAAGATGATTGGGTACATTGAGAATCTGGACAAGCTAGGTTTTCCATTGGACCAAGAGTTGGCCACTGATGTAATCTTGCAATCGTTGCCGGAGAGCTTCAGTCAATTTGTAGTAAATTACAATATGACTGATATGGAAAAGACTCTACCCCAGTTGCTTGGTATGTTGAGAACATATGAAGCAAATACAAAGAAGACTAAGGCCACAAATGTTCTTATTGTGAATAAGGGCAAAGGAAGGGCCAAAGCTAAAGGCAACAAGAAAGCAAAGAAAGTCTTTGCTAAATCTAAGCCAAAGTCTTCTGCACTAAAGCCAAAGGGAGGGATAGCAAAGGAAGGGAACTGTTTCCATTGCGGTGAGACCGGCCATTGGAAAAGAAACTGCAAAGTATATCTGGAGGATCTAAAGAAAGGAAGTGTGACTTCCGCTTCAGGTATTTTTGTTATAGAAGTCAATTTACCTACTTCTTCATCTTGGGTATTAGATACTGGATGTGGATCTCACATTTGTGTAAATGTGCAGGATCTCAAAAGGAGTAGGGCATTGGCAAAAGGTGAAGTTGATCTCCGAGTTGGAAATGGAGCAAGAGTTGCTGCATTAGCTATAGGAGATTATCATTTAGCTTTACCTTCTGGTTTATCGTTGATTTTAAAAGACTGTTATTTTGTGCCTTCAATTACTAAAAACATTATATCTATTTCTTGTTTGGACAAGTATGGTTTTTCATTTATAATAAAGGACAATTGTTGTTCTATTTATTTAAATGATATGTTTTATGCTAATGCACAAATGGTGAATGGTCTTTATGTATTAAATCTTGATATGCCTATCTATAACATAAATACTAAAAGGATTAAAAATAATGATTGTAATCCGACTTATCTCTGGCACTGTCGCTTGGGCCACATAAACGAGAACCGCATATCTAAACTTCATAAGGATGGAGTATTAGATTCATTTGATTTTGAATCATATGAAACATGCGAATCTTGTTTAATGGGCAAGATGACTAAAGCCCCTTTCAAGGGACATGTTGAAAGGGCAAATGTTTTATTGGGACTAATACATAGTGATGTATGTGGACCAATAAGTACACAAGCTAGAGGTGGTTTTCAATACTTCGTTACATTTACTGATGACCTCAGTAGATATGGGTATGTGTACCTAATGAAACATAAGCATGAAACCTTTGAAAAGTTCAAAGATTTCAAGAATGAAGTACAAAACCAACTTGGCAAAAGTATCAAAATCCTTCGATCAGATCGAGGAGGAGAATACTTAAGCCAAGAGTTTCATGACTATCTAAAGGAGTGTGGGATAGTCCCACAACTCACTCCTCCGTATACTCCACAATGGAATGGTGTATCCGAGAGGAGAAATCGAACCTTGTTAGACATGGTTAGATCAATGATGAGTCATGCAGATCTTCCGATATCATTTTGGGGACACGCTCTAGAAACAGCGATTTTCTTACTGAACCGTGTTCCATCTAAATCAGTGGAAAAGACACCATATGAGATATGGACTGGGAAGCGTCCTAGTATGTCTTTTATGAAGATTTGGGGTTGTGAGGCTTTCGTTAGACGTCACGCCACTAACAAACTTGGACCCAAATCTGATAAGTGTTTATTTGTGGGGTATCCTAAGGAAACGAAAGGATACTATTTCTATTATCCCACCGAGAACAAAATAGTTGTTGCTCGGACTGGTGTATTTCTTGAAAGAGAATTTATTTCTAGAAAAACCAGTGGGAGAAAAATAGAACTTAGTGAAGTTCAACCACAAGAAAACACTGAACCTGAAATTGAGATGGAAACAGAGCAGGCACCACAAACTGTTGTGGAAGAAGCACCTGCTCAAGAGACACAAGCCCAGCGTAGGTCTGTAAGAGTACACCGGGAGCCAGAGAGATATGGATTTCTTGTGACTCAACAAGGTGACTTACTACTTATTGATGAGGATGAGCCGTCATCTTAGTCAACAAGCTATAATGGGCAATGATTCTGAGAAATGGCAAGAAGCCATGAAATCTGAGATGGAATCCATGTATGCAAACCAAGTATGGACTTTGGTTGATCCACCTGAAGGGGTACGACCCATAGGGTGCAAATGGATTTTCAAGAAAAAGACCGATATGGATGGTAATGTACAAACCTATAAAGGTCGGCTGGTTGCAAAAGGATTCAAACAAATTCATGGTATTGACTATGATGAAACCTTTTCACCAGTGGCCATGGTTAAATCCATAAGGATCTTACTTGCAATAGCTGCATTTCATGATTATGAAATCTGGCAGATGGATGTCAAAACAGCTTTCCTTAATGGAAATCTGCTCGAGGATGTGTACATGACACAGCCCGAGGGTTTTGTCGATCCAAAGGATGCTGGAAAAATATGCAAGCTACAACGATCCATTTATGGATTGAAGCAAGCTTCTCGGAGTTGGAATCTTCGTTTTGATGATGCAATCAAAGAGTTTGGTTTTATCAAAAATGAAGATGAACCTTGTGTCTACAAGAAGGTCAGTGGGAGCGTAATCATTTTCCTAGTGTTGTATGTAGATGACATACTTCTTATTGGAAATGATATCCCTGCCTTGCAATCTGTAAAGATTTGGCTAGGGAATTGCTTTTCGATGAAAGACTTAGGAGAAGCTACCTATGTGTTAGGAATCAAGATCTATAGAGATAGATCGAGAAGGCTTCTTGGTCTAAGTCAAAGTACATACATAGACAAGGTGCTTAAAAGGTTTAGCATGCAAGAATCCAAGAAAGGATTCGTGCCTATGACACATGGTATTTATCTCTCGAAGGAACAGTGTCCTTCAACACCAGATGAGAGACAACGCATGAGTAAGATTCCATACGCATCAGCTATTGGATCTATCATGTATGCCATGATATGTACTCGTCCCGATGTATCGTATGCTTTGAGCATGACGAGCAGATATCAAGTTGATCCAGGTGAAGGTCACTGGATTGCTGTCAAGAACATCCTGAAGTACTTGAGAAGGACTAAGGATACATTCTTGATTTATGGAGGTGAGGAAGAGCTCAATGTAATGGGTTACACTGATGCGAGCTTCCAAACCGACAAAGATGATTTTCGATCGCAATCTGGATATGTGTATTGCCTGAATGGAGGTGCTGTGAGCTGGAAGAGTTCAAAGCAAGAAACAGTAGCCGATTCTACAACGGAAGCTGAGTATATTGCTGCCTCGGATGCAGCAAAGGAAGCTGTTTGGATGAGGAAGTTCATTTCTGAACTTGGAGTGGTGCCTAGCATTAAAGATCCGATAGAACTCTATTGTGACAACAATGGAGCGATCGCATTGGCTAAGGAACCAAGATCTCACCAAAGATCCAAGCACATACTTAGGCGTTTCCATTTCATTCGAGAAATCGTTGAAAGGGGAGATGTTAAAATATGCAAAGTACCAACAGATGATAATGTATCTGACCCATTGACGAAGCCGCTGTCACAGCAGAAGCATGATCGTCATACTAGATCTCTAGGCATTAGGTATATGTCTGAGTGGTCTTAGTGCAAGTGGGAGATTTGTTGGGATATGCCCTAAGACAAGTCATTAGATGATTGTTTAAGACATACAATGTTTATGGATTTATGAATGGCAATTCATTATTATATATTATTCTTTTAACTGTGCATTGTGAATTAATATATATATGTTAATGTCCTTAGAATAATATTGTATTATTCTTAAAGATGTTCCTAGTCAAGTATTATCGTGAATGGGATAATGATAATACGTAGAGACTAGTATATGTTGATCGATGAATTGTTCATTGATATGAGATATCAAATCAACATATGGGTACATGTTAGAGAACGATGTACTGAACAGACCCACCATGAGAATGCAACATGGATAGTTATATGATCGTCATATGCAATTCTCATAGTGATAATAATGTATGTAATCCTTACGACTTGTGATCATCAGAGATCCCAACATAAGGAGTTATGTATCTTGATATCGTCAAACGTTACCCGTAACAGGGTATACTATAAAGGCGACTATTGGATACACTACGAATTATGTAGAGGGATGTTGACTGATCGAGATAGGATTTGTCCCTCCTATATAACAGGAGATGTGTTTGGCCCTTGATCAAGTGAGAACTAAAATGCATGGCCATGCTCGAATGAGTCGATATGAGATATCGAGCTTATTCGTTTATTCTAGTTCTACTTGGGGATCAAGAAATAGAGATTGAATATACGAGTATGACTATTCCATGACTCGTGTTCAATCTAAACACAAAGGACAAAGGGATTAAGTTACATGATTAATATTGTCACAAGTTCTAAAGGTTATGTCGAGTCATTGACATTCTCGTAATTTGGGTAGCATCGATGTGTTGCTAGATACCGCTCGATGCTTGCGACATAAAATGAGATTTTATGTCACTGCCAACATTACGAGATCCTATCGGGTCGCACAAAAGATTAAATCGAGAAGGGAAATTAAATTCATGGGATGAATTAAATAATTAAGAGGAGTCTTAATTAATTATCATAAGGATTAATTAAATCATGGGCTTAAGCCCATGAAGCTTTAAGAAAGCCTTTAATTAATTATATTTAATATGATTGCAAGGTGATTAATTGGAAGACAATTCATAACACTAAAAACCCTACACAAGCAAGAGCAAAACGGCCGCATCTTCACAAGAGCTCTCGGCCTCCTTCAAAGTCGAGGGGTTCTTGGTGGTTTGGTGGTTGTTTCGATTGTGAATCGAGTTTGTTTCGTGTATAGGATTAATAACAAGTCTAGCAACTTGTTATTAAACCATCCCTTCGTTCGATTCGATCGTGTGGATACCGTTGAGGCAAAACCATTCGTGTTTTGCTATTGACTCGGAGAAGGCGTAGGACGTGGTGCAGCTCCGTGGATTCGGCTTCAAACACGCTACAAGGGTAAGACACTTGTAATTCTCTAATCCGATATGAATCCCTATGTATAGATCGCTGGTTTGTAATCCCAAAATTTTATTCCGCTGCGTTGTATGCTCATGGGGTTACTTACAATTTAGAGTTATAAGGTTTTGATAACTTATGCAACTTTGAATTAGTAAATAGGTGCACGAGAGTGACTTATTCTAATTTATTGTTAGTTTCTTTATAGCTCGAGAGAGTGCATCGAATAATAGAGAAAACCTTTCACCTTTAGAATCAATTGGTTGATATTTTGAGAATTCAGTTGAATCATTTAAAGATAACATAGTTGAACGACGAGCTTGGTAAATTTCTCGAGTAACTTACCTTCGCATATCCGGAACCATACATTTTATTATTTCTTGTTTATCTGTTGGACGTTAGTTTAGTTTAGCATTAAATAATCACCTTTGTTAATAGTAGGCTAAATATAATTTTATTAATCTTACTTGGTACTTATACGTTAGTCCCTGTGGATTCGACAACCTGTACTTAATTTTCACTATACTAAAACTTGACAACCGTGCACTTGCGGTAGAATCGCTTCACACTATTCTTTGAAATATCTTTTGTTTAAAAATAAAGCGGTCAAACTCCCATTAACATGCTTTACCAAAACAAACAACACACACCCCAAATAAACATGCCACGACCCCTAAAATCCCAACATATATCACATGCACCCTGAAATGTATCTCTCCAATAACATTAATTCAATCCCATGAATTAACACCCAAATCATCATAATTTAAAATTAATGATTAAAATCACATAATCATTTCAGGGATATCACAATACTCCCCTACTTATAAGATTTCGTCCCCGAAATCAAACATGCTCACCAACATGAAGTAAAACAATACATAAACGCATACCAGAAAACAGTTCTGGATAGTGCTGCACCATGTGTCGCTCTGTCTCCCACGTAGCCTCCTCGACACCCCTACGATCCCACTGAACCTTGATCATAGGAATAACCTTGTTCCGAAGTCTGCGGTCTGCTCTATCTAGAATCCTGATAGGCCGCTCCACGTAGGAAACATCGGACTCAATCTGCACCTCTGAAGGCTGCAACACATGTGAAGGATCCGGCTCATACTTCCTCAGCATAGACACATGGAATACATCGTGTATACCAGACAGAGAGGGCGGTAAACCCAAACGGTACGCCAGAGTACCCACACGCTGTAAGATCTCATACGGCCCCACATACCTCGGGGACAACTTCCCTCGCATACCAAACCGTACTACCCCTCTGAAAGGCGAGATTTTCAGAAAGACTCTATCGCCTAACTGAAACTCCAACGGTCTACGCCGCTGATTGGCATATGCTGCCTGTCTGTCCTGAGCTGCCTTCATCTTTCTTCTGATAACCTTAACTTTCTCTTCCATTTCCTGAACCAACTCTGGTCCTCCAACGGACTTACGATCCATGTCATCCCAACACAAGGGTGACCTACAACGCCTACCATAGAGGGCCTCGAAAGGAGCCATCTGTATACTTGCCTGGTAGCTGTTGTTGTAAGAGAACTCCACCAAGGCTATCGAGTCCTGCCATGAAGTGTCAAACTCTAGCACACAAGCTCTCAACATATCTTCGAGCGTCTGTATCGTACGCTCAGCTTGTCCGTCCGTCTGAGGGTGATAGGCTGTGCTCAACCTCAACTCTGTACCTAGAGCTGACTGCAGACCCTCCCAGGAGTGAGATGTGAACCGCGGATCTCGATCGGACACTATCGAAACAGGGATCCCGTGCAGTCTCACCACATCTCTGACATATACATGTGCCCTCCTCAAGTGCGTATATGTCATACAGTAGGGAATGAAGTGAGCCACTTTAGTCAATCTGTCCACGACTACCCATATAGCATCGAAACCCGAAACAGTCCTCGGTAAGTGGGTCACGAAATCCATAGACACGTGCTGCCACTTCCACTCGGGTATCTCCAAACTCCTTAGCTCACCTCCAGGCCTCTGCCTCTCAGCCTTCACCTGCTGACAAATCAAACAACGCTTGACGAATGAAGTAACATCCTGTTTCATTCGCCTCCACCAGAACTGGCTGTATAAATCCTTATACATCTTCTTCCCGCCTGGGTGGATACTCATCCTGCTGCAATGAGCTCGCTGTAATAAACCCTGACGCAACTCGGGTGCATCTGGAACCACCCATCTGTCGCCAAGTCTCAGAGAACCGTCCTCAGCCACTCTGAACCTCGATGGCTGACCTGAATGAACCACTAACATCCATCTCTGAACCTCTGCATCGGTCCCCTGAGCCTTCCTGATGTGATCATAAATAACAGGCTCAGCTAGCAAGGTCAATACCTGTACTGGTGAAGCAGACACATCATAATCAAATCCCAAATGGCAGTAGGAGCCCAACATAGCTGATAGACACATGGCATCCTCTGCTGTGCTCCTCACCTTCCGACTCAAAGCGTCGGCTGTCAGATTTGCTTTCGCGGGATGGTATAGGATTTCACAATCATAATCCTTTAGCAGGTCCATCCATCTCCTCTGCCTCATGTTCAGCTCAGCCTGTGTAAACAAGAACTTCAGGCTCTTGTGATCAGTGAAGATGGTAAATGAGGTACCGTAAAGTAGTGTCGCCATATCTTCAAGGCGAACACTATAGCTGCCAACTCCAGATCATGGACTGGATACCTCGTCTCATGTGGCTTCAACTGTCTCGAAGCATAAGCCACTACATGTCTGTCCTGCATCAGTACGCACCCTAAGCCCTGTAGCGATGCGTCGGTATAAAGAACAAATCCTTTGTTCTCCTTGGGAATCACTAGAACTGGTGCAGTAGTCAGTCTGTGCTTCAATTCCCTGAAACTCTGCTCACAAGCCTCTGACCAACAAAATGAGACTCCCTTCTGAGTCAGCTGTGTAAGTGGCTTGGAGATCTTTGAGAAACCCTCGACGAAACGTCGATAATAGCCAGCCAGACCAAGAAAACTTCGAATCTCACTGACTGAAGTATGGGCAGACCAATCCATAACCGCCTCTATCTTCCTCGGGTCTACTGATATCCCCTCTCGTGATATGATATGGCCAAGAATGCAACACTGCTCAGCCAAAACTCACACTTGCTGAGTTTGGCGTACAACTGATGATCTCTGAGGATCTGGAGCACTATCCTCAGATGATCGGCATGATCCTCCTCACTCCTTGAATAGACCAGGATGTCATCAATGAATACGATCACAAACTGATCGAGGTACTCCTGAAATACTCTGTTCATCAGGCTCATAAATGTAGCAGAGGTATTCGTCACACCGAAAGGCATCACCAAGAACTCATAGTGTCCATACCGAGTTCTAAAAGCCGTCTTTTGGACATCACCAGCTCTAACCCGCACCTGGTGATAGCCTGACCTTAAGTCTATCTTTGAGTACACCTCTGTACCCTGAAGCTGATCGAACAGATCATCTATCCTCGGAAGTGGATATCTGTTCTTCACTGTGGCCTTGTTCAGTTGCCTGTAGTCAATGCACAGACGCATTGAACCATCATTCTTTTTCACGAACAAGACTGGTGCACCCCAAGGCGATACACTAGGTCGGATGTATCCTTTGTCGAGGAGCTCCTGTAACTGTACTTTCAGCTCTCTCAGCTCTGCCGGTGCCATCCTATATGGGGCACGAGAAATGGCTGATGTCCCTGGCAGCAGCTCAATAGCAAACTCAACATCCCTGATAGGCGGAAACCCTGGAATCTCATCTGGGAACACATCAATGAACTCTGCCACAACCGGTATGTCTTCGGCTCTCACTTCCTTTTTCTCAGATACATCCACGACATAAATCATGTAACCTGTGTGGCCGCGCTCCAATAATCGCGCCATCTTAACCGCTGATATTACCGGAATCTTTGGACGAGAGTCGTCCCCATAGAAAGTCCACTGGAACCCCTGATCAGATAGAAAACGAACAATCCTCTTTTGGCAGTCTACCACAGCTCAGTATCTGCTCAATACATCAATGCCGATAATACAGTCAAAGTCTGCCATCTCTAACTGAATCAGATCGGCCCTCAGATCATTGCCCTCAAAATAAATGAGGCAATCAGATAACAGTCGGTCTACAATCACATGCTTTCCCGTGGGTGTCGAGACCATGAGAGGCGTGGGTAACAGAGACGAGCACAAACGGTGTCTCTCCACAAAAGCAGTAGATACAAAGGAATGGGAAGCACCTGTATCTATCAATATAAGTGCAGGGTACGTAAATAATGGCACGTACCAGCAATGACCTCCTCCGGGGCTGCCTCAGCCTGCTCCCTAGTCAGTGCATACACTTGACCCTGCGGCGGTCCTGCCGTCTGACCTCCCTGTGGTCGAGGTGCGAACTGCTATCTCTGTGGTGCCCTCCCAGCATCAAACCTTGGCCTATTCGTCCTTGAGTCTGCCTGACCTGCCCGATTGGGGCAACCTCGAGCCAAGTGGCCCACCTTGCCACAGACATAGCAACCCTGACAGTCCCGTGACAAGTGCCATCCTCCACAGTTGTTACACCTGCTTCCCACTGTCTTGTTCCCCTGTGTGGGTCCCCGATTGTTCTGCTTCTGCCCCTGAGACTTCTTCCCACCAAATCTGGAAGATGATGTGGCCCCACAAGCCTTGAACTGATCCCCTCGTGGCCTCAAACTATCAGTAACAGGCCTCGGTGGTGGTACTGAAGGGGGTACATCATCCTTATACGCGCCCACCGCAATCTCCGCCAACTCTGCCTGTGTTAGGGTGGTAGCGTTTATCGTGTACGCCCAAATTAACCCTTCTTCAGTTAATAACAAAAATATGTAGTAGTGGAAGTAGGGATCGATCTCACAGGGAAGGTAAATTTATTTTGTGTCAATTATCAAAGAACTAGTAACAATGGGGGGTTTGGACTGGATTACTACTACTTAGCAAATATCAAACTAATTAACGAGTCTAACTAAAATGATTAAAACTTATGGGATTAAAGCGATTCTTGGTTTTCAGGTAACCGTACTTTTGGAAAATTATCTTTTAGTCATCAAATCAAAACATTCAAATTCTTTCAATTATCTATCGATTGGAAATTCAATTCCTACTCATCTAATTCGTAGTCAAAGAGAAAACAGCATTCAATTCAACCCTTACCAAATCTCTAATCACCACTACAGCCGTTAATGATTAAATCAATGATAGTTTTCAAAACTAATGAGTTCGACAAATCTAATCAATAAAAACTACAGCCGTTAGAATTGATTACTCAAGCGTTTCTCCTAAGAATTCAATAACACCTACAGCCGGTTAATTATTAATCTTAGTTGTTTCTTAGCAAACTATCGATTATGTTATTGAATATTAGGTGATCGGTCTAATACACAAGCACAACAATCATGGAATTCGAATTCTGAGAAACCAATTGAAATCGAAGATTAATTCAACAATCAAACCGAATTTTCATAAAAGATTTAAATCCAAAAGTAGGTATCCCTTCAACCAAGAATCGAAGGGTTTTAGCCTAGCATAATTAAATCTAAAAGCAATAAAAATTCAATGGAAAACATTAAATAAATAAAGGAAAAGAAATTACTAATATAAATCACGATTCCGGCTTGTCAATTCCGGTTCCGTTCTTCGTCGTTCTTGAAGAAAACTTTGAAAGAAAATTAATCTAAAATCCTAAAATATTCTAAGAGTATGAAATTATGCTTAAAATGAGGTAAAAATCGTGTATATGAGGTATGGAGGCTGATGGAGTAGGGTAAAATCCATGTGGGAAGGAAAGAAATCAAGAATTTTAATTTTCCAAAATTCTATAGGCGTAATTACGCCTGAAAATGGCGTAAATACGCCTGGTGACGTGTCACAAAATGGCTTTCTGCGTTTCTGGCGTAATTACGCCTCAGAATGGCGTAGCTACGCCTGTAATGCCGTAGCGTTGGCGTAATTACGCTTGTGAATGGCGTAATTACGCCTGTCCTCCATTTTTCTGGCGAGTTTTGTATTTTGGCCATAACTTTCACATACGAACTCCGAATTCGACGAGTCAGCTATCCACGCGAAGATAACTCAAAGTTCTACAACTTTTATATGGACCACATTCCCAAAACTTGGCTGGAATACATAGAAATATGAGGAGAAAGGAGCAACATGTATCTTTGATTCCGGTTTTTTCCTCTTTTCTTCAACTTTATTGCTTCTTTCATCATTTTAGCTTGATTTCTTCACTTTTCCCTACATTTACACAAATATACGATTAGGTAGCATATGTATCAATTTATCCATCAAAATATACCAAATCGTAGACAATTAAGCGTAATAGATGTGTCTATTTCTAGTCACATCAAACACCCCCATACTTACTCTTTACTCGACCTCGAGTAAACAATCAAAACTACAATATTTTTGGTTGGCTCATAGGTTCATAACAAAGCAACTTGTCCTCACTTTACTGCCTCAACAATTTTAACATGCATAATAATGAATGACGGTGAAAAGTTAACAGTGGAACAAGTTCAATCCCTAAACATTTCGTACCCAACGAAGTAGTGAACGTGTGTGTGTGGTCATAAACAAGTGTTGTGTACAAATTATAGATTCAAAATATGCAAAGCCATAATAGTTCAAGTCATACACTAACACAAGTATAAGCTCACTTGCACATTCTTCTCCACTATCTTAGCTACTTTGCAAACATAAATCAAGTAGGTCTTTATTAGCTTGTAGCTTGGCCTAGGTATTGGCTTATGAAAGAAAGGGTAAGGATATTCAAACAAGAGAGTATGATGAAATGCACACTAAAAGCTTATCTTCTTGTATGAATTTTTCAACTTCGTTCTTTTTCACAAGGTTTATTTCAACACTTTTCTTCTTTTGTGCCTTGGCTCCCCTTGGAGTCATATTTTTATCTATTTTTTTCAAGGCATCCCTTTTTCTTTCATGCATTCCATTCTTTTGACAATTAAGCTCACAAATATACTTCAATGATTTCCAAGTGCATTTGAATGAAATACATCATACTCCCTTAAAAGGTATGGATTAAAATCACATTTAGGCTTAAAGGGTAGGATGATAAGCTAGTCAAGAAATGTTGAATGGGGGTCTTTAGTATGCTTAGCATACTACCATTCTTTTACATTTAAAGCTCAAAATAGGTACTAGAGAATGATTTTGTTTACATGGTAGGCTTGAAAGGCTCAAACGCATCAAAGATTGCCTATATCACTTTCATGTTTGCAAGTAGTCTAGACATACGCCTCAAAGAGCATGTAGTTAAGTTCTAGCATGTATTAGAGACTTCTTAAGACTATCACAAAATTTACACAATCTTCACTAAGTGATGCACACTTCACAAGTCATGACAATAATGTGCTCAAAATATTCAACTACTAAGTTAAAGTAAAATCTGCATTAGAGTTCAAAGTGTTCCAAGGTTAACAATTCACCTATGTTCAAAAGCATGCATGATATCAATTAGGTTTCATCATGGGCTAGTGATTCTAAGCATGCGTTCATTACTAGCTATGAGCTCAAAATTTTCAAATTTTTCGATTTTTTTTTTTTTTTTTGTATTTTTGTAATAGAAAAGCAATAACAAGCCACTAATCCCTCCCCCATACTTAAATCTTACATTGTCCCCAATGTAAGGCAAAAATATAAGAAAAGAGAAAAGTTTAAACTAAAAAGCAATAAAAAAAAAAAAGGTAAAAGGGAAACTAACTCCCCTTGGGTTGCCTCCCAAGCAGCGCCTCTGTTTAACGTCGGTGGCCCGACGCTATCCCTCTATCAAGGTGGTTGATGCAGTGTTGCTCTATCCTTCCTTAACCACCTCAATATCTTTTTCACTCCTCGGTATTTCGGTTGGTTGGTCTTTGAGTGGTTATGCCCAGTCCTTACTCCTTCGGCACGTGATTGACATGGTCGATCCGGAGGATGCTTCTTTCCAATGGTACGATCCTGCAATTGAGAAATAAGAGGATCAGCAGTATCATGAGTAGATAAAGCAGCAATAGTATGAACAGTATGCACAGGAGGGGGATCCATACCTCTCTTCTCGTCAAGGCCATCAGTAGCCTTTCCCATTTCCCACAACTCATCATTATCAAAATCAGAATCATAATCATCATGTATATCAATAGCGTAACTAGAATGCTCAAGAGGTTTAATGGGTTCATACATGTTGAATTTTTCAATTTCACCATTAGACTCCATGGTTATCAACCCGCTATTCATAGTGATTACTGAATTTGATGATTTCAAGAATGGTCTTCCTAAAATAATTAGACTAGAAGGATCACCATTTCTCATGTCTAAGACATAGAAATCGGCTGTGAAGACCAAATTCTTTACATGAACAACTACGTCCTCTATTATCCCCTTAGGTGTGACCATGGATTTATCAGCTAAGTGAATAACTGCTCTATTTCTTTTTAAAGGTCCCATCTTCAGTTGAGAGTACATTGAGTAAGGCAAGACATTTATGGACGACCCTAAATCGAGCATAGCCTTCTCAATCTTAATACCTCTAATCTCACATGGGATAAAGAACATACCTGGGTCCTTGCATTTAATGGGGATGCTTCTTTGGTTATCCGCCGAAACATTGTCATTGAGCTCGACCTTGGGCTGCCCCTTGTGTTCCTTGTTTTGATCCTCATTCACGGTTTCATGCAATGGGGCTTGCTCTTTGTAGCGTGGACTCATCTCGTAGAGGCCTTTGAGTCCGGCACCTTTCCTATTGTCCTTCAATGCTTGGGGGAAAGGGGGTGGTTCTTTATATTCAGAAAGTTTGTGGTACTTACCTCGTGGTTCCTCCCCTTGCATTGGCTCTTCAACATCTGTCTCTGTCTCCGTCATCTCTTCTTTTTGGGGTGGTGTCAGTACCACCTTTTCTTCAGCTGCATCTTCATTCACATTCACTGTGATAGCACTCACATTTTCCCGGGGGTTCATCTCTGGTTGTGATGGCAGTCCATTTGAAATCCTTGCTTCGATCTTGCTGATTGAAGTTGCCAATTGTCCCATCTGCGTCGTCAAGCTCTGGATGCTTGCCCTCGTCTCCTGTTGAAATTGTAAGCTATTTTCAGCAATAATTTGGATGCTATGTTCTAACCTGTCAGAGGGAGGGTGCACTGGCGGTGGTGGAGGTCGCTGATATGGCGGTCTGTAGGGTTGAGGTTGGTGCATCTGTGGGTTTCCATAGCCTTGGTTCGGATGGTCCCTCCACCCTTGATTGTAGTTGTTTGGTGGATGGTCATAATTCCTTTGTGGGGGACCTGGGAATCCTCCTGCAGCATTTACGTTCTCCGTGGTTGTCTCTTGTAGTGAGGGGCATGCGTCTGTGGAATGGTTCGCAGCCAGACAGATTCCACACGGCTTTGTCTTTCCTACATTTCCACCTGCCATACCACGCACAAGAAAAGTGAGGTCTATCAGTTGTTGTTCTAAGTTTGATACGTTTACCTCTTTTCTTTGCGGTTGTCCATGGCGCACAGATCCGAATTGTTGGGAGTTGGCCGCCATGTTAGCTATCAACCTTCTAGCTTCCTCCGCTGTTTTGTCTATAAATGCTCCTCCGCTTGCCGCATCCACTAAGTTCCTGTCAGAAGAAAGTAAACCTTCATAAAAGTATTGGATGAGAAGGTGTTCACTTATCTGGTGTTGTGGACAACTTGCGCACAACTTCTTGAATCTCTCCCAGTACTCGTGTAGTGATTCCTCGTAGAGCTGCTTCACACCATATATCTCTTTCCTCAAGTTCGTTGCCCGTGAAGCTGGGAAGTACTTTTCTAGAAATATTCTTTGTAAGTCAGTCCACGTGGTGATCGATCCGGATGGTAAGTAGAAGAGTCTTTTGCAGCGTCCTTTAGAGAAAACGGGAACGCTCTTAGCTTTATTTGATCCTCAGTGATTCCGGTCGGCTTCATGGTAGTGCACACCACGTGGAATTCCATCAGATGCTTATGTGGGTTTTCACCTGCAAGACCATGAAAAGATGGCAATAAGTGAATTAAACCAGATTTGAGTTCAAAATTTACGTTATTGGCCAGAGCAGGGAAACTGATGCAGAGCGGTTGTTGATCCAAGGTAGGATTTGCGAGCTGCCTCAAGCTTTGATTTGCAGCCATGTTGTTCCTTTCTTCCTCTTCAAGCAGCCTTGCTTCTCTCCTTCTCTGATGTAGCGTCCTCTCAATCTCAGGATCGTAGTAAAAGTTATCTTCGTGATTGAACGATCCACCTGTACTCATTAACAAACCAAAGTAGTAATGCGGGATAAAAAAATAAAAAAAAAATCGACACAAATAAATGTTGCCCTCCCCGGCAACGGCGCCAAAATTTGGTAGCGTTTATCGTGTACGCCCAAATTAACCCTTCTTCAGTTAATAACAAAAATATGTAGTAGTGGAAGTAGGGATCGATCTCACAGGGAAGGTAAATTTATTTTGTGTCAATTATCAAAGAACTAGTAACAATGGGGGGTTTGGACTGGATTACTACTACTTAGCAAATATCAAACTAATTAACGAGTCTAACTAAAATGATTAAAACTTATGGGATTAAAGCGATTCTTGGTTTTCAGGTAACCGTACTTTTGGAAAATTATCTTTTAGTCATCAAATCAAAACATTCAAATTCTTTCAATTATCTATCGATTGGAAATTCAATTCCTACTCATCTTATTCGTAGTCAAAGAGAAAACAGCATTCAATTCAACCCTTACCAAATCTCTAATCACCACTACAGCCGTTAATGATTAAATCAATGATAGTTTTCAAAACTAATGAGTTCGACAAATCTAATCAATAAAAACTACAGCCGTTAGAATTGATTACTCAAGCGTTTCTCCTAAGAATTCAATAACACCTACAGCCGGTTAATTATTAATCTTAGTTGTTTCTTAGCAAACTATCGATTATGTTATTGAATATTAGGTGATCGGTCTAATACACAAGCACAACAATCATGGAATTCGAATTCTGAGAAACCAATTGAAATCGAAGATTAATTCAACAATCAAACCGAATTTTCATAAAAGATTTAAATCCAAAAGTAGGTATCCCTTCAACCAAGAATCGAAGGGTTTTAGCCTAGCATAATTAAATCTAAAAGCAATAAAAATTCAATGGAAAACATTAAATAAATAAAGGAAAAGAAATTACTAATATAAATCACGATTCCGGCTTGTCAATTCCGGTTCCGTTCTTCGTCGTTCTTGAAGAAAACTTTGAAAGAAAATTAATCTAAAATCCTAAAATATTCTAAGAGTATGAAATTATGCTTAAAATGAGGTAAAAATCGTGTATATGAGGTATGGAGGCTGATGGAGTAGGGTAAAATCCATGTGGGAAGGAAAGAAATCAAGAATTTTAATTTTCCAAAATTCTATAGGCGTAATTACGCCTGAAAATGGCGTAAATACGCCTGGTGACGTGTCACAAATGGCTTTCTGCGTTTCTGGCGTAATTACGCCTCAGAATGGCGTAGCTACGCCTGTAATGCCGTAGCGTTGGCGTAATTACGCCTGTGAATGGCGTAATTACGCCTGTCCTCCATTTTTCTGGCGAGTTTTGTATTTTGGCCATAACTTTCACATACGAACTCCGAATTCGACGAGTCAGCTATCCACGCGAAGATAACTCAAAGTTCTACAACTTTTATATGGACCACATTCCCAAAACTTGGCTGGAATACATAGAAATATGAGGAGAAAGGAGCAACATGTATCTTTGATTCCGGTTTTTTCCTCTTTTCTTCAACTTTATTGCTTCTTTCATCATTTTAGCTTGATTTCTTCACTTTTCCCTACATTTACACAAATATACGATTAGGTAACATATGTATCAATTTATCCATCAAAATATACCAAATCGTAGACAATTAAGCGTAATAGATGTGTCTATTTCTAGTCACATCATAGGGCGTCATCAAATGAGCTGGGGTTGTTGGAGATAACCCGATCAAATAGCTCTGGCCTCAATCCCTTCAGAAAGTTCCTCATCTTTGCATGGCTGCTGACAGCAATATGAGGTACATACCTCAGCAGTGAGGAATACTGCATAGCGTAGTCTGACACTGACATGCTACCCTGCTTTAAAGTATTGAACTCGTCTTCCTTTAATTGTCTGGCAGCTGCAGAGAAATACCGGTTAAGGAACCGGGTCCGGAATACAGTCCAGTCAACTGCCATACCTAGAGCTCTCAGCTCCATCACGGTGGTCTTCCACCACATAGCGGGCTTCTTAGCCATCTGAAACTCGGATAACCTTAGCCATGCCGTGCGTGCACAGGGTGCAGTCACAAGTATTTGCTCTATACGCTCCAACCACTCCTCGGCTACTTCACCAGACTCAATCCCCTCAAACATGGGCGGATGGAAACTCAGAAACTGCTTCAAACTGAGCTCCCCTGGCAGTAACATCTGTACACTGGGCTCCCCGCCCACAGCAGGTGGTGGTAAAGGATTCAGCTGAGCAATACTGGCATTCCTACTGTCCATATCCCCTACCTTCTCATTGGGGTTCTCCGGGTTAATCTCAGCCATGCTGTAACACAAGAGTTAACAACAATACCAAAAGCAGTTCATAATATAAGCCGTTAGATAACAAGAGTATCATATTCAAAAGCATGTTAGTATAACACTTATACAACAATATGCATCACATGCATAACATGCCCAACAATGAATACCTAGCCAACTTGTCTCTAAAGGCTACCCTTCACTCTTCCCTGGTTATCTAACCACTGCTCTGATACCACTAAATGTGAGACCCCGTTAGCACATCAAGATATTAAGGTGCAATTAAGAGAACTAACATTCACATGTATAAAGTAATGTCGTGTTGATTAACCTGAGCTTTAGAGATTACAGTACCAAAATGTTTCAAAAGGAATAACACGAATTCCTACAAAGGTACTACATTATAGTCTTACTCTACCCAGTAGAAGCTATACAAAATTTTTCTCTAACATGCTAATCCTGTAGCACTCCTTACAGCTCAGCATATCAACCCCGACCCTGGTTCTCGTCAACAAAAGCACCTACAATCCCCCATCACATGAGCATATCATAATTCATATTCAACATAATATGAATGTAAAGCGTAAATGCACAAATCATAAATACAAAGCACTTCCTGTATTTCCAAGCATTTACAAAGCCCATTCGTTGTCCCTGTACCATAACTCATAATAACACATTATATGAATGTATGGCTTCACAAATAAATGTCATGACATATCCTCTTTTTCTTGAGTCAGTCATCATCAGTTATTTTAATGCTTCCTCGCTTTCATAATCTCAAAACAAGCGATATCTCATCCTCGCTTCTTCATACTAGCGGTATCTCATCCTCGCTCAGTATGGTATACCCCGCCTCCATGTGCAAGCGAGCCTCCCCCCTCCCGCTCCACATTTTTAGCGGTAAAGCGTAAGCATTAAAACCTTAACTGTGATCGCCCTGACTCGTGGAATACACCTCTTTATCCCACATCACAATATGCAACAACAATGCATAATAACATGTATCATAACCTTAATGCATCACATTGCATTCATCATGTGTCAAATAGACAAACATAAGTACATGTTACCGTTGGGATGCCCGTACGTCGCTTACGTACCTTTCCAAAATGTAGTGTGTTGTGGGACTCTATCCCCTGCGCTGTGTAGCTGTCTGTGAAGGCTCTACATTAGTGTACAACACAATATTAGATGTCTCATTACAATCCAATATCAAAATTAAACAATTTCTACATTTTAAAAAAAAGGCACTACCGATCGATCGGTCCTCATCACCGATCGATCGGTGAACTGTTTGAATTATGGAAAAAAGCTACGGCTTTTGCCGATCGATCGGTGTTCTTGACCGATCGATCGGTCGCTCTGTTTCAACCCAGGTTTTCCAGAATTCCCTAACACCGATATTCATACCCTTAAATCTAACATGTAAGACATACAACATGTCAAAACTACCATGCTAGAAGTTGCACTACACTACCCTGAGTGTATTCAAATCAAAGTTACTCCCCAAACATAAGCCCACATGCATAAACGTCGACCATTTATACAAGTACTCGATCAACATTTCTGGAAACAGGGCAACATATTCATTTCCAGATTTCTTGAGCACCTCTTTTCATGCTATTAAAACTACAACATATAACATAAAGCATGCTCGAACAAACTTGCCAAGGGCTTCACAAAACTACCATGCATATTTTCACATCAAAGGTTTACCAGAACCTAAGCTAACGTGCATGATAACGCCTTCATAAAAACACTCCCAACTCATACTTTTCCAGAAAACAGGGCACATCCTTACCCAGATTTTCGAACACCATACTTTACATGCTTATTTCCTCAACATAAAACATATAATATACATAAGGAAAAATACTGAGAGTTTCATAATAACAACATGTAAGCATTTAAATCAAAGGTTTCAAGAAACCTAAGCTACATGCCATTTACACACTACTCAAAAACAGAACTTAATCAAGTTTAAAGGAAAAACAGGGCATGGTTTCTCACCCTACTTTGCTCCGATTTTTGAGAGGCTTCCAAGGAATGAAAATGGCAAGGCTCCACAAGATTATGCTTAGCAGATGATGGTGTTTGTTTGGGAGAGAAGGCTCGAGATTTGGGAAGGGAGAAGGAGGCTGAATGATTGAGTCAAGTGGGTGACTAATCAGCTTAGACACAGTATGATTGGTATGGGTTGGGGGGGGGGGGGGGTTGGTTTGATGTGTTATGTTTTGGTCCCGGTATTTAGCACGATGTATTAGAATATCCTCACATGATATTTATAGTATTTTCTCAATAAAATACTTCAACTCCCATTAACATGCTTTACCAAAACAAACAACACACACCCCAAATAAACATGCCACGACCCCAAAATCCCAACATATATCACATGCATCCTGAAATGAATCTCCCCAATAACATTAATTCAATCCCATGAATTAACACCCAAATCATCATAATTTAAAATTAATGATTAAAATCACATAATCATTTCGGGGATATCACACATAGAAAATATGTAAATGAGCCTTATAATCGATTAATGTTTATATGTTTGAACATGCCTATATTAGATGACATTTATTTGTTTCTGTGGCATATTTATTTCTCCAGGGCCAGATGGAATAAGACCTTTATTTCTTGCCATTTCTGTTATTGCATTCAAAAAATTTGGCAGAGATGACTGAGTTTCCCATGAACCAATACTGTTGTATAATTCACCAATGAAACAATAAATAACTTGGTAAATGCAGTACTCAAGGGTTACAAGGTTCTAATAAAAAAATTCAGAAAATATGAAGCATAATTTTAATAGTAAACAGTACAAAAAACACAAGCATCGAGAGCTACCTGTGGGAAAATAAACAATGAGAAAGAATGCTATTTTAGATTAAATTCCAATAATATTCATAGGAATGCACAAAGATGTTGAGAACCTCTTGCACAAGGATGTTGACAACCTCTTAACATCATACATTCAACAAGAAAATCACCACATATCTTAGGTGACATATTCCATTCTCGCTAAAATACATGAAAAACCATTTTTAACAATGAACGTAATGCAAAATGCTAAGTGAATCTTTGATAGAAGCTCATACCTACTTTAGTGGTTGTCTTCTGGTCTTCACTGACAACTGCCTGCACGCATGCAAGAATAGTACTTAATATATTTTGAGAAAATCAATAAAAATGCATTTTCGGGTAATGTTCTAAACAAGGATAAAATTATATTTTGGTTATATTTTATTCCGAAAAGATCACTTTTTTCTTACTTATGTTCTGTTTCAAAATCCGGTTTGGATGGATCGATGTGGTTTCAAAACTCAAGATGCGGTTCAAACAGGTCCGATAGCATCTTGAGCAACGGGGTGGCGTTATGTTGGGATTAATAATAATTTTAATTGGGTTTAATCGATAAAAGCCCAATAATTATTATTAATTTTGTTAATGAGAATAAAATTATGGTAAGTTAATTATGAATAATCAATTAGGCTAAAGAAATCTCACATTGAAAAATTGAGGCAATTATGATTTGTTTATAATGGGATACAAATCAATAGAGTGTAGTTAAGTAAAAAAGATGGGTGTCTCTCACGCACCGTCCGTCTGCCCGCTCTGCTCGTCTCAACTCGCCGCGCCGCGGCCACGGCAGCGGCCGCGAAGGCAGCCCTATCTTTTTACTACTTGGATTTCTGAAATGATTTTTCATCTACCTGACTTTTCATATTCTGCTGAGTATTAAGTTTGAGACTGTTCACATACCTGTAGAATTGATGTCAGATTTAAGTGTGTGGCTTAAATCCATAATAATCTGATGTTAAGTGCTCAGACTTTTCACCTACCCCACTAAACATTACACTTAATTTCTGAGATATTTGGAGAGGTCTGCTGCTCAGCTATATAAGCTGCTACAACCCTTTGTTTCATCAACCAGAAAATTGTTCACTCATACATTTCATATATTTGAGAGTACTACACGATACTGGTGTTCAAGTGAGTCTGCTCGTATTTCTGCTTCATTCAGAACACAGGCGATTGGGTGTTGTACCTTGGAACTCTCTTGTCCATGAGACCAGAAGCTTTTAGGAGGGCAAATTTAAGTTTATGAGCACATGACTTGCTGTGGCCTCGTCCTGTTCCAGTTCCCAGTTGTGCAGATTTCGAACAATATTTACATACTACTACTGTAAGTTTACAAGCAATTTTATTTTCGATCATAATTGTAATCTGATTATAATTCGATTATCAAATAACTTGTGGGAATAACACGTTAGTAGTAACTTGTCAAGAGACAACAATATTACTTCATAAAGTGGTGTTGAAACTACAAATGCCTTTATATTTTCCTAGCTTTGTTAATAAAGTAGATCCGCACGTTTTGCATTTGTATGGATCCATGACATTACAAAGCTTTAATGATAATTAATTAATAACTATAATGTACATTGAATAATCAATAACTATGACCACATTATATTATATAATAATTACAAAGATGCATGCGTTCATACAAGTCTTAATATTACCACTGCCACAGTTTCCATCACACGAAGCATCACCAACGGCCAACTCTCATTCTATATATTTGCAAACATGTAAGATTTATAACTCTTACTAGATTTTTCGGGTCTAAACAATTATAACATGTTCAAATGTTTGAACGAAACTTTTTGTGATGCCCCGAAATTAATTAATGGTAACCTGGACATTAATTATGTTTATATGATGAATTATTATGACGATTAAGTTATGTGTGGAAATGAAGAATTAACATGATTTAAGGATGTTGATTTTAATTATGAGGATGATATGGATTTAATGATGTTGGTTACATTTTATAAATGTTTACCATGTTAATGTATTTCATATACATCATGTTGTTTATTGGGGTGCAACTTAAATGTTAGGATTTAATACTTAAATCACCATTCCTACCTCACCTCACCCTTTTACACTCAATTCCCAAAATCACTTTCCCAAACCCCCCTTTCCCCTCATTTTCGAAATTAGCCCTAAAGGTGGGAAGAAATTCTTGTAAAAGCTTCATTCTTGCATTTCTTGGTAAGATTTAGTGCCTATGATGTTTATATAGCACTTATTGATGTTCTTGAAATGTTTGTTAAGTTGTGGAAGAGTTTTAAAAAGGGTTTGAAATGGGTTTGTTTGGGTTAGTGTGATTCTTGGTGGGATGTTGGATTTTTAATGGTTTTATGGTGTGTAATGAAGGTTTTGAGTGTTTTAATGTTTTTAAGTTGTTGGTATAAATGATGGTTGAGGTTGGTGAGGTTTAAAGGTACAAAAATGGAGATTTTCGTTGTACAGAGGCTGACGATCGATCGCCCGTTTTTGGCGATCGATCGCGAGCAGGCAGTAGGCTCCAGAAGCCTTTGGCGATCGATCGCCACTTTTGGGCGATCGATCGCGCCAAAGGTGGCGATCGATCGCCGAATGCATAAATTTGTTGATGCGGGCAGTGTGATCTCGCGATCGATCGGGACGACTTGGCGATCGATCGCGAGACACACAAAAGTGTGTTTTTGGCATTTTTGTGGGAATTTTGAATATTAGACTATGAATAGCTTCTAATATTGAATTGTATGGTTGTGTAGAACCATCCCAAGGACCCACAACTTCGAGAAGATAAAGTACTACGACTTCACCACATTTTGAAAAGGTACGTAAGAAACGTACGGGCATCATACGGTAACATATTCTTAAACTATGACTTTGCATTAATTGCATAAGTATTTATGATGATGATTATGATGACTATGATGAATAAGATTATGATGATGATGTTGTGATGAACGGAGATGATATGATGATACGATGACTATTATTATAAGATGATGATGTTTGAATTGATGATGCTTATAAGATGATGACGCATGTTTGTCTATGCTACTTAGAGTGGTTGAATGTCCGGTGACTATTATGGGCAAGCGAGGAAGGTCTTGCCGCTCACATAACTGAGCGATGGGGTACATCCGCTATCAAGGTGTAGCGATGGGTATCATCCGCTGAGCGACGGGGTACATCCGCTATCAAGGCGTAGCGATGGGTATCATCCGCTGAATAAGAGATACATCCGCTATCAAGGCGTAGCGATGGGTATCATAAGATGTGTTATGTCGAGCGAGGGGGCCAATTGTGCCGCTGTCATAATAGAACCCGGACAGTCCCATTTCTAATTAACATGGATTGTTGTGAGCTTATATACGAAATATGATGTTATTCACTCATGTCTTGAGCTAATGATTATATGCGTAATTATGACACAGGAACAACCAAGGAAGGATAGTACTATTAAACAGGAAGTATATGTTATCAACTATTTCCATGCATTATTTATATGCCATTAATTCATGATGTTAAGTAACGATGTACATGCTCACGATGAGTTGTTCCTGTAGGTACACTTTTGGATCGAGACTAAGGGTCGGGTTGAGATGGTGAGCTGAAGGAGCATAAGAAGATAGATACAGGATTTTGTTAGCCTTAACATTCATTTTGGGGAATGTAATTAACTAACTGTTGAAGTTTCATTTTGGCCTGTAATTACATTAAGCTCACATAACAACCAGAACTCTAAGATGTCTCTAATACATGTTTAGTTTATAATACGCTATTAATATGATGTTAAGGTAGGAACACCCTACATTAGTGGTAATCAGAGCAGTGGTTAGATAACCCGGGGATGAGTGAAGGGTAGCCTTAGCAGTAGGTTGGCTAGGCGCTTACTTTTGACATATTATGTGGTACATGAAGTATATGGGTGTTATGATATCATGTTATGGTTTTCTAACGATGTTTATATGAACTGCTTTTGGATCTTGTTGTTAACCCTTGTGTTACAGTATGGCAGCAAATATCGACATTGGTGATGCGGTAAGTGTGAACGCTAGTGCGGGGCGCACGAATCCCCTACCCCCGCCAGCCTTAGGCGAAGAACCGTCCGAACAACAGTTATTGCCGGGAGAATTGAGTTTGACTCAGTTTCTAGCGTATCGGCCCCCGACCTTTGAAGGGACTGAAACAGGGGAGCGAGCCGAGGAATGGCTAGAAAGGATAGAGCAAATATTTGTAGCAGCCCCGTGTGCAAAGACGGCATGGATAAGGCTAGCAGAGTTCCAACTAGCCAAGAAAGCACTGATGTGGTGGAGGACCACCGTGATTGAACAGGAGGCACAGGGTCAAGAAGTAAACTGGAAACTGTTCAGAACTAGATTCCTGGCCCGATACTTTTCAGCGGCTGCCCGTCAAGCTAAAGAGGATGAGTTTACTAAGTTAAAGCAAGGTACCATGCCGGTGTCAGATTATGCCCTCCACTACTGTTCTCTACTCAGATATGTACCTCATATCGCTGCCGACACTCAAGCTAAAATGAGGAACTTCATGAAGGGTTTAAGGCCAGAACTTTATGATAGGGTGATCACATATGGCCCTACTTGCTTCGACGATGCACTTACCCGGGCTGAGTTGGCCGAACTAGGGGTTGGCGCATACCCTGATGCTGTGCCACCTCCAGCGCCCCCTCAGAGATCTACTCCCGACAACTTAAGGCCAAGGGGTGATCGGTTCAAGTCTGGGGGGAACACTTCGGCGTCCAGATTCAGTGGTAGGAGGCCCGATAACCGATGGAAGGGAAACCGCAGGAATGACGCCCCACCAAGAGGAGGACAGTCTCGGGGAGGAGGCAGTGTTGGAGAGGTACAATGCTCTCTTTGTGGACAGCCCCATTTGACGAAGAATTGTGTCGGATGTTATGTTTGCGGCGAGAGAGGCCACTTTGCTCGACAATGTCCCAACAGGGGAAGGCAGCAGAATTCTACTGGGAGGTCGACAGACAGAGCAGCACCACACAGGCCCCCATATGTACCGAGGCAGCTTGGAAGTCAGCCTATGGGGCCACCTCAAGGGCAAGTGTATGCATTGACGAGGGAGCAGGCTACAGCGGCTCCGGAGGAAGTCATAGCGGGTACGTGTCTTTTATTTACGCACCCTGCCTTTATATTGATCGACACAGGTGCGTCACACTCCTTTGTGTCGACGAGTTTTGTGGAAAGACACCACATATGCACTGCTCCGTCGCCCACGCCTCTTGTAGTCTCGACACCCGCTGGAAGAAGTTTGATTGCTGATCAGATTGTCTATGATGGCCTCATTTATTTTGAGGATAACAAGTTAAGGTCGGATTTGATCGTTCTGAGAATGTCGGACTTCGACTATATATTGGGCATTGATGTTCTGAATAAGTACCAAGCGGTTGTGAACTGCAGGCAGAGGACTGTCCGATTCAGACCTGATGAAGGGGCTCAGTGGACATTCTATGGAGATGGTTCTCGTTCAAAGATTCCGTTAATATCCGCGGTCAAGATGACACAATTATTGGAACGAGGCCATACAGGATATCTTATTTATGCTGTTGATATTTCTGGAAAGAAGGAAGAACTAAAGGTTGAAGATGTGCCCGTAGTGGCGGAGTTTCCTGATGTATTCCCTGAAGAAATTCCCGGGTTTCCTCCGGCGAGAGAGGTCGAATTTGGAATTGAATTATTACCGGGGACGTCAGCCATTTCTCGTGCCCCGTATAGGATGGCACCACCGGAGTTAAAGGAATTAAAAGTTCAGTTGCAAGAACTCCTTGACAAGGGCTACATACGCCCGAGCGTATCGCCCTGGGGTGCACCAGTTTTATTTGTTAGGAAGAAAGATGGCTCGATGCGTCTGTGCATCGATTACAGACAACTGAACAAAGCTACCGTGAAGAACAAGTACCCCCTCCCGAGGATCGATGATTTGTTTGACCAGTTGCAGGGTACGAGGCTATACAGCAAGATTGATTTGAGGTCGGGGTACCACCAGATCCGAGTTAGAGAGGATGATGTACAGAAGACAGCTTTCAGAACCAGATATGGGCACTATGAATTCTTAGTCATGCCCTTTGGGGTGACGAATGCCCCAGCTGTTTTCATGAGTTTAATGAACAGGGTATTCCAGCCATATTTGGACCAGTTCGTCATAGTCTTCATCGATGACATACTTATCTACTCCCGGACCGAAGAAGAACATGTTGGGCACTTGCGGACAGTACTCCAGATCCTTAGGGATCATCAGTTATATGCAAAGCTTAGCAAGTGCGAGTTTTGGTTGGACAATGTAGTATTCTTGGGTCATGTAATATCCAGCCGTGGGATATCTGTGGATCCCCGTAAGATTGAAGCTGTTATGGAGTGGGCTGCACCCACTTCGGTGCCCGAGATACGGAGTTTCCTCGGTTTAGCGGGCTACTACCGACGTTTTGTCGAGGGATTCTCTAAAATCGCTAAGCCGTTGACCCAGCTGACTTAGAAGGGAGTTCCGTTCTATTGGTCCGAAGCTTGTGAGGAGAGCTTCCAAGAGTTGAAACGTCGCTTGACGACAGCGCCAGTATTGGTAATCCCTTCTGAGGATAAGAAGTTTGCTTTGTACACGGATGCATCATTGCAAGGTTTGGGTTGTGTGTTGACGCAAGATAAGCATGTGGTGGCTTATGCTTCGAGGCAGCTGAAGCCTCATGAGACCAGATACCCAGTCCATGACCTGGAACTGGCAGCCATCATCTTCGCCTTGAAGATTTGGCGTCATTATCTTTATGGTACGACGTTTACCATCTTTACAGACCATAAGAGCTTGAAATTCTTATTCACCCAAGCAGAACTGAATATGAGGCAACGAAGATGGATGGACTTACTCAAAGATTATGATTGTGAAATAGAGTACCATCCGGGTAAAGCAAATATGATAGCAGATGCCTTAAGTCGAAAAGTGAAGAGCACCGCAGAGGATACTATGAGCTTATCAGCTATGATGGCTTCCTATTGCCATTTAGGCTATGATTTTGATGTGGACACGTCGCCGGTGCGAGTGTCGACCTTATTGGCTGAGCCGGATGTATTTGAGGCAATCAGGAAAGCCCAGAGGTCGGATGATGAAGTTCAGAGATGGACATCGATAGTACTTCGAGGTCAGCCAACAAAGTTTAGAGTGGCTGAAGATGATTCTTTAAGATTGGGCAACCGATGGGTGGTCCCAAATGCGCCGGGATTACGTAAAGGAATTTTAGAACGGGCTCACAGTAGCCGGTTCAGTATCCACCCAGGAGGAAGAAAGATGTACAAGGACCTATGTGGTCAATTTTGGTGGAGACGCATGAAGCGTGAAGTAATTGCTTTTGTCAAGAGGTGTCTGATCTGCCAGCAAGTAAAAGCAGAAAGACAGAGGCCTGGTGGTGAGTTGAAGAGCTTAGAGGTACCTAAATGGAAGTGGGAACATATATCTATGGACTTCGTAACTCACTTGCCAAGGTCGGCCTCTGGATTTGATGCGATCTGGGTGATCGTGGATAGGCTGACGAAAGTAGCTCATTTCATCCCTTACAGTATGACTTTCACGTATCTAAAGATGGCCCAATTGTATGTACGGGATGTAGTGAGGTTGCACGGTATTCCAGTTTCAATAGTGTCTGACAGAGACCCGAGGTTCACTTCACATTTCTGGGAGGGTCTCCAATCAGCGTTGGGCACAGAGGTAAGACTGAGTACAGCCTATCACCCTCAGACAGACGGTCAGACAGAGCGTACCATACAGACGCTTGAAGATATGCTGAGGGCATGTGTTTTGGAGTTTGACACTCCGTGGCAAGAATCTATACCACTGGTAGAGTTCTCCTACAATAACAGCTATCAGGCGAGCATTCAAATGGCCCCTTTTGAAGCTCTGTACGGACGATGATGTAGATCACCGCTGTATTGGGAGGACTTGACTAGTAAGGCGGTTGGAGGGCCGGATATGATTAGAGATATGGAAGAAAAGATAAAGACGATACGCTTAAAGATGAAAGCGGCCCAAGATAGGCAAGCGGCCTATGCCAATAAGCGGCGACGACCGCTAGAATTCCAAGTCGGAGATAAGGTTTTCTTGAAAATCTCACCCTTCAGGGGTGTGGTCCGTTTTGGTATGCGGGGAAAGTTATCTCCGAGGTATGTGGGACCGTATGAGATATTGCAGCGCATCGGTACTTCGGCCTACCGTTTGGCTCTACCACCGTCCTTATCCGGTATTCATGATGTCTTCCACGTTTCCATGTTGAGAAAGTATGAACCCGATCCGTCTCATGTATTGCAGCCTTCGGAGGTTCAGTTGAGTTCAGATGTGTCCTATGTTGAACGACCGGTTAGAATCCTAGATCGTGAGGATCGCAGGCTACGGAGTAAGATTATACCGATGGTCAAAGTTCAGTGGGATCGCCGGGGTGTCGAGGAGGCTACGTGGGAGACGAAACGGCATATGGTGCAGCACTACCCGGAACTATTTTCTGGTATGATTTATGTTTAGTTTCTTTTTGGGTAAAGTGCATGCGATTTCGAGGACGAAATCTTATAAGGTGGGGAGTAATGTGATGCCCCGAAATTAATTAATGGTAACCTGGACATTAATTATGTTTATATGATGAATTATTATGACGATTAAGTTATGTGTGGAAATGAAGAATTAACATGATTTAAGGATGTTGATTTTAATTATGAGGATGATATGGATTTAATGATGTTGGTTACATTTTATAAATGTTTACCATGTTAATGTATTTCATATACATCATGTTATTTATTGGGGTGCAAGTTAAATGTTAGGATTTAATACTTAAATCACCATTCCTACCTCACCTCACCCTTTTACACTCAATTCCCAAAATCACTTTCCCAAACCCCCCTTTCCCCTCATTTTCGAAATTAGCCCTAAAGGTGGGAAGAAATTCTTGTAAAAGCTTCATTCTTGCATTTCTTGGTAAGATTTAGTGCCTATGATGTTTATATAGCACTTATTGATGTTCTTGAAATGTTTGTTAAGTTGTGGAAGAGTTTTAAAAAGGGTTTGAAATGGGTTTGTTTGGGTTAGTGTGATTCTTGGTGGATGTTGGATTTTTAATGGTTTTATGGTGTGTAATGAAGGTTTTGAGTGTTCTAATGTTTTTAAGTTGTTGGTATAAATGATGGTTGAGGTTGGTGAGGTTTAAAGGTACAAAAATGGAGATTTTCGTTGTACAGAGGCTGGCGATCGATCGCCCGTTTTTGGCGATCGATCGCGAGCAGGCAGTAGGCTCCAGAAGCCTTTGGCGATCGATCGCCACTTTTGGGCGATCGATCGGTGAGCTTGGCGATCGATCGCGCCAAAGGTGGCGATCGATCGCCGAATGCATAAATTTGTTGATGCGGGCAGTGTGATCTCGCGATCGATCGGGACGACTTGGCGATCGATCGCGAGACACACAAAAGTGTGTTTTTGGCATTTTTGTGGGAATTTTGAATATTGGACTATGAATAGCTTCTAATATTGAATTGTATGGTTGTGTAGAACCATCCCAAGGACCCACAACTTCGAGAAGATAAAGTACTACGACTTCACCACATTTTGAAAAGGTACGTAAGAAACGTACGGGCATCATACGGTAACATATTCTTAAACTATGACTTTGCATTAATTGCATAAGTATTTATGATGATGATTATGATGAATAAGATTATGATGATGATGTTGTGATGAACGAAGATGATATGATGATACGATGACTATTATTATAAGATGATGATGTTTGAATTGATGATGCTTATAAGATGATGACGCATGTTTGTCTATGCTACTTAGAGTGGTTGAATGTCCGGTGACTATTATGGGCAAGCGAGGAAGGTCTTGCCGCTCACATAACTGAGCGATGGGGTACATCCGCTATCAAGGTGTAGCGATGGGTATCATCCGCTGAGCGACGGGGTACATCCGCTATCAAGGCGTAGCGATGGGTATCATCCGCTGAATAAGAGATACATCCGCTATCAAGGCGTAGCAATGGGTATCATAAGATGTGTTATGTCGAGCGAGGGGGCCAATTGTGCCGCTGTCATAATAGAACCCGGACAGTCCCATTTCTAATTAACATGGATTGTTGTGAGCTTATATACGAAATATGATGTTATTCACTCATGTCTTGAGCTAATGATTATATGCGTAATTATGACACAGGAACAACCAAGGAAGGATAGTACTATTAAACAGGAAGTATATGTTATCAACTATTTCCATGCATTATTTATATGCCATTAATTCATGATGTTAAGTAACGATGTACATGCTCACGATGAGTTGTTCCTGTAGGTACACTTTTGGATCGAGACTAAGGGTCGGGTTGAGATGGTGAGCTGAAGGAGCATAAGAAGATAGATACAGGATTTTGTTAGCCTTAACATTCATTTTGGGGAATGTAATTAACTAACTGTTGAAGTTTCATTTTGGCCTGTAATTACATTAAGCTCACATAACAACCAGAACTCTAAGATGTCTCTAATACATGTTTAGTTTATAATACGCTATTAATATGATGTTAAGGTAGGAAGACCCTACACTTTTTTAGTTCAAATCTATCACCATAAGTTTTAAAAATAATTAAATTATCCTACTTACATAATTATTCTAATTGATTATAGAAAAATATTTAAATTTTGCAACTTTGATATTGACACAACGAAAAAGCGGATGATCTCGTGTTTATCAATAAGAGATAAGATATTACCTCTCTGCTCTTCAATACAAGTTGCAACGTTGACTCATGCAGTATCTCTATCTTATAATGACCTGAAATCACGAAGGAAAAGTGAGAAGGGGGCGGAAGGATTTTCAGCATGTCCCCTCCGACGATCAAGTCAAACGAGAGAAGGGAAAATATGTTGTGATATATGTGAGAATTATGAATAATGAATGTCCAAGGTGTAGAGCAAACCTGGTATTTATAAAGAAATAGTTACCATGTAAATATAATTCCTCCCTTCTTTATTGTGATGCCCCGAAATTAATTATATGCAATTTTGGCTTTAATGATGGTTATATGACGAATTATGTTGGTAATTAATTTATGTGATGGCTAATGAAGTGTTAACATGATTTAATTATATTGATTGTCAATTATGAGGAAAGCATGATTTAGTAGAAGTTTAATGCATTTTTGTAAATGCTATTAAAATACCATGTTGGAATATTTTAGGCATCATGTTAATTAATGGGTACAAGTTTAATTAAAATACCCCCCACTATACTTTTTTCCCCTTTACTTTACCAATCACTTTTTAAAATCCCCAAAATCTCTTCCCAACTCAAAACCCTTCCCATTTTCGAAATCCACCAAGGAAGGAGAAGGAAAGCTTTACAAAACCTTTGTTTGTGTGATCTTTGTTAATATTTGGAGCCTACAAGAGGTATGGAACCCTTCCTAAAGTTTTTATGATGTTTGGTGTTGAAATTGTTTAGTTTTTGATGATTTATGTGGGTTTGTTTTGGGTATATGTTGTTTATGGTTGGGGTATGATTTTTGAAGTGTTTTATGTGGGTTTTAGTGGGTTATGATGTTATTGGTGTTGTAGGAAAGTTTGGATTTGTAAAGCATGAAGATGAGCTTGAAAAATGCTCATAAATGTCGATTTTTCGTGGTTCAGGACTCGATGATCGATCGCCCGTTCTTGGCGATCGATCGCGAGCCTCCAGTGCGCGCCAGTAGCATTTGGCGATCGATCGCCACTTTTGGGCGATCGATCGGCGAGCTGGCGATCGATCGCGCCAAAAGTGGCGATCGATCGCCGAAGACCCAAAATTTCAGCAACGGGCAGTGTGATCTCGCGATCGATCGGGACAACCCAGCGATCGATCGCGAGACACATAATTATGTGTTTTTGATGCTTTTGTGGGATTTTTGGATATGGGACTATTATTAGCTTCTAATATCGATTTATATGGTTATGTAGAACCATCCCAGGTACCCACAACATCAAGGAGATAAAGTTCTCCAACTCCTCCACTTTTGGAATTAAGGTACGTAAGAAACGTACGGGCATCGGACGGTAAACCATACTCCTACATATGATGTTTATAATGATGATTATGATAAGTAAGTTTATGATATGATGTTTATGATGATGATTATGATAAGTAAGTTTATGATATGATGTTTATAATGATGATTATGATAAGTAAGTTTATGATGATGAGGTTTATGATGATGGTCGTGATAAGTAAGTTTATGATGATGAGGTTTATGATGATGGTCATGATAAGTAAGTCCATGATGATGATGTTTGCAATGATGATAGTGATAAGTAAATTTATGATAATGTTTATACGATGTTTATTTAATGATACGATGTTATGATATGGTAAGATGCCATACGATAGGGTAAGACGCCCATATGGTAAGATGCCATACGATAGGGTAAGATGCCCACAGGGTAAGATGCCCATATGGTAAGATGCCATACGATGTTCACGATTTGGTAAGATGCCATACGATAGGGTAAGATACCCATATGCATGAATGCGAATCAGGGTCAACAAAAAGATGTTAATGAATAACCAGCAAGTTTACTTAACCAAGATTTCATACTTTACTGTTATGTCTCCTTTTATGATGATAAGTAAATATGTATATGCTCACGATGTGTTGTCCCTGTAGGTACACTTTTGGACTGAAGGGCCTAGGGTCGGGTTGAGGCAGTGAGCTAAGAGGAGCAAGATGAACATAGGATGCAGGATTTTGATAGTCTCTACTCTAAAAGTAGTGTAAATCTATAGCTTTAACATTCATTATTGAGAATGTAATTAATTAGCTATTGAAATTTTATTCTTGGCCTGTAATCTTATTAGCTCAAAGCTACAACCGGCGCCCTAAGAGGTTATAAATGCATGTTTAGTCCTTAATATGTTATTAAGATGATGTTAAGGTAGGAAGACCCTACATTAGTGGTATCAGAGTAGTGGTTAGAGAACCCGGGAATGAGTGAAGGGTAGCCTTAGCAATAAGTTGGCTAGGTGCTTACTTTTAAACATGTTTTGTGCATATGTTGCATATGAAGTATATGACGTTACACTAACATGTTTGTTTCTCTAACGATGTAGTATATGAACTGCTTTTGGGTATTGTTGTTAACCCTTGTCTTGCAGCATGGCAGCCAACGTGGAAGTGGGTGACGCTGTGAGTGTCAATGCAAGTGCCGGACGTACGAATCCCCTACCTCCGCCAGCTTTCGGCGAAGAACCGTCTGAACAACAGTTGTTGCCTGGGGAACTGAGCTTGACTCAATTTCTTGCATACCGACCTCCGACATTTGAAGGAACTGAGACAGGGGAACAGGCAGAGGAGTGGTTGGAAAGAATAGAGCAAATATTTGTGGCAGCTCCTTGTGCTAAGACAGCCTGGATCAGACTAGCGGAGTCCAATTGGCCAAGAAGGCGCTGATGTGGTGGAAGACCACAGTAGTAGAGCAAGAGGCTCAAGGTCATGAGATTAATTGGAAGCTGTTCAGAACTCGGTTTCTGACCCGCTATTTCTCAGCTGCTGCACGACAGGCCAAGGAAGATGAATTCACTAACCTCAAGCAAGTTATTATGCATGTATCAGATTATGCTCTTCAATAATGTTCTTTGCTCAGATATGTGCCTCATATCGCCACAAGTACGCAAGCAAAGATGAGGAACTTCATGAAGGGCTTAAGGCCGGAATTGTATGATAGGGTGATCACTTATGGCCCTACTTGCTTTGATGATGCACTTTCACGGGCCGAGCTAGCCGAACTAGGAGTTGGTGCATACCCTGATACCGTACCACCTCCAGCACCCCCTCAGAAATCCACTCCTGATAAAGCCAAGAGGAAACACACCGGCGTCAAGGTTCAGTGGTAAGAGGCCCGACAATCGTTGGAAAGGAAACCGTAGGGATGACGCCCAGTCAGGAAGAGGACAGCCTCAGGGAGGCAGATTTGGGAAGGTCATGTGCTCAAATTGTGGGCAACCACATCTGACAAAAGATTGCGTAGGATGCTATGTTTGTGGCAACAAGGGCCACTTTGCTCGATAATGTCCCAACCGAGAAGGACAACCGAACTCTGCGGGGAGGTCTGCAGACAGGGCAGTACAGCACAGGCCGTCGTTTGTACCGAGGCAGTATGGAGGTCAGCCCATGGGGCCACCTCAGGGGCATGTTTATGCTTTGACGAGGGAGCAGGCTACAGCAGCTCCGGAGGAGGTTATAGCGGGTACGTGTCTTTTATTTACGCACCCTGCTTTTATATTGATCGACACAGGTGCGTCACACTCTTTCGTGTCGACAAGTTTTGTGGAAAGGCACCACATATGCCCTTCTCCGTCGCCCACGCCTCTTATAGTCTCGACTCCCACTGGAAGAAGTATGATTACTGATCAGATTGTCTATGATGGCCTCATTTATTTTGAGGATAACAAGCTAAGGTCAGATTTGATTGTCCTGGGGATGTCGGACTTTGACTGCATTGTAGGCATTGATGTTCTGAACAGGTATCAGGCAGTTGTGAACTGCAGTCAGAGGACTGTCCGATTCAGATCTGATATGGGAGTCCAGTGGACATTCTATGGGGATGGTTCTCGTTCAAAGATTCCGTTAATATCTGCGGTCAAGATGACACAGTTGTTGGGACGAGGCCATACAAGATATCTCATATATGCCGTTGATTTTACGGAAAAGAAAGAAGAAGTAAAAGTTGAGGATGTGCCCGTAGTGGCGGAGTTCCCTGTTGTCTTTCCGGAGGAGATTCCCGGATTTCCACCGACGAGAGAAGTTGAGTTTGGGATTGAGTTACTACCGGGGACGTCTGCCATTTCTCGTGCCCCATATAGGATGGCACCAACGGAGCTAAGGGAATTAAAGACACAGTTACAAGAGCTCCTTGATAAGGGCTATATACGCCCTAGCGTATCGCCCTGGGGTGCACCAGTTTTATTTGTCAAGAAGAAAGATGGTTCGATGCGTCTGTGCATCGATTACAGACAACTGAACAAAGCCACAGTGAAGAATAAATATCCACTTCCGAGGATTGACGATTTGTTTGATCAGTTACAAGGTATGAGGCTCTACAGTAAGATCGATCTGAGGTCGGGGTACCATCAGATTCGAGTAAGAGAAGATGATGTTCAGAAGACAGCCTTCAGGACTGTAAGTAATCCTTAGAGCATACAACGCAGCGGAATAAAATTTTAGGATTACTAGAACAATGGATCTATACATAGGGATTCATATCGGATAAAGGAATTACAAGTGTCTCACCCTTGTAGCGTGTTTGAAGCAGAATCCACGGAGCAGCACCACGTCCAACGCCTTCTCCGAGTCACTAGCAAAACTCAATGAGTTTTGCCTCAACGGTATCCACACGATCAAATCGGGTGAAGGGATAGTTTAATAACAAGTTGCTAGACAAGTTATTAAACTGGAACAAGAAAGACACTTGATTCTAAATCGAAAGGCTCGCCCAAAATTTCACAAATTCTCTTCGGCTATGAAGAAGAAGCCGAGAGCTATTTTGTGAGTTGGAGGCCGTGTGATTTTCTTGGATTTAGGTTTGTATGATATGAAGTGTGTCTTACAATTAAATCATAACCTTGTATTTATATTATAAGATTTAATTAAGGTTTAAGGCTTTCTTAAAGCCTAATGGGCCCAAACCCATGATTTAATTAAATCTTCATAATCTTTTAATAAGACTCTTCTTAATTAATTAATTCATCCAATGAATTTAATTTCCCTTCTCGATTTAATCTTTTGTGCGACCCGATAGGATCTTGTAATGTTGGCAGTGACATAAAATCTCATTTTATGTCGCAAGCATTGAGCGGTATCTAGCAACACATCAATGCTACCCAAATTACAAGAATGTCAATGACTCGACATAACCTTTAGAACTTGTGATAATATTAACCATGTAACTTAATCCCTTTGTCCTTTGTGTTTAGATTGAACACGAGTCATGGAATAGTCATACTCGTATATCCAATATTTATTTCTTGATCCCCAAGTAGAACTAGAATAAACGAATAAGCTCAATATCTCATATCGACTCATTCGAGCATGGCCATGTATTTTAGTTCTCACTTGATCAAGGGCCAAACACATCTCCTGTTATATAGGAGGGACAAATCCTATCTCGATCAGTCAACATCCCTCTACATAATTCGTAGTGTATCCAATAGTCGCCTTTATAGTATACCCTGTTACGGGTAACGTTTGACTATATCAAGATACATAACTCCTTATGTTGGGATCTCTGATGATCACAAGTCGTAAGGATTACATACATTATTATCACTATGAGAATTGCATATGACGATCATATAACTATCCATGTTGCATTCTCATGGTGGGTCTGTCCAGTACATCGTTCTCTAACATGTACCCATATGTTGATTTGATATCTCATATCAATGAACAATTCATCGATCAAGACATACTAGTCTCTACGTATTATCATTATCCCTATTCATGATAATACTTGACTAGGGACATCTTTAAGAATAATACAATATTATTCTAAGGACATTAACATATATATTACTTCACATTGCACAGTTAAAAGAATAATATATAATAATGAATTGCCATTCATAAAATCATATTACATTGTATGTCATAAACAATCATCTAATGATATGTCTTAGGGCATATTCCAACAAATCTCCCACTTGCACTAAGACCACTCAGACATATACCTAATGCCTAGAGATCTAGTATGACGATCATGCTTCTGCTGTGACAGTGGCTTCGTCAATGGGTCAGATAGATTATCATCTGTTGGTACTTTGCATATTTTAACATCTCCCCTTTCAACGATTTCTCGAATGAAATGGAAACGCCTAAGTATGTGCTTGGATCTTTGGTGAGATCTTGGTTCCTTAGCCAATGCGATCGCTCCATTGTTGTCACAATAGAGTTCTATCGGATCTTTAATGCTAGGCACCACTCCAAGTTCAGAAATGAAATTCCTCATCCAAACAACTTCCTTTGCTGCATCCGAGGCAGCAATACACTCAGCTTCCGTTGTAGAATCGGCTACTGTTTCTTGCTTTGAACTCTTCCAGCTCACAGCACCTCCATTTAGGCAATACACATATCCAGATTGCGATCGAAAATCATCTTTGTCGGTTTGGAAGCTTGCATCAGTGTAACCCATTACATTGAGCTCTTCTTCACCTCCATAAATCAAGAATGTATCCTTAGTCCTTCTCAAGTACTTCAGGATGTTCTTGACAGCAATCCAGTGACCTTCACCTGGATCAACTTGATATCTGCTCGTCATGCTCAAAGCATACGATACATCGGGACGAGTACATATCATGGCATACATGATAGATCCAATAGCTGACGCGTATGGAATCTTACTCATGCGTTGTCTCTCATCTGGTGTTGAAGGACACTGTTCCTTCGAGAGATAAATACCATGTGTCATAGGCACGAATCCTAAGCACCTTGTCTATGTATGTACTTTGACTTAGACCAAGAAGCCTTCTCGATCTATCTCTATAGATCTTGATTCCTAATACATAGGTGGCTTCTCCCAAGTCTTTCATCGAAAAGCAATTCCCTAGCCAAATCTTTACAGATTGCAAAGCAGGGATATCATTTCCAATAAGAAGTATGTCATCTACATACAACACTAGGAAAATGATTAAGCTCCCACTGACCTTCTTGTAGACACAAGGTTCATCTTCATTTTTATAAAACCAAACTCTTTGATTGCATCATTAAAACGAAGATTCCAACTCCGAGAAGCTTGCTTCAATCCATAAATGGATCGTTGTATCTTGCATATCTTTCCAGCATCCTTTGGATCGACAAAACCCTCAGGCTGTGTCATGTACACATCCTCGAGCAGATTTCCATTAAGGAAAGCTGTTTTGACATCCATCTGCCAGATTTCATAATCATGAAATGCAGCTATTGCAAGTAAGATCCTTATGGATTTAACCATGGCCACTGGTGAAAAGGTTTCATCATAGTCAATACCATGAATTTGTTTGAATCCTTTTGCAACCAGCCGACCTTTATAGGTTTGTACGTTACCATCCATATCGGTCTTTTTCTTGAAAATCCATTTGCACCCTATGGGTCGTACCCCTTCAGGTGGATCAACCAAAGTCCATACTTGGTTTGCATACATGGATTCCATCTCAGATTTCATGGCCTCTTGCCATTTCTCATAATCATTGCCCAATATAGCTTGTTGATAAGAACGGCTCATCCTCATCAATAAGTAGTAAGTCACCTTGTTGAGTCACAAGAAATCCATATCTCTGTGGCTCCCGGTGTTCTCTTACAGACCTACGCTGGGCTTGTGTCTCTTGAGCAGGTGCTTCTTCCACAACAGCTTGTGGTGCCTGCTCTGTTTCCATCTCAATCTCAGGTTCAGTGTTTTCTTGTGGTTGAACTTCACTAAGTTCTATTTTTCTCCCACTGGTTTTTCTAGAAATAAATTCTCTTTCAAGAAATACACCAGTCCGAGCAACAACTACTTTGTTCTCGGTGGGATAATAGAAATAGTATCCTTTCGTTTCCTTAGGATACCCCACAAATAAACACTTATCAGATTTGGGTCCAAGTTTGTTAGTGGCGTGACGTCTAACGAAAGCCTCACAACCCCAAATCTTCATGAAAGACATACTAGGACGCTTCCCAGTCCATATCTCATATGGTGTCTTTTCCACTGATTTAGATGGAACACGGTTCAGTAAGAAAATCGTTGTTTCTAGAGCGTGTCCCCAAAACGATATCGGAAGATCTGCATGACTCATCATTGATCTAACCATGTCTAACAAGGTTCGATTTCTCCTATCGGATACACCATTCCATTGTGGAGTATACGGAGGAGTGAGTTGTGGGACTATCCCACACTCTTTTAGATAGTCATGAAACTCTTGGCTTAAGTATTCACCTCCTCGATCTGATCGAAGGATTTTGATACTTTTGCCAAGTTGGTTTTGTACTTCATTCTTGAAATCTTTGAACTTTTCAAAGGTTTCATGTTTATGTTTCATTAGGTACACATACCCATATCTACTGAGGTCATCAGTAAATGTAACGAAGTATTGAAAACCACCTCTAGCTTGTGTACTTATTGGTCCACATACATCACTATGTATTAGTCCCAATAAAACATTTGCCCTTTCAACATGTCCCTTGAAAGGGGCTTTAGTCATCTTGCCCATTAAACAAGATTCGCATGTTTCATATGATTTAAAATCAAATGAATCTAATACTCCATCTTTATGAAGTTTAGATATGCGGTTCTCGTTTATGTGGCCCAAGCGACAGTGCCAGAGATAAGTCGGATTACAATCATTATTTTTAATCCTTTTAGTATTTATGTTATAGATAGGCATATCAAGATTTAATACATAAAGACCATTCACCATTTGTGCACTAGCATAAAACATATCATTTAAATAAATAGAACAACAGTTGTCCTTTATTATAAATGAAAATCCATACTTGTCCAAACAAGAAATAGAAATAATGTTTTTAGTAATTGAAGGCACAAAATAACAGTTTTTAAAATCAACGATAAACCAGAAGGTAAAGCTAAATGATAATCTCCTATAGCTAATGCAGCAACTCTTGCTCCATTTCCAACTCGGAGATCAACTTCGCCTTTCGCCAACAATCTACTCTTTTTGAGGTCCTGCACATTTACACAAATGTGAGATCCACATCCAGTATCTAATACCCATGATGAAGAAGTAGATAAATTGACTTCTATAACAAAAATACCTGAAGCGGAAGTCACACTTCCTTTCTTTAGATCCTCCAGATATACTTTGCAGTTTCTTTGCCAATGGCCGGTCTCACCGCAATGGAAACAGTTCCCTTCCTTCGCTATCCCTCCCTTTGGCTTCAGTGCATAAGACTTTGGCTTAGATTTAGCAAAGACTTTCTTTGCTTTCTTGTTGCCTTTAGCTTTGGCCCTTCCTTTGCCCTTATTCACAATAAGAACATTTGTGGCCTTAGTCTTCTTTGTATTTGCTTCATATGTTCTCAACATACCAAGCAATTGTGGTAGAGTCTTTTCCATGTCAGTCATATTGTAATTTACTACAAATTGACTGAAGCTCTCAGGCAACGATTGCAAGATCACATCGGTGGCCAACTCTTGGTCCAATGGAAAACCCAGCTTGTCCAAATTCTCAATGTACCCAAGCATCTTGAGCACATGAGTTCCAACTAGGCTTCCCTCTACCATCCTGCACTGGAATAACGCTTTAGAGACATCATACCTCTCTTGTCTAGCTTGCTGTTGGTACAATTGCTTTAAGTGTTCGATCATATTGAACGCCTCCATTTCCTCATGTTGCTTTTGAAGCTCAGAGTTCATGGTGGCAAGCATAAGGCACCCAACATCAAGTGCGTCACTCTGATGCTTCTTGTAAGCATCTTTTTCGGTTCTTGTAGCCGTTAGGGGAGGTTCCTCAGCGGGTAAGGGTTCCTCTAGGACATATTGTTTCTTTTCTTGTTTGAGGACTATCCTCAAGTTCCTATGCCAGTCTAGGAAATACGTCCCATTTAATTTGTCCTTCTCAAGGACCGATCGCAGTGATAAAGTGCTAGTAACGTTGTTAGTTGCCATGGATATCTACAATATAAATATGCAAAATAAGTTTATGATTTAATCATTTAACATGGTCTTATATTAAATGATACTCCCACTATTTTGTTAAAAAATATCAACCCTCGAAACTTTTAGTGGGCTAAGATCCATATTTCGCCTAATCTTGAGTTAGCTTTGGCTAATCGCCCAAGACTCGGTTATTTAGGTAGACAACACTTTGTCAATTACATCACATGTAATTCTTGGATAGTTGGACGAACAACACTTTGTTCAATTCATCAAATGAATTATAATCCAACCCATGCCTCTAAGTTCCCAATCCTATTGAGATAACCTAGTTAAGTCGTACCCAATTTAAAGTATAACGGATATCACTTTTATCCTTTCGCGCCTTACTAAGATTGCCACGGTGCTTTGCTTTGGCAAACCCACACATGTACAATCGAAGTTATTGACGAGTACTTTTAATTTTGGAAGGCATCTAAAACTTAATATTTTAGAGGGATTTATTGATCTCATGATTAGTTTGATAATTTAAAATATGTCCACTACATATAGTTGTATACATATCTACATATATGTGTAATACTATTATCAAACTAAAACATAAGATAAATCATGCATCAACATACATAATTAAGCGTGACATGGTTATAGCCCCTACTAACGATTCTCTCAAGCCAATGAGAAAATCCTAAGAGTCAACCTAAGGTAACTTCACAAGCACCTTCCTTTGGCTCCAATTTGTGAATGGCCTTCTCATCCCGGCACGATGCTCCATCTTCATTGATCACCATCAATAAAATAAACTACACTATTTACAAGATATAGAATTCCTCGATTCACATTCGAGAGGAACATAGGGGAGGGATTACATTTAGAATGAAATAGAGAAGGCACGACACGCAGGTCGTATTATATATTACAAACATCCACAAATCATATCTAATAGGTCAAAGGGCTATAACCACGCACCATGCTCAAACAACACATAAAGCATGCATTAACATTTAATTAATTAAATTCTAAACCTTTTAAATTTAATTCTAATTAAAACTGTAATATAATTTTTGAAAAATTATCGTACGCTCGGGACATCACATGCCAAGAACTAAAGCGACTAAGACACTAACCACCATGGTTCGAACCATAAAGCACATGGCTGGACCAATAGTGGGCCTAGGGTTCGAAACCCTAGCCCATGGCCGAGCCATGTCTCGAGCGGCGGCGGCGCTAGGGTTCCAAACCCTAGCCGCCTCGCACCCTTATGCAATTTTATCGAGCCATCTTGTTTGAAACGCCGGAATTTGTTAGCCATGAGTCACGGTCAGGCCATGCACGGGGTTGGCTCAACCATCTCGAGCTAAGGGTTCGAAAAACCTTGCTCTCATGTGGTAAAGCTACTAATCCATGCATGCGTGAACCATTATCGAGTCAAAGAGTTCAAAACTCATCCACGTCTCAAAACTTTAGAAAAATAGGCGATGATGGACGAGCCATGCACGGCTACTAGGGTTCGAAACCCTAGCCGTCATGAGCTAGCCGTCACGTCCAATGGGTTCTAAACCCTAATTAATTTTCGACACTTCCATGCACAATTATTAGCCACAACGACTAAGCCATCTCGAGCCAAGGGTTCGAAAACCCTAGCCCTCATGTGGCTAGCCTTGGTGTCATTTGTGATGGTGATGGCCGAAAACTTGTGACATATGGTTCGATATTCGCCTAATTATATCAAATACAATTTTACGATGATTTTCACAAACTAAAAATTAACATATCATATATGTTCATACAGTTATAAATAGCATGCAATATTAATTCTAATATGATTAAACTATTTAACCACATAAATCCGATATGAGCCTTGTACACGGCTCTGATACCACTGTAAGTAATCCTTAGAGCATACAACGCAGCGGAATAAAATTTTAGGATTACTAGAACAATGGATCTATACATAGGGATTCATATCGGATAAAGGAATTACAAGTGTCTCACCCTTGTAGCGTGTTTGAAGCAAAATCCACGGAGCAGCACCACGTCCAACGCCTTCTCCGAGTCACTAGCAAAACTCAATGAGTTTTGCCTCAACGGTATCCACACGATCAAATCGGGTGAAGGGATAGTTTAATAACAAGTTGCTAGACAAGTTATTAAACCGGAACAAGAAAGACACTCGATTCTAAATCGAAAGGCTCGCCAAAAATTTCACAAATTCTCTTCGGCTATGAAGAAGAAGCCTAGAGCTATTTTGTGAGTTGGAGGCCGTGTGATTTTCTTGGATTTAGGTTAGTATGATATGAAGTTGTGTCTTACAATTAAATCATAACCTTGTATTTATATTATAAGATTTAATTAAGGTTTAAGGCTTTCTTAAAGCCTAATGGGCCCAAACCCATGATATAATTAAATCTTCATAATCTTTTAATTAAGACTCTTCTTAATTAATTAATTCATCCAATGAATTTAATTTCCCTTCTCGATTTAATCTTATGTGCGACCCGATAGGATCTTGTAATGTTGGCAGTGACATAAAATCTCATTTTATGTCGCAAGCATTGAGTGGTATCTAGCAACACATCAATGCTACCCAAATTACAAGAATGTCAATGACTCGACATAACCTTTAGAACTTGTGATAATATTAATCATGTAACTTAATCCCTTTGTCCTTTGTGTTCAGATTGAACACGAGTCATGGAATAGTCATACTCGTATATCCAATCTTTATTTCTTGATCCCCAAGTAGAACTAGAATAAACGAATAAGATTGATATCTCATATCGACTCATTCGAGCATGGCCATGCATTTTAGTTCTCACTTGATCAAGGGCCAAACACATCTCCTGTTATATAGGAGGGACAAATCCTATCTCGATCAGTCAACATCCCTCTACATAATTCGTAGTGTATCCAATAGTCGCCTTTATAGTATACCCTGTTACGGGTAACGTTTGACGATATCAAGATACATAACTCCTTATGTTGGGATCTCTGATGATCACAAGTCGTAAGGATTACATACATTATTATCACTATGAGAATTACATATGACGATCATATAACTATCCATGTTGCATTCTCATGGTGGGTCTGTCCAGTACATCGTTCTCTAACATGTACCCATATGTTGATTTGATATCTCATATCAATGAACAATTCATCGATCAACACATACTAGTCTCTACGTATTATCATTATCCCTATTCATGATAATACTTGACTAGGGACATCTTTAAGAATAATACAATATTATTCTAAGGACATTAACATATATATTACTTCACATTGCACAGTTAAAAGAATAATATATAATACTGAATTGCCATTCATAAAATCATATTACATTGTATGTCATAAACAATCATCTAATGATATGTCTTAGGGCATATCCCAACAAGGACTAGATATGGGCACTATGAATTCCTAGTCATGCCTTTTGGGGTGACGAACGCCCCAGTTGTTTTCATGAGTTTGATGAACAAGGTGTTTCAACCGTATTTGGATCAGTTCGTCATTGTTTTCATTGACGATATACTCATTTACTCCCGGACCGAAGAAGATCATGTAAGGCACTTGAGGACAGTACTTCAGATCCTTAGGGATCATCAGTTGTATGCAAAGCTCAGCAAGTGCGAGTTCTGGCTGAGCAGTGTAGTGTTCTTGGGTCATGTTATATCTAGCAGCGGGATATCTGTGGATCCCAGGAAGATTGAAGCTGTGATGGAGTGGGCTGCACCCATTTCTGTACCCGAGATACGGAGCTTCCTTGGCTTATGAGGTTATTACCGACGTTTTATCGAGGGATTTTCTAAGATCGCTAAGCCGCTGACACAGCTGACTCAGAAAGGAGTCCCATTCTTTTGGTCCGAAGCTTGTGAGGAAAGCTTCCAAGAATTGAAGCGTCATTTGACGACAGCGCTAGTGTTGGTGATTCCTTCTGAGAATAAGAAGTTTGCCTTGTACTCGGATGCATCATTACAAGGTTTGGCTGTGTGTTGATGCAAGATAAGCACGTGGTGGCTTATGCTTCGAGGCAGTTGAAGCCTCATGAGACCAGATACCCAGTTCATGACTTGGAGCTGGCGGCCATCATATTCGCCTTGAAGATTTGGCGGCATTATGTTTATGGTACTTCATTTACCATCTTTACGGACCATAAGAGCCTGAAGTTTCTATTCACACAGGCTGAATTGAATATGCGCCAAAGGAGGTAGATGGATTTACTCAAGGATTATGACTGTGAGATTGAGTACCATCCTGGTAAGGCAAATTTGATAGCAGACGCCTTAAGTCGGAAAGTGAAGAGTACTGCTGAGGATGTCATGAGTCTATCAGCTATGATGACTTCTTATTGCCATCTTGGCTATGATTTTGATTTGGACATGTCGCTGGTGCGAGTGTCGACCTTGTTGGCTGAACCTGACATATTTGAGACTATCAGGAAGGCCCAGAGGTCGGATGATGAGGTTCAAAGATGGTCATCTATAGTACTTCAAGGACGGCCATCAAAGTTCAGAGTGGCAGAAGATGATTCCTTGAGATTGGGCAACCGATGGGTAGTCCCAGATACACCAGAGTTGCGTAGAGGAATATTGGAGCGAGCTCATAGTAGTCGGTTCAGTATCCACCCAGGAGGAATGAAGATGTACAAGGACCTATGCGGTCAATTCTGGTGGAGACGCATGAAGCGTGATGTAATCACTTTTGTTAAAAGATGTTTGATCTGCCAACAGGTAAAGGCAGAGAGGCAGAGACCTGGTGGCTAGCTGAAGAGCTTAGAGGTAGCCCAATGGAAGTGTGAACACATATCTATGGACTTCGTGACCCACTTGCCAAGGACGGCCTCTGGATTTGATGCGATCTGGGTGATCGTGGATAGGCTAACGAAGGTAGCTCACTTCATCCCCTACTATATGACTTTCACGTATCTAAACATGGCCCAATTTTATGTATGGGATGTGGTGAGGTGGCATGGTATTCCAGTCTCGATTGTGTCTGACAGAGACCCAAGGTTTACTTCACATTTCTGGGAGGGTCTCCAGACAGCTTTGGGCACAGAGGTGAGGCTGAGTACAACTTATCACCCTCAGACAGACGGCCAGACAGAGCGTACCATTTAGACGCTCGAAGACATATTGAGGGCATGTGTTTTGGAGTTTGATACTCCATGGCAGGATGCAGTGCCATTGGTGGAGTTCTCCTATAATAACAGTTACCAGGCGAGCATTCAAATGGCTCCTTTTGAAGCTCTATACGGACGACGATGTAGGTCACCGCTGTATTGGGAGGACTTGACTAGCAAAGCGGTCGGAGGACCGGATATGATCAAGGATATGGAAGATAAGATTAAGATGATACGCCAAAAGATGAAAGCGGCTCAGGATAGGCAAGCAGCCTATGCCAATAAGCGACGGCGACCACTGGAATTCCAAGTAGGAGACAAGGTCTTCTTTAAAATCTCACCCTTCAGGGGTGTGGTCCGTTTGGTATGCGAGGGAAGTTATCTCTGAGGTATGTTGGGCCCATGAGGTATTTCAGCGTATCGGTACTTTGGCCTACCGTTTGGCTCTACCGCCGTCTCTATCTGGTATTCATGATGTCTTTCACGTCTCTATGTTACGGAAGTATGAGCCAGATCCGTCTCATGTATTACAGCCTACTGAAGTGCAGTTGGACTCAGATGTATCCTACGTTGAACGACCGGCCAGAATTCTGGATCGAGAGGATCGCAGACTACGGAGTAAAGTTATACCGATGGAACCCTTCCTAAAGTTTTTATGATGTTTGGTGTTGAAATGGGTTAGTTTTTGATGATTTATGTGGGTTTGTTTTGGGTATATGTTGTTTATGGTTGGGGTATGATTTTTGAAGTGTTTTATGTGGGTTTTAGTGGGTTATGATGTTATTGGTGTTGTAGGAAAGTTTGGATTTGTAAAGCATGAAGAGGAGCTTGAAAAATGCTCATAAATGGCGATTTTTCGTGGTTCTGGACTCGATGATCGATCGCCCGTTCTTGGCGATCGATCGCGAGCCTCCAGTGCGCGCCAGTAGCATTTGGCGATCGATCGCCACTTTTGGGCGATCGATCGGCGAGCTGGCGATCGATCGCGCCAAAAGTGGCGATCGATCGCCGAAGACCCAAAATTTCAGCAACGGGCAGTGTGATCTCGCGATCGATCGGGACAACCCAGCGATCGATCGCGAGACACATAATTATGTGTTTTTGATGCTTTTGTGGGATTTTTGGATATGGGACTATTATTAGCTTCTAATATCGATTTGTATGGTTAAGTAGAACCATCCCAGGTACCCACAACATCAAGGAGATAAAGTTCTCCAACTCCTCCACTTTTGGAATTAAGGTACGTAAGAAACGTACGGGCATCGGACGGTAAACCATACTCCTACATATGATGTTTATGATGATGATTATGATAAGTAAGTTTATGATATGATGTTTATGATGATGATTATGATAAGTAAGTTTATGATATGATGTTTATAATGATGATTATGATAAGTAAGTTTATGATGATGAGGTTTATGATGATGGTCGTGATAAGTAAGTTTATGATGATGAGGTTTATGATGATGGTCATGATAAGTAAGTTCATGATGATGATGTTTGCAATGATGATAGTGATAAGTAAATTTATGATAATGTTTATACGATGTTTATTTAATGATACGATGTTATGATATGGTAAGATGCCATACGATAGGGTAAGACGCCCATATGGTAAGATGACATACGATGTTCACGATATGGTAAGATGCCATACGATAGGGTAAGATACCCATATGCATGAATGCGAATCAGGGTCAACAAAAAGATGTTAATGAATAACCAGCAAGTTTACTTAACCAAGATTTCATACTTTACTTTTATGTCTCCTTTTATGATGATAAGTAAATATGTATATGCTCACGATGTGTTGTCCCTGTAGGTACACTTTTGGACTGAAGGGCCTAGGGTCGGGTTGAGGCAGTGAGCTAAGAGGAGCAAGATGAACATAAGATGCAGGATTTTGATAGTCTCTACTCTAAAAGTAGTGTAAATCTATAGCTTTAACATTCATTATTGAGAATGTAATTAATTAGCTATTGAAATTTTATTCTTGGCCTGTAATCTTATTAGCTCAAAGCTACAACCGGCGCCCTAAGAGGTTATAAATGCATGTTTAGTCCTTAATATGTTATTAAGATGATGTTAAGGTAGGAAGATCCTACATTAGTGGTATCAGAGCAGTGGTTAGAGAACCCGGGAATGAGTGAAGGGTAGCCTTAGCAATAAGTTGGCTAGGTGCTTACTTTTAAACATGTTTTGTGCATATGTTGCATATGAAGTATATGACGTTACACTAACATGTTTGTTTCTCTAACGATGTAGTATATGAACTGCTTTTGGGTATTGTTGTTAACCCTTGTCTTGCAGCATGGCAGCCAACGTGGAAGTGGGTGACGCTGTGAGTGTCAATGCAAGTGCCGACGTACGAATCCCCTACCTCCGCCAGCTTTCGGCGAAGAACCGTCTGAACAACAGTTGTTGCCTGGGGAACTGAGCTTGACTCAATTTCTTGCATACCGACCTCCGACATTTGAAGGAACTGAGACAGGGGAACAGGCAGAGGAGTAGTTGGAAAGAATAGAGCAAATATTTGTGGCAGCTCCTTGTGCTAAGACAGCCTGGATCAGACTAGCGGAGTTCCAATTGGCCAAGAAGCCGCTGATGTGGTGGAAGACCACAGTAGTAGAGCAAGAGGCTCAAGGTCATGAGATTAATTGGAAGCTATTCAGAACTCGGTTTCTAACCCGCTATTTCTCAGCTGCTGCACGACAGGCCAAGGAAGATGAATTCACTAACCTCAAGCAAGTTATTATGCATGTATCAGATTATGCTCTTCAATAATGTTCTTTGCTCAGATATGTGCCTCATATCGCCACAAGTACGCAAGCAAAGATGAGGAACTTCATGAAGGGCTTAAGGCCGGAATTGTATGATAGGGTGATCACTTATGGCCCTACTTGCTTTGATGATGCACTTTCACGGGCCGAGCTAGCCGAACTAGGAGTTGGTGCATACCCTGATACCGTACCACCTCCAGCACCCCCTCAGAAATCCACTCCTGATAATTTGAAGACAAAGGGTGATCAGTTCAAGCCAAGAGGAAACACATCGGCGTCAAGGTTCAGTGGTAAGAGGCCCGACAATCGTTGGAAAGGAAACCGTAGGGATGACGCCCAGTCAGGAAGAGGACAGCCTCAGGGAGGCAGATTTGGGAAGGTCATGTGCTCAAATTGTGGGCAACCACATCTGACAAAAGATTGCGTAGGATGCTATGTTTGTGGCAACAAGGGCCACTTTGCTCGGCAATGTCCCAACCGAGGAGGACAACCGAACTATGCGGGGAGGTCTGTAGACAGGGCAGTACAGCACAGGCCGTCGTTTGTACCGAGGCAGTATGGAGGTCAGCCCATGGGGCCACCTCAGGGGCATGTTTATGCTTTGACGAGGGAGCAGGCTACAGCAGCTCCGGAGGAGGTTATAGCGGGTACGTGTCTTTTATTTACGCACCCTGCTTTTATATTGATCGACACAGGTGCGTCACACTCTTTCGTGTCGACAAGTTTTGTGGAAAGGCACCACATATGCACTTCTCCGTCGCCCACGCCTCTTATAGTCTCGACCCCCTCTGGAAGAAGTATGATTACTGATCAGATTGTCTATGATGGCCTCATTTATTTTGAGGATAACAAGCTAAGGTCAGATTTGATTGTCCTGGGGATGTCGGACTTTGACTGCATTGTAGGCATTGATGTTCTGAACAGGTATCAGGCAGTTGTGAACTGCAGTCAGTGGACTGTCCGATTCAGATCTGATATGGGAGTCCAGTGGACATTCTATGGGGATGGTTCTCGTTCAAAGATTCCGTTAATATCTGCTGTCAAGATGGCACAGTTGTTGGGACGAGGCCATACAGGATATCTCATATATGCCGTTGATGTTACGGAAAGAAAGAAGAAGTAAAAGTTGAGGATGTGCCCGTAGTGGCGGAGTTCTCTGATGTCTTTCCGGAGGAGATTCCCGGATTTCCACCGACGAGAGAAGTCGAGTTTGGGATTGAGTTACTACCGGGGACGTCTGCCATTTCTCGTGCCCCATATAGGATGGCACCAGCGGAGCTAAGGGAATTAAAGACACAGTTACAAGAGCTCCTTGATAAGGGCTATATACGCCCTAGCGTATCGCCCTGGGGTGCACAAGTTTTATTTGTCAAGAAGAAAGATGGTTCGATGCGTCTGTGCATCGATTACAGACAACTGAACAAAGCCACAGTGAAGAATAAATATCCACTTCCGAGGATCGACGATTTGTTTGATCAGTTACAAGGTATGAGGCTCTACAGTAAGATCGATCTGAGGTCGGGGTACCATCAGATTCGAGTAAGAGAAGATGATGTTCAGAAGACAGCCTTCAGGACTAGATATGGGCACTATGAATTCCTAGTCATGCCTTTTGGGGTGACGAACGCCCCAGTTGTTTTCATGAGTTTGATGAACAAGGTGTTTCAACCGTATTTGGATCAGTTCGTCATTGTTTTCATTGACGATATACTCATTTACTCCCGGACCGAAGAAGATCATGTAAGGCACTTGAGGACAGTACTTCAGATTCTTAGGGATCATCAGTTGTATGCAAAGCTCAGCAAGTGCGAGTTCTGGCTGAGCAGTGTAGTGTTCTTGGGTCATGTTATATCTAGCAGCGGGATATCTGTGGATCCCAGGAAGATTGAAGCTGTGATGGAGTGGGCTGCACCCATTTCTGTACCCGAGATACGGAGCTTCCTTGGCTTAGCAGGTTATTACCGACGTTTTATCGAGGGATTTTCTAAGATCGCTAAGCCGCTGACACAGCTGACTCAGAAAGGAGTCCCATTCTTTTGGTCCGAAGCTTGTGAGGAAAGCTTCCAAGAATTGAAGCGTCGTTTGACGACAGCGCCAGTGTTGGTGATTACTTCTGAGAATAAGAAGTTTGCCTTGTACTCGAATGCATCATTGCAAGGTTTGGGTTGTGTGTTGATGCAAGATAAGCACGTGGTGGCTTATGCTTCTAGGCAGTTGAAGCCTCATGAGACCAGATACCCAGTTCATGACTTGGAGCTGGCGGCCATCATATTCGCCTTGAAGATTTGGCGGCATTATGTTTATGGTACTTCATTTACCATCTTTACGGACCATAAGAGCCTGAAGTTTCTATTCACACAGGCTGAATTGAATATGCGCCAAAGGAGGTGGATGGATTTACTCAAGGATTATGACTGTGAGATTGAGTACCATCCCGGTAAGGCAAATTTGATAGCAGACGCCTTAAGTCGGAAAGTGAAGAGTACTGCTGAGGATGTCATGAGTCTATCAGCTATGATGACTTCTTATTGCCATCTGGGCTATGATTTTGATGTGGACACGTCGCCGGTGCGAGTGTCGACCTTGTTGGCTGAACCTGACATATTTGAGACTATCAGGAAGGCCCAGAGGTCGGATGATGAGGTTCAAAGATGGTCATCTATAGTACTTCAAGGACGGCCATTAAAGTTCAGAGTGGCAAAAGATGATTCCTTGAGATTGGGCAACCGATGGGTAGTCCCAGATACACCAGAGTTGCGTAGAGGAATATTGGAGCGAGCTCATAGTAGTCGGTTCAGTATCCACCCAGGAGGAATGAAGATGTACAAGGACCTATGCGGTCAATTCTGGTGGAGACGCATGAAGCGTGATGTAATCACTTTTGTTAAAAGATGTTTGATCTGCCAGCAGGTAAAGGCAGAGAGGCAGAGGCCTGGTGGCTAGCTGAAGAGCTTAGAGGTACCCCAATGGAAGTGGGAACACATATCTATGGACTTCGTGACCCACTTGCCAAGGACGGCCTCTGGATTTGATGCGATCTGGGTGATCGTGGATAGGCTAACGAAGGTAGCTCACTTCATCCCCTACTGTATGACTTTCACGTATCTAAAGATGGCCCAATTTTATGTATGGGATGTGGTGAGGTTGCATGGTATTCCAGTCTCGATTGTGTCTTACAGAGACCCAAGGTTTACTTCACATTTCTGGGAGGGTCTCCAGACAGCTTTGGGCACAGAGGTGAGGCTGAGTACAGCTTATCACCCTCAGACAGACGGCCAGACAGAGCGTACCATTCAGACGCTCGAAGACATATTGAGGGCATGTGTTTTGGAGTTTGATACTCCATGGCAGGATGCAGTGCCATTGGTGGAGTTCTCCTATAATAACAGTTACCAGGCGAGCATTCAAATGGCTCCTTTTGAAGCTCTATACGGACGACGATGTAGGTCACCGCTGTATTGGGAGGACTTGACTAGCAAAGCGGTCGGAGGACCGGATATGATCAAGGATATGGAAGATAAGATTAAGATGATACGCCAAAAGATGAAAGCGGCTCAGGATAGGCAAGCAGCCTATGCCAATAAGCGACGGCGACCACTGGAATTCCAAGTAGGAGACAAGGTCTTCTTTAAAATCTCACCCTTCAGGGGTGTGGTCCGTTTTGGTATGCGAGGGAAGTTATCTCTGAGGTATGTTGGGCCCATGAGGTATTTCAGCGTATCGGTACTTTGGCCTACCGTTTGGCTCTACCGCCGTCTCTATCTAGTATTCATGATGTCTTTCACGTCTCTATGTTACGGAAGTATGAGCCAGATCCGTCTCATGTATTACAGCCTACTGAAGTGCAGTTGGACTCAGATGTATCCTACGTTGAACGACCGGTCAGAATTCTGGATCGAGAGGATCGCAGACTACGAGTAAAGTTATATCGATGGTCAAAGTTCTGTGGGATCGTGGGGGTGTCGAGGAGGCTATGTGGGAGACGGAACGGCATATGGTGCAGCATTACCCGGAACTATTTTCTGGTATGATTTAAGTTTAGTTTCTTTATGGGTAAGTGCATGCGATTTCGAGGACGAAATCTTATAAGTAGGGGAGTAATGTGATGCCCCGAAATTAATTATATGCAATTTTGGCTTTAATGATGGTTATATGACGAATTATGTTGGTAATTGATTTATGTGATGGCTAATGAAGTGTTAACATGATTTAATTATATTGATTGTCAATTATGAGGAAAGCATGATTTAGTAGAAGTTTAATGCATTTTTGTAAATGCTATTAAAATACCATGTTGGAATATTTTAGGCATCATGTTAATTAATGGGTACAAGTTTAATTAAAATACCCCCCACTATACCTTTTTCCCCTTTACTTTACCAATCACTTTTTAAAATCCCCAAAATCTCTTCCCAACTGAAAACCCTTCCCATTTTCGAAATCCACCAAGGAAGGAGAAGGAAAGCTTCACAAAATCTTTGTTTGTGTGATCTTTGTTAAGATTTGGAGCCTACAAGAGGTATGGAACCCTTCCTAAAGTTTTTATGATGTTTGGTGTTGAAATGGGTTAGTTTTTGATGATTTATGTGGGTTTGTTTTGGGTATATGTTGTTTATGGTTGGGGTATGATTTTTGAAGTGTTTTATGTGGGTTTTAGTGGGTTATGATGTTATTGGTGTTGTAGGAAAGTTTGGATTTGTAAAGCATGAAGAGGAGCTTGAAAAATGCTCATAAATGGCGATTTTTCGTGGTTCAGGACTCGACGATCGATCGCCCGTTCTTGGTGATAATGTGATTTTTACACTTAATTTGATATATGATTAGGGGTGTTTTTGTAGTGATTCCTAGAAAATATTACACGTTTTGGTATATATTTGTATATGTCAGGAATCTAGGTCCAAATGCATAAAAGTGGATGAAATGGGCTTAAAAATGCTGAAAAAGGACCCAACTGAGCAAATCTGGAAAAGCAGGGACCAAATCGCAAGATTGGAGATTTGAGGTCGCGATCGATCGCCAATGACGAAGATCGATCGCCAAACCCTGAAAAATCGAGATTTTGTTTCCTACTTGGTGATTTTGTGTCCAAACTTTGCAAAACTCCTCCACACTATTTATAGAAGATTTTCAGACATTTTAGGGGGCTTTTGCACACATTTTCTGAGACCTAGCAACCTCTCCTCCATCCAAAGCACCACCACAAATCATTGAAGAGCAAGAGCAACGCAAGGAACGAAAGAACGGAGCGACGCACGGAGCGACATCCTCGTTATCTTAGTATTTCTGAACTTGATTATTTTTTATTTCATATTGTGATGTTAAATTTGTTTAAAGACATGTTTTTACATTATAATTTGATTATGGTTGTTGGCTAAAATATTTGTCAAGACATAGGGGATCCCATGTTTGAACCCTTGAGTTAATTAACGGTTTTGATTTAATTTCTATGATCTTTGCGCATAATTTATGTTTTTAATGCTTGTAAAAGATTAGCTACCTTTTGCATGATATTGGTAATCGTAATTAAATTGACCATAGGAGATTACGATACGACGTAGTAAATTAGGCCGTGGGTTTTAGGTTGAGACAGACCAAGTAAAATCTAGCACACGTGTGATAGCAATAGATTTACCAAAATCGAAGGCTAGTAGTTTTCACGAAGCGTTTTTTGGTATTAATCATTCAATAAAGACACGGGAGTGGTTTATTGTAGATTAATGCTAGACTTGTTATAACCGGACCAAGGTATAGCGAATGAAATAGGAAAACTCGTCACCCTAGAACATAGAACTTTGAATCTTAATTAATAGACAACTTTTGGGGGATTACATGGGTGAACCGACGTCTTGATAATTCATTTATAAATTCTCTTCAATCATCCATCACTGTTGTTTAGGTTAATTTTTGTGCTTAAGTCTATTTAGTTTGATAATCATTCCATAATCGTAGGTTAAATATAGAAATTCTAATCGAACGTGGTAATTACTACTAGTCCCTGTGGGTTCGACAACCTGACCTTCATTTACTATACGAAAACTTGACAACCGTGCACTTGCGGTAGAGAATCGCTACACTCGAAAATACTGTTTAAAATAATAGCGATCAAGTTTTTGGCGCCGTTGCCGGGGATTAGTTTAAGTAATATCATACTAGATTAGTTGACTGTAATTTAGCCATTTTCTTTTTTTTGTTTTTGATTTTTTTTTCTTCTCTCTTTTCCTATCTACTATTCTACTATTGCATTCTCTTTGGTTGGGTTTTGTAGGTTATTACTCCCTAGTGCATGCTAAGGAGTGAACAACCGACACTTGAGCCTTTTGACTCTGAAATTGAAAGAACTCTTCTTAGAAGACTAAGAGAAGTTCGAACAATGGCTGAAAACAATGCAGAAGGAGGTGGAAGAGATGAAAGACGGAATGAAGAGGTGCCTAATAGAAGATCCCTCATGGATTACGCTCATCCCTCATTCCATGGGTCATTGTCTAGTATCACTAGACCAAGCATACAGGCGAACAACTTTGAAATCAAGCCTGCAATCATACAAATGATCCAGCACTCGGTGCAGTTTGGGGGAGCGACCACTGATAATCCCAACACTCACATAGCGAATTTCTTGGAAATTTGGGACACCTTCAAGCATAATGGCGTCACTGATGACGCCATCAGGTTAAGACTGTTCCCTTTCTCTTTAAATAATAAAGCTAAATCTTGGTTGCATTCTTTGCCTACAGGATCAATTACCACTTGGGATGGGATGGTGCAAGCTTTCATGTCAAAATACTTCCCACCATCAAAGACTGCTAAGATGCGAAATGATATCACTACATTTGCGCAACATGATCCTGAAACACTGTATGAAGCATGGGAGCGCTTCAAGGACTTACTGAGGAGATGCCCACACCATGACCTTCCCATCTGGCTGCAGGTATAAACTTTCTATAACGGTTTATTTTATGATAACCGTTCTATGATTGATGCAGCATCAGGAGGTACTGTGATGAGAAAGACGCAGGAGGAGACCTATACACTATTGGAGGAGATGGCTGCTAATAGCCGTCAATGGCAGTCCGAGAGGAAAGTGCCAAAGAAGCAAATTGGAGTTCATCAAGTGAGCGAAGTTACTGCGTTGGCCGCTCAAATTGAGGCATTGAACAAAAGACTAGATAGCATGAGCACGACAGGGATGAAAGCCCAAGGGATTACTTGTGACCTATGTGGAGGAAATCATCCGAGCGTTGAATGCCAAACAGGTAACCCATTCGTTCAGACTAATGAAGTTGTGCATTATGTAGGAAACCGGCCGCAAAACAACCCCTGCCCATATCCATACAATACGGGGTTGAGGTATCAACCGCAACCACCACCGGGTTATCTACCACAGCCGAGCATGGAGGAGCTATTGACCAAGTTCATATCCTCAACTGAAACAAGGATGAATAAACAAGATTCATCTATCAAAAGCTTGGAGCTTCAAGTAGGGCAGTTGGCAACTATCTTGGCTGGGAGAGCACAAGGAACTCTACCGAGTGACACAGAGAAGAATCCAAGGGAGCAAGCCAATGCCGTGACCGAGTGGAAAAGAACTTGGTGATGAGAAGGAGACTGCTATTAAGCAAGAGGAGAAGGAGCAGCCACGCAACAAGGGTAAGTCCACTAGAGACACTACACCTATCACACCACAAGAAAAGGTACACATTCCGCTCCCATTCCCTGCAGCAGTTAATAGGGCAAAGGTTGATTCAAACTTTGCCAAATTTTTAGACATGCTTAAGAATTTGCATATAGATATACCACTTATTGATGCCTTACGAGAAATGCCAAATTATGCTAAATTCTTAAAGAAGATGTTGTCTAAGAAGCAAAAATTGGGAGAGCACGAGACTGTGTTTTTGACTGAGGAATGTAGTGCTATTGTGCAAAAGAAATCGGCTACCAAGTTAAAAGATCCAGGGAGTTTCTCTATTCCTTGCACTATTGGGCCTATTTCTTCCATTAAATCATTATGTGATTTGGGTGCTAGTGTGAACTTAATGACTTTGTCTGTTTTTAGGCGACTTGGACTGGGAGAGCCGAAGACCACAAGGGTGGTGTTGCAAATGGCGGACAAGTCTATCACCTACCCACTAGGAATCATCGAGGATGTTCCAGTCAAGATAGATCAATTCACTTTCCCGGTAGATTTTCTAGTGTTGGATATTGAGGAGGACGCGAGTATGCCATTGATCCCGGGGCGCCCATTCCTAGCTACTGGAAGAGCTATTATCGATGTTGCAGAAGGGAAGTTGATCCTCCGTGTAGGAGAGGATCATGTTACCTTTACTATGTTTCAAACTTCACCACGTGCACAAAACACACACACATGTTTTATTATTGATAAAATTAATATTTTGCCTGATGATGTGGTGCAAGATACTGATAAAGTGAAGGTGGAGACCAAACTAGAGACTGAAGAAGGCAAGAGCCATGACATGGTGAACCCAAGGAAGGCGAAGAAGCAAAAAGATAAAAGGACGTTTATGAAGGGAGAGACAGTCCAATTGCATAAAGCACCACCACCTCGCATTTTCCAAAGCAAGCGAAAGGCTTCAAGGGTTGGACCATTCACTGTTACCAAGATATACCCGCATGGAGCCATTAAGGTAAGTGATCCTATTCTAGGCACTTATGTCGTTAATGATGAGAGGTTGAGGCATTCCCCAGTTGATCACGGAGATTCATGCTCCACACACCATCCCAACCTTTGAGAAAATGTGGTAATAAGTCCAGCTTGGGACTATAAATCAAGAACTCTTCCCTATCCTTTGCTTTGTTTTTAGTTTATTTTGGTTTGTTTTGTTTTTGTTTTTGATTTTGGTGAGACTCCATGCGTGCTGTGCCGTGTTCCAACACAATACCCCATGAGCTGACGAGGAATTGGACAACGATCACTGACGGTCGTTGTCAACGGTAACTGCTTTGTCTTATTTTCCATGCCTAGTACATTGAGGACAATGCATGAATTAAGTTTGGGGGAGTGCATTACTGTGTCATGCTTCTTATTTGGAATTGGATCGTTTATTGAGCACCAACAAAAAAAATTTCTTGAAAATGAGTTCAATTAGTAAGATAATAATAAATCATAGTAGTGGTCTCAATTCCATGATGATATTAATCTCACTATGCATGTCAACTTGAGTTTTGATGATTGTAAGACTTGTTTGTGAATATCTTGTTTTGAGTAGCATGTCAAAGATGAGGAATATTTTAAGCACATTTGAGTCACAATCTTGTGAATTGCACTTGTAGTAGTGAAATTTTTTTTGTGAACTTAATGAATTGTTTTTGAGCATCTTAGAGTACCTTAGAAACTATTTGATGATGACACTTTGAGGCGAAATCTTATAGTTATAAACTCGACTTGGAAATGATCTAGGTGATCTTTGGACCGTTTGAGCCTTTCAAGCTTACCTGATATATATCCATATATAGTGTCCCATTTTGAGCCTAATTGCAAAAGAATGGAGTATGTTTAACATACTATTAGCCCCCATTCAACATTGTTTTTGGCAACTCATTATACCCACCTTTATGAGCTTAACTTGAAAAGAATTATCCTTACCCAAAGGGAGTATAATGATTCTCATTTGCTATATGTTGATGAGCTTATTGTTGAAAAAAATGATGAATGAGAAAAGAAAAAGATAGATAAAGCCTTGAGAAAAAAAAGTGACTAAATAAGACCCAAAGTGGCCAAGGCTAAAAGAAAAAGAAGAGAAAGTTCAAGTTGTGCTAAAAAAATTGAATTTTACATGATTATACTCTCTTCTTTGTGCTATCATATCTTTTTCTTTGAAGCCAACACCTAGGCCTAACACTACAAGTTTAAAAAGACCTATTGATCCAAGTGAGGGAGTGACTACATTAGTGGAGAAGTGTTTGAAAATAGGACTAAGGGGTGCTCAACGATAATCTTACTTTTCATTGACTAGCATGATTTGATCTATGAAATTGCATGAAACTTGAAAGTGACAATAGCACACACGCACGTTCTGAGTTGGCGACGTGTTGCTTGATCTAAGAGAAAAACAACTTGTTAAACTTTCTGATTGATTCTTGTTCGTCTGTAAGTGAGATGTCTGAGTTACATGATTGACTGCGAAGTGGTTTACTTGAATCTTTATTATTGAACTCTACTATTTGATTTTATTTCTTGCTCGAGACGATCAAGCTTAAGTTTGGGGGAGTTGATAAGTGTGATTTTTACACTTAATTTGATATATGATTAGGGGTGTTTTTGTAGTGATTCCTAGAAAATATTACACGTTTTGCTATATATTTGTATATGTCAGGAATCTAGGTCCAAATGCATAAAAGTGGATGAAATGGGCTTAAAAATGCTGAAAAAGGACCAAACTGAGCAAATCTGAAAAAGCAGGGACCAAATCGCAAGATTGGAGATTTGAGGTCCGCGATCGATCGCCAATGATGAAGATCGATCGCCACCATCCAGAATGTTTCCGCGATCGATCGCCAAATGACGAAGATTGATCGCCAAACCCTGAAAAATCGAGATTTTGTTTCCTACTTGGTGATTTTGTGTCCAAACTTTGCAAAACTCCTCCACACTATTTATAGAAGATTTTCAGACATTTTAGGGGGCATTGAACACATTTCTGAGACCTAGCAGCCTCTCCTCCATCCAAAGCACCACCACAAATCATTGAAGAGCAAGAGCAACGCAAGGAACGAAAGAACGGAGCGACGCACGGAGCGACATCCTCGTTATCTTAGTATTTCTGAACTTGATTATTTTTTATTTCATATTGTGATGTTAAATTTGTTTAAAGACATGTTTTTACATTATAATTTGATTATGGTTGTTGGCTAAAATATTTGTCAAGACATAGGGGATCCCAACCCTTGAGTTAATTAACGGTTTTGATTTAATTTCTATGATCTTTGCGCATAATTTATGTTTTTAATGCTTGTAAAAGATTAGCTACCTTTTGCATGATATTGGTAATCGTAATTGAATTGACCATAGGAGATTACGATACGACGTAGTAAATTAGGCCGTGGGTTTTAGGTTGAGACAGACCAAGTAAAATCTAGCACACGTGTGATAGCAATAGATTTACCAAAATCGAAGGATAATAGTTTTCACGAAGCGTTTTTCGGTATTAATCATTCAATAAAGACACGGGAGTGGTTTATTGTAGATTAATGCTAGACTTGTTATAACCGGACCAAGGTATAGCGAATGAAATAGGAAAACTCGTCACCCTAGAACATAGAACTTTGAATCTTAATTAATAGACAACTTTTGGAGGATTACATGGGTGAACCGACGTCTTGATAATTCATTTATAAATTCTCTTCAATCATCCATGTGATGACCAGGGATTATAGGTGTTAATCCCGGAGTATTAATAATCCCTAAAGTGGTTTTACGTGGCAAGGTGGGTTTAATCGAGGTATTGGGCCTTCTGGGCTCGTTTATTTGGGTAGTTGGGATCGTTGGATCCAGAGGTTGAGATTGTATTCACATTACGGTGAAAAACCTAAGAGTTGGGTTTTTGATGTGTCTCGGAATCTCGGGTGCTGTGTGAGCATCGGTAGAGGATTTTGGAGTTAGAGAGAGAGTTCTTGAAAACAGATGATTTTTAAGGAATCATGATGTATTTGTGGGGCTATTAATTTTTCGGGGTATTTTTGCTATAAATACCAATTGAACCCAAAATTTGTCATAAATTTCATTTCAGCCCCCAACTCCTCCTCTCTCCCGCGCGCGACCCCTTTCCCAATCTCCCCTGCCTCCGCGCGCAAAAGCGGTGCGCCCGCCGCCGTCCGGCCGCCGCTCGCCGCGTGCGACCTATCACCGTCTTCGTCTCGACGAGGCGCTTCTTTCCCCTCCATCAATTCGAGGTTTCGTCGCGTCCTGGAGTCGAATTTGGCAGAAAGGCGTCGATCCCCAAAAGTTAGGGTTCATCGATTTTTGAACGATTTTGCTTCCGATTTTCGTTGGGTAATCTCCCTTACCCCTTGTTCGTCTTTTTCGTGTATTTCCATGCCTTTATTGTGATTTTTGGTTCGAATTTCTGTTCGAATTTTAGGGCTTGGATTTCGAAATTTGGGGGTTTTTGGCATGGGTATTATTTCGTGCAATTGATCGATTATTGCATGTTTTAAGAGTATATTGATGCTTGATTGAGATCGAATTGAGAAGCTTTGGTTCGAATTTGAAGAATTTTAAGAGTTGGGATTTAAAGGCTTGTTTGGGTTCGATTTTAAGGGGGTTGAGTTCGAAAATTTGTCAAGGGATGTTGATTCTTGCTTGGATAGCTTAATTGACATTTTAGATGAATTATGGTTTTTTATTGGGTTCGAAATTGTGAGATTAAGGTTCGATTTTTGTAGGGCATTCTTGAACAAATTTCGATTGTCTCATTTATTTCCTTCCCTGCATGTACCCTGCCCCGGGTCTTTTAAGAGGATAATTGTCGTGTATTGACAATGTTGTGAGGGATATGGGTGTGCTTGAGCATAGGTTACATGTTCGTAAATAATTGTGAATTATTTATCGTGTTAGCACATCATTCCTCGGGGCATGGAACTCGAGCAAGGCTTGGCTCGGACTTCGGAGATTTAAGGTACGTGCGACGTACGAGCATTACTATATATATGTGAAATGCATAAGGTGTTTTTGATTGCATTGAATGTTTTGCGTACGGTTATACATACATGTTGATATAGCCAAGGAATGACCCAAATCTTGATATCGCCGCTTGTAGCGTGCGTGACACTAGAGTAGGATGACTCTTGCATGATATATGGGGTACTGGGTTTATTTGATTATATTAGGGCATTTGAGATGCCTGGGAATGATCGTAAAATCATGTATTCTTCGTAAGACATTTGAGATGTCTAAGTTCGTAGAATCGTGTATTCATTATAAGACATTTGAGATGTCTAAGTTCGTAGAATCGTGTATTCATTATAAGACATTTGAGATGTCTAGGTTTGTAGACTCATGTATTCATTATAAGACACTTGAGATGTCTAAGTATAATGAAGGATTGGTAAAATAAATGCTAAGGCATTTGAGCTATCTGTGATTGATAGCAAGGTTGTGAAATCAGTATTAGATATTGTGATATCTGTAATTGCATGTTTAATGAATTTGTAATCACTATATGTTGATATTCGAGGATCAGGCATGCGATGTGTAAATCAATGTGTTGATTTACTGATTTATGAGATTTGATGAGTTTGATGTTGTGAGAACAGGGACAGTACACGGAATCCCGGATGAGGATGTTGCCATCCAGGGAGTATCATTTAAATTCATTAGCATTTACCTTTGTTGTAAATTATGAATTTCATTATTATGATTATGGGATTTTGTGTATTGGTATGCTCACCCCGTTGGGGGCTGTCTCTGTTGGGACAGGTGGACAGGTACATCGATGGCTATGGAGCTGAGCTCGAGCTGTTGATTTGAGGTACTCCCAGGATCGTGGTACCAGGGCTTGATGGAGCACGGTATCGTATAGAGTACCTATATATACACCTGAGGATTTATACATATTCATATTCATGATGCTCGCATGTGAGCACGATTATACTTGTATATGGATTGTATATAAAGGCATGAGCCTTTCTCTCTTTCATTTAAGGTTGCATGCAATTAGGTTGAATTGCTAGAATGATATGAGAGTCATTGGTGTATTATGTGGGTGTTGGAACCCACTTTTGTTGACATATGTGTGGTGTCTTCCCTGGCTGGGAATCTACTTGTATTACTGCTTTCTGTTGAGTATTATGTGTTCCCTGGCCGGGAATTTTGCTATGTGTTGTACTCTTTTTTTTGGGATAGCTCTATTTATGGGGAGACTCTGCCCAAATTTTTATAAAAGTTTACAATGTGAAAAGTGGCACCAAGGGGTTGGTAAAGGGCAAACATATGAGTCTTTCATTGACAGGCAATGATTAAGTATCATCAGAGCTTCCCGATTGACATTTTATAGAAAGCATGTACCACACATAGTGGTTAATACACTAATCAAGGTTTTAAGGGCTTGGGGTCCTTACATTAGTGGTATCAGAGCAGTGGTTGCTCATTGGGGCTGTTAAGGGCCTAGGAAGTTATTGATAGCACATATTTATGCATGATGGCATTAATGTTGTATAACATAACAAATTGTTTATGTGCTCTTATGATATGAAAAGTGGTATTGCTAACCATTGTGGTTGCAGGAATCGTGTGGAACACGATAGGATGGCATTAATAGCGATGTCTAACACTCTATATGCTACGTGCCAAGGAACCTGATTTTGGAAGAAAATCAGGAGAAGAAAGATATGATGTATTGTCTGAGGACAGACTGGGTAGACAACCGACAGTGGAATACTTCGGTATGGTCTCAATTTTTATTGAATATATTAATGCGTTTGTTCATGTAATGCTCAAGCAAGGAAAGTACGTAAGAAACGTACGAGCATCAAACGGTAACATATTCCTAAACTATGACCTTGCATTAATTGCATGAGTATATGTGATGATGTTTACGATGATAATGATCATGATGATGTTTATGATAACGTATATATGAGTGGGTAAGATGCCCCTGTGGTAAGATGCCACACAGTGTTTATGATATGGTAAGACGCCATATGATTGGGTAAGATGCCCATGTGGTAAGATGCCACACGATGATTTTATTGTGGTAAGACGCCACAGGGTAAGATGCCCACATGGTAAGAGGCCATGCGATGTTATTGTGGTAAGACGCCACGGGGTAAGATGCCCCACATGGTAAGAGGCCATGCGATGTTATTGTGGTAAGATGCCACGGGGTAAGATGCCCCACATGGTAAGTAGCCATGCGATATTATGCCACGGGGTAAGGTGCCCCATATGGTAAGAGGCCATACGATATTATTATGTGGATTTACGATGACCCATTCTTTTATGATGATTGACGATGATTTTACATATGCACGGGCATCCCAAGGGCAACATGTATTATGTGGTTAGTCATTTAACACAAGGTAAATCAAGGTATGCATAAGATAGTGCATTATGATATGATACATGTTGATACGCATCGTTTTGCATATGTATATTGTGAAATATAAAGTGAGGATTTCAATGCTTACACTAAGGTCCATATGAAGCGAGGAAGGATTCCGCTTATATGGAGTAGTGAGAAGCATTGAAATGCATTGATATTTCACGAGTCCAGGTTATCCTAGTGAGGATTTCAATGCTTGCGCTAAGGTCCATATGAAGCGAGGAAGGATTCCGCTTATATGGAGTAGTGAGAAGCATTGAAATACACTACTGATAAGTGACTCGATTCGAGGTTTATTTATAGCGATGGTTCATTCCGCTATATCTATTGGCGATGGTTCATTCCGCCAGGTGTATTTATAGCGACGGTTCATTCCGCTATATCTATTGGCGATGGTTCATTCCGCCAGGTGTATTTATAGCGACGGTTCATTCCGCTATATCTATTGGCGATGGTTCATTCCGCCAGGTGTATTTATAGCGACGGTTCATTCCGCTATATCTATTGGCGATGGTTCATTCCGCCAGGTGTATTTATAGCGACGGTTCATTCCGCTATATCTATTGGCGATGGTTCATTCCGCCAGGTGTATTTATAGCGACGGTTCATTCCGCTATATTTATTGGCGATGGTTCATTCCGCCAGGTGTATTTATAGCGATGGTTCATTCCGCTATATCTATTGGCGATGGTTCATTCCGCCAGGTGTATTGATAGCGATGCCTCTTTCCGCTACTATGTGGACGATGATTCATGCTCAGGGTATAGCGAGGTTTCATGCCACTTATTATCTGACGAGGTGTCATACCGTCGATTCTATAGCGAGGGATCTTGCCGCTATGTACTCAGCACAGGATTTTTGCCGCCTTCGAGCGATGGGTGCTGATTACGCACTATTATTGAGCGACGGAGACAGATATGACGCTATATCACTAGCGATGAGGTATGAGATATTGCTATTTTATTAGCTTTATTGTAGCTGGCATGCATTGATATACATGTTTTATTATGCCTATTTTACTAGCATGATAGTGGATGACATACGCTGATGTACATGTATCGTCACTAGTGGGCAATGTTTTAGATGCCATGAGTTGGCATGTGTCGTCACGGGATGACGATGACGATGGTGTAGGAGATGTCTTATTAGACATGCATCATCGTTACGATGATCGATGCGTTGAGTATACGTATTCTGTGGTATGCCTTGGGTGCCAGTACCGAGCACAAGGTGGTGTGTGCGACACCGATTGACGTGACCCTTATACCGAGCGGGTTGCTCGAGGAATGGATGGATGCGCTGTACATGGGATTGTACCGCAGCTTACGATTGGGGCGATCATATTACGAGTGGTGATACCCTAGAGGTATGCTCGTTGGAATGGCTTTTGGCCATGTTTTTGACGATAGGAGTAATCGTGGAGGAAATTACTCGCTTTCTGTCGATGTGACATGTGGTAGACATGATCACACCACCCTTGAGGGTGTAGGATGGGTCCTAAGGGAGTAGGATCAGGTTATGTTAAGTACATAGGGACATTGGAGTGTCCAGGGTGTATCGGCATTGAGGAATGTTGGATAAAGACCCACTACTCTATTGAGTTTTCTTCCCATAGTATGTTATACCATGTGGAAACGTCCGTCTTGTTGGTAGGTTTGAGGTGAACCTAGAGAGGCAGCGACTGGTTTGTCTGCCGTGTGTGTGCAGCACCATGAGGGGCTTGCTTGAGCCGTTATACTGCTCGTTGGAACCAAGTTTGACAAATCGTAAGGTGATGCGATGTGGATTGTGGTGGACTCTAGTAGTCACCATGTCATTGAGGTTGAGGTTAAGGTTGTTCATGCCTCGCTGAAACGTGTATACGTTTATGTTTAATCTTGGAGACTTGTCTGGGACAGCTCAGGATGTTGGAGTACCAACAAGAGAGTCATCAGGTTGTTATTGACTCAATCTAAAGGAACCCGTGTATTGGGATACAATGGGTGTTATTGTATCCAGTTTTTCCGAACGATGGTTCGAGACTTGTGGATCTCGAGTTCGATGGCACTTCCCTTGCGAGGAAGAAGGTAGTATTATACCTATTAGGGAATCTTTGAAAGATTCGTTAAGTTGGTGCAAGTGGTGTTGATTTTGGGAATCACACCGTGTATTATTAATCGTCGATTATCATCCTCCACTGAGTAAGGAATGACTCAGAATTGACGGTTGTGTTTGGGGCTTAGGGATCTGTGGTAGATACCCGAGCCGAGTGCATTGAGTATGCATGCGACATCAGTGCTTAGGCAGGTATACCGGTGAGTATACGGATGCCAGTTATTGATTTCCTCTCTGTTAAGCATAGAGTTATGCTATTTTAGGATGGTTAAATCTCTGATGTGAGATATGGAACACCTTGAGATTGGGAATCTCCATGGCACGATGATTATGAGGAATGATCGTGAAGTTAGTTGACTCCCTTGAGGAGGGATTTTCTTGTGAGGATTAAGGTATTTCCCTTGTTGGTGTTTTCCTTCGAGTTATGCGACAGCCTTCCCAAGTTTGGATTGTTAAATCCGAGGATTTTCAAGGGATGGCAGGATTTCGGATTGGTTGAGTGTCGCTGACGACACAAGCGTTGAGGATGCAATGGGTTTATTGCATGCCCCTTGAGAATTTTAAACTCTGCGGAGTCTCGGTTGTTATTTATGATCAGGACGTGATTCTTGGAACATCCGGAGGTGGACATCTTGTGAGATGTCTTTTGTTTGAATTTGTGGCCGTGAGTTGCCCAAATTAAGTTGCAATGAGGCGACTACTCCTTCGATGGAGGAAGTTTGAAAGTGGAAACCAGGTTTGGTATGCGTACGCCGTGGTTGTACTAGTGTTTCCCCTCGTAACGATGTATGTTAGACATCGTAAGTCATAGTAAAATATCATTGGATGATATCTACGATAGAATCAAGAGCGATTCGAATCCTTGCAGTTTCAGTTGACTAACTGCTTTTGGACTGTTAGCGTTGAGTTGTGCTGACGCTCTTTGACGTTATGATGGATTTGGAAGTCTATTCCACTCCAGAGTTTGACACGAGGTCAACGTTCTTACGGTTGAGGTGTCATTCAGGATGTGTTCGTACTGTTGTATTAGATCGAAGGATGACTGTCCGATCTACAGTCGTAAGTATTGGTTGATTTGCAGTCATGAGAGGCTGACTTCTGGGATGACCCGCATCGAGGTACGTTTTACCTCTTGGGTGATATGTTGGTTTTGGTATGTCGCTCTGTTTCAGAGTTAGATGAGAGGTAAGTATCCTCGCGTTTATTAATACGATTCTGATATGGTCAGGAATCGAGGTTATGGCTTCATGTTGTTGTGTAGCCTGAGTGTTACGTGATACACCAGTGCTAATTTCGAGGACGAAATTCTTTTAGTGGGGGATATTGTGATGACCAGGGATTATAGGTGTTAATCCCGGAGTATTAATAATCCCTAAAGTGGTTTTACGTGGCAAGGTGGGTTTAATCGAGGTATTGGGCCTTCTGGGCTCGTTTATTTGGGTAGTTGGGATCGTTGGATCCAGAGGTTGAGATTGTATTCACATTACGGTGAAAAACCTAAGAGTTGGGTTTTTGATGTGTCTCGGAATCTCGGGTGCTGTGTGAGCATCGGTAGAGGATTTTGGAGTTAGAGAGAGAGTTCTTGAAAACAGATGATTTTTAAGGAATCATGATGTATTTGTGGGGCTATTAATTTTTCGGGGTATTTTTGCTATAAATACCAATTGAACCCAAAATTTGTCATAAATTTCATTTCAGCCCCCAACTCCTCCTCTCTCCCGCGCGCGACCCCTTTCCCGATCTCCCCTGCCTCCGCGCGCAAAAGCGGTGCGCCCGCCGCCGTCCGGCCGCCGCTCGCCGCGTGCGACCTATCACCGTCTTCGTCTCGACGAGGCGCTTCTTTCCCCTCCATCAATTCGAGGTTTCGTCGCGTCCTGGAGTCGAATTTGGCAGAAAGGCGTCGATCCCCAAAAGTTAGGGTTCATCGATTTTTGAACGATTTTGCTTCCGATTTTCGTTGGGTAATCTCCCTTACCCCTTGTTCGTCTTTTTCGTGTATTTCCATGCCTTTATTGTGATTTTTGGTTCGAATTTCTGTTCGAATTTTAGGGCTTGGATTTCGAAATTTGGGGGTTTTTGGCATGGGTATTATTTCGTGCAATTGATCGATTATTGCATGTTTTAAGAGTATATTGATGCTTGATTGAGATCGAATTGAGAAGCTTTGGTTCGAATTTGAAGAATTTTAAGAGTTGGGATTTAAAGGCTTGTTTGGGTTCGATTTTAAGGGGGTTGAGTTCGAAAATTTGTCAAGGGATGTTGATTCTTGCTTGGATAGCTTAATTGACATTTTAGATGAATTATGGTTTTTTATTGGGTTCGAAATTGTGAGATTAAGGTTCGATTTTTGTAGGGCATTCTTGAACAAATTTCGATTGTCTCATTTATTTCCTTCCCTGCATGTACCCTGCCCCGGGTCTTTTAAGAGGATAATTGTCGTGTATTGACAATGTTGTGAGGGATATGGGTGTGCTTGAGCATAGGTTACATGTTCGTAAATAATTGTGAATTATTTATCGTGTTAGCACATCATTCCTCGGGGCATGGAACTCGAGCAAGGCTTGGCTCGGACTTCGGAGATTTAAGGTACGTGCGACGTACGAGCATTACTATATATATGTGAAATGCATAAGGTGTTTTTGATTGCATTGAATGTTTTGCGTATGGTTATACATACATGTTGATATAGCCAAGGAATGACCCAAATCTTGATATCGCCGCTTGTAGCGTGCGTGACACTAGAGTAGGATGACTCTTGCATGATATATGGGGTACTGGGTTTATTTGATTATATTAGGGCATTTGAGATGCCTGGGAATGATCGTAAAATCATGTATTCTTCGTAAGACATTTGAGATGTCTAAGTTCGTAGAATCGTGTATTCATTATAAGACATTTGAGATGTCTAAGTTCGTAGAATCGTGTATTCATTATAAGACATTTGAGATGTCTAGGTTTGTAGACTCATGTATTCATTATAAGACACTTGAGATGTCTAAGTATAATGAAGGATTGGTAAAATAAATGCTAAGGCATTTGAGCTATCTGTGATTGATAGCAAGGTTGTGAAATCAGTATTAGATATTGTGATATCTGTAATTGCATGTTTAATGAATTTGTAATCACTATATGTTGATATTCGAGGATCAGGCATGCGATGTGTAAATCAATGTGTTGATTTACTGATTTATGAGATTTGATGAGTTTGATGTTGTGAGAACAGGGACAGTACACGGAATCCCGGATGAGGATGTTGCCATCCAGGGAGTATCATTTAAATTCATTAGCATTTACCTTTGTTGTAAATTATGAATTTCATTATTATGATTATGGGATTTTGTGTATTGGTATGCTCACCCCGTTGGGGGCTGTCTCTGTTGGGACAGGTGGACAGGTACATCGATGGCTATGGAGCTGAGCTCGAGCTGTTGATTTGAGGTACTCCCAGGATCGTGGTACCAGGGCTTGATGGAGCACGGTATCGTATAGAGTACCTATATATACACCTGAGGATTTATACATATTCATATTCATGATGCTCGCATGTGAGCACGATTATACTTGTATATGGATTGTATATAAAGGCATGAGCCTTTCTCTCTTTCATTTAAGGTTGCATGCAATTAGGTTGAATTGCTAGAATGATATGAGAGTCATTGGTGTATTATGTGGGTGTTGGAACCCACTTTTGTTGACATATGTGTGGTGTCTTCCCTGGCTGGGAATCTACTTGTATTACTGCTTTCTGTTGAGTATTATGTGTTCCCTGGCCGGGAATTTTGCTATGTGTTGTACTCTTTTTTTTGGGATAGCTCTATTTATGGGGAGACTCTGCCCAAATTTTTATAAAAGTTTACAATGTGAAAAGTGGCACCAAGGGGTTGGTAAAGGGCAAACATATGAGTCTTTCATTGACAGGCAATGATTAAGTATCATCAGAGCTTCCCGATTGACATTTTATAGAAAGCATGTACCACACATAGTGGTTAATACACTAATCAAGGTTTTAAGGGCTTGGGGTCCTTACAATCCATCACTGCTGTTTAGGTTAATTTTTGTGCTTAAGTCTATTTAGTTTGATAATCATTCCATAATCGTAGGTTAAATATAGAAATTCTAATCGAACGTGGTAATTACTACTAGTCCCTGTGGGTTCGACAACCTGTCCTTCATTTACTATACTAAAACTTGACAACCGTGAACTTGCGGTAGAGAATCGCTACACTCGAAAATACTGTTTAAAATAATAGCGATCAATTGGCGATCGATCGCGAGCCGCCAGTGCGCGCCAGTAGCATTTGGCGATCGATCGCCACTTTTGGGCGATTGATCGGCGAGCTGGCGATCGATCGCGCCAAAAGTGGCGATCGATCGCCGACGACCCAAAATTTCAGCAACGGGCAGTGTGATCTCGCGATCGATCGGTACAACCCAGCGATCGATCGCGAGACACATAATTATGTGTTTTTGATGCTTTTGTGGGATTTTTGGATATGAGACTATTATTAGCTTCTAATATCGATTTGTATGGTTATGTAGAACCATCCCAGGTACCCACAACATCAAGGAGATAAAGTTCTCCAACTCCTCCACTTTTGGAATTAAGGTACGTAAGAAACGTACGGGCATCGGACGGTAAACCATACTCCTACATATGATGTTTATGATGATGATTATGATAAGTAAGTTTATGATATGATTTTTATGATGATGATTATGATAAGTAAGTTTATGATATGATGTTTATAATGATGATTATGATAAGTAAGTTTATGATGATGAGGTTTATGATGATGGTCGTGATAAGTAAGTTTATGATGATGAGGTTTATGATGATGGTCATGATAAGTAAGTTCATGATGATGATGTTTGCAATGATGATAGTGATAAGTAAATTTATGATAATGTTTATACGATGTTTATTTAATGATACGATGTTATGATATGGTAAGATATCATACGATAGGGTAAGACGCCCATATGGTAAGATGTCATACGATAGGGTAAGATGCCCACAGGGTAAGATGCACATATGGTAAGATGCCATACGATGTTCACGATATGGTAAGATGTCATACGATAGGGTAAGATACTCATATGCATGAATGCGATTCAGGGTCAACAAAAAGATGTTAATGAATAACCAGCAAGTTTACTTAACCAAGATTTCATACGTTACTGTTATGTCTCCTTTTATGATGATAAGTAAATTTGTATATGCTCACGATGTGTTGTCCCTGTAGGTACACTTTTGGACTGAAGGGCCTAGGCTCGGGTTGAGGCAGTGAGCTAAGAGGAGCAAGATGAACATAGGATGCAGGATTTTGATAGTCTCTACTCTAGGAGTAGTGTAAATCTATAGCTTTAACATTCATTATTGGGAATGTAATTAATTAGCTATTGAAATTTTATTCTTGGCCTGTAATCTTATTAGCTCAAAGCTACAACCGGCGCCCTAAGATGTTATAAATGCATGTTTAGTCCTTAATATGTTATTAAGATGATGTTAAGGTAGGAAGACCCTACATTTATCGGATTTGATAGGATCTTGATAAGATTTGATATTATTTGAGAATATCATTGATAAGGTAAACCTGATATTTATAGAGAAATAGTTACCATGTAAATATTGTTGGTTCCTGACTTTAAAGATGAAAAAATAAACCAGACCAATAAAGACAATGACAAAATAGACCAGATTGATACAGACCAGATCGATGTCAACCAGATCAGAACAGACCAGATCGATGAAGATTAATGCAGGTCAGATCAGAACTTATCAATTCAGACTGAGTTAGCAAACTTTGTTCATCAGTCCGAATAATCAACGGCTATTTATTGAAGCATTTAATGATGTATTTAATGCTGAAATATACCAAAGACTGAAGTTACCTTAAATGGTAAAAAAGACAAAGATGATCTTATCTGACAAGCAAGGAAAGAACAGACCAGAAGGGAAAGAGTCTAAAATAGAAGACTACAGTTTGTTGAGAGGTTGACCAAAGTAAAGAGTTGCACACAAAAAAGAAAATATAATCGTTGGCAGAAATACATATATGTAGGTGCAACTTAAATGCTCAACATACGAGACGAGACGAGACGAGATAATACAAGAGATACAACACGCATACAAGATCAACAATTTTATTAAGCATCCACTTGAGCAGAACACTATCATCGAAAGACTTCATCTTATTGATATGCTCAAAGTTGAAAGCACGTCTTATTGTTTTATTAGATCGTTTAAGGATCACTTGTGCTTAGAATAATTCACTCTATCAGTTGTACTTGTTCTAAGATAGAAGAGTGAGTTCTTTGTTCGTATGGCATCTTTCTTTATTATAGTTTTTAAAAAAAAAAAAAATTTGTCGTACTCATGGGATTTCGTTTATAAATTGAAATAGGATTCTACACAAAGTTTAATTTAATAAAATGCATATGACTTCCTTATTTTTGTAAATTGATATTATCTTACCTTTGGAACTACGTATTTAATAGACATTTCATTATTTAAACATTGCTCCATCCTTGGAATTATCCATGTTATTGTGAAAACCTTATTTTTAATCCAAATCAAGCAACTTGATAAGAGTCTTGACCAAACATAATTACTTGATTCAAGATAATATTGTAAGGTAAAATAATAATATTGAATTTCATTATAAATAATCTTGAATTATATTATTCAAACATATTTAAACCAATAACTTAGTGTTAAAATAATTAGAGTTTGTGTAGGAGATAACAATGAATTTATATGAGTTAACCTTGTAGACTTTTAAAAGAGTTGTAGATAATTAAGGATTTTAAGAAGATAATAAATAATTTTAAACACTTGTTAAACCAAAAATACTTTATTAATCACTTTTTCAAGCCATACTTTCAAGACCCACATACAATAAAGCAAAAATTCGCACTCACCTTTCCACACCTAAAATATATTTATTTAACTATTTATCAGTTTGTACTTCAAACTATATTTATTTACTATTCTAAACCAATAACTTAGTATTAAGATAATTAGTGTTTGTGAAAGAGATAACAATAAATTTATATGAGTTAACCTCGTAAACTTTTAAAACAATTAAGGATTTAAAAAAGATACTAAATAATTTTAAACACTTGTTAAACCAAAAAGACTTGATTAATCATTTTTTCAAGCCTTACTTTCAAGACCCACATAAAATAAAGCAAAAAGTCGCTCTCACCTTTCCACACCAAAGTCTCGAGACACAAACAAAGCAATAGTTTTTCTTCTGACAAAAAAATATTGGATTGGTATATTCATAATTTTCGTATATCATTGCAATATGATATGTACAAAATATATATATATATATATATACTAGTTAATTTGGCACCGCGCCCAGTGAGCTTATAATCTGGTATACATGTCCAATAAAGCGTCCGACACAAGTTCAACAGGCAGTTCTAGAGAATAAAAAGATGGTTCATACGCATTGAACATACAAAATCGTACGTATATAAAATCAAATAGGTTGGAGTAAACAAAAGTCTTCCCCAACAGTACAGCATAGCAAGAGTTGGCATATGATATCCTTGTAGGGCCCAATAGACTATCTAAACAAAAGTCATCTACGAAAGTGCAGTAGTAGATGACATCAGATATCACAATAAAAGTAAATCACAATGAACTCCAAAAAACCAATCAAAAGTTGTTCGCAAGAGTTTTCAAAATGACTATGGTTCATTTCATAATGCAGATATGTGTTCGGTTTCTCATAGCAGTAGCGAGCATCTCATAAGAGGAATTATAGTTTATATTCATTGTTGTACTTGCATTGTTATTTTAGGATATTGCTCTTATATTACTTGTTATGGCCTCATGATTAATTAATAATCTTACTGATCTAATTATTTATATATTTTCTGACAAGATGAATGTAAATGTGACGTCCCAAATTATTATCAAACAAGTAATATATAATTATCATAATTTAATATTTTCTAATTTTTTTGATATAATCTCCTTGTACATGAAAGGAAAATTTGATGCCAAACATCATAACAAAGGTAACCGAGAACAATCACATATTAGCAACGGGTCGTAGGTAAGCCAAAACTCAAAATGTATACAAACAAGCAAAATTGACTACCTGTAATCTACCAAAAATTCATTATGCCGGATATTTTATAAAAAATTATTATTAAAGTTTGCCACAACGAAAACTTATTTTTAACTCTTTTTTTTTAAAATAAGTTCACATAAAAAAATATTATTAAAGTTTGCCACGACAACAATCTATTTTAAACTATCTGTTTTTTTTAATTCATACTTGACAAAATCAACAAGTTTTTTCTAAAAAAAAAAAGAAAATATTTTAAATTTTAAAAATTGAGATAAGAGGGATGCACTATTGGGTCAAGGGTTTTCATATAATCTCCTTATACATTAAGGGAATTTGAACAAAGGTAATACCATATATCAGCAATAGGTCGTATGTAAGCAAAAAATCAAAATGTACCTAAACATGCAAAATCGACGACCTGCAATCTATCATAAATTTATCATGCCGAATATTTTATAAAAAATACAAAAATAAAAGAAAAACTAAAAGAAACCGGAAATAAAAAAAAAGTTAAAAATTAAAAAGCGACGGCCGAATATCACAGGAACAATAACCGATTGAACAAATAACAAATAATAAATAACAAAAAAAATAACAAAAAAAAAAGAAAAAAAGGGAAAAAAGTGAAGGGTTACTGTCTAAACATGCATTCATAACCTCTTATAAACCCGGTTGTAGTTAGAGCTAATAAGATTACAGGCCGAAAATGAAATTTCAAACTTAAATAATTACATTCGCAAAAGAATGTTAAGGCGATAGAATTATTCTACTCCTAGAGTAGAGACTATCCAAAAATTCCTGTATTCTAACTTCTTTCATGCTTCTCTAAGCTCACTGCCTCAACCCGGCCCTTAGTCCTTTAGTCCAAAAGTGTACCTACAGGAACAACCCATCATAAGCATGTACATCGTTACTTAACATCATAAGGCAATGGCATATAAATAAATGCATGAAAATAATTGGTAACGTATACTTCCTGGTTAATTGCATTAACCCTCTTTGGTTGTCCCTGTTTCATAGCCATGCATATAATCATTAATTCTTGACATGAATGATTAAAGTCATCGTCTTATAAATATCGTCATCTTACAACATCATCATCATCATATAAGCATTATCATCTTATACATATCATCATCTTATAACATCACCATCTTATAACTTCATCATCTTATAACATCATCATCATATAGCATCATCATCATATGAGTATCATCATTTTATAAATATCATCAGCTTATAACATCATCATCATATAGCATCATCATCATATGAGTATCATCATTTTATAAATATCATCATCTTATAACATCATCATCATATAAGCATCATCATCTTATAGCATCATCATCTTATAACATCATCATCATCTTATAACATCATCATCATATAGCATCATCATCTTATAACATCATTATCTTATACATCATCATCATATAAGCATCATCATCTTATAACATCATCATCTTATAGCATCATAATCTTATAAAATCATCATCATATAGGCATCATCATCTCATAAACATCATCATCATATAACATCATAGCAAGATATAACAGTAAATGTATGAGATCTTAGTTGAGTAAACTTGCTGGTTATTCATTAACTTCTTTTCGTTGTCCTTGATTCATATTCATGCATATGAGCATCTTACCCTGTGGCATCTTACCACATTATGATCATCGTATGGCCTCTTACCATATGGGCATTTTACCCCGTGGCATCTTACCACATAATAACATCGTATGCCTCTTACCATATGGGCATCTTACCCCGTGGCATCTTACCACATAATAACATCGTATGGCCTCTTACCATATGGACATCTTACCCCGTGGCATCTTACCACATAATAACATCGTATGGCCTCTTACCATATGGGCATCTTACCCCGTGGCATCTTACCACATAATAAAGTCGTATTACATCATCATAAACTTACTTATCATAAACACCGTCATCATAACATCATCATCATAAACTTACTTATCATGAACATCATCATCGTAACATCATCATCGTAAACTTACTTATCATGAACATCACCATCATAACATCATCATCGTAATCTTACTTATCAAAATCATCATCGTAAACATCATCATCATAATCATCATCATCATAAACATCGTAAATACTTATGCAATTATAGCATTATCATAGTATGGGAGTGCGATTTACCGTCCGATGCCCGTACGTTTCTTACGTACCTTAATTCCAAAAGTGGAGAAGTTGGAGAACTTTATCTCCTTGACGTTGTGGGTACCTGGGATGGTTCTACATAACCATACAAATCGATATTAGAAGCTATACCATAGTCAAATACCAAAAATTCATCAAAAATAATCATTTTCCATGTTTACACAGTGGCGATCGATCGCTACCTGAGGCGATCAATCACCTCGCTCTTTTGCCTTGCGGCGATCGATCGCTTAATTTTAGGCGATCGATCGCCTAATACGTGAAATGGCTACTGGCCATCGGCGATCGATCGCCTCATTTCAGGCGATCGATCGCCACCTGCTGGTGCGCGATTTTTCGCCATTTTTGAGCATTTTCCAAGTTCAACCCCATACCATTCAAACCCAAACTTTCCAATCACACTAACATCATCATAACTTGTTAAAACCCACATAAAACACTTCAAAAATCATACCCCAACAACATACAATACATACCCAAACAAACCCACATAAATCACTTCAAAATCATCCCATTTCAAATCCAAACTTCATAAAAACTTAAGGAAGGGTTCCATACCTCTTGAAGACTCCAAATCTTAACAAAGATCACACAAACACAAGTTTTGTGGAGTTTCCTCCTTCCTCCTTTGAAGGATTTCGAAATGGGGTGAGGTTAGGGCTTTGGGAAAGAATTGGGGATTTTAGAGTGGTGGGGAAGAAGTGAAGGGAAATGGAATAAAAGGGGAATATAGTGGGGTTATTAAAATTGTACCCCAAATTAACATGATGTATAAAATACCCCAACATGGTATTTTAAAAGCATTTACAAAAATGCATTAAACTTCCACTAAATAATGTTTTCCTCATAATTCACAATCAATACAATTAAATCATGTTAACACTTCATTACCCATCACATAATCAATTACCATGATAAATACTCACATAACCATCATTGATGCCCAACTTGCATATGATTAATTTCGGGGCATCACATTACTCCCCTACTTATAAGATTTCGTCCTCGAAATCGCATGCACTTACCCACAAAGAAACTAAACATAAATAACTTACCAGAAATAGTTCCGGGTAATGCTGCACCATATGTTGTTCCGTCTCCCACGTAGCCTCCTCGACACCCCGACGATCCCACTGAACTTTGACCATCGGTATAACTTTACTTCGTAGTTTGCGATCCTGTCGATCCAGAATTATAACCGGTCGTTTTACGTAGGATACATCTGAGTCCAACTGCACTTCAGTAGGCTGTAATACATGAGACGGGTCTGGCTCATACTTCCGTAACATAGAGGCATGGAAAACATCATACATCCCAGATAAGGACGGCGGTAGAGCCAAACAGTAAGCCAAAGTACTGGTACGCTGCAATACTTCATATGACCCAACATACCTCGGGGATAACTTCCCCCGCATACCAAAACAAACTACACCACTGAAGGGTGAGATTTTCAAGAAGACCCTGTCTTCTACTTGGAATTCTAGCGGTCGTCGCCGCTTATTGGCATAGGCCGCTTGCCTATCTTGGGCCGCTTTCATCTTTGAGCGTATCATCTTAATCTTTTCTTCCATATCCTTAATCATATCCGGTCCTCTGACCGCTTTACTTGTCAAGCCCTCCCAATACAGCGGTGACCTACAGGGTCGACCATAAAGAGCTTCAAAAGGGGCCATTTGAATGCTCGCCTGATAGCTGTTATTAAAGGAGAACTCTACCAGTGGTATAGAATCTTGCCACGGAGTATCAAACTCCAATACACATGCCCTCAACATGTCTTCGAGCGTCTGAATGGTACGCTCTGTTTGGCCGTTAGTCTGAGGGTGATACGCGGTACTCAGTGTAAGGACCCTAATCCTTAAGTGCGGAATTAAGGCATAATAGAGCTAATAACAATGATCAGAGTATAATAAACAAGTGGAGTCTATGAGCTTAAGCATTTACATGCCAAAATAAAGGACTACCAAAAGGATTAATTACATTCCAACCAATGAATGTGTTCACTATAGTTTTACGCTACTCCTAGAGTAGGCACTATACAAAAGAATCCTGTCCTTTCATCTACCAAAGATGCTCTTGAAGCTCACTGTCTCAACCCGTTCAAGCCCTTCTATCATGCCAAAAAGGTACCTACAAGGACAACCCCCAAACATGAGCAATAATAATCATTCATATTCAACACAATATGAAGATAAAGCGTAAATGCATAATCAATATAAAACACTTCCTGTTTTCCATGCATTTCAAACGCTTCCCGTTTGGTTGTCCCTGTACCATAACTCATGAGTATAATCAACAGATTATTTTTAATGGCCAAAACATGTCATGACATCATATACCATCTCAACATTACCAAATATTGGTCACCATTCCCTAGTCTGTCCATCACAGTGTATTTTAATGCCCCTCGCTTATTTTCATATGAGCGGCATAGGATAACCTCGCTTCAACGGACTGCGGGACTCCCACCCCTCGCCTCTCGTTGAGCGGCAAATACCCTTTCCTCGCCCCATATGATAACCACGCTCAAATGTGACATGCGGCGCTCCCACCCCTCGCTTCACATTTAGCGGAACCAATACAAAAAGCGGCAAGCATTAAAATCATCAAAGGATGACCACGACTCATGGGATGTGCATCCAATAATCATCATATGCATCTAACATCAATATGCATAAATTACCATGTATATGCATCCACTATGCACTACCACATATGGCATAAATCAACATGTATATGCATCCACAATGCAATACCACATATATACTCGCATCCACAATGCATAAACAATGAGTATATAAAATACATGTTACCGTTGGGTGCCCGTACGTCCACTACGTACCTTTCCAAAAGTGGAATTGGTCCGGCTTCAATTCCTCGGTTGTGTTGCTACCTGGGATGGTTCTACACAATCACACAACCCCATATTAGAAGCCAAATAATAGCCAAATACCAAAAATTTGACAAAATAAACCATTTTCCAAAATTCCACAGGCGGCGATCGATCGCTTCCCATAGGCGATCGGTCGCCTCAAAATTTACACAGCGGCGATCGGTCGCCTCAAACATGGCGATCGATCGCCATTCCTTTGAAAAACCTACTGCCTCTCGGCGATCGGTCGCCTCATTTTAGGCGATCGATCGCCTAACACGTAAAAAGTCTACTGCCTCTTGGCGATCGGTCGCCTCTTTTCAGGCGATCGATCGCCTCGCACAGACATGCGTTTTTCTGCCAGTTTTTGGCACCCAAAATCCTTCCAAACCATTCCAACATTTATACCAACCAACCAACAACATAAATATCAACATAAACCACCAAAATACACCTTAAAACAACCATAAATCCAACCATTAACCAAACTCACAACAACCCAACAAAACCCATTTTAAAACCATTCAAAATCAAACCAAACTCAAACAAAACCTTACAAAATTAAAGCATGAGGTACCCATACCTCTTGGGGATCTCAAATCACCCAATATGCTCCACAAATCAAGATTTTTGAAAGGTTTCTCCTCAACCCTAGGCTTGAGCTCGAAAATGGAAGAAGGGAAAGGGTTTGTGGGTTTTGATTTGGTAAAGTGAAAGTGAGGTTGAAAGAGTGGGGTTGGATATTAAAATGTGAGTTTATTAAAATGATTCCCAAAAGAATTCCATGGTGTATAAAACACCCCAACATGATATTTTTCAAAGCATTTACTCAAAATGCACCATAATATCAATTAACACATGATTTCTAATAAATTGCTAACCAAGGCAAATAATCATGCTTCCAATAATATTTACCCAACATGCACACATGCACCCTAAAATGCAATCCCGGGTCACCCCTATCCACATGACCATGCATTTCCATAAGGTAAATAAATCCCAAAACATAATCAATTACCACATAATTAATCATGTAAACACAATTAAAGCCAAATAGCAATTAACCATTTCGGGGATGTCACAATACTCCCCTACTTATAAGATTTCGTCCTCGAAATCACATGCACTTACCCCAATAGAAACTAAACATAAACTCATACCAGAGAATAGTTCCGGGTAGTGCTGCACCATATGCTGCTCCGTCTCCCACGTAGCCTCCTCGACACCCCTGCGATCCCACTGAACTTTGATCATCGGTATCACTTTGTTCCGAAGTCTACGGTCTGCTCTGTCCAGAATTCTAACAGGCCGTTCCACATAAGATATATCGGACTCTAACTGAACTTCGGAAGGCTGTAACACATGAGACGGATCCGGCTCATACTTCCGCAGCATCGATACATGAAACACATCATGTATACCAGATAAAGAAGGCGGTAAAGCCAGTCGGTAAGCCAATGTGCCAATGCGCTGCAAGATCTCGTACGGTCCAACATACCTCGGAGACAGTTTCCCGCGCATCCCAAATCGCACAACGCCTCTGAAAGGCGAGATCTTCAAAAAGACCTTATCTCCCAACTAAAATTCTAACGGTCTCCGCCGTTTATTCGCATAAGCTGCCTGTCTGTCTTGGGCCGCTTTCATTTTCTGCCTTATAATCTTTATCTTCTCTTCCATTTCCCGGATCAACTCAGGCCCTCCGACTGGTCTACTGTCCAAATCATCCCAACATAAGGGTGATCTACATCGTCTGCCATAAAGAGCTTCAAACGGAGCCATCTGAATACTCGCCTGGTAGCTATTGTTATACGAAAACTCTACCAAAGGCACTGAATCCTGCCAAGAGGCATCGAACTCCAAAACACAAGCTCTTAACATGTCCTCGAGCGTCTGAATAGTGCGCTCGGTCTGGCCATCCGTCTGAGGATGATAAGTAGTACTCAATCTGACTTCAGTTCCCAAGGCTGACTGAAGGCCTTCCCAAAAATGAGATGTGAATCGTGGATCTCGATCTGACACAATAGAAACGGGGATCCCATGCAATCTCACCACATCTCTAATATATAACTGCGCCATCCTCAAGAATGTAAAGGTCATGCTATAGGGGATAAAGTGGGCTACCTTGGTCAATCTGTCCACAATCACCCAAATAGCATCGAAGCTTGAAGCACTCCTCGGCAAATGAGTCACGAAGTCCATGGAAATGTGCTCCCACTTCCACTTCGGTATCTCCAAGCTCCTCAATTCGCCGCCAGGTCTCTGCCTCTCTGCCTTAACCTGCTGGCAGATCAGACACCTCTTCACAAAAGCGACGACATCAGACTTCATTCTCTTCCACCAAAACTGACCACGCAGATCTCTGTACATCTTCTTCCCGCCTGGGTGGATGCTAAGTCTGCTACTGTGAGCTCGCTCCAAGATTCCCTTACGCAACTCCGGCGTACTCGGAACTACCCAGCGGTTACCCAATCTCAAAGATCCGTCGTCGGCCACTCTGAACTTCGTCGGCTGACCAAGATGCACTATAGACAACCATCTCTGAACCTCAGCATCTGATCTCTGAGCTCTCCTGATGTTCTCATAAATATCTGGCTCAGCTAATAAGGTAGAGACATACACTGGTGATGCATCTATATCAAAATCATAGCCGAGATGGCAATAGGAGGTCATCATAGCCGACAAATGGATGACGTCCTCAGCAGAACTCCTCACTTTCCGGCTCAAGGCGTCCGCTGTCAAATTGGCTTTCCCAGGATGGTACTCTATCTCACAGTCATAGTCCTTGAGTAGGTCCATCCATCTCCTCTGTCTCATGTTCAGCTCCGCCTGAGTGAATAGAAACTTGAGGCTCTTGTGATCCGTGTATATGGTGAATGAAGTGCCATATAAGTAATGCCTCCAGATCTTCAGGGCGAAGATGATAGCCGCCAATTCCAAGTCATGAACTGGATATCTGGTCTCATGCGGCTTCAACTGCCTCGATGCATAAGCTACCACATGCTTATCTTGCATCAGAACACATCCAAGGCCCTGTAGTGATGCATCAGTATACAGAACAAATCTGGAGTTCTCCGTCGGGATCACTAACACTGGCGCCGTCGTCAACCGGTGCTTCAACTCCTGGAAGCTCTCCTCACAAGCTTCTGACCAAAAGAAAGGCATACCCTTCTGAGTCAACTGAGTCAGCGGCTTGGCAATCTTCGAAAAGCCCTCAACAAAGCGCCGATAATACCCGGCCAAACCAAGAAAACTCCGGATCTCAGGCACAGAAGTGGGGGCAGCCCACTCCATCACAGCCTCAATCTCTTGGGGTCCACTGATATCCCGCTGCTCGAAATGACATGCCCCAGAAACACTACACTGCTCAGCCAAAACTCGCACTTACTGAGCTTAGCATACAACTGATGCTCTCTGAGAATCTGAAGCACTGTCCTCAAGTGTTTCACATGATCTTCCTCGCTCCGGGAGTAGATAAGAATGTCGTCAATAAACACGATGACGAACTGATCAAGATACTGCTGAAACACTCTGTTCATCAGACTCATGAAGACTGTTGGAGCATTCGTCACACCGAACGGCATCACTAAGAACTCATAATGCCCGTATCGTGTCCGGAATGCTGTCTTCTGCACATCATCCTCTCTGACCCGAATCTGATGATACCCGGACCTCAAATCAATCTTGCTATATACCCTGGTGCCTTGTAACTGATCAAACAAGTCGTCAATCCTTGGGAGAGGATACTTGTTCTTCACTGTAGCCTTATTCAGTTGCCGGTAATCGATACACAACCGCATCGAACCGTCCTTCTTTTTCACAAAGAGAACTGGTGCGCCCCATGGCGACACGCTCGAGCGTATATACCCCTTGTCAAGGAGATCCTGCAACTGCTCTTTCAACTCTCTCAACTCCGTCGGTGCCATCCTATAAGGTGCACGAGAGATAGCGGATGTCCCTGGCAACAGCTCGATCCCAAACTCGACTTCCCTAGCCGGTGGGAATCCTGGGATCTCTTCTGGAAATACATCGGCGAACTCTGCCACTACTGGTACATCCTCAACTCTGAGTTCTTTACTCTTCCCAGACGTGTCCACGGCATAAATAAGATAGCCCGTGTGACCACGTTCCAACAACTGAGACATCTTGATCGCTGAAATCAACGGAATCTTCGCACGAGACCCGTTGCCATAGAAAGTCCACTGACTGCACAACTCAGGTCTGAACTTCACTGTCCTCTGTCGGCAATCTACCTACTGCCTGATATCTGTTCAGAACATCAATACCCAAGATGCAGTCGAAGTCTGACATACCCAGCACAATCAAGTCTGATCTCAACTCGTTGCCCTCAAAATAAATGAGGCAGTCTGCCATAAACTGATCCGCAACGACGTTTCTTCCAGTGGGTGTCGAGACAAGGAGAGGCGTGGGTAAAGAAGACGTGCGCATATGGTGTCTCTCCACTGAATCCCACAGACATAAAAGAATGGGAGGCACCTGTATCTATCAAAACAAAAGCAGGGTACGTAAATAAATGGCACGTACCGGCAATCACCTCCTCCGGGGCTGCCTGAGCCTGCTCTCTGGTCAGTGCATATACCTGTCCCTGGGGCGGTCCCACTGTCTGACCTCCCGACGGACGAGGCCCAAACTGCTGCCTCTGCTGCACTGTCCTGTCCTCAAACCTTGGCCTGCTGCCCTGATACTCTGACTGGCCTCCCCTGGTGGGACAATACCGAGCAATGTGGCCCATCTTGCCACAAACATAACATGCAGGACACTTGTTTGAAGAATGTGGCCCTCCACAATTGTTGCACCTCGGCTCTCCCGGCCTATCCCCCTGTGAAGATCCTCGACTGGCGGACCAATTTCCCTTCTTGCCATCCTGTTTCTGGCCAAAGTATTTCTTTCCACCATACCGCGAAGATGAAGAGGCACCACGGGGTTTAAATGGCTCACCCCGAGGCCTCAAACTGTCACTAGTCTGCCTCTGTTGCGGTACCGGTGGTGGCATGGCATAAGCTCCCACTCCTAGCTCAGCAAGCTCCGCTCTTATGAGAGCATCATCAAAAGAAGTTGGGTTATTGATGATAACCCGGTCATAGAGTTCCGGTCGCAGTCCTTTCATGAAATTTCTCATCTTGGCACGTCCATCAGAGGCAATATGGGGGACATACCTCAGTAGTGATGAGTACTGTGTGGCATAGTCTGCCACCGTCATGTTCCCCTGCCTCAGACTTGTAAATTCATCCTCCTTTGTCTGTCTTGCTGCCGCGGAGAAGTATCGGTTCAAGAACCTGGTCCTGAAGAGCGTCCAATCAATCACAGTACCTAGTGCTCTCATCTCCATCACTGTGCTCCTCCACCACATCAATGGTTTCTTAGCCAACTGGAACTCCGCCAGCCTCAGCCAAGCAGTAATAGCACAAGGAGCCGATACAAAGATCTGCTCAAGTCTCTCCAGCCACTCTTCAGCTTCTTCTCCGGACTCTGTCCCCTCAAACCGGGGCGGATGATAAGACAGAAACTGAGTCAAGCTAATCTCACCCGGTAGCAATAACTGGACCACTGATTCCATTCCTACAGCCGGTGGAGGTAGAGGATTAGCCTGTCCAATACTCGCATTCACACTACCAAAGTCGCCAACTTCCTCGTTAGCAGCCATGCTGTAACACAAATGTTAACAACAATCCAAAGCAATATATATCATGTCGTTAGATAACAGGAGTGATATAAGCATGTTAGTATAACAGGATATACATCAATATGCACCACATGCATAAACATGCTCCAAATGTAAGCACCTAGCCAAACATGCTAAGGCTACCCTTCACTCGTTCCCGGGTTCTCTAACCACTGCTCTGATACCACTAATGTAAGGACCCTAATCCTTAAGTGGAGCTAATAACAATGATCAGAGTATAATAAACAAGTGGAGTCTATGAGCTTAAGCATTTACATGCCAAAATAAAGGACTACCAAAAGGATTAATTACATTCCAACCAATGAATGTGTTCACTATAGTTTTACGCTACTCCTAGAGTAGGCACTATACAAAAGAATCCTGTCCTTTCATCTACCAAAGATGCTCTTGAAGCTCACTGTCTCAACCCGTTCAAGCCCTTCTATCATGCCAAAAAGGTACCTACAAGGACAACCCCCAAACATGAGCAATAATAATCATTCATATTCAACACAATATGAAGATAAAGCGTAAATGCATAATCAATATAAAACACTTCCTGTTTTCCATGCATTTCAAACGCTTCCCGTTTGGTTGTCCCTGTACCATAACTCATGAGTATAATCAACAGATTATTTTTAATGGCCAAAACATGTCATGACATCATATACCATCTCAACAGTACCAAATATTGGTCACCATTCCCTAGTCTGTCCATCACAGTGTATTTTAATGCCCCTCGCTTATTTTCATATGAGCGGCATAGGATAACCTCGCTTCAACGGACTGCGGACTCCCACACCTCGCCTCTCGTTGAGCGGCAAATACCCTTTCCTCGCCCCATATGATAACCACGCTCAAATGTGACATGCGGCGCTCCCACCCCTCGCTTCACATTTAGCGGAACCAATACAAAAAGCGGCAAGCATTAAAATCATCAAAGGATGACCACGACTCATGGGATGTGCATCCAATAATCATCATATGCATCTAACATCAATATGCATAAATTACCATGTATATGCATCCACTATGCAATACCACATATGGCATAAATCAACATGTATATGCATCCACAATGCAATACCACATATATACTCGCATCCACAATGCATAAACAATGAGTATATAAAATACATGTTACCGTTGGGTGCCCGTACGTCCACTACGTACCTTTCCAAAAGTGGAATTGGTCCGGCTTCAATTCCTCGGTTGTGTTGCTACCTGGGATGGTTCTACACAATCACACAACCCCATATTAGAAGCCAAATAGCCAAATACCAAAATTTGACAAAATAAACCATTTTCCAAAATTCCACAGGCGGCGATCGATCGCTTCCCATAGGCGATCGGTCGCCTCAAAATTTACACAGCGGCGATCGGTCGCCTCAAACATGGCGATCGATCGCCATTCCTTTGAAAAACCTACTGCCTCTCAGCGATCGGTCGCCTCATTTTAGGCGATCGATCGCCTAACACGTAAAAAGTCTACTGCCTCTTGGCGATCGGTCGCCTCTTTTCAGGCGATCGATCGCCTCGCACAGACATGCGTTTTTCTGCCATTTTTGGCACCCAAAATCCTTCCAAACCATTCCAACATTTATACCAATCAACCAACAACATAAATATCAACATAAACCACCAAAATACACCTTAAAACAACCATAAATCCAACCATTAACCAAACTCACAACAACCCAACAAAACCCATTTTAAAACCATTCAAAATCAAACCAAACTCAAACAAAACCTTACAAAATTAAAGCATGAGGTACCCATACCTCTTGGGGATCTCAAATCACCCAATATGCTCCACAAATCAAGATTTTTGAAAGGTTTCTCCTCAACCCTAGGCTTGAGCTCGAAAATGGAAGAAGGGAAAGGGTTTGTGGGTTTTGATTTGGTAAAGTGAAAGTGAGGTTGAAAGAGTGGGGTTGGATATTAAAATGTGAGTTTATTAAAATGATTCCCAAAAGAAGTCCATGGTGTATAAAACACCCCAACATGATATTTTTCAAAGCATTTACTCAAAATGCACCATAATATCAATTAACACATGATTTCTAATAAATTGCTAACCAAGGCAAAGAATCATGCTTCCAATAATATTTACCCAACATGCACCACATGCACCCTAAAATGCAATCCCGGGTCACCCCTATCCACATGACCATGCATTTCCATAAGGTAAATAAATCCCAAAACATAATCAATTACCACATAATTAATCATGTAAACACAATTAAAGCCAAATAGCAATTAACCATTTCGGGGATGTCACACTCAGTCTCACCTCTGTGCCCAAAGCTGTCTGGAGACCCTCCCAGAAATGAGAAGTGAACCTTGGGTCTCTGTCAGACACGATCGAGACTGGAACCCCATGAAACCTCACTACATCCGGCACATATAATTGGCCATCCTTAGGTATGCGAAAGACACATGACAAAGGATGAAGTGAGCTACTTCATTAGCCTATCCACGATCACCCAGATCCCATCAAATCCAGAGGCCGACCTTGGCAAGTGGGTCACGAAGTCCATAGATATGCTCCCACTTCCACTTAGGTACCTCCAAGCTCTTCAGCTCGCCACCAGGTCTCTGCCTTTCTGTCTTTACTTGCTGGCAGATCAAACATCTCTTAACAAAAGTGATCACATCACGCTTCATGCGTCTCCACCAGAATTGGCCACTCAAGTCCTTATACATCTTTCTTCTTCCTGGGTGGATACTGAACCGGCTACGGTGAGCTTGTTCCAATATTCTTCTACGTAACTCTGGTGTATCTGGGACTACCCATCGATTGCCCAGTCTTAAGGAATCATCCTCAGCCACTCTGAACTTGGATGGCTGACCCTGAAGTACCAACGACATCCATCTCTGAACTTCATCATCCGACCTCTGGGCCTTCCTGATTGCCTCAAATATATCTGGCTCTGCCAGTAAGGTCGACACTCGCACAGGCGACGTGTCTACATCGAAATCATAGCCCAGATAGCAATAAGAAGTCATCATCGCTGATAAACACATAGTGTCCTCAGCAGTACTTTTCACTTCCGACTTAAGGTGTCTGCTATCAAGTTGCTTTACCAGGATGGTACTCAATCTCACAATCAAAATCTTTGAGTAAGTCCATTCATCTTCTTTGCCGCATATTCAACTCAGCCTGTGTGAACAAAACTTCAGGCTCTTATGGTCCGTGTAGATGGTAAACGACGTACCATCCAAGTAATGCCTCCAAATTTCAAGGCAAACATAATGGCTGCCAGCTCCAAATCGTGGACTGGGTACCTAGCCTCATGTGGTTTCAACCGCCTCGATGCATAAGCTAGCACATGCTTATCTCGCATCAACACATAGCCCAAACCTTGAAGTGATGTATTCGTGTACAAGGCAACCTCTTATCTTCAGAAGGAATCACCAACACTGGCGCTGTCGTCAGACGACGCTTCAATCCCTGGAAGCTTTTCTCACAAGCTTCGGACCAAAAGAATGGGACTCCTTTCTGAGTCGGCTGTGCCAGCGGCTTAGCGATCTTGATATAACAAGACCCAAGAACACTACACTGCTCAACCAGAACTCGTACTTACTGAACTTTGCATACAACTGATGATCCCTAAGGATCTGGAGTACTGTTCTCAAGTGCTTTACATGTTCCTCTTCAGTTCGAGAGTAAATAAGTACATCGTCAATGGAAACTATGACGAACTGATCCAAACATGGTTGGAGCACCCTGTTCATCAGGCTCATACAACAGCTGGGGCATTCGTCACCCCGAAAGGCATGACTAAGAATTCGTAGTGCCCACATCTAGTCCTGAAAGCTGTCTTCTGTACATCATCCTCCCGAACTCGAATCTGATGATACCCCGATCTCAGATCGATCTTACTGTAGAGCCTCGTACTCTGCAGCTGATCAAACAAATCATCAATCCCCGAAAGCGGATACTTATTCTTCACTATGGCTTTGTTCAGTTGTCTGCAATCGGTGCACAGCCGCAACGAACCATCTTTCTTTTCGACAAATAGGCCTGGTGCATCCCAAGGCGATATGCTAGGGTGTATATAGTCCTTGTAAAGGAGCTCTTGCAACTGAACCTTTAACTCCCTTAGCTCCGCTGGTGCCATCCTAATACGGGGCACGAGAGATGGTAGACGTCCCTGGTAGTAACTTAATCCCAAACTCGACCTCTCTCGTCGGTGGGAATCCGGGAATCTCTTCCGGAAATGCATCAGGAAACACCGCCACTACGGGCACATCCTCAATCTTTAACTCTTTCCTCTTTTCAGTAATAACAACAGTATAGTTGAGATATCCTTTGCGGTCTCGCTCCAATAACTGTGCCATCTTGACAACAGATATTAACGGAATCCTTGAACGGAAATCATCCCCATAGAATGTCCATCGGACTCCCATATCAGACCTGAACCGGACAGTCCTTGTCTGCAGTCCACAACTGCCTGATACCTGTTCAGAACATCAATGCCTACAACTGACATTCCCAGAACAATCAAGTCTGTCCTCAGCTCGTTACCCTCAAAATAAATGAGGCCGCCATAACCAATCTGATCAGTTATCAAACTTCCTCCAGCGGGGGTCGAGACTACAAGAGGCGTGGGGGACGGAGAAGTACATATGTGGTGCCTTTCCACAAAACTTGTTGACATTTGCTGCCATACTGCAAGATAAGGGTTAACAACAATATCCAAAAGCAGTTCACATAATACATCGTTAGAGAAGCGAAACATGTTAGCACCACATCATATACTTCATATGCAACTTATGCACAAAACATGTTTAAAAGTAAGCACCTAGCCAACTTATTGCTAAGGCTACCCTTCACTCATTCCCGAGTTATCTAACCACTGCTCCGATACCACTAATGTAGGGTCTTCCTTACCTTAACATCATCTTAATCACATATTAGGGACTAAACATGCATTCATAATCTCTTATGAACCCGGTTGTAGTTAGAGCTAATAAGATTACAGGCCGAAAATGAAATTTCAAACTAATAATTACATTCGCAACGATAGAATTATTCTACTCCTAGAGTAGAGACTATCCAAAAATTCCTGTATTCTAACTTCTTTCATGCTTCTCTAAGCTCACTGCCTCAACCCGGCCCTTAGTCCTTTAGTCCAAAAGTGTACCTACAGGAACAACCCATCATGAGCATGTACATCGTTACTTAACATCATAAGGCAATGGCATATAAATAAATGCATGAAAATAATTGGTAACGTATACTTCCTGGTTAATTGCATTAACCCTCTTTGGTTGTCCCTGTTTCATAGCCATGCATATAATCATTAATTCTTGACATGAATGATTAAAGTCATCGTCTTATAAATATCGTCATCTTACAACATCATCATCATCATATAAGCATTATCATCTTATACATATCATCATCTTATAACATCATCATCTTATAACTTCATCATCTTATAACATCATCATCATATAGCATCATCATCATATGAGTATCATCATTTTATAAATATCATCATCTTATAACATCATCATCATATAGCATCATCATCATATGAGTATCATCATTTTATAAATATCATCATCTTATAACATCATCATCATATAAGCATCATCATCTTATAGCATCATCATCTTATAACATCATCATCATCTTATAACATCATCATCATATAGCATCATCATCTTATAACATCATTATCTTATACATCATCATCATATAAGCATCATCATCTTATAACATCATCATCTTATAGCATCATAATCTTATAAAATCATCATCATATAGGCATCATCATCTCATAAACATCATCATCATATAACATCATAGCAAGATATAACAGTAAATGTATGAGATCTTAGTTGAGTAAACTTGCTGGTTATTCATTAACTTCTTTTCGTTGTCCTTGATTCATATTCATGCATATGGGCATCTTACCCTGTGGCATCTTACCACATTATGATCATCGTATGGCCTCTTACCATATGGGCATCTTACCCCGTGACATCTTACACATAATAACATCGTATGGCCTCTTACAATAGACTATTATAGCAACTTGGGTTAACCATTTTCGTAGAGCGAGGACGAATACGAAGTAGTTGCTATAAGAGCCCATTGTGCAGTCGCGCTTACGCGGGCCTAGGCCCGGGGCGTGACAATTATATCTTTTTAACAATTTTAAATATTAGAATTTAATGTGATATATTATTAAATAGAGAATAAAGCTGTTTTAGAAAATTGGTAAAGAATGAATCAAAATATTAAGGATACTAATTATATAGAGTTAATAATATCTTTATAGAATTAAGAATAAATATAGATTAAGAAACCAAATTATTTATTTTACGTGGAGCTCATAGAAAATGGAAAATCAAGTTCATAATAAATATATAAATACGATGGTATAAAAATTATAAGAAGAATCTGTTAATTGATGGGCAAATCAGGGATTGTATATAACGTCTGGAATATATTTGTATGGATATGGTTTGGGTTCTCTCATAGACAAATTAATATGATTAGTCTAAAATGATTATTATTTTATGTAATAATATTAAATTAGTGTATAAGTGAGACCCCAACAGATACCATATTTTCCCTCCTGTACATTAGTACACTGACTTAGACCTGACCACGGTTCAGAACCACCTGTTAGAGGGTTCAGAATCGCCGGTTAGACCGTTCAAAAAACCTCGATCCTTAACTTTAACATTAACCTTCCTAGATGATTCCGGTTATGGTTCATGAACTGCAGGTTATGATTAATCCATAAGTTTTTTAAAAAAAAAATTTTAAAAATTATTAAATTTTGAAAAAATGGTTAAAAATATTTGAATGTGTTTTTTCCCATTGATAATCATAAATAACGTTAAATAAATTCAAGCTCAAATAATCATTTTTTGATTCATATATAAAAATTATAATACGCTATTCAGATCAACAATACTCTTATAGATTAGTAGTTAAACTAATTATTAAGTTGGAGATCATGAGTTTAAATATAATCATTAACATATGTTTTAAATGTAAAAATGTAAAATAAAATAAAATAAACCCGTGAACCGTGGTGGTTCAAGGGTTTAAAAATTATGACGGGTCGGTTAAGGGTCCGATCTGTCAAACCGTTGATCCGGTTAACCGAATATTGTAGGAAATTCTCTTTTCCTTCAATCACAAGGTTTTTCGTCATTGTCTAAATGTGGTACTTAGTATGTGATTGACTCATAGATTTGCAACCCCCACAACTTTGGGTAGTAACGAAGTGCTCTGACGTTCAAACTTTCGTGTTTCATGTTCTAAGCGTCGTCGTCTTACAAATCCAAATTCATGTTTTTATTTCTTGAAAATTTCGGATTTAAGCGTACTTGCTTACAAAAGTTGAAACTTGGATAATATTCTCAAACTCGGTTCACAATTTGCAGTTTAAGCGTACTAACTTAGAAAACTTGAATTCAAGATTTTAAATCTTGCAAATTCATGTTATAAGCGTACTAGCTTAGAAATTCAAAATGAACCAATTTGAGATATTACAACGCCTAGTCAAAATTTGTGGCTTCGATTTATCACTTGTGTTTTAAGCGTACAAAGCTTAGAAACAAGAATTCAAGATTTTGTAGTTTTGCAGATTCAAGCTTAAGCATCAAATTCTTAGACAACACAAGTATAATATACTCACAATTTCCCATAGCAACTCATTTGCTAAATTTTATTGCAATCTCATTCTTGAAGTGCTTAAACACCTCATTGGCCTCGTTTTTGCTTCATAACAAAAAAGTCACAACAATATCATGTTCAAATATTGATAAAGTAACAAACTACTTTTATCACATCTCTAGTTTGCACAATCTTTCCTTCACAAACATCATTGTGAATTAACTCTAGAGACGTTACTATTCTTCTAACAAATGAATGACGATTTTGTTAACTTAGTGCCCATACAAGCAATAAATTTAACATTACAATTTGTTTTATGAACTATGGTTTAAATGATCATAACAATCATGCCACGAACCATAAGATACAAGAAGTAATAACATAAATTTTTTGTTTTCAACAAATATCATCATTAGATTTATTTAGAATCACTCCATTCTTGGAGTTTACAACTTTCAAAGATACACAATCTAATTAAGCGGTAAGCACTAGATCATCCAAATCATTTGAGAGACGATCTTCTTCGGTCACATTAACTTGATGCATAGCCTTTCCACGATCGTCTTTATTGCGATAATCCTTCACATCCATGTGATTGAGTATTCCACATTTGTAGCACTTGCCTTTGAACTTCTTCGCCTTTCCAGATTTGGAGGCCATGCCGTCAAACTTGCGCTTTGTTCCGGCAGGTTTTTCCACTTAGTTCACTCATGCTTCATGTTGGTGCCAATTTTCCTTCATTTTGGAAATTCTGTTGTCCTCTTCGATTCTCAAGAGAACCACAAGGTCTTCAAGATTCATCTCTTTTCGTTTGTGCTTCAGATAATTCTTGAAGTCCTTTCATGATGGAGGCAACTTTTCAATCATGGCGGCCACTTGGAATGAGTCACTTAGAACCATTCCCTCCGCATGGATTTCATGCATGATTACTTGAAAATCTTGCACTTGCGCTATCACCGGCTTTGTATCAACCATTTTGAAATCCTGGAATCGCCCAACGATGAATTTCTTCATGTCGGCATCCTCGGATCTATACTTTTTCTCCAAGGATTGCCACAATTCCTTCTCCGAAGTTTCAATCCGTCCTTTTCCTTCTCGAAATTTGAGGAACATGTCTTGACGATAATGTTCAGGTAAGAATTTTAGCTTGAGCATTTTTTTCATCTTCTCCCAAGTTTCAATCCGTCATTTTCCTTCTCGATCACGTTGTCTTTTGAGGTGTTCTCACCAAATGGACGCCTGCTTTATTAACTTTATAGCAACTAATTTCACCTTGCGATTACGGGGACACCATAATAATCGAAGATCCTATCTACTGTGTGCAACCAGTCAATGAACTCCTCTGGTTGAATTCTCACTTCAAATTCAGGAACGTCCACTCTAGTATTGAAATTCGGTTGAACTCCTCGGTTACGCGGATGATGTGGTCTGCAATGAACACTTGCATCCCTGTAAAAATGGTTTTCCTCTTCATTATTGGTTTGAATATCGCTTTCTGATTCATGAAGTGATTCTTCACATTCCAGAAGGCGTTCTAGTTGTTGCACTTGTCTCCTTAATTCTTCCAATTCAATGTCACGGAGATTTCGTTCACGTCTAGGAGGTGCATTGTGGTTGACCTGTCGTCGAGGAGGCATGACGACAACCTTGATCTGATCCCAATTGATAACGTTAAATGATGCTTTGAGAGGGATATCTCACGGTGCGTTGAGAATTGTGTAGAAGTAGTGGTCGATTGTGGAACAGATGATATGAACTTGGATCCGTAGAATTTTTAGTGACTTATACTTTTAAAAGGAATCCACCTAAGATTAGTATAATATGTGTATGATGTAATGTCTAGGAATCCACCAAATGACAATTGAATTAATCAGAAGAAATCCATCTTCACTAATAATCAAAACGATTAATATTATGTCTCCCCCCCTTGCTTTGATAATATATGCAACTATTTAAAGATTTTCTAACACTTAACATGCATGAATCTAATTACCACAAATACATTTAAACCTAATTATTTAACATGCATGACTTTAATTAAGACAAATACACTTGAACCTAATTACTTAACATGCATGACTCTAATTAAGACAAATACACTTGAACCTTATTACTTAGCATGCATGACTCTAATTAAGACAAATACACTTGAACCTAATTACTTAATATGGATGAATTATTTTGAAAGTCACTTCTAGAAAGCGACTTTTGGTTCTTTACTTCCGTCTTCGATAAGTTCAGATTATGGATCACCATAGAAGGGCCGCCTTTATTTGGCTACGCGGACCCATCTCTGGGATACTGGTTCAGCCAATTGTTGGCTTTTACAGTGATAACTTTGTCCACTCTGCAGCCTCCGCTGGTTGGTGTCAAGGTTGGGGCTCTGGCCCTCTTTCCTGTTCTTGGAATCCTCAAGCGGTGAGTTTTGTTGATTCTTGATCAGTTGGTTAAAATATATGCTTCGGATATAATCTTGGTTGCTGAATTTGCTTGAAAATATCGGGCTTAGTATGCAGATTGTGTCTGTTAGAACTTTGAGGCAATCCACCGATAGTCCTGTACCTTCAGTACATTGTTGGTAATTGTTGATTAGGTTTCCAAAAACAGATACAACATTTGTATCCTCATAGGATTTGGCTACTCCAAAATGCTAATATATGTCTCCAATGCTAATGTTTCTGTAATCTGAGCGTTCCAAGAATCTTGAAGGAAAGCTGTAGCCTAACATATGTCGATCTGTTTTGTTAGATAACTTACAGCATTCCATTTGCTTTGGCATCCATATTTTCCAGTAATTCCGGAGCAGGGCAAGGTAAATGCTGCTTGGCTTATTGCTTTGAGATCTTTCGATCTTTTTCTTATCGGATTAATGCGATAATATGGTTAGGTCTGTCTCTGGGAGTTCTAAATCTTGCAATAGTCATACCACAGGTATGTGAAATTTGATTGGTATTTATTTGTGAAATGGCAATAGGCTAAAATGTAGGTTGAAATGAAAATCTTGAGTTTTTTTTTTGGTTGCGACAGATGATGGTATCTGTGGCAAGTGGGCCGTGGGATGCCATATTTGGAGGCAGTAACCTGCCGGCATTCTTGGTGGGAGCGGTGGCAGCTGCCATCTGCGGTGTTTTTGCATTTACTATTGTTACTGTTCGATTTTGTAATAAATGAATGAAAAATACAAAGAACATCAAGATTTTTTTTACGTGGAAACCCCGAGGAGAAAACCACGGGACCTAGTCCAGTTTGAATCTTCACTATAATATCAAGAATTTACAGTGTTGGTTCTGCAACCATGGAAGAGGAAACCGAGAAAATAAAATGGGGAAGAAGCCTGGGAACAGCCGAAGAGCTGCCGGACCAAAGAACTCAAGCCATCATCCTCTTTAAAACCTACTATTACATTGATTTATTATGGCTAATGGGCTTTTTTATTTAAGGGCTTTAATTAGGGTTATAGGGCCTATCTTTAAATCTTAATGAGCCTCTTAATTAATTAAATAAATGGGCCAATATCAGATTGGAAATGGAGCAATGGGCCCTTGTATCTTGTCAGATCGGGTCGAGCCCATAGAATCCGGGTCCAAACCGCATCGGGACAATTATCGGGGTATCATCAGTATCCCCCTCTAGTCGAGCTAGAGTAGCGTTGTATCGACTCCAACTGGTTAGGTGAGGACCCGGATCGGTAGTCCTTCATATGCCAAACCATGATGTGCCCTTGCGCCATGCCGAGTTCCCAAGTCATGCTGTCGGTAGAGCCCATGATAATTCGAATGCCGATCCTTGATGAAATAGGCGGCTCGTAAAGCCCATAAGAGAAAACGACGTGATCATAATATTGAGCTGCTGTCACTAATAGCAGGTCGTACTGGGCAGTAGGAATCCGAACTACTATAATCGAGAATTCCGAGCTGACAAAGGTGATCGGGAGCCCCGAGGTGATAAAACTGAGCTGAGAAGCAAATAAACATCCGAACTCCAGGAATAAGAAATATTCCGAGCAGATAAGACATACGGGCTATGTTTATCTTGGTTGAGCCGACCTGAGCAAATAATGCTCGCATGAATTCCATAATCAATAAATCTTAGCTCAGTTCCATAGCAGATAAAACCCGTCGAACCCCAGAGCTAATAAACGTACGGACATCCCGAGTTCAATAAATACGCCGTGCTGAGCAAACAAAATACAGCTGAGCTCCAAAAATAATCCCTAGACAGCGAATAAATCCGGGCTGATTGAGCTACATAAGTAATGCTGAGCCGAGGAGTAAATAAGTTGACGTGAGCTCCAGAGACGAGATATCTCGAGCAAATGACCTGTTTGAACTCACAAAATAGTAAAATCACGCGTTGAGTAAATAGATATAGCCGAACTCCAGACAATCAACATGGAGCAAATAAGACTCGAGTGTCGAAACTGAGCTGGCATGTTGTAGGGATGACATGTTTCTCGACCGGGATGACCTGTTATAACTCAAAATAATTCTAAGTACATGATTAAATCTTAAGCAGGGATGACCTGTTACATTCGCAGGGCTGACCTGCAATGACAACTCGAAGTAATTCTAAACACAGAATTAAATCTAAACAGGGCTGACCTGCAATATCAACTAGAAATAATTCTAAGTACGGAATTAAATCTTAAACATGGCTGACCTGTTAATCTGTGCAGGACTGACCTGCATTAACAACTAGAGATAATTTTAAGTACAAAATTAAATCTAAAAAATGGTTGACCTGTTAATCTGTGCAGGGATGACCTGCATTAAGAACTCGAAATAATTCTAAGTACAGAAGTAAATCTTAAACAGGGTTTACCTGTTAATCTGTGCAGGGTTGACCTGCATTAACAACTAGAAATAATTCTGAGAATTAAATCTTAACAGGGCTGACCTGTTATCTGTGCAGGGCTGACCTGCAGTAATAACTAGAAATAATTCTAAGTACAGAATTAAATCTTAACAGGGCTGACCTGTTATATGTGCAGGGCTGACCTGCAATAACAACTAGAAATAATCTAAATACAGAATTAAATCTAAACAGGGCTGACCTGTTATCTGTGCAGGGCTGACCTGCAGTAACAACTAGAAATAATTCTAGGTACAGAATTAAATCTTAACAGGGCTGACCTGTTATTTGTGCAAGGCTGACCTGCATTAACAACTAGAAATAATTCGCAGTACAGAATTAAATCTTAACAGGGCTGACCTGTTTTCTATGCAGGGCTGACCTTCAATAATAATTGGAATAATTCTAAGTATAGAATCAAATCTTAAACAGGGCTGACCTGTTTTCTATGCAGGGCTGACCTGCAATAACAACTAGAAATAATTCGCAGTACAGAATTAAATCTTAACAGGGCTGACCTGTTATTTATGCAAGGCTGACCTACATTAACAACTAGAAATAATTCTAAGTACAGAATTAAATCTTAACAGGGCTGACCTGTTATTTGTGCAAGGCTGACCTGCATTAACAACTAGAAATAATTCGCAGTACAGAATTAAATCTTAACAGGGCTGACCTGTTTTCTATGCAGGGCTGACCTTCAATAATAACTGGAAATAATTCTAAGTATAGAATCAAATCTTAAACAGGGATGACCTGTCTGAACTCCGAAGATAATAAACCGAGCATATAAGTCTCGCCCGACCTGAGCTCCAGAAATAATAAACTGAGCACATACAGCTCGTACATATTGAACTCCATAATAATAAATGCGCGGAGATATAGCTCATCTGAATTTGCAAAGTGAGATGACTTGAGCTCTCGAGATGATAAATGCTGAGCAAATAAAGCTCGTCTCATCTGATCCCGGAGAATAAATATAAGTAGACAAGACTTGTCCGGTCTGGACTCCAGATAATAAATATGAGCGGATAAGACCTGTGCTAATATTTGCCAGGGCCTCATACACCTGAGCTTAAGCAATCAGGGCGGACCTGTGCTAATGTTTGCCAGGGCCTCATACACCTGGGCTTGAGCAATAAGGGCGGACCTGTGCTAATGTTTGCCAGGGCCTCATACACCTGGGTTTAAGCAATCAGGGCGAACCTGTGCTAATGTTTGCCAGGGCCTCATACACCTGGGCTTAAGCAATCAGGGCGGACCTGTGCTAAATATTTGCCAGGGACTCATACACCTGGGCTTAAGCAATCAGGGCGGACCTGTGCTAATGTTTGCCAGGGCCTCATACACCTGGGCTTGAGGAATCAGGGCGGACCTGTGCTAATGTTTGCCAGGGCCTCATACACCTGGGCTTAAGCAATCAGGGCGGACCTGTGCTAATGTTTGCCAAGGGCCTCATACACCTGGGCTTAAGCAATCAGGGCGAACCTGTGCTAAATATTTGCCAGGGCCTCATACACCTGGGCTTAAGCAATCAGGGCGGACCTGTGCTAATGTTTGCCAGGGCCTCATACACCTGGGCTTAAGCAATCAGGGCGGACCTGTGCTAAATATTTGCCAGGGCCTCATACACCTGGGCTTAAGCAATCAGGGCGGACCTGTGCTAAATATTTGCCAAGGCCTCATACACTTGGGCTTAAGCAATCAGGGCGGACCTGTGCTAATGTTTGCCAGGGCCTCATACACCTGGGCTTAAGCAATCAGGGCGGACCTGTGCTAATATTGGCCACGGCCTCATACACGTGGGCTTACTCCGAATATCCAATCCGAACTCACCATCATCACATCATCCAAATAAGTTCATCCAAATTCCAGAACAAATAAAGATCCCGAACTGATGAATAAGGCCTTACTGCGAGATCGCATGCCTGAGCTGATCTCCTGATGTGGGGCTTACTGCTAGATTGCATGCCCGAGCTGAACTCCTGAATAGGGGCTTACTGCGAGATTGCATGCCCGAGCTGATCCTCAATCCGACTGATGCGGGGCTTACTGCGAGATTGCATGCCCGAGCTGATATAACATGGGCTTACAGCTAGATTGCATGCCCGAGCTGATATAACCAGGGCTTACAGCTAGATTGCATGCCCGAGCTGATCTCCTGATGTGGGGCTTACTGCTAGATTGCATGCCCGAGCTGAACTCCTGAATAGGGGCTTACTGCGAGATTGCATGCCCGAGCTGATCTCCTGATGTGGGGCTTACTGCTAGATTGCATGCCCGAGCTGAACTCCTGAATAGGGGCTTACTGCGAGATTGCATGCCCGAGCTGATCTCCTGATGTGGGGCTTACTGCTAGATTGCATGCCCGAGCTGAACTCCTGAATAGGGGCTTACTGCGAGATTGCATGCCCGAGCTGTCGTAATAGGGGCTTACTGCAAGATTGCATGCCCGGGCTGCCATGCACTGAGTCGACCTGAAACAATGAAATAGTGCAACACAACATATATTTGAACTACGAAGTAGTAGCTTAAAAAGAAATAACCGTAACGGCATGTAGTCCGGGCACCGAAGTTGAGGTCAGCTGCTGGACTAAATATGTCATGAGCTCGGTAGTACTGAGCTAGGGGCATTGGTGATGGCTAAGGCCTTGGTGAGGTCGAGGCCGAGCAGGGGCCCATGTGGCCGAGCTGAGGTAGATTAATAAAGGATGACAGGTGGGCTGAAGAGATATAGTCGAGCTCCGTGGTGAATAAACATGCGATGCAAATAACCTAGCTTTATGAATATTAAGCTTCCAAAGTACCAGGTGGGCAATTCAGTGGGATTTCTTTGATCTTGGGACGGATTTGAAACATCTCGGGAGGATGATCATTCATTGTTTTGGTGGTTAATATCGGCTTTTGAGGGTTTTCAGGCAAATCATTAAATTTCCTTAAACAAGCAAGTACCAGAATTACCGACCGAACCAGCCAAAAGACGCCATTTAAACCAACAAAGTTACAGCAACTGAAGATTCAAGGTGGCGCATGCAAATGAACGCACCGAAAGACATGAAGAAGAGAAAAGGGAGGACTACCAAAGACGACCTTCCCATCAACCGGCGGATCATTGCTTCCATGAATGGGTTAATTTAAATGTGAAAATCGCACTTCAAAGTCAGATCTTGAGAGGTAGCTGTGCTCGGAGGTTTCAAGATTATGGAGCTTCACCACTTAGTGGCACAGCTTAACTTTCTTGAAACCAGGTTGCGAAGTATTTTATTCAAGTTTATTTGGAACCAAGGGTCTCTAACTTTGACTATATCAACCCAAAATCAGTAACAATATTCATAAAGCATAAAAAGTGCATCCCAAGTCGGTGGATCAAGGGAACAGCCACTTGTCTCCTTTGCTTCACGTCCTTCGCTTTTTCGAACATCATGGGATTTGCATAGACCTTCAATAACAGCCATACAGTCTTGAAAACTGATCCACTTCATTGAAAAATGCCACTCACAGACCAATCATCATGGACTCGCCATATTGTTTGACCCACAAGATTAGCAACCGATCGAACCGTCAATACCCAACAAACATCCTCAGATAATTCAATATATGCACAAAAATAATGTAAATTGTAGCAAGAAAACACCGATAAAAATGAAACCCAGCAAATACATCAGCAACTTTCTTAAGCACATGTGTGAACCCAACTTTAAAATCAAGAGTATCCAGCAAATAAGAGAGGATAATCAGTACTAAGTGAAGACAATCACCACAATTCCAATCACATAAAGCCCGATTAGATCATAAATCCCACATCCAATTGTTAAAAAACATAAAAAATGCAATGTGCCACGATGGCCCAGCTCAAAAATTCCTAGCTCAAAATTTCGGTGAAACCACAAACTTTTCAAAGCAAATTGTTCACGAACTTCCACTGCAACTCAAAAGTTTGATATATATATATATATATATTTTAAGATTAATCACCATATAAAACCCATGCAAATCTAGCATCTTGTGATAGCAGGATGAGACACATCTTCAAGTCAATGCCATTTTATTACTAACAGAGTAGATGATGAAATAAAATACCAAGAATTCAGTGTACCAAGATTGTCGATTGAAATTGTTGAACTCATAGCCAATGTGACAGATATTGTTTCTTGAGTTCTGCCTCAGCTTTTTCAGCAAAAGCGTCAACCTGGTCCTCAGTATTTTTCGTAGAGCACAGGCATGGTGTGCAACAGGCTAAAGCGATATAAACTTTTTGCCTTTACCCGCAGCCATATTTGAATGGAGTCATGGTGAACGAAGAGCAGCAGCAGATAGGAAGGAGATAGAGAGAGTGCCAAACAGCAGGATCGAGAGATGGAAGATGAACTCAAGCAAAATATCAATCACATGGGAAGCACAAGACTCTGAATATTGAGTTTGGAGAAATTAGCCACATCAGAGTACAAATTCGTAGAAGATGAGGAGAAATCACGATGAAAACAGCAGCCCTGCATCACTGCTAAAAAATCGCAACGCCACGTCTACTGCCCTGCCTCAATTCCCAAGCGCGCCGAACTTGAACGCATCAAAGCTACTGCCCAGCTCTGCCACCGGCCAAACCAGCTCTGTCTCTTGCAAAAATAAAATAAAAAACAAAAATGAGTCTAAGATCTGCCTCTGCCTTGCTACGGGCAACACAACCGCTGCCGCCTCACGCAACCATGAACTCGCCACCGCAATGGCCACAGGAACCTCCCCCAAAACCATTAGAAAATGCTTCCCTATTCCAGAGCTGTCGAAGGAAAATCACCCCCAAAACCAATCCATAAAAACAATTTTAAAAATCGCCTTGCCATCGTCCAGACTGTTCGAAACCTCAGCCCAAACCAGCCCCCGATTGTGACTTCACCTTCTCAAGATTTTCGATCCTAACTTTTATCCAAAATGAGAACATGAGGTCTCACCATGTCACTGAACCCAACGATATTCCACATGAAGCTCCTCACATTTTTTTTTTTCGTTCTCAGGAACTCTTTTTTCCTTCTTAGAACCTCTTTTTTTTTTTTTCTCACCGACGATGAACTCCCCAACCATCAACGCCTTAGCTCGATTGTTCCCACAGACGGCGCCAATTTGTTACCTCATTTTTTGGTTCGATTTTGTAACAAATGAATGAAAAATACAAAGAACATCAAGATTTTTTTTACGTGGAAACCCCGAGGAGAAAACCACGGGACCTAGTCCAGTTTGAATCTTCACTATAATATCAAGAATTTACAGTGTTGGTTCTGCAACCATGGAAGAGGAAACCGAGAAAATAAAATGGGGAAGAAGCCTGGGAACAGCCGAAGAGCTGCCGGACCAAAGAACTCAAGCCATCATCCTCTTTAAAACCTACTATTACATTGATTTATTATGGCTAATGGGCTTTTTTATTTAAGGGCTTTAATTAGGGTTATGGGGCCTATCTTTAAATCTTAATGAGCCTCTTAATTAACTAAATAAATGGGCCAATATCAGATTGGAAATGGAGCAATGGGCCCTTGTATCTTGTCAGATCGGGTCGAGCCCATAGAATCCGGGTCCAAACCGCATCGGGACAATTATCGGGGTATCAACTATGCTTCCAGCCACAACTCCTCATGTTTCATCAGCCAAGCCAATGCTAGGTTCATCAGTGGATTTCATTGAAAACGTCATATCCTAGATATATTTTTTTTCATTAACAATTGCCAAATTTACACTCACTAAGGGCGTGAAGAGTTATGAATATGATCCCTTCTAAGAAATCTTTAATTGGTTAAGTTGGCCTTTGGTTGTACCAGCAAAATCTAATTTTAATTAAGTTGCATTCTGTCAACTGTTCTACTTGAAAAAGATTCGGAAATATTGGATCAAGCTCTTGTATATTCAATGATCCATCATAATCTAACATTTATTAATTATATATTTTACTACGGATACATTAATTAAATGAGACTGTAAAAAGATTATTTTTTTTCTGAGAGTAGAAGTGATAATATCATTAAACAAGCATGTATACAACCATTAGCAAGGTAAATACAAATCATCGTCACAATCATGCTCCACATTCCTAACAAGCCTACAAGTAAAATCATTACCAGATCTATGAACGTGCGCACTAGCAAAGAAGAGAAATCCCTGAATAAGAGAATGAATCTCATCAAAAAGGATTTCAGCTTGAGCTCGAGAGCTATCCATACAACCAATACCATTCACCACGGCAATGCAATCAATTTCCAAAATAATCATAATCCAAGCACGAGAGAGAGCCAATTCTACTCCATCCCTTGTGGCTAACGCCTCCGCCACCTCAGGACTCATCCTCCCCCTCACCCTCATTTTCCATGCAACCACCCTATCATCTTCGTCTCTCACCACCACACCTAAGCCAACATAGGATGATTGGTTTGGTACAATAGCATCATAGTTGATCTTGATGATGTCGTGAGGGGGCCTCGTCCAAGAAGTTACTGTCACTTGTCTCTGCTTGGAAGTAAACATTGTGGTTGTCTCCATGAAGCTCATCAAAAACCTCTTGGCAAAAGATATTGAATCCTAGTCGCATATTATTCGTTATCGTGTATCTTCTCTTTATTGAATTTTTTTCCAACTTTTGATGTATCGAATTAGATTAAATAACTAAACAATAACATCTCAGATCATATAATTTATAGGACATATTATATGCTACGTAATTAGTAATTAACAATTATAAAATCTCCACTCATGTTTTAATACCTTAAATAACTAAGATTAAACTCAAATATTTCAATTATACGGATTTATCCACGAGTTTAATTTATTTTCACCTCTAAAGTATTCTTTTCGATGTCAATACAATCATCAATCAGACAAATTTACTTGGTTAAATAAAAAAACATGATCCTTCGTTTTCTCTCTCAAAGTCTCCTTCTTAAAAGAACATTGTTAACTGTTTTCATCTTACTCTACAATTTTGGTTCGTTATATCGTAAAAATTAAGTATTAATCTTATATATTTTATTTTTTTTTGGCAATTTTGGTTATTTGTTTTGCACTTTATAGTATTTTCTCCATTGAGTGCTTACATGGCAGTTGACACATCGACTTCGACTCCATGTCAACGCCACAGCAGCAGTACATTTAAAAAGGACTAAAATTGCAAAAAATATAAAGATAACATACTAAAACTAAAATTTGACAATAAAGATAACCAAAATCACAAAGAATCACAAAAAGACAACATAAAGAGACAACATTACAATTTTCCATGTATAATTACAGTTCTTTCAATGATTGATACACAAGCTTAAAATGAAAATGAAAGAACTTGAACCAAAAAAAAATTCATGGGTTCAAAAAAAAATTTAACGGGGTTAAATAATGGGTTAAAAAAAATAGGCAATTTCCTCTTGTATGTAAGGATAATACAACTGTGTAATGCCTAAACTGAAATCAAAAGACATAAGCAATAGAGAGGCAAGGAAATGGAAAAAAAAAAAAACCTGTACAGTACATTGCAAATGCCTAGTTCAGATAGCAAATATTTTCCTTAGAAAAATTATATTGTCCAAAGACCACTCCGCCTTTCTCGATTACATATTGTTCTTTAACATAGCTAACTTTAACCTCCTACTTGTGGGGAAATCGATTGAAAACGACGCACTAAGAGATTCACACTCGCAAATATGAATAATATGCAGAAGCTGCATCAAGAAAAAGCCAAGTGACTTCAAACAATGAGAGGGTGACCCAAGTGAGATTATTTTGATCTAAATGGTTCTTTCCTAGCATCCAAACATGAATAGGAACAGATTCATAATGTATGTTCTTTGAGCTTACATGATGGATGGATTGCGTAATGTGTTGAGCAATTCTCGAATGTCATATTACATGCATCCATTTCATCAAAAAATCATTTCAAGTCACTTCACATGTTTGAAAGTTCAACTTAACAAAGTGATTTAGGTTCGAGTAGCCTAATGGATAGAGATAACTATGAGGGATCTTCCTTCTAAAGGAAAAAAAATATCTCTAACATATTTATAAATTGTTTTTCAACAAGAAAGAGCTTGTGACAGGTACATGTTCACCGCTTTTGGCATCCGTAACCACCAATCAAGAGGACCAAACATGAAGGTAATAAGAATAGACCACAAGCACACATAATGTAAAGACAAGGGAAGTGATACTGACTATTATAGTTCAGAAGCTTCTCGATGAGATCAACATGATGTTGGGTTTCCGTACCCCGGCGCCAGATCCAAACGCAGCGGAAATAAAACAATAAACAGATCTGACCCGTGGACGGAAGATCGCGCCTGATTCATATATTAACATGCAAATATCAAATATAAATGCACGAAAAGAGATTACCGTTCACCGACGTGAATCTGATAGCGGTAGTCCCTCGAGTCCAATCAACCTGACCAGATCTACCAGCTCAGCACCAGTGCTAGTTTGGTATGAACTTTTAGAGAGCGTGAATTGATTGAGAATGATTAGGTCGTACTAACCTTCTGATACAAATGCCATATTTATAGTTGTAATAAGCTAATTGGGCCAGGGTTAATATAAAGCACATTGGGCCAACGTTTGGCTTGTAGGGCATTTATGCTAACAATCTCCCACTTGCCCAAAAGCCAAAACCAAACTACAAACTCATAATCCAAGTAACTCAATCCTATTGAATAACTTGATGTACTACTAATGTACATAATTATGAGACATTAATATATCAAACTTTTTAATTTAGAACTTTCTACAGATGAAACATTTTCAAATATAGAAACTCCACTAAAATGAGGAGCTTTCAAAAATTAAATTCATCTCTTCTAAATCACTCAATTTGAGCACTTAACATTTAAGTCTCAGTTCTCATCCATAGATCGGCGGCCGGTTGATTGTGACCCAGCGAGGCTCAAGTGTATCATAGCAGTAGGATCACAACCTTTATGATTTTAGAAGTCAAACAACTTCTATGGGCTTACCCTGAATGCCGTATTGTCAATTAAACTCCTTTAATAGACAATGGCCGAAATATAATTCCAGCATCAACCTACCGATCGTGGGTAGCGCCTAGCATCTGCGCTTCACGAAGACCTAGATACAAATGGCTAGCAACGTACGAGAACCTGTCAGCCATAGTTAGCGTGCAGTACATTCCTTTCACTCAATATGTCCCGATTGAATCAAGGGCATTGGTTGATCGAGACCCATTATGATTTCAATAACTATGTATTTGTTTCACGTTATATGATTCCTTGTGTGCGTATATGAAAAACTCTTTTTTCACAAGCGCTACCCACTCTGGCCAGAGATTCCTTGAATCATATACAGAAAAACACATAGGACATCCTGGTTCATCAAGACCAGTGGTGAATCCCCAACGACAATCATAGGCCTCTGACAACATCACTGAATACCCAAAATAACAACTTTATGACCCGCATGTGATCAGTCATTAAATCAAAGTACACAGCTATCTGTCAAGACCTCAATGACGTCTCGGGTCATGAGGAGTAATGGTGCACAACTATGACTAGAAATTCTATACTCGACAAATGGTAACCACTTATAGAATTCCGAGTATGGTCGTTCAGTGAACTCATTCCTAATGAGCACCTATCCATGTGTGCTGACTTCTCCAAGCCAACGCCGATGAAACGCGGCGCACTACCCTAGACACATCATGAATACCAGTCTCTAACGAGCATATATCGATATCCCATTCTCGAATGCTCATCGACCAGGAACATTTAGAAATCGCAGTCGAGAATGTATTTCATGGTCACCATCATATGCGTAACCACATTCTATGGACTATAGCAATCTCAAGGACTTCATCAATGCATCAAGATGCATGGGTAAACAGATGAAGAAGTGCCATATATATTAATATTCAAACAAAGATTTGTCATAATAAGATTACAGATACAATCAATCAACTATTGATTTACTTAATCATGTATGACAACAATATCTTTCACTTTCCCAAAGCCAACTACTCATGTGTCTTAAGACCATCTTCCCAAGATGTCTTACAGACACCAATCATTGTAAATGTTTTGTCAGTGGATTCACTATATTTTTCTGTTGAAGCGATTCTCTCGATAATAATGTCGCGTCTACCATCTCTCTCATTAGATAGTATTTTCTCAATATATGTTTGGATCCTGATGAGATCTTGGCTATTCATAATAGCTCAAATGTTGTCACAGTACACAGAGACTGTGTCAACTGCACTAGAAATTACACCCAACTCTTGGATGAAATTTCATATCCAAACTGCCTCTTTGCTGCATCGTATGCTGCAATGTATTCAGCTTCAGTGGTGGAATCCGATGTGGTGTCTTATTTGGAACGTTTCCAAGAGACAACATCATCCTTAAGCTTAAATACAAATCCGAACATCGATTTGGTATCATCTACATCAGACTGAAAACCAGCATAATCTAGTCTTCAACTTTTATTTCTCCACTTACAGATCCAAAAATCATGAACGTATCCTAAGTTCTTCATAAGCACTTGAGGATTATTTTCACAATTTTCCAGTGATCTTCACCGGGATCTGTCTGATGTTTGCTCATTACATTAAGAACATACATCAGGCCAAGTACATAACATAGCATACATTATGCTATTAAAGTAGAAATATAAGGTACAAATGTCATCTTTTCTCTCTCCTCATCAATCTTAAAACATATTGACTCGAGAGATGAATACTATGACATATTATGAAGTAACTCGTTTTTCGACTATTCTATGCTAAACCCTTTTAGCACAGTGTTTATGTACGTAGATTGAGATATCTCAAGCATCCTTTAGATCTATCCCTATAGATCCTTACGCTAAACACGTATGACGCTTGCCCCAATCTTACATGGAGAAATTAGTAGATGATCATGCTTTAATTGATTAATCCAATACCATTCATAATGAGTATGATATAATCAACTTAAAGCATCACAAATGTAACCATGCTCCCACTAACCCTTTTGCACACACATGTCACTTCCGGATTTTAACAAAACCAAACACTTTGATGATGTTATCAAACGAAAGTTCAAACTTCGGGATGCCTTCTTAGGCCCATAAATGTACCTCTGGAGTTTGAAAACATTTTTCTCACTCCAAGAAGTTGTAAACACGTTTGGCTGCTACATTTCTACCTCAATGCCACCACTGAGAAATGTTGTGTTCACATCCATTACTCATATCTCATATTCATAATATAAAGATATAACTAATAAAATCTAAATAGACTATAGCATCATAACCGATGGAAATTTTCTCATAAACAACTCTTTGCCTATGAGAATAACTGTTTCTCACCAGTCAAGCTTTGAAGGTCACTACCTTCCCATCCACTCCAAGCTTTCACTTGTAAATCCATGCAGCCAATGGGAACAATTCCCAAAGATGATCTACTAAGGCCCATACCTTATTGGAGTACATGGAGTCCATTTTAGATTTCATGGCATCTTGCCAATGTCTCGAATCAATATCTGACATCGCCTCCTTGAAAGTCCAAGGATCATATCCATGGTCTATTTCTTGACTACTTTCAAGGAGTAGATTCATTCTATCAGGAGCTCTTGAAACATTTTCAAATCTCCTTGGTGTGTGTAAATCAAAGGTTGTGATTAACTAAATTAATTTCACCGTTTTCACTTTTCTAGTGGTTTGTGGTTCTTGAACCCTTTTAAGATATATTATTTTGTCATCCTTTCTAATAGAAACATTTTCTCTAGAAAGATTGCACTTGCGAAACAAACTCTTTGCCTGCAATTGATAATATAATTTCCACAAAATAACATAAGATGGATCAACTATCCAACTCATCTCCCACTGGATGCTTCACATAAGCATAACAATCTCAAATCTATATTTGTATTATTTTTCAGTCCATATCGTATATGGAGTTTTGGTCACTGTATTGGTATGAATTATGTTCAACAAATATGTAACTTTAGAGAGTTACTCAAAGAGAATCACATTCTCTTTAAGATGACTCATCATCCCCTTGCACTAACATTTAGTGTTCAACATATGTCCATATGAATCAAATTCAATGGACATTCAGCACATGCTAAATATATGTTGGATTTAAGTTATCATTCTTTTTATATTCTTTGAATATAATCATACTAATCATTCATAAGTTCACCAGATTCAATAAAACATGCATTCTTAAAAATACTGCAAATCACATTCGCATATTTAAAAGAATATCATTCTCTATCAAAATAGGAACAATGTTCATGATTAAATCTAGAGAAAATAAATATTACTCAAACCAGTTCCTAACCAGTTCAAGATTTTATATTAAATAAATGTTTCAAACAGCATTTGCAACAACTCTTGCTACAATTCTTAGCCTCAGGTAGGTTTCACCTTCCTATGGCTCTCTACTTCTTCACATCACATGCAACTCTTTGCAAAAATGCGAGCACAACTGGCATCATATACCAAGGAAGTAGAACCAATAGAAACATTTAATTTTAATATATAACATACCATTTCTAGAACGCTTCTAGTATAGATATTCCTTACAATTTTGCGCCAGTGACCAGCAGTGAAAACATAGATGTCTCTCCTTTCTTAGTTGCTACTATACCCTTTTTCGTCTTTTGAGGTTGGGAACCATTTCCCTTCCTCTTCTTTATCCTTGAACTCTTCCTACCATTGGTAGAAGATTCGACAAGAAGAACACATTTCTCCTTTTGAATCAAGGACTCATGAGTTTCCAACATTTTGACTATAAGACCAAATATATAGCCAGTTAATGAGGATTTGTCACATTCAGATTTTCTAATTTCTCAACAAGAGATTATTTTCTTACACCATGCTCATAGACCGAAGCCCCATCTCGCATGTGAAATGAAAATAGCTCTTTTGAAATCGCGAGTCTCAGTAATCGCGTCCGTTCACCAAACAACATTTGTAGGTGTTGAAAAATATCAGCAATGTGAACGAATTTCTCATATCATTGTTGAAACTCATTGGTGACATTGATGCTATCATATAGCACCTAGTCTAGAGATCATCGTCCCATCACTTCTCAAGTGTGGCAATCTCTTCATGAGTACGAACCGGGAGACACTTCAACAGGAGGCTCCCACCAAGGGTATATAGCCACCTTTTAGAAGCAAGCACTATTTTAAAATTAATAGTCAATCAGAATAATTTGGTACAGTTACTTTGTTTGTATCGAGAATTGATGCAATCGGATTCACGGCAATCACAATACTGAGAATAAACAGAAAAATATAAGCAAACCGTTTGATTATTAATTAATTCAAAAACTATGGACTTTAGTTATTGAATGCTCCCACTAAATTTTTCGAATTCATCACCCTCATGACAAATGAACGGAAAATCATATTTTCTTAGTGGGCTTGGAGTCCAACTAGCTCATTAAAACCCCGGACGTGGGCCCACCGGCTTCATGATACTAAAGGTAGATCACAATTGCATCATATACAACCCCAAGATGTTTGTCTCGCGATTGGCATAACCCTACGTGGGCAGGACAATTATGCCTTCTCACGTCAAACTAACCCATCCCACGGATGGAAATGTCACGCCCAAAAGACCCCACGTGGGTGAGTAATCCAGAAGGTTAACATAACCACACCCTTAATTAAGTGGCAGTTAAACGCACAGCTTTCTCATGCCAGATGCCCCCCACGTGGGTGAGTAAGGCAATATGACACAAGTAGCGTCTCATGGCTTAACTGTTGATGGAAGACAGGAAGCAACAAACCCTTTTGAGCTCCCTTTATCAGTTTGATATTAAAAGTTTTGAATCATATTCAAAAGAGGGATTTAATAATTTTCAAATCTCATCAAGTACTTGTTTGTTTGTTTGCCGGATTCATGCAACTATGTTTTATTCATGCAAACTAATAAAACATACAAACAAACATTTATCATACATCATATGCATAATAAAAATAAATATGGACGATTACGGCCTTTTCCTAATTGATCCACGTGAGCCATACGTGGATCACAAGTCTGTCTAAGGTGATGTAGGTATGTAATGCAATCCTATTACATTTTTGCTTCCATTATACATGTCTTGATTCTTGATGCTCCATCTTCAATCTCGATCTTCCACTAATTCTAATAATTTACATTTAAATCGTGCAAACAAGAGAATAGTGATACAAATCCGGGGTGGGATATATCAGAAAATAGAGAGAGCAGGCTCGCAGGCCCGATAACCAAAAAACACAATAATAATGAAACAATAAAAACCTAAGCATTCACCTAAACACATTGGTCAAGGCCCGTAATCATCCACCATGCAATCACATCATATGTAAATAAACATTAAACTGAAACAATTACATCATATGTAATTGTACTAATTACATCACATGTAATTAGATCACAATAATTAATTTATTCTATCGTTTCCCAACCAATCGCATCATTAATTGAAAATAAAATTAACAAATTAAATAAAACCATTTTATTTAATTTCTAATTAATTAATTTTCAATCAATTGGTAAAATCACTATTTTACCTATTAATCATATTAATCGAAAAAAAAAATTAACAAACGAAATGAAACACTTTCATTTAATTTCTAATTAATTAAATTATCAATTAATTGGTAAAATCACTATTTTACCTCAAATCATAATATTAGCCAAAAATAAAATTAACAAATTAAATGATACATTTTCATTCAATTTTCAACTAATTGTAAAATCTCCATTTTACATTTAATAAATTAAAAATCACATTTTTAATAAATTAAGTAGTATGATTTATTATTTCAAAAATAATATCCGGATAAAACATCTAAAATGACCCAAAAAATTTATGGACTCCAAACAATTTGGATCCAAAAATAAAATGCAATTACAACCCAAAAAATCTCTTTATTTTTCGGATTTATCAAAAAAATATATAATTTTTTTTTTAATATTTCCGAAATTCACTATTCATCATCTTCCAAACTTGAAAATTAGGGTTGCCGCCGCCTCTTAACTCCAAAATCTGATTTTAGGGTTAGGGTTTCGCTAAACCCTAGCGCCGCCGCCGCCCTCACCATCTTCTTCGTCTGGAAGATGAAGGCGGCGGCTAGGGTTTCGAAAATTAGGGTTTGAAAAACTGCCAGCCGCCGCCAAGCCATCATCTGTTCGGGAGAATGGAAATCCTCGTCCGTCCCTTCACTTCGCGCAGAAGGAACGATCGCAAGTGCGCAATCCAGCCTCTCGACGCCGCCGCAGCCGCTGCAACTCATTTGCAACAGGAGCAATTGCAGAACCAGAAATCTTCATCGCGCGCAGGACGGCAAGAACGGCTTCTCCGCCATTTGCCCCGCCGCGCAATCTTTCCCTGGTCACAGCACTTCGCCGGAAGCCGCGGCAGCACTTCGCCGGAAGTTGCCCAAGATGCCGGAAACAGTTTCCGGAATGACTAGTTTTTGGGCCTCGATTAAAACTCTTTTTAATCTAATTTCTATATATTTTCCGGATTCTAAATTTTCGAAAATCAAAACACGAGTATAATCGATGGGAAACGATCTAATAAAAATTATCAAATATATGAATCAAAGCACAACCTGGCTCTGATACCACTGTTGGGTTTCCGTACCCCGGCGCCAGATCCAAACGCAGCGGAAATAAAACAATAAACAGATCTGACCCGTGGACGGAAGATCGCGCCTGATTCATATATTAACATGCAAATATCAAATATAAATGCACGAAAAGAGATTACCGTTCACCGACGTGAATCTGATAGCGGTAGTCCCTCGAGTCCAATCAACCTGACCAGATCTACCAGCTCAGCACCAGTGCTAGTTTAGTATGAACTTTTAGAGAGCGTGAATTGATTGAGAATGATTAGGTCGTACTAACCTTCTGATACAAATGCCATATTTATAGTTGTAATAAGCTAATTGGGCCAGGGTTAATATAAAGCACATTGGGCCAACGTTTGGCTTGTAGGACATTTATGCTAACACATGAGTCATCAGCATTCTTCGACAGCAGTAACGAACCAATAACAGTGCGTCTAAAGCATCTCTGCAAAGCAAAATTGTATCTTTACCATGAAATTGTATACAGATAACTTATATGGATGCTTGACCTTATGTCGATTATTATAGGAAAAATTGGATTCTTCCCCATCCCAGTAACTCTCAGTACCAAAATGAAGAAAGTTCATAAACAGATGATACGTGCAAACTTTGTTCAGGGTGAAGTGATCCAGAACTACTAGCATCTCAAAGAAATATATTTTTTGAAAAACTGGTCATTATTTTTTCCCCAAATCCAACAAGGACGGATGATCTGAGTTTAGTTAACTAGCTAACCTCTGTTATACAAACATTATCCCATCGCGTATTTCTACCAAAATCTTAATTCTCAAAAAACTTGACCATACAGTTTTCAAGAGGCCGGTAAAAAGGCAAACTTAACTAGATTTCATGTAATTGATATAACAAAGCACACAATGTATGAAGATTCCGATTTTGGTAAAAGAGCAACTGTATAGGTTGTCATCCACAAAGGACACTCAAATTTTATGAAGACTTCCATGCTTGAGAGCAAAGCATCTAAATAATCCTCGAAGTTTGAACAAATTCCTTCAAATTCACTTGTTAAATTCAAAAAGATAACTGGTAACATGAAATAGGATTTTATGTCGCTGCCAACGTTACGGGATCCTAACGGGTCGCACAAAAGATTAAATCGATAAAAGAAGATTAATTCATATGATGAATTAAATTATATTAGGAAGATTTCTCATAAAATGTTAACGGGGACAACTTATATGTTGATGGGCCTAAAGGTTTTTTGGACTGGTTAAGATACCAGCCTTCACAAAAAAAACCTACTAGGAGCCGTCACATACGTACATATATATATATATCCATAAAAGGGGCGTGTAATTTTTAAACTCTAGTCGTCATTAACAAAACACAAGAAAGTGTTCTTGTGCTTGTCGGTTCTTCAAGGCTATCATCTTGAAGTATTCGACCATTTTACCAGATTTGATCATGTGGATACCGTAGAGGTAGAATTTAGAAGTTTCTACTAATGACTCCTGGACATCTCCATCGACAGTCTGCATCAAACACACTACAAAGGTATAGACTGTAAACACCGATGTGTTTCACTTCGTACAGATCTTCGGTTGGAATCAAATATTTTTTTTGTATTTCCGCTGCGTGCCCATATCGGATTCCTTACATAAAAGAGTCAACAAATTTGAAGACTCAGTGATGATCGACAGATAACCGCGATCGATCACCGAGACACGCTGGAAAATAAAAAATAAAAATAAAAACTGAAAAGGTTGGCGATCGACCGCCAACCATCAGCGATCGATGGTCGAAGGAAACTGGTTGAAATAAATAAGCTGGCAATCAATCGCCAGCTGACACCGATCGATCGCTAGAGAAGTTCGAGTGAAATTAAAAGATTTGATTTCTTTCCATCATGCAAGGACTTTAGCCACTCCATCCTCCTCCTATATGTACCCCACGACCATCAGACCTTTAGGGGAGATTTTTTACATACTTTTACATGCTTTCATAGATAATTAGCATCTAGTTCATCATAGTTCAAAAGCACGCTACGAAGATCGAAGCAAAGGCAGGAGTGACAACCTCGACAAGTGAAGATCTACATAGTTTGCCTAGTTTGTGTTTCTTTTGTGTTGTTTTATTTAATTTTGATTGTTTTGCATTAGTCGTGAGTGGCTAAACTACTTTTGTGATTCTTGGTTAAGGAAGACGATACATTGGAGTTTACGATTCTCGTGAGTTTGAGTTTTGTTTGTTGATTTTCATAGAGTATCAATTATTTTCTGATTTTATTGCCATAATTGTTGTGTTTGATTGTTAGATTGATCACCTAACTTGTGTTCATACAATCTAAAGCTAAATTAGATGTCAAATACGGAATCGTTTGATCTCTCTAATTTACGAAGCAACTAAGATTAATAAATTTTCGCTTGTGAGTTTGTTAAATTCTTCGGAAAAACAATGGACTAGATTAAACATAGACGCTTGGATTATGTTGTTTAGCTTCATCGATCTCACTAGTTCTTATGCTATCATCGCTTTAAATCTTAATCGCTTGTATTTTGATTGATTGTTTGATAAGGGTTAAACTAGAACGCTTGGGCTACTTAACTAAATGTAAGGTGAGATAGGCCTTTGATTATTGGATTAAACGTCCATCGATGAATATTCAATTGAAATTGAATCGTATGTGAAGATCGACGATTGAGATAGTAAACCACAATTGTAAAGTCAACCAAAAACCAAGAATCGCTCTTTTCTCGTAAGTTAATCCATCTAGTTAATTTTGCATATTAGTTTAATTTTGCATCATAGTAGTGATTCAAATCATTTCAGAAAACCCCTTTTTATTTTCGTTTACACTAGTTAACACAAAAATATAACATTTTTCGTGGGATCGATCCCTACTCACACTACTACATTCATTATTGTTATTAACTTGAGAGGGTTAATTTGGACGTACGCGATAAACGCTACCAATACATAATCATAGACAATATAATACATTACATAATCATAGATAATATACTACAACATTCATGTGTATATGGTATCACATCTTTTATTAAATGGTATCATGTTTACATGTTAAGGGTATCATGAGGCAATACAAGTAGTACCACATTAAATATATATTATTTGATAGTCTACCAATTATTAATATATTTGTATATAATATGTGATTCAATAACTACTACATTTTTATATGATATGCGATATAATGACTACCACAGTATATGTATAGCATTGGATATAGTTACTAATACATTTGTATATGAGGTGAAAACAATTAGTAACAAGTTGAATATATACTATTTGATATAGTTACTACGAATTACTAACATATATTATATGGAAATTTCTAAATAAATTTTTTTTGACCATGACGGTATAATTTTTTTTTACATATTGTTTCAGTAGTTGTCGAGGCATATAGTGCCAAATTCAATGTCATGGTATCATGTAATACAATTAGTACCACATGACATATATTGTGAGGACCCCGTTCCTAATCAAGTGTTTAATTATCATACAATGATTATTTATTTGTAAACAGCGGAAGATTATTTAAAACTTTTGCCGACAAGTTGCTCTAAAAATTTCGGTATGACCTCCCTGCACGATGGATGTAAGGCCCCGATATTTGATCACTGTTAATTAAATATAATTTGGTAACTAAATAATAATTAATTTAGATTAATATAATTTGGTAACTAAATAATAATTAATTTAGAATTAATTAATTAGAAGTCAAATTGACAATATGAATGTCAACTGACAATTTAATCGGAACATGATATATTTTGACTTGGTCAAATAAAGTCCGATAATATTTTATAAATAATTTAGTAAAATGAAGAATTTATTTTTGAGTTATATTAGTGGATATAAATCCCATGTGTTGTCTGTACATTTAATATATCAGTGCACCAGAGACACTCCGATGTACATAACTCTGATATCCCCGAAATAATTAATTGCAGTTTGGGCATTAATTATGTTTATGTGATTTTATAGTGATAATTAATATATGTGTTGGGATTAATTATCTTGGTAAAATGCTTGTCACATGGTAGGCGTGACCCGGTAGAACATTTCAGGATACGTGTTATGCATGTTAGGTGATTGGATATTATAATGGATTAATTGAAATGGTTTGTGTTTATATGGTAAAGCATGTTTTTAATAGGGATTTTGGTGCATTGTGGTAAAATGCTTTTGAAATATCATGTTGAGGCATTTTATACATCATGCTTTTGTTTAGATGTACAATTGAACCCCATATGAGTTGGCAAGGGAGCCACTTGCATACTTTACATCCCATCCACTTCCCTACCAGCTTTATGTCCCTAAACCCCTCCATTCATCCATTGAGCTGCCATTTTCGTTCCTGAAACAAGAGGAGAGGAGAAAGCTTTGAAAAAAGAGTTTGTTTGTGGTTTCTTGCTAAAAACTTAAAGCTCAAGTGGTAAGCTTTCATTATGATAAAGTTTTGTTGAGTTTTGGTTGGTTTGTGGCTTGTTTTTTGGGTTAAAAGAGTGGATCTTGGTCCAACATGTTGTTCATGATTGGAGGATGTATTTTAATGTTGTTTTGTGGTTAAATGTTGAGCATGGTGGTTGATCTTGGTTGTGTATGAGTTTAGGTGTTGTTGGAAACTCATACATGGAAGTTTCTCGCAGGAACATGGCTTCTCGAACAATCGAAAAATGGGTCCGATCGATCGAGCGGGGCAGAGCCTGGCCAAGGCTTGAAACAAGCTCACCGATCGATCAAGGAAAATTTCCGATCGATCGATGTGTGAAATCTCGATCGATCGGCAGAGGCAGAACCAAAATGCCTTTTTGATGAACATTAGCGATCGATCGAGGCTGGGGGACCGATCGATCGCAAGGCATACAATGTGGGTTTTGGGATTTTGTTCTAAATGATGTTATTTTTAGTAATGGTTCATTTATGGGCTTCTAATATGGATTCATGTGATTGTGTAGAACCATCCCAGGTAGCCACACATCAAAGAAGATAAAGTCCCACGACATCTCCACTTTTGGAACTAAGTTACGTAGTGAGACGTACGGGCATCGGACGGTAAAACGTATTATTACGTATTGAATTGGTTATGCACTATGGTTGCACACATGGAATTTATTATGCATTTTGGTTGCATATGTGGTTTTATTTATGCATCATGGATTGCATATATGATTTGGTCATGCATTTTGGTTGCATGTGATTGTGAGTCGGGATTATATTACAGTGATGGAGAATACTTGCTGCTAGTGGCGTAGCGATGTGAATACTTGCCGCTGTCATACCGTAGCGATGAGAGAATATTTGCCGCTAATATGAAGCGAAGAACACGGCCGCTATCATATTTATAGCGAGGGATATTAGTGCCGCTGGTATTGTCTAAGCGAGGGGTATTTCCACTGTCATGTTAACGCGAGGGGTATTATGCCACTGATATAATAAAACTCGGGAATTGAATACGGTATTCATGGAAATCGGTGCATGTCATGACATACATATCGGTGTTATAATCCATTGATTATTATTGTGGTACAGGGACAACCAAGGGAGCTTTTAAATGTGTTGAATACAGGAAGTGAATTGCATTTATGGTTTATGCATTGATTTATGATCATATTATTGTGCATATGATTTATATACATGCTCATGGTTTGGGGTTGTTCCTGTAGGTACTTTTGGGCGGACGGGCTAAGGCGGGTTGATGCGGTGAGCCAGTGAGGAGTGCTTTTGGCATAGCAGGCCTAATTCTTTTGCATAGTCTCTACTGTAGGAGTAGTGTAAAGCTATAGGATTAACATTCAGTTGGTTGGGAATGTAATTAATCCCTTTTGGAAATTTTATTTTGGCCTGTAATCTTAACGTCTCAATACATCAACACGAACTTTATATCATTAGATGCATGTTTAGCTCTATAACGCCTTTAATCCGCACTTAAGGAACTAGGGTCCTTACATTAGTGGTATCAGAGCAGTGGTTAGAGAACCCGGGAATGAGTGAAGGGTAGCCTTAGCATGGTTAGCTAAGTGTTTACATTTGAGCATGTTTATGCATGTGGTGCATATTGGTGTATAAACTGTTATACTAACATGCTTATTATCGTTCATGTTATCTAACGGCATAACATATATATTGTTTGGAATTATTGTTAACATTTGTATTACAGCATGGCGGCTATGAATGCGGAGAATCTCAACGAAGAGGTGGGTGACATTGGCAGTGTTAATGCTAGTGTCGGTCAGGCAAATCCTTTACCTCCACCTGCTGTGGGCATGGAACCGGTAGCTCAGTTGCTTTTACCAGGGGAGCTTAGTCTGAGTCAGTTCATAACTTTCCACCCGCCCATGTTTGAGGGGACAGAGACGGGAGAAGAAGCTGAGGAGTGGCTTGAGAGACTAGAACATATTTTTGTATCCGCTCCTTGTGCTAGAACAGCATGGCTGAGGTTGGCGGAGTTCCAACTGGCTAAGAAGTCTTCTATGTGGTGGAAGACGACGGTGATGGAGCTGAGAGCTCAAGGTATGGTGATTGACTGGACTTTATTTCAGACGCGGTTTCTAAACCGATACTTCTCTGCTGCGGCTAGGCAAACTAAGGAGGATGAATTCACGAGCTTGAAACAGGGGAGTATGTCAGTTTTGGACTATGCCATGCAGTACTCATCCTTGTTGAGGTATGTTCCCCACATTGCAACAAACGGGCATGCCAAGATGAGACACTTTCTAAAAGGGCTGCGATCGGAACTTTTTGATCGGGTTATCTCCAATAACCCCACTTCTTTTGATGACGCTCTCACTAGAGCGGAACTGGCGGAGATCGGAGTCAGTGCTTATCCGGATGTTGCACCCCCACAAGTCCCACCGCCGAGGCCAATTTCTAATAATCTGAGGCCGCGAGGAGATTCATTTAAGCCTCGTGGGGTTTCTTCCTCATCTTCTCGGTTTGGTGGGAGAAGAATGGATAACCGGAGGGTGGTGCACCTAGCAACAGAGGGCAGACTCAAGCGAGTAGGAGTGGAGTGGTGAAGTGTCACTTTTGTGGATGCGAGACTGTACGGCTTGTTATAAATGTGGCAAGATGGGCCACATATCTCGGTTCTGTCAGAATGGTGATGGTCAGGTGGATCTTAGAGGAGGCAGAGGGAGGTTTTCTACCGGGACAGTACAGCAGAGGCCGCCGATGGCGCCTCGACAGATGGGAGGACAGGCGATGGGGCCACCTCAGGGACATGTCTATGCACTAACCAGGGAGCATGCCGATGCAGCTCCAGAGGAGGTGATAGCGGGTACGTGCCTTTTATTTACGTATTCCGCCTTTATTTTGATAGACACAGGTGCATCGCACTCTTTTGTGTCTGCGGACTTTGTGGCGAGACATCATATGTGCACGTCTCCGTTACCCACGTCTCTATTGGTCTCGACACCCACCGGAAAGAAAGTTGTTGCGGATCAGTTTTTGATGGACTGCCTCATTTATTTTGAGGGCAATGAGATAAAGGCAAATTTGATTGTTTTGAGTATGTCAGACTTTGACTGCATTGTGGGTATTGACATTCTGAACAGATATCAGGCAGTGGTAGATTGTCGGCAGAGGACAGTCCGGTTCAGATCTCATTTGGGTGTTCAGTGGATTTTCAATGGCAACGGGTCTCGTGCGAAGATTCCGTTGATTTCGGCAATCAAAATGTCCCAATTGTTGGAACGTGGACACACGGGTTATATCATCTATGCCGTGAATATGTTGGGAAAGAGCAAAGAGTTAAAGGTTGAGGATATATCAGTGGTAGGGAATTTGCTGATGTGTTTCCGGAGGAGATTCTAGGATTCCCACCGGCTAGGGAAGTCGGGTTTGGGATTGAGTTATTACCGGGGACATCCGCTATCTCTCGTGCACCTTACAGGATGGCACCGGCGGAGTTGAGGGAATTGAAGGAGCATTTACATGAACTCCTTGATAAAGGATATATACGCCCTAGCGTATCACCTTGGGGCACACCGGTTCTCTTTGTGAAGAAGAAGGATTGTTCGATGCGGTTGTGCATCGATTACCAGCAACTGAACAAGGCCACGGTGAAGAATAAGTATCCTCATCCAAGGATCGACGACTTGTTTGACCAGTTGCAAGGCACGAAGCTATATAGTAAGATTGATTTGAGATCCGGGTACCATCAGATATGGGTCAGGAGGAGGATGTACAGAAGACAACATTTAGGACTCGGTATGGGCACTACGAGTTCTTAGTGATGCCGTTCGGTGTGACGAATGCCCCGGCTGTCTTCATGAGCTTGATGAATCGGGTGTTCCAATCCTATCTGGATCAGTTCGTCATTGTGTTTATTGACGATATACTCATCTACTCCCGGAGCGAGGAAGAACATGTGAGACATTTGAGGACAGTGCTCCAGATCCTCAGAGATCACCAGTTATATGCCAAGCTCAGTAAGTGTGAGTTTTGGTTGAGTAGTGTAGTATTTCTGGGGCATGTCATATCTAGCAGTGGGATTTCAGTGGACCCCATGAAGATTGAGGCTGTGATGGAGTGGGCTGCACCCACTTCTGTGCCTGAGATACGGAGTTTTCTTGGATTGACTGGTTATTACCGACGCTTTGTCGAGGGATTTTCTAAGATTGCTAAGCCACTGACGTAGTTGACACAAAAGGGAGTACCCTTCTTTTGGTCAGAAGCTTGCGAGGAAAGCTTCCAAGAATTGAAGCACCGATTGACGACGGCGCCGGTATTGGTAATTACCACGAAGAACAAGAGGTTTGTTCTATATACTGATGCATTACTGCAGGGCTTGGGTTGTGTACTGATGCAAGATAAGTATGTGGTAGCTTATGCATCGAGGCAGTTGAAGCCGCATGAGGCTAGATACCCAGTCCATGATTTGGAGTTGGCAGCTATTATCTTTGCCCTGAAGATTTGGAGGCACTATCTATATGGTACGTCTTTTACCATATACACGGATCATAAGAGCCTGAAATTCTTGTTTACTCAGGCGGAGTTGAATATGCGCCAGAGGAGATGGATGGATTTGCTCAAAGACTATGACTGTGAGATTGAGTACCATCCGGGGAAGGCGAACTTGACAGCAGACGCCTTGAGTCGGAAGGTGAAGAGTACTGCTGAAAAGGTCATGCATTTGTCGGCTATGATGACTTCATATTGCCATCTGGGCTATGACTTCGACGTAGATACATTGCCTGTGCATGTATCGACCTTATTGGCTGAGCCAGATATCTATGAGCATATCAGGAGAGCTCAGAGGACAGATGATGAGATCCAGAGATGGTCATCGTTGGCACTTCAGGGGCAGCCATCAAAGTTCAAAGTGGCTGAGGATGGTTCTTTGAGACTTGGTAACCGATGGGTAGTTCCATGTACGCCGGAGTTGCGTAGAGGAATCTTAGAGCGAGCTCATAGCAGCCGATTTAGCATCCACCCAGGAGGGAGAAAAATGTATAAGGACTTGTGTGATCAGTTCTGGTGGAAACGGATGAAACGTGATGTGATCTCATTTGTCAAGAGGTGTTTGATCTGCCAGCAGGTTAAGGCAGAGAGGCAGAGACCCAGTGGCGAGCTAAGGAGCTTAGAGATACCGGCGTGGAAGTGGGAGCATATATCTATGGACTTCGTGACCCACTTGCCGAGGACTACTTTGGGCTTGTGATGCCATTTGGGTGATCATTGACAGACTGACAAAGGTAGCTCACTTCATTCCCTACAGTATGACATACACGTACTTGAGGATGGCTCAGTTGTATGTCCGGGACATAGTGAGACTACATGGGATTCCAGTATCTATTGTGTCGGACAGAGACCCGCGGTTTACGTCTCATTTCTGGGGAGGTCTTCAGTCAGCGTTGGGTACTGAGGTGAAATTGAGTACGGCATATCATCCCCAGACGGATGGGCAGACAGAGCGTACTATACAGACGCTCGAGGACATGCTACGAGCTTGTGTGTTGGAGTTTGATACCTCATGGCAAGATTCTTTGGCCTTGGTAGAGTTTTCTTACAACAACAATTATCAGGCGAGTATTCAGATGGCACCGTTTGAGGCTTTGTATGGTAGGCGTTGTAGGTCGCCATTATACTGGGATGACTTGACCAGTAAAGCAGTGGGAGGACCGGAGTTGATTCGGGAGATGGAGGATAAGGTAAAGGTTATCCGTCAGAAAATAAAGGCAGCCCAGGACAGGCAAGCCGCCTATGCGAATAAACGGCGGAGACCGTTGGAATTTCAGTTGGGAGACATGGTCTTTTTGAAGATTTCACCTTTCAGGGGTGTGGTTCGGTTTGGTATGCGTGGTAAATTGTCTCCGAGGTATGTGGGACCGTATGAGATTTTACAGCGCATCGGTACCTTGGCTTACCGTTTGGCGTTGCCACCATCGTTGTCTGGTATTCACGACGTGTTTCATGTATCTATGCTGCGGAAGTATGAGCCGGATCCGTCGCATGTATTGCAGCCTTCTGAGGTTCAGTTGGATTCTGATGTATCCTATGAGGAACGGCCAGTCAGGATTTTGGATAGGGCTGATCGCAGACTACGGAACAAAGTGATACCGATGGTCAAGGTTCAGTGGGATCGCAGGGGTGTCGAAGAGGCCACGTGGGAGACGGAGCAACATATGGTGCAGCACTACCCGAACTATTCTCTGGTATGTGATTTATGTTTAGTTTCGATTTGGGTAAGTGCATGCGATTTCGAGGGCGAAATCTTATAAGTAGGGAGTATTGTGATATCCCCGAAATAATTAATTGCAATTTGGGCATTAATTATGTTTATGTGATTTTATAGTGATAATTAATATATGTGTTGGGATTAATTATCTTGGTAAAATGCTTGTCACATGGTAGGCGTGACCCGGTAGAACGTTTCAGGATACGTGTTATGCATGTTAGGTGATTGGATATTATAATGGATTAATTGAAATGGTTTGTGTTTATATGGTAAAGCATGTTTTTAATAGGGATTTTGGTGCATTGTGGTAAAATGCTTTTGAAATATCATGTTGGGGCATTTTATACATCATGCTTTTGTTTAGATGTACAATTGAACCCCATGTGAGTTGCTGATAAGTGTATTTTATACACTTATATTTCTTCTTATTTTGCATGGTTTAGTGTTAGTTTTCGATCAGAATTACACTTTTGGTTTTGTTATGTGTTGTTTTGCAGGAATCCAGGTAATTACATGTTTTGTGGACTAAAAGGGTGCAAATGACGGAAAGAATGGATGAATTGAAGCCAAAAATCTACACTATCAATCATGGCAACAGGCGTAAAGACGCCTACTTTGAGGCGTAACTACGCCTAGCCCACGGCTTTTGAGATTTTGTTCAGGCGTAACTACGCCTGTTTTCAGGCGTAATTACGCCAGTCACGCGGGAAGCCAGTTCTTTAGACACGTCGACAGGCGTAATTACGCCACTTCGGAGGCGTAATTACGCCAATGGAATTTTGGTAATTTTGGAGACTTTCCTTAGGAGTTTGCACGGGACTTTTAAAAGGTTTTAGAGGAGGATTTTCGAGATATTCAGACTTAGACATATTCTTGGAGAGAAGGAGGCTAGGGTTGAAGAACGGAGAAGAATAACGACGACGGCTCGGAGCAAAAAGGAGAGAATTCATCACGAGACGGCGGCGTTCATCGGAGATCGAAGAATAGCGTCCAATTCGTTTTGTATCTCTAAACTTTTAGCAATTTTTATGGGTTATTTAAACATGTCTATGTGTTTAAATACTTTTAGCATGAGCTAATTTTATTTCTAGGAGACGATGTAGCTTGTTTTGAAACTACGCTTATTATGAATTGATTGAAGTTTATTTGGATTTCCGTATGGTTTATTTATGTTTTCCTGTTCCTAATGCTTTTAATCTACTGGCCATGGATTGAATGATTCCATATTCGTGATCTATCACTCGGGGAGAGGGGGTTGTGAATAGGAAAGAAGGAATTCGTATCGTGGTAGTTATATTGTTCGGAAGGCCTATAACTCCATAGAAGTCGTCAAAGGAATTACTGCGCTTTTACAATTGTTTGATAATTAATCTTAGATAGGGATATCAAGATTAATGTTAGATAATTAATTCTGCTTAACACCCGGGAGGGGGAGTAGAAACAAATAAGAATTCTCGGCTAGTAAACTAGGAAATCCATAACATGGAAATCAAGGAATGATAAGTGTAGTGGATGAACAAGTGAAATCGTACTCCTAGATTCGTCTCCAACTGATTTCTTTTCAACTCAGTATTTGATCATCGTTAGCTAATTAATTTTTATTATTCGCATAACACTCAACTATTCGATTCTCTAAATAAAGCAAAGATTATTTTAATTCAGTACTTAGATTTAACTATTTAATCAATCTCTGTGGGTTCGACATCTTTTTATACTAAAACTTGACACCGTACACTTGCGGTAAGGGATTTTTCGCATCAGTTGGCAAGGGAGCCACTTGCATACTTTACATCCCATCCACTTCCCTATCAGCTTTATGTCCCTATACCCCTCCATTCATCCATTGAGCTGCCATTTTCGTTTCTGAAACAAGAGGAGAGGAGAAAGCTTTGAAAAAAGAGTCTTTTTGTGGTTTCTTGCTAAAAACTTAATGCTCAAGTGGTAAGCTTTCATTATGATAAAGTTTTGTTGAGTTTTGGTTGGGTTTGTGGCTTGTTTTTGGGGTTAAAAGAGTGGATCTTGGTCCAACATGTTGTTCATGATTGGAGGATGTATTTTAATGTTGTTTTGTGGTTAAATGTTGAGCATGGTGGTTGATCTTGGTTGTGTATGAGTTTAGGTGTTGTTGGAAACTCATACATGGAAGTTTCTCGCAGGAACAGGGCTTCTCGATCGATCGAAAAATGGGTCCGATCGATCGAGCGGGGCAGAGCCTGGCCAAGGCTTTGAAACGAGCTCACCGATCGATCGAGGAAAATTTCCGATCGATCGATGTGTGAAATCTTGATCGATCGAGATAAAACCTCGATCGATCGGCAGAGGCAGAACCAAAATGCCTTTTTTGATAAACATTAGCGATTGATCGAGGCTGGGGGACCGATCGATCGCAAGGCATAAAATGTGGGTTTTGGGATTTTGTTCTAAATGATGTTATTTTTGGTAATGGTTCATTTATGGGCTTCTATTATGCATTTTGGTTGCATATGTGGTCTTATTTATGCATCATGGATTGCATATATGGTTTGGTCATGCATTTTGGTTGCATGTGATTGTGAGTCGGGATTATATTACAGTGATGGGGAATACTTGCCGCTAGTGGCGTAGCGATGTGAATACTTGCCGCTGTCATACCGTAGCGATGAGAGAATATTTGCCGCTAATATGAAGCAAAGAACACGACCACTGTCATATTTATAGCGAGGGATATTAGTGCCGCTGGTATTGTCTAAGCTAGGGGTATTTCCGCTGTCATGTTAACGCGAGGGGTATTATGCCACTGATATAATAAAACTCGGGAATTGAATACGTATTCATGGAAATCGGTGCATGTCATGACATACATATCGGTGTTATAATCCATTGATTATTATTTTGGTACAGGGACAACCAAGGGAGCTTTTAAATGTGTTGAATACTGATCGCTTTTATTTTAAACAATTAATTCCAATCTAGCGATTTTAGACCGCAAGTGCACGGTGTCAAGTTTTAGTATAGATAGGAAGATACGGATTGTCGAACCCACAAGGACTAACAAGCAAGTACCAAATAAGATGTCTTTTAACTATATTTAACCTACGATAATTAATTTGTAATTAACAACTAATTAATTAAAATAAACTACTAATCCAACCAAGTCAAATAAAGTAAACGAGAAAAATCCACTAGAGAAGATTATCGAGACTTTGGCTCACCAATGCAATTTCCTACAATTCTCGATTGAACAATCAAATATTTCTAAGGTGACGAGTTCTCCCAATTTATCTAATACACTCTCTCGAGCTATATTAAACCTAACACCGAATTGCAGTAAGTAACCCTCGTTCGCTTATTTAACAATTCAATGTTGCATAAGATCCATGAAAACTCCTAGCTTTCAATTACTAGAATCTATGGCTATCACGCATGTATTTGACGTCATCTCTCGATCTCGGTCTTAAATCCATGGTATGAGTTATTAATTCAGTATCTTAAAATCATCTCTCGATCTCAATTACGATACTAACATCATTCAAATGTGATCAATCCTCTAAAAGCATGAAGAACATAAAACATACGCAAAGAACTATAAGAATTCAATCATTAAATCATCAAATCGAAGGTTCATAACAAAGGATACGCCTAGCCTCGATAAATAAATTAGTTCAACATACTAAATCAAAACAAATCAAAACTAATATTAAAAGACAAGAATAAACTCCCGATGTCGACTTCGGTTGTAGATCCTCGCTCCTTCTCTTGCTTCCTTCTCGATCGTCTCTTTTTATCGCCTTGTTGGGTTGTTCCAAATCCTAGGGTGAAGTGGTGATGATGGATGATGGTGATAAGTGTTGGAAGAAGAGTGGAAGATTGGTGGAGGTTTTTACGTGTGGTGGAGTGAAGGAATTGGCTTGAGGTTGAGATGGAGGCTGTGATGTGTGTGTGGAGGCTTTTCCCTAGGGTTAAAATCTGATATTTGGGTTGTAATTTGTGTTTGTAATATATAGGGGAAGGGAATCAAGGACTTCTTTGTTGGAAACAAACTCTATAAGAAGTTATTTTAATGAAAATTCCTTCCACAGATCGATCCGGACGAAGTGGCCGATCGATCGAGCCTTCCAGTAAGAATTTCGTGGCTTTTTCTGCTCTTCTCGATCGATCCAAAATCCTTTCTCGATCGATCGCCCTTCACAGTAAGTTTCTTCGCCTTTTTCAGCTTCTGGCGAGTTTCGTATTTTGGCCGTAACTTTCTCATACGAACTCCAAAGTTGACGAATTAGCTGTCCAAGCGAAGATAAGAGAAAGTTATACAACTTTTATATGGAACACATTTCCAAAACATGGCTCGAACATATAGTAATTTGAGGAGAAAAGAGCAACATGTGTCTTGGATTCTGGTTTTTTCCTCTTTTCTTCAACTTTATTCATTTTTTCACCATTTTAGCTTGATTTCTCACCTTTCCCTACATTTCAACATTGATTCGTGAAATAGAGAAATATATACCATAAACCGTAAGATATTCCAAGAATCAACACGAAAACATGTACATATCATAGCCTAAAAACGCGTAATATTCAACCCTATCAACTCCCCCAAACTTATCACTTAATCGTCATCGATAAAGCATTAAGATCATAAGGTAAGTTCATTCTTGATATTTGAAACAATTATTTCATGACTTGCTTATTCTCAGAAATCTCATGCACATATACAAAAGTTGAACAATACATGTTTTCTCCTAAGTCAAGCAACACATCTCAAAATCGGAACGTGTGTGTGTGCTATAGTCAATCTCAAGTTTCATGCATATATTCAAGATCAAATCATGTTAATCAACTCAAAGTCGAGATTATCATCTAGCACCCCATAAGCCTATTTTCAAACAACTTCTCCACTAATGATAGTTACTCCCTAGACTTGGATCAAAAGGACTTTTTAAGCTTGTAATGTAAGGCCTTTGGTATTGGCTTCAAAGAAAAGATAGGATAAGCGCAAAGAAGAGAGTATAATCATTTATAGTTCAAATTTTTCGCACACATCAAGCTCCTCTTCTTTTTCTTTTATAGCCTTGGCCACTTTGGGTCTTATATGTTTATTTATTTATTTTTTTTCAAGGCTCTTTGTCTATCTTTTTCTTTTCTCATTCATTAATATTTTTCAATAAGCTCATCAGGATATAACAATTTACGTGCATCGAATGGAATTCATTATACTCTCTTAGGGTAAGGATAACTTTTTTCATTTAGGCTCAAATAAGGGTAAGTATAATGAGTTTGCCAAGAATGTCGAATGGGGTCTAATTATATGCTATGCATATACCATTCTTTTTTCAATAAAGCTCAAATGGGACACTAGGGATTGATATGACTAGGTAAGCTTGAAAGGCTCAAACGTGTCAAAGATCGCCTAGATAATTTCCAAGTCAAGTTTGTAACTATAAAATTTCGCCTCAAAGTGTCATCATCAAATAAGTTCTAGGATAGCTCTAAGATGCTCAAGACAAATCATTAAGTTCACAACAATTATCACTATTCAACATGCAATCCACAAGATCATGACTCATTGTGCTCAAAGTATTCCTCATTCTTGACATGCTAACTCAAATTAGGATATTCATGTACAAGTCCAATCACAAATCAAGTTCATATGCATAGTGAGATCAAAATCCTCATTAAATAGTCACTACTATAATTCATTCTTTTCTCAAGTTTGAACTCATAAAAAATTTTTTTTTAGCAAATAATAATCGGACGATTCAAGTGTCATTTAAGCACACAACATGTGGTTAAAACAAGTAAAACATGCAAGCTACTACTCCCCCAAACTTAAATCAAACATTGCCCTCAATGTTTAAAAGAATCAAAAGGGAAACAGTGAACTCCCCTGATCAAGACGCTTGCATGAGGGTTGATGAAGATTTGCGTTTGAAAGCTCCACTGTTGTAGGGGTTCATCGCTCCAACCAAGTACCTAGCAAGAGAAGAACGCATATGGTAAAATATTCGACTTGAGAGATAAACAAAACTAAAATGAAAACTGAAAAATAAAACAAAACTAAATAACAAAAGGATACGCTTGGGTTGCCCCCAAGAAGCGCTGATTTTTGGTCTTCGGCTTGACCATCAGAAGCAACCATCAAAGAGCGGCTGCCGCCCATAGTAAGTATCGTATGATACCACTAATGGGTCTTCATTCAATATGCCCTCAAGATTGGCAAGATTGTAGCAGTGTAAGCTCGTCGCTCCAACAACATTCTTGAATTGGTAGGCATATGAAAATGATTCTCGACTTGGCTTCATATGAAGGATGTAGTGCGGTGACGTTGGCATCGACGGAAAATATGGATCCACATATGGCATAGAACATGTCTCCATCGATGGGCTCAAATCGGAATTTTCGAAAGTTTCTTCCTTCTCCAACATCACATTCGACTCATCTTCACATGGGAACTCCTCGGATAACATCTCTGAAGTAAGCTCAATCTCTTGAAGAGGTTCAAGTTCCCTCGACTCTTCCACACTAGGAGGATCACTCCCCCAACATGGTTGGTTGAGTGATCATCATCATATAACCAAACTCGATTCGTCACCTCTTGATTTGTAGCCCTCATCTCTTCCTCTTGGCAGCTAGTTGAAATTGTTTCCATGAGGACCACCATTTGCTGCTCCAGGTGACGCATAGAGTTGGTTTGGCACTCCAAACTGTTCTCAGTTGATGCCATGAATCTCACTAAGGTATCCTCTAACTGAGTTGTGACATTTGCAGAACTGTATCTCCTCTCTTCGCGATGTTCAAATGGTTGTGGCGTATCAATAGGGTAGTGAAGCTCCGGTGGGTATTGGTGACTCCAACCCTGTAGTGAAGGATCACAATGCCAGTGATGATCGAAGTCCGCCATATCATTGAACAGGTGCACCACACTGTTCTCATCTCTATCAACTAGGGGACTCCCAGTCACCAGTGCTCCGCTCAATGCCCATTCTCGTGTCTGTGCATCCAACCCGTTGAAGAAATATTGCAAAAGAGTATAGTTCGAAAAGTTGTGATACCGAAATGTGTTGGCCAATTCATTGAATCTCTCCCAAACAGCGTAGAACGGCTCGGAACGTTGTTGGGCAAAGCTTGTGAAGGCATGTTGATGTAGCATCTCCAAGTACCTCACAAGACAAACAAAACAAAAACAAAATAAATATATATACTTTTTTTTTCGAAATGAATAAACAAAAATGGTTAAATTACAGTCAAAGAACCTAGTATGATATTACTAAAGTTAGTCCCCGGCAACGGCTCCAAAAACTTGATCGCTTTTATTTTAAACAATTAATTCCAATCTAGCGACTTTAGACCGCAAGTGCACGGTGTCAAGTTTTAGTATAGATAGGAAGATACGGATTGTAGAACCCACAAGGACTAACAAGCAAGTACCAAATAAGATGTCTTTTAACTATATTTAACCTACGATAATTAATTTATAATTAACAACTAATTAATTAAAATAAACTACTAATCCAACCAAGTCAAATAAAGTAAACGAGAAAAATCCACTAGAGAAGATTATCGAGACTTTGGCTCACCAATGCAATTCCCTACAATTCTTGATTGAACATTCAAATATTTCTAAGGTGACGGGTTCTCCCAATTTATCTAATACACTCTCTCGAGCTATATTAAACCTAACACCGAATTGCAGTAAGTAACTCTCGTTCGCTTATTTAACAATTCAATGTTGCATAAGATCCATGAAAACTCCTAGCTTTCAATTACTAGAATCTATGGCTATGACGCATGTATTTGACGTCATCTCTCGATCTCGGTCTTAAATCCATGGTATGAGTTATTAATTCAGTATCATAAAATCATCTCTCGATCTCAATTACGATACTAACATCATTCAAAGGTGATCAATCCTCTAAAAGCATGAAGAACTTAAACACATACCCAAAGAACTATAAGAATTCAATCATTAAATCATCAAATCGAAGGTTCATAACAAAGGATACGCCTAGCCTCGATAAATAAATTAGTTCAACATAGTAAATCAAAACAAATCAAAACTAATATTAAAAGACAAGAATAAACTCCCGATGTTGACTTCGGTTGTAGATCCTCGCTCCTTCTCTTGCTTCCTTCTCGATCGTCTCTTTTTATCGCCTTGTTGGGTTGTTCCAAATCCTAGGGTGAAGTGGTGATGATGGATGATGGTGATGAGTGTTGGAAGAAGAGTGGAAGATTGGTGGAGGTTTTTACGTGTGGTGAAGTGAAGGAATTGGCATGAGGTTGAGATGGAGGCTGTGATGTGTGTGTGGAGGCTTTTCCCTAGGGTTAAAATCTGATATTTGGGTTGTAATTTTTGTTTGTAATATATAGGGGAAGGGAATCAAGGACTTCTTTGTTGGAAACAAACTCTATAAGGAAGTTATTTTAATGAAAATTCCTTCCACCGATCGATCCGGACGAAGTGGCCGATCAATCGAGCCTTCCAGTAAGAATTTTGTGGCTTTTTCTGCTCTTCTCGATCGATCCAAAATCCTTTCTCGATCGATCGCCCTTCACAGTAAGTTTCTTCGCCTTTTTCAGCTTCTGGCGAGTTTCGTATTTTGGCCGTAACGTTCTCATACGAACTCCAAAGTTGATGAATCAGCTGTCCACGCGAAGATAAGAGAAAGTTCTACAACGTTTATATGGACCACATTTCCAAAACATGGCTCGAACATATAGTAATTTGAGGAGAAAATAGCAACATGTGTCTTGGATTCTGGTTTTTTCCTCTTTTCTTCAACTTTATTCATTTTTTCACCATTTTAGCTTGATTTCTCACCTTTCCCTACATTTCAACATTGATTCCTGAAATAGAGAAATATATACCATAAACCGTAAGATATTCCAAGAATCAACACGAAAACATGTACATATCATAGCCTAAAAACGCGTAATATTCAACCCTATCAAATACAGGAAGTGAATTGCATTTATGGTTTATGCATTGATTTATGATCATATTATTGTGCATATGATTTATATACATGCTCATGGTTTGGGGTTGTTCCTGTAGGTACTTTTGGGCGGACGGGCTAAGGCGGGTTGATGCGGTGAGCCAGTGAGGAGTGCTTTTGGCATAGCAGACCTAATTCTTTTGCATGGTCTCTACTCTAGGAGTAGTGTAAAGCTATAGGATTAACATTCAGTTGGTTGGGAATGTAATTAATCCCTTTTGAAAATTTTATTTTGGCCTGTAATCTTAATGGCTCAATACATCAACACGAACTTTATATCATTAGATGCATGTTTAGCTCTATAACGCCTTTAATCCGCACTTAAGGAACTAGGGTCCTTACAATAACTGGACTGGAAACAATAGTGTTAATACATATTCAGCTAAGTTTCTCACGCAGTAAAACATGAAACACACACACTCAAACCCAATACTCTGCCTAACTCTGTCTCTCTCTCGCTCGTGCCATGACCTTCGCTGAAAAAGCCACGTGCACACCGCCATCCGACGACCATTTGCCGAGGTTGACCCACCACCACCTTCCCTTCTCTCCAGCGGTCGTTCCCATACCAAGAACCATTGGTTTACGTCTCTGATTTCATGGATTTTCCTTAGAAAGCGCAGAAAATTTGGAAGCCCTAGTTCGTCCGATTTTGGGGTGATTTCTTCAAAAATTGTTCAGGTAATCCTCTTTTGTTCCATAATCGTTCTTCCCCTGCAATCCCCTGGAATTTTGATGGAGTTTGATTGAATTTGGTCGATGCATGTTGGGTTTGACCGATTGGTTTTTGGTATGTGAGGATGAAAAATGTGTAAATCCTGTTCTTGATCGAATTTAACCCATTTAAAACATGTTTTAGCTTGATTAATTAAACTTGGGAGAATTGCATGTAATTTCAGTGCTTTGTGATTGAGTTTGATATTTTCTTCTTCATGTTTCGGTGGGAAATGGATCGGTTCTCATGCTGCTCTGTTAAGAAGAATGTTCAAAACTAGTGTGAAGAAATGATATAGAATTGGCAGTTCATGAAACTCAATGGCTCTTGTTGTTCATTATGTTTCTAAATCCTAAAAGTTGACGACATAATTTTGGAATATTTCGGTTTTGGTGTGGTATTTGAGTTGGAAAATATGTTGTTAAAATGAATTGAATTAGGATAAACGAAATGAAAATCTTACTAAACTGAATAAAAAATATGATGATGTTTATGTTTGCAAAAAATATGCTGCATATTTGGAAATCAAATCAATATGCTAGCTAATGTGGTTTAAACATTCAAGGAAATTGACTACGAATTGGAATTAGGATGATTCTAATTACTTGATTTTAACAAATTAAATGACATAGTATGATTGAACGGATATTTGAAATTGTGTAGATCTTATTAAGTTCCCTTATTAAGTTCAATACTGAAAGGTCGTTGATGTGATCGAAGATATCGAGATTGGACAACTAAGAATATGTATGTTGCGATCGGTAACATACAACAGGTATCTGTATTATTTGATACATTATTTGTTGAACTTACGTGAACTACGTGGAATTACTTGGCTATGTGAGTTTAATTGAATTATGATCATTCATATTTGGCATATCAATGTATGAAAATAATTTTTTTGTTAACACACATCATTTTGATAAATATACATTGATATATGACATACACATGGGCATATCATATTGATCTATCTACTTATTTGATATCCATGATGATGACTGAGTTGACTTACTCTGAGTGTCGGGGACGACGAGCACGACGATGACAGGCAGTATAGGTAGCGACTGTAGTCACACGCGTTGCTACCGGACCTAGACACGAGGGATGACGAGCACACCACAAGATGATTCTCCCAGCATGTGTGTGCTGTCACCCTCTGCTCGAGCTTGATATTGATTGATGATACCTTTATTTGGACTCCGATTTGGTATCTTGAGATTCGATCCATTGTCCATTACATGCATTGCATTACATTGCACTGCATTACATCATATATCACATTTTATAGATGCATGTTGTATTTACTTGATAATTTCATATTGGGCTTTGGCTCACCCCAAGGGACTGTTGTTGTCTTTGTGTGTGGACAATGGCAGGTAACCAGGATCCCAAAGAGGGAATGCTCGATAGAAGTCTTACCTGAGGTTGTTCTCTTTTGTATTTTCCCAGTCGTAGGATAGTTAAGTATACCAGGGTGTGTCCTGGATAATATAACTATGTCAATTAAGTTTATTCAGTTGAGTCTTGAATAACAGTGTTTAGTCGGTGTTCTTTTCCTGCTGATAGTATTGTGTATGTACTTGTTGTACTGGGATTTGTTTATTATGTTTTCATTTTTTCTGGTATGTCCCTCGTGCGGGGAGGTCATGCCGAAATTTTTAGAGCCACTTGTTGGCAGAATATAGAATGTTAAAAAAAAAAAATTCTTCCACTGTTTACAAATCAATAATCATTGCGTGATAATTAAACACTTGATTAGGAACAGGTCCTCACAGTTGGTATCAGAGCATAAACTGAGAATGCACTACTTTTGAGTCTTGTGTACACTTTGAATAGGCACGAGTGAACATCTGCGTATGCGTTTGAAACTTATTTGACCAATTTGCTCTTACATGATTTGGAGTGACATAGTTGATGTCGATATGTGATTATATTTGAGTATGCTGGGTCTTGTCATATTGATATTGACCACGATATCGATACATCACTGTATATGTTTGATAAAACATTAGTAGGGAAAGAGTTTACACTCGAACACCTACAAAACCTGTTATTATTGAAAGAATACTGCATCAGATTGAATAAATGAAGAATATGCATATCAAATGAGACATTCAAACTTTGTTCTGAAATTTTAAATGAGTATGAGGTCATTGAGCAATGAAGTTGCTCTGGAGCCTGTTGCGAATAGCATTATAAATTGAATTATGAGATAACTGAAATGAGAGTCCTTGAATGGGATTGAGATATTTCTAGGACATAGAGCAAGTTTGATTTCGGCATTGCAATGCTGTAAATGAATGAGATATGGCTATGACAAATGAGTTAAAAATATGACAGTTTAACAAAAAGTAAAAAGAATGAACTAACGAATATGTTGTACGAAAACATAGTTAGATGCTGGCTTTGATGAAATGAAATATAGATTTGATGGTGTTACCAAGTTTAACTTTTATAAAAACATCATGAGATGTTGAGAAAATACAAATATTTGAGATATAGATCGAGACCTTTTGGGAAGTTTTATCCTTAGGATGAATTCTCATGTATCTCAAAATTGTGAAATGAAATTTAATGATGAGATGGCTATTTTGATGCATGATCGAATCTACAGAAGATTATTTTCATTAAGTAGTGCGATGTTAATTGATTAATATGAGTAGATAGAATTTTAGGGCAGGATGTATAAGTAGAAATTCCTTATGTGCTGTGATACTTCATAACACAATCTTAATTCTAAGAAAATGATTGATAACAATAATGTAGTTACGTGAGTAGGGATCGATCCCACGAGGAGGTGTGGATTCTTGTGTTACTGAAAATCAAAAGCAAAACAATTAAAATAAAAGATGGGGTTGTGAGTGAATTATACTAATTAAATTAAAACTAAAGATTAAACTAATGAAAGCGATTCTTGGTATCGGTCGACTCTACATTGGATATTATCATCTATTTCGTCGATTCACAAAAGACTCAATTTTATTTGAATATTCATCAGCTGGAAATCTAATTCCTCCCTTACCTTACTCATAGTCAATTAGTCCAAGCGTTCTAGTTTAACTTTCATCAATCAATCAATCTCTATATGCATATTCAAGATTAAAATCATGACACTATTCAAAACTAGTGAGCGATGTATCTAAATAACATAAACACAAGCGGTTTATATAAATTTAGTCAAGTGTTTTCCCCAAGAATTTAATAACACCAACAGCAGACAATTATCAATCTTAGTTGCTTCGTAAATTTGATTAATCAAACAATTATCAAATTTAGCAGTAGATTACATGCAAGTTATTAGGTTGTCAATCCAATAAACAAACACAAATCATACCAATAAAATCAGAAAAACGATGATATTCAATAAAATCGATAAACAAAAGCGTGTAAATCTCCTCAAGATAAATAAATCCAAGGTATTAGTCTTCCTCAACAAAGAATTAAAAACTAGCTACGCATAATTAAAGCAAAAACGATAAATAAAAACAAATGAAAGAAAACTAATCCGATCTCCGCTCGTCGAGGTCGTCAATCCCGCCTTCGCTTCGATCTTCGTAGCGTTCTTCAACAAAATTGAAAGAAAAATATAAAACTATTCTAAACTATTCTTCCTACTCTACCTAGATGATCTTCAAGTCTGAAATTCGAGTATATTATATAAGGAGGCTAGGAGGTGGGATAGAATGCAAGTTGGAAGGAAAGAAATCATGTTTCCATGTTTTTAAAAACTCCGGGCGATTTATCGAGAAAAGGGGCCGATCGATCGAGCTGGAAAGTAATATTTTCGCTCATTTTTCAGCCTTGCTCGATTGATCGAGCATTCTGTTCGATCGATTAACCAAACCAGAATGTTTTCTGCTCACTTTTCAGCTTTTGGCGATCGACTTGCATTGGTCATAACTTCTTCATACGATCTCCGAATTAAGCGAATTAGGTGTCCACACATAGATAACTGAAAGTTCTACAAATTTATGTTGATCAGACTCCCAAAATAATTCTCGAACATGAATAAAATTGAGTAGAAAGGAGTGACATGTGTCTTGGATTACGGTTTTTCCTCTTTTCTTCAACTTTCCTCCTCTTCCATCATTTTAGCTCGATTTCTTCACATTTTCCTACATATTACCAAATGTATGATTAGGAACTATAAACATCAAGTTAACGATTAATTCATTCCCAATCATTAACAATTAAGCACATAAAACTGTGTCTATTCTAGACACATCAAATACCCTCATACTTAAACTTTACTCGACCTCGAGTAAATCAGACAAAACTACAACATTTTTGTTGGTTCATAGCATCATAAAAAACTAACATATCCTCACTTTAATGCCTCGACAATTTTAAACATTCACAATAATGAAAGGCGATGAAAAATTAACAGTGGAACAAGTTCAATCCCTAGACATCTCATACTTAACAATGTAGCGAACGTTTGTGTGGTCATAAACAAGTGTCAAGTACAAATTATAGATCAAATAGATGTAAACCCACAATAACTCAAGTTGTAAACCAACACAAGTATAAGCTCACTTGCACACTCTTCTCCACTATCTTAGCCACTTGTAAACACAAATCAAGTAGGTTTTTATTAGCTTGTAGCTTGGCTAGGTATTGGCTTATGAAAAAAAGGGTAAAGATGCATCAAACAAGAGAGTATGGTATTATGCACAATTTAAACTTCTCTCCTTGCATGATTATTGCAATGTAAACTTTAATCATTTTTTCCTCTTTTGTGACTCGGCTCCCCTTGGAGTCATATTTGTATTAATTCTTTTCAAGGCACCCCTTTTCTTTCTTGCTTTTCATTCTATTGACAATGAAGCTCAAAACATATGAATCAATGAATACATAAGTGCATGTGAATGAAACACATCATACTGCCTTCAAAGGTGTGGGTTAAAATCACATTTAGTCTTATTAGGGATGGATGATAAGCTAGTCAAAGAATGTCGAATGAGTGTTGTTTGTGTGCTTAGCATACAACCATTCTTTTGCATTAAAGCTCAAAAAGGGTACTAGTGATTGATTTTCTTTACATGGTAGGCTTGAAAGACTCAAACGCATCAAAGGTCGCCTATATTACTTTCATGTTCGCAAGTAGTCTAGACATACACCTCAAAGAGCATGTAGTTAAGTTCTAGCATGTATTAGAGACTTCCTAAGACTATCACAAATTCACACAATCTTCACTAAGCTATGCACACTTCACAAGTTATGACGGATTCGTGTTCAAATATTCAACTACTATGTCAAAGCATAATTTGCATTAGAGTTCAAAGTGTTTCAAGGTTAACGATTCACCTATGTTAAAAAACATGCATGCTCTCCGTTAGGTTTCATAATGGGCTAGTGATTCTAAGCATGTGTTCATTACTAACTATGAGCTCAAATTTTCAAATTATCGATTTTTTTGAATTTTTATAATAATAAAGCAATAACACACCACTAATCCATCCCCCATACTTCAATTTTACATTGTCCCCAGTTAATAAAGCAATAAAAAATAAAAAAGAAAGGGAAACTAACTCCCCTTAGGTTACCTCCCAAGCAGCGGTGTAGCGCTTATCGCGTACGCCCAAATTAACCCTCTCAAGTTAATAACAGTAATGAATGTAATAGCGTGAATAGGGATCGATCCCACGAGGAAGGTTATATCTTTGTGTTAACTTATACAACGAAAATAAAAAAGGGGATTTTGAAATCAATTGATACTATGATGCAAAATTAAACTATATTAATTAACTTATGAGAAAAGAGCGATTCTCGGTTTTCGGTAAACTTTACAATTGATGTTTACTATCTCCGTCATCGATCTTCACATACGATTCAATTTCCATATGAATATTCATCGTGGACGTTTAATCCAATAATCAAAGTCCCATCTCACCTTAAGTTTAGTTAAGTAGCCCAAGCATTCTAGTTTAACCATTATCAAACAATCAATCAAAATACAAGCGATTATGATTTAAATCGATGATAGCTTTTGAACTAGTGAGATCGATGAAGCTAAACAACATAATCCAAACGTCTATGTTTAATCTAGTCAATTATTTTTCCTATGAATTTAACAAACTCATAAGCGAAATTTAATTAATCTTAGTTGCTTCGTAAATTAGAGGGATTAAATGATTCCGTATTTGATATCTAATTTAGCATTAAGTTGTATGAACAATAGCTAGGTGATCAGTCCAACTATCATGTATAACAATTATGACAATCAAATCAGAAAAACAATTGATACTCAATGAAAATCAACAATCAAAACTTAATCTCACAAGAATCGTAAACTCCAATGTATCGTCTTCCTCAACCGAGAAACACAAAGGTGTTTAGCTACTCATAACTAAATTAAAAACAATCAAATCTATTCTAGAAAACATTAAACTAATATGAAAAGAAAGAATTACTGAAAGGAATCACGATTCCGGAGCATCTCTTCGGTCTTCGTTCTTCAAGCATTCTTCACAAAAGTTGAAAGAAAATTTATTCTAATATTGAAAACTATGTTCTAAATTCTGAAATCTCCTCCACTGAAGCTGAAATTTTGAGTTATAGAGGTTAGGAGGCTGAGGGTAGGTTAGAATCCACGTAGGAAGGAAAAAATCAAGAATCCAAGCTTTCCATAATTCTTCTGGCGATCGATCGGCGCTGGCTGGCGATCGATCGGCGACCTTTATTTTTTAGGCAGATTGTCTCGGTGATCGATCGTGGATTTTTGCCGATCGATCGCCCAGCCTTAACGTTTTCTGGTGAGTTTTGTATTTTGACCATAACTTTCTCATACGAACTCCGAGTTCGACGAATCAGCTGTCCACGCGAAGAAAACTGAAAGTTCTACAAATTTTCTATGGACCACATTTCCAACACTTGGCTTGAACATATATAAATTTGAGGAGAAGGGAGCGATATGTGTCTTAGATTCCGGTTTTTTCCTCTTTTCCTCAACTTTATTCATTCTTTCATCATTTTAGCTTGATTTCTTCACGTTTTCCTACATTTACACAAATATACAATTAGGTAGCATATGTATCAATTTATCCATAAAAATATACCAAATCGTAGACAATTAAGCGCAATAGATGTGTCTATTTCTAGTCACATCAAACTTCCCCATACTTACTCTTTACTCGACCTCGAGTAAATCAGACAAAATTACAATATTTTTTATTTGTCTCATAGCATCATAACAAATTAACTTGTCCTCACTTTAATGCCTCAACAATCTCAAACATGCATAGTAATGAAAGGCGGAGAAAAGTTAACAGTGGAACAAGTTCAATCCCTAAACATTTCATACTTAATAAAGTAGTGAACGTGCGTGTGTGGTCATAAACAAATGTCATATGCAACTTATAGATCCAACAAATGTAAACCTACAATATTTCAAGTTGTACAGCAACACAAGTATAAGCTCACTTGCACACTCTTCTCCACTATCTTAGCCACTTACAAACACAAATCAAGTAGGTCTTTATTAGCTTGTAGCTTGGCCTAGGTATTGGCTTATGAAAGAAAGGGTAAATATGCATCAAACAAGAGAGTATGGTGTTATGCACAATTTAAACTTCTCTTCTTGCATGATTTTTCAAACTTTGTTTATTTTTCACACCTTGTATGTTTCTGCAAGCTATACTTCAATCATTTTCTCTTTTGTGCGTTGGCTCCCCTTGGAGTCATATTTTTATCAATTTTCTCAAGGCATCCCTTTTCTTTCATGCATTTCATTCTCTTTGACAATGAAGCTCTCAAAAATATATGAATCATTGATAACAAGTGCTTGTGAATGAAACACATCATATTCCCTTCAACATGGATTAAAAAATCATATTTAGGCCCATTAGGGAAGGATGTTAAGCTAGTCAAAGAATGTTGAATGGTTGTTATTTGTACGCTTAGCACACAACCATTCTTTTATATTAAAGCTCAAAAAGGTACTAGTGATTGATTTTATTTACATGGTAGGCTTGAAAGGCCCAAACGCATCAAAGATTGCCTATATCACTTTCATGTTCGCAAGTAGTCTAGATATATGCCTCAAAGAGCATGTAGATTCTAGCATGTATTAGAGACTTCTTAAGACTATCACGAAGTTCATACAGTCTTCACTATGCTATGCACACTTCACAAGTCATGACAATATCGTGCTCAAAATATTCAACTACTAAGTTGTTAAAGTAAAATTTGTATTAGAGATCAAAGTGTTCCAAGGTTAACAATTCACCTATGTTCAAACACATGCATGCCATCAATTAGGTTCATCATGGGCTAGTGATTCTAAGCATGCGTTCATCACCAACTATGAGCTCAAAAAATTTCAAAATTTTCAATTTTTTGTATTTTATTTATAAGAAAACAATAACACACCACTAATCCCTCCCCCATACTTAAATCTTGCATTGTCCCCAGTGTAAGTCAAAATTGTTAGGAAAGGGAAATTAGACTACGAAAGCAATAAAAAATAAAAAGGAAAGAAAAGAAATTAACTCCCCTTGGGCTGCCTCCCAAGCAGCGCATCTATTTAACGTCAATGGCCCAACGCCAGTCCTATCACTTAAGGCGATGCCTGTTCACCTTGCGCCTCTTGGAGGGTTTTTACCTTTTCACTATGTCGTCTTCCTCAAAAGAAATCAATCGAGGTCGATCAAGATCTACCTCATGGCATCCTTTAAATTGTTGTCCCTTATGCTCGCCTTTGGGAATCTCATTCTGGTGAGATTTCTTGTTAAAATTCTCTTCTTGCATGAATTTTTTTCAATGTAAACTTTAATCATTTTTTTTCCTTTTGTGCCCTTGGCTCCCCTTAGAGTCATATTTGTAATAATTCTTTTCAAGGCATCCCTTTTCTTTCATGCATTTCATTCTTTTAACAATGAAGCCCAAAACATATGAATCAATGAATACATAAGTGCATGTGAATGAACACATCATACTCCCTTCAAAGGTATGTATTAATATCATATTTAGGCTCATTAGGAAAAGATGATAAGCTAGTCAAAGAATGTTGAATGGTGGTTGTTTGTATGCTTAACACACAACCATTCTTTTATATTAAAGCTCAAAAATGGTACTTGTGATTGATTTTCTTTACATGGCAGGCTTGAAATGCTTAAACGTATCAAAGATTGCCTATATCACTTTCATGTTTGCAAGTAGTCTAGACATATGCCTCAAAGAGTATGTAGTTAAGTTCTATCATGTATTAGAGACTTCCTAAGACTATGCAAAGTTTACACAATCTTCACTAAGCTATGCACACTTCACAAGTCATGACAATAATGTGCTCAAAATATTCAACTACTATGTTAAAGCAAAATTTGTATTAGAGTTCAAAGTGTTCCAAGGTTAACAATTCACCTATGTTCAAAAGCATGCATGATATCAATTAGGTTTCATCATGGGCTAGTGATTCTAAGCATGTGTTCATTACTAACTATGAGCTCAATATTTTCAAATTTTTTGATTTTTTTGTATTTTTGTAATAGGAAAGGAATAACCAACCACTAATCCCTCCCCATACTTAAATCTTACATTCTCCCCAATGTAAGCCAAAATACAAGAAAGGAGAAAAGTCTAACTACTAAAGCAATAAAAATAAAAAGAAAGGGAAACTAACTCCCCTTGGGTTGCCTCCCAAGAAGCGCCTCTGTTTAACGTCGGTGGCCCGACGCCAGTCCATGGATCAAGGTGGGTTATGCGGTGTCACTCCATGCTTCTTCTTCCATCTCATTATCTTCTTAAGTCCTTTGAACTTCGGTTTGTTTGTCTTGCTCGTCTTGGAGAGGTCATCAGCAGTCTTTGTTCCTCCTCCTTCTGTTGTTGCTTGTTGTGATCTGTCCGGAGGGTGTTTCGCTTCCACAGTAGAATCCTATAAGTGAGAAGATAGAGGGTCAGCAGTATCATGAGTAGATAAGACAGCAAAAGTATGAACAGTATGCATAAAATTTGAGTACATACCTCATTTGTCATCAAGGTCATCAGTAGCCTTTCCTATCTCCCACAATTCATCATTATCACAATCAGAATCATCATGTGCCATGTGTTCAATGCTATCAACCATGTAACTAGTGTGGTCGTGAGTTTGAATGGTTTCATAGATATTAAAATTTGCCATCTCACCATTGAACTCCATCATTAAAGTCCTACTATTTACATTGATTATGGATTTAGAAGTCTTTAAGATGGTCTCCCTAATAGGATAGGACTAGATGTATCACCCTTTTCCATGTCTAAGACATAGAAATCGGCGAGGAAGACCAAATTCTTTACATGCACAAGTACATCTTCTACTATCCCCCTAGGAATAACCGTGGATCTATCAGCTAATTGATCACAGTATTGTCATGTTTTAAAGGCATAGGTTTCAGTTGAGTGTAAATTGAGTAACGCATGACATTGATGGAAGATCCTAAATCTAGCATTGTCTTCTCAATTCTATTGGTTCCAATCACACAAGGGATAGAGAACATACCAGGGTCCTTACACTTTGTGGGAATGCTTCTTTGGATGACCGCGACAACATTCTCACCTAACTCAACCTTGGGGCAGCCTTTGTGTTCCTTGCTCTTATCAACTTTCCATACCTCTCTCACGAATCTCGCCCATCGAGGTATTGTCATCATTGCATCATGTAGTGGGGTGTTTGCCTTACAGTGTCAAAAAGTATCGTATAGTCCTTTGATGCCCTCGTCCTTCCTATTCTCCTTAAATGCAAGGGGGAATGGAGGTTCAATTTTGTATTCACGGAGGGGAGTGGACTTACCTCGTTGTTCCTTCTCTTGCATGAGCTCCTCGTCGTCCTCCTCGGTCTTCTTCATCTCTTCCTTCTTAGGTGGCGTCAGTACCACCTCCTCCTTAGCTTCATCATCACTCTTCTTCAAAATGATGGCACTCACATTTTCCCTTGGGTTCACCACTGGTTGTGATGGTAAGGTAACATATTTTCTAAATACTCACCAGGTGTTGGAGTTGGGACGGTTTGTTGTGGCCTTTGGAATGGTGGTCTATATGGTGGTGGTTGATGTTGCATCTGTGGTTCAGCTTGATTCTCATATCTCAAATTTGGATGATCTCACCATCCTGGGTTATATATGCTGGAAAAGGGATCATAATTTCTCTATCGCTATCCCAGAAATCTGCCTGCTGCATTTGCTTCCTCAATAGATGGTTCTTGAAGTGTGGGGCAAGCGTCAGTTAGGTGACCCGGTAGTGCCCAAATTCCACATACCTTAGCACTTTGTCCAATTCGAATTGCAAGCTGTTTCACAATACCAGTTAAATTAATCAATTGTTGTTTGAGGCTAGAAACATTTACCTCGCCTTGCTTCCTAAGCTTATGGTCCGATCGATCAGTTCCAAACTGTTGAGATTTGGCTGTCATGTTAGCAATTAAGTGCCTTGCTTCCGCTGGCGTCTTCACAAATGCTCCTCCACTTGCAGCATCTACCAAGTTCCTGTCATTTGGCAAAAGACCCTCATAAAAATGTTGAATAAGTAAATGTTCACTTATCTGATGTCGAGGATAGCTTGCACAAATCCTTTTAAAGCGTTCCCAATATTCATGCAGTGATTCCTCATGGAGTTGTCTAATGTCGTATCTTTACAAATATTCGTCGCCCTTGATGCAGGAAAGTATTTCTCCAAGAAAGTTCTTGTCAGCTCGTTCCATGTAGTGATGGATCCAGAAGGCAAATAGAAGAGCCAATCCTTAGCAGCGTCCTTCAAAGAGAACAGAAAAGCTCGTAATTTGATTTGTTCCTCAGTTATCCTGGTCGGCTTCATCGTAGTGCATACTACATGGAATTCTATCAAGTGCTTACGTGGATCCTCACCTGCAAGGCCATGAAAAGATGGTAAAAGATTTATTAGGCTAAATTTTAATTCAAAATTTATGTTAGTAGCAAGTGCAGGAAAGGTGATGCAAAGAGGTTGTTGATCCATGGTAGGATTCGCTAGCTGTCGTAGGCTCTGATTCTCCGCCTTGATAGTTCTTTCCTCTAGTATCATTGCTTCTCTTCTTCTCCGATGTAGTGTCCTCTCGATCTCGGAATTGTAGTGAAAATTATCTTCGTGATTGGATGATTCACCTGTACTCATTAACAAACCAAAGTAGCAAAAATATATATAAAATAGTTAACACAACGCCTTCCCTGGCAACGGCACCAAAATTTGGTAGCGCTTATCGTGTATGCCCAAATTAACCATTTCAAAGTTAATAACAGTAATGAATATAGTAGCGTGAGTAGGGATCGATCCCACGAGGAAGGTTATATCTTTGCGATAATTTATGCAAACGAAAATAAAAAGGGGATTTTGAAATCAATTGAATTAACTACTACTATGATGCAAAATTAAACTATATTAATTAACTTATGAGAAAAGAGCGATTCTCGATTTTCGGTTAACTTTACAATTGATGTTTTGTGATGACCAGGGATTATAGGTGTTAATCCCGTAGTATTAATAATCCCTAAAGTGGTTTTACGTGGCGATTTGGGATTTAATCGAGGTGTTGGGCCTTCTGGGCTCGTTTATTTGGGCAGTTGGGATCGTTGGGTCCAGAGGTTGAGATTGTATTCACATTACGGTGTAAAACCTAAGAGTTGGGTTTTTGATGTGTCTCGGGATCTCGGGTGCTGGGTGAGCACCGGTAGGGGATTTTGGAGTTAGAGAGAGAGTTTTTGAAAACAGATGATTTTTAAGGAATCATGATGTATTTGTGGGGCTATTAATTTTTCGGGGTATTTTTGCTATAAATACCATTTGAACCCAAGATTTTAAGAGAATTTCATTTAAGCCCCAAAGTTTTCCTCCCTCTCTCTCCCGCGCGATTCCCGTCTGCTACAGGACCCCCGCCGTTTCAGGCGCTGCGCCAGCCGCCGTCCGGCCGCCGATCGGCGCGTCCGACCTACCCCCGTCTTCGTCTCGACGAGGCGCTTCTTTCCCCTCCATCAATTCGAGGTTTCGTCGCGTCCTGGAGTCGGATTTTGCTGGTAAGCGTCGATCCCCAATTTCTAGGGTTCTTCGATTTTCGTTTGTTTTTGCTTCCGATTTCGTTGGGTAATCTCCCTAACCCCTTGTTCGTCTTTTTCATGTATTTCCATGCCTTTATTGTTTCGAATTTCCCCAATTTCGTAGGGATTAAATTTCGAATTATTGGGGGTTTTTGGCAAAGGTGATGATTCTTGCCATTGATGGTTTAATTCACATCTTAGGTGTATTATGATGCTTAAGTGGGATCGAATTAAGATGTTATGGTTCGAATTTGAAGAATTGTTAGGGTTCGAATTTAAAGGCTTGTTTGGGTTTCGAATTTTAGGGATTTGGATTTCAAATTTGGGGGTTTGGCATGTGGGATGATTATTCATGCTATGGATTGCTTAATTGACATTTTAGATGAATTATGGTATTTTATTGGGTTCGAAATTGTGAGATTAAGGTTCGATTTTGTAGGGCATTCTTGAACAAATTTCGATTGTCTCATTTATTTCCTTCCCTGCATGTACCCTGCCCCGGGTCTTTTAAGAGGATAATTGTCGTGTATTGACGATGTTGTGAGGGATATGGGTGTGCTTGAGCATAGGTTACATGTTCGTAAATAATGGTGAATTATTTATCGTGTTAGCACATCATTCCTCGGGGCATGGAACTCGAGCAAGGCTTGGCTCGGACTTCGGAGATTTAAGGTACGTGCGACGTACGAGCATTACTATATATATGTGAAATGCATAAAGTGTTTTTGATTGCATTGAATGTTTTGCGTATGGTTATACATACATGTTGATATAGCCAAGGAATGACCCAAATCTTGATATCGCCGCTTGTATCGTGCGTGACACTAGAGTAGGATGACTCTTGCATGATATATGGGGTACTGGGTTTATTTGATTATATTAGGGCATTTGAGATGCCTGGGAATGATCGTAAAATCATGTATTCTTCGTAAGACATTTGAGATGTCTAAGTTCGTAGAATCGTGTATTCATTATAAGACATTTGAGATGTCTAGGTTTGTAGACTCATGTATTCATTATAAGACACTTGAGATGTCTAAGTATAATGAAGGATTGGTAAAATAAATGCTAAGGCATTTGAGCTATCTGTGATTGATAGCAAGGTTGTGAAATCAGTATTAGATATTGTGATATCTGTAATTGCATGTTTAATGAATTTGTAATCACTATATGTTGATATTCGAGGATCAGGCATGCGATGTGTAAATCAATGTGTTGATTTACTGATTTATGAGATTTGATGAGTTTGATGTTGTGAGAACAGGGACAGTACACGGAATCCCGGATGAGGATGTTGCCATCCAGGGAGTATCATTTAAATTCATTAGCATTTACCTTTGTTGTAAATTATGAATTTCATTATTATGATTATGGGATTTTGTGTATTGGTATGCTCACCCCGTTGGGGGCTGTCTCTGTTGGGACAGGTGGACAGGTACATCGATGGCTATGGAGCTGAGCTCGAGCTGTTGATTTGAGGTACTCCCAGGATCGTGGTACCAGGGCTTAATGGAGCACGGTATCGTATAGAGTACCTATATATACACCTGAGGATTTATACATATTCATATTCATGATGCTCGCATGTGAGCACGATTATACTTGTATATGGATTGTATATAAAGGCATGAGCCTTTCTCTCTTTCATTTAAGGTTGCATGCAATTAGGTTGAATTGCTAGAATGATATGAGAGTCATTGGTGTATTATGTGGGTGTTGGAACCCACTTTTGTTGACATATGTGTGGTGTCTTCCCTGGCTGGGAATCTACTTGTATTACTGCTTTCTGTTGAGTATTATGTGTTCCCTGGCCGGGAATTTTGTTATGTGTTGTACTCTGTTTTGGGATAGCTCTATTTATGGGGAGACTCTGCCCAAATTTTTGTAAAAGTTTACAATGTGAAAAGTGGCACCAAGGGGTTGGTAAAGGGCAAACATATGAGTCTTTTATTGACAGGCAATGATTAAGTATCATCAGAGCTTCCCGATTGACATTTTATATAAAGCATGTACCACACATAGTGGTTAATACACTAATCAAGGTTTTAAGGGCTTGGGGTCCTTACATTAGTGGTATCAGAGCAGTGGTTGCTCATTGGGGCTGTTAAGGGCCTAGGAAGTTATTGATAGCACATATTTATGCATGATGGCATTAATGTTGTATGACATAACACATTGTTTATGTGCTCTTATGATATGAAAAGTGGTATTGCTAACCATTGTGGTTGCAGGAATCGTGTGGAACACGATAGGATGACATTTATGGGGATGTCTGGCACTCCGTGTGTTATGTGCCAAGGAAGCTGGTTTTAAGAAAATCAGATAAAGGGATATTTCCGAGGTAACATGTATTTTACGTTGTCTCGTTGACACATGATGAATGCAAAGTGGTGCATTGAGGTTATGATATATGTTATTGTGCATTGTTTTTGCATATGCATGTCTTGAGTCAAAGTTATCTTAGTAAGGATTTTAATGGCTTATGCTAAAGTCCATATGAAGCGATGAAGAGTCCCGCTTATATGGAGTAGCAACGCTAAAGTCCATTGGAAGCGATGAAGAGTTCCGCTTACATGGAGTAGCAACGCTAAAGTCCAGTGGAAGCGAGGAAGAATTCCGCTTTCCTGGAGTAGCAAGAAGCATTAAAATGTACTCATGATAAGGGCTCAGGATGAAATAAGGATTTAAAGAAGGATATCATGACATTTATTTGTGAAACCATACATTCTCATAATGTGTTTTTATTATGAATTGAATGTGGATGCATAGCGTATATGGCTATTGTTGTTAACCCTGATGGTTGCAGGTTACAGGAAATATGGAGTATAAAAAGGAATGATGATTATACATTCCAGGAGTCCTGCTTATGACAGTGAGAATTTTTATACTTATGCTTGACCGCTAAAAATGTGGAGCGGGCGGGGATGCTCGCTTGCACATGGAGGCGGGGTATTCCATACGAAGCGAGGATGATATACCGCTTGTATGAAGAAGCTTATGCTTGTACCGCTAAAAATGTGGAGCGGGCGGGGATGCTCGCTTGCACATGGAGGCGGGGTATGCCATACGAAGCGAGGATGAGATACCGCTTGTATGAAGAAGCGAGGATGAGATGCCGCTTGTTAGGATGATGATTCATTCCTTTGTGATGACACGGATGATAGCGGTGATGTGTCCCGCTGTGTCGATTTATATTCATTTCTCTATGAGGACACGGTTTATGGCGATGGTTCATTCCGCCAGGCGTATTTATAGCGACGGTTCATTCCGCTATATCTATTGGCGATGGTTCATTCCGCCAGGTGTATTTATAGCGACGGTTCATTCCGCTATATCTATTGGCGATGGTTCATTCCGCCAGGTGTATTTATAGCGACGGTTCATTCCGCTATATCTATTGGCGATGGTTCATTCCGCCAGGTGTATTTATAGCGACGGTTCATTCCGCTATATCTATTGGCGATGGTTCATTCCGCCAGGTGTATTGATAGCGATGGTTCATTCCGCTATATCTATTGGCGATGGTTCATTCCGCCAGGTGTATTGATAGCGATGCCTCTTTCCGCTACTATGTGGACGATGATTCATACTCAGGTGTATAGCGAGGTTTCATGCCACTTATTATATGACGAGGTGTCATGCCGTCGATTCTATAGCGAGGGATTTTGCCGCTATGTACTCAGCACAGGATTTTGCCGCCTTCGAGCGATGGGTGCTGATTACGCACTATTATTGAGCGACGGGGACAGGTATGACGCTATATCACTAGCGATGAGGTATGAGATATTGCTATTTTATTAGCTTTATTGTAGCTGGCATGCATTGATATACATGTTTTATTATGCCTATTTTTACTAGCATGATAGTGGATGACATACGCTGATGTACATGTATCGTCACTAGTGGGCAATGTTTTAGATGCCATGAGTTGGCATGTGTCGTCACGGGATGACGATGACGATGGTGTAGGAGATGTCTTATTAGACATGCATCATCGTTACGATGATCGATGCGTTGAGTATACGTATTCAGTGGTATGCCTTGGGTGCCAGTACCGAGCACAAGGTGGTGTGTGCGACACCGATGGACGTGACCCTTATACCGAGCGGGTTGCTCGAGGAATGGTTGGATGCGCTGTACATGGGATTGTACCGCAGCTTACGATTGGGGCGATCATATTACAAGTGGTGATACCCTAGAGGTATGCTCGTTGGAATGGCTTTTGGCCATGTTTTTGACGATAGGAGTAATCGTGGAGGAAATTACTCGCTTTCTGTCGTTGTGACATGTGGTAGACATGATCACACCACCCTTGAGGGTGTAGGATGGGTCCTAAGGGAGTAGGATCAGGTTATGTTAAGTACATAGGGACATTGGAGTGTCCAGGGTGTATCGGCATTGAGGAATGTTGGATAAAGACCCACTACTCTATTGAGTTTTCTTCCCATAGTATGTTATACCATGTGGAAACGTCCGTCTTGTTAGTAGGTTTGAGGTAAACCTAAAGAGGCAGAGACTAGGTTGTCTGCCGCGTGTGTGTAGTACCATGATGGGCTTGCTAGAGCCGTTACACTGCTCGTTGGAACCAAGTTTGGCAAATCGTAAGGTGATGCGATGTGGATCGTGGTGGACTCTAGTAGTCACCACATCATTTGAGGTTGTTCATGCCTCACTGAAACGTGTATACGTTTATGTTTAATCTTGGAGACTTGTCTGGGACAGCTCAGGATGTTAGAGTACCAACAAGAGAGTCATCAGGTTGTTATTGACTCAATCTAAAGGAACCGTGTATTGGGATACATTGGGTGTTATTGTATCCAGTTTTTCCGAACGATGGTTCGAGACTTGTGGATCTCGAGTTCGATGGCACTTCCCTTGCGAGGAAGGAGGTAGTATTATACCTATTTGGGAATCTTTGAAAGATTCGGTAAGTTGGTACAAGTGGTGTTGATTTTGGGAATCACACCGTGTATTGTTAATCGTCGATTTTCATCCTCCACTGAGTAAGGAATGACTCAGAATTGACGGTTGTGTTTGGGGCTTAGGGATATGTGGTAGATACCCGAGCCGAGTGCATTGAGTATGCATGCGACATCAGTGCTTAGGCAGGTATACCGGTGAGTATACGGATGCCAGTTATTGATTTCCTCTCTGTTAAGCATAGAGTTATGCTATTTTTGGATGGTTAAATCTCTGATGAGAGATATGGAACACCTTGAGATTGGGAATCTCCATGGCACGATGTTTATGAGGAATGATCGTGAAGTTAGTTGACTCCCTTGAGGAGGGATTTTCTTGTGAGGGTTAAGGTACTTCCCTTGTTGGTGTTTTCCTTCGAGTTATGCTACAGCCTTCCCAAGTTTGGATTGTTAAATCCGAGGATTTTCAAGGGATGGCAGGATTTCGGATTGGTTGAGTGTCGCTGACGACACAAGCGTAGAGGATGCAATGGGTTTATTGCATGCCCCTTAAGAATTTTAAACTCTGCGGAGTCTCGGTTGTTATTTATGATCAGGACGTGATTCTTGGAACATCAGTAGGTGGACATATTGTGAGATGTCTTTTGTTTTAATTTGTGGCCGTGAGTTGCCCAAATTAAGTTGCAATGAGGCGACTACTCCTTCGATGGAGGAAGTTTGAAAGTGGAAACCAGGTTTGGTATGTGTACACCGTGGTTGTACTAGTGTTTCCCCTCGTAACGATGTATGTTAGACATCGTAAGTCATAGTAAAATATCATTGGATGATATCTACGATAGAATCAAGAGCGATTCGAAATCCTTGCAGTTTCAGTTGACTAAATGCTTTTGGACTGTTAGCGTTGAGTTGTGCTGACGCTCTTTGACGTTATGATGGATTTGGAAGTCTATTCCACTCCAGAGTTTGACACGAGGTCAACGTTCTTACGGTTGAGGTGTCATTCAGGACGTGTTCGTACTGTTATATTAGAACGAAGGATGACTGTCTGATCTACAGTCGTAAGTATCAGTTGTTTCGCAGTCATGAGGCTGACTTTTGGGATGACCCGCATCGAGGTACGTTTTACCTCTTGGGTGATATGTTGATTTTGGTATGTCGCTCTGTTTCAGAGTTTGATGAGAGGTAAGTATCCTCGCGTTTATTAAGACGATTCTGATATGGTCAGGAATCGAGGTTATGGCTTCATGTTGTTGTGTAGCCTGGGTGTTACGTGATACACCAGTGCTAATTTCGAGGACGAAATTCTTTTAGTGGGGGATATTGTGATGACCAGGGATTATAGGTGTTAATCCCGTAGTATTAATAATCCCTAAAGTGGTTTTACGTGGCGATTTGGGATTTAATCGAGGTGTTGGGCCTTCTGGGCTCGTTTATTTGGGCAGTTGGGATCGTTGGGTCCAGAGGTTGAGATTGTATTCACATTACGGTGTAAAACCTAAGAGTTGGGTTTTTGATGTGTCTCGGGATCTCGGGTGCTGGGTGAGCACCGGTAGGGGATTTTGGAGTTAGAGAGAGAGTTTTTGAAAACAGATGATTTTTAAGGAATCATGATGTATTTGTGGGGCTATTAATTTTTCGGGGTATTTTTGCTATAAATACCATTTGAACCCAAGATTTTAAGAGAATTTCATTTAAGCCCCAAAGTTTTCCTCCCTCTCTCTCCCGCGCGATTCCCGTCTGCTACAGGACCCCCGCCGTTTCAGGCGCTGCGCCAGCCGCCGTCCGGCCGCCGATCGGCGCGTCCGACCTACCCCCGTCTTCGTCTCGACGAGGCGCTTCTTTCCCCTCCATCAATTCGAGGTTTCGTCGCGTCCTGGAGTCGGATTTTGCTGGTAAGCGTCGATCCCCAATTTCTAGGGTTCTTCGATTTTCGTTTGTTTTTGCTTCCGATTTCGTTGGGTAATCTCCCTAACCCCTTGTTCGTCTTTTTCATGTATTTCCATGCCTTTATTGTTTCGAATTTCCCCAATTTCGTAGGGATTAAATTTCGAATTATTGGGGGTTTTTGGCAAAGGTGATGATTCTTGCCATTGATGGTTTAATTCACATCTTAGGTGTATTATGATGCTTAAGTGGGATCGAATTAAGATGTTATGGTTCGAATTTGAAGAATTGTTAGGGTTCGAATTTAAAGGCTTGTTTGGGTTTCGAATTTTAGGGATTTGGATTTCAAATTTGGGGGTTTGGCATGTGGGATGATTATTCATGCTATGGATTGCTTAATTGACATTTTAGATGAATTATGGTATTTTATTGGGTTCGAAATTGTGAGATTAAGGTTCGATTTTGTAGGGCATTCTTGAACAAATTTCGATTGTCTCATTTATTTCCTTCCCTGCATGTACCCTGCCCCGGGTCTTTTAAGAGGATAATTGTCGTGTATTGACAATGTTGTGAGGGATATGGGTGTGCTTGAGCATAGGTTACATGTTCGTAAATAATGGTGAATTATTTATCGTGTTAGCACATCATTCCTCGGGGCATGGAACTCGAGCAAGGCTTGGCTCGGACTTCGGAGATTTAAGGTACGTGCGACGTACGAGCATTACTATATATATGTGAAATGCATAAAGTGTTTTTGATTGCATTGAATGTTTTGCGTATGGTTATACATACATGTTGATATAGCCAAGGAATGACCCAAATCTTGATATCGCCGCTTGTAGCGTGCGTGACACTAGAGTAGGATGACTCTTGCATGATATATGGGGTACTGGGTTTATTTGATTATATTAGGGCATTTGAGATGCCTGGGAATGATCGTAAAATCATGTATTCTTCGTAAGACATTTGAGATGTCTAAGTTCGTAGAATCGTGTATTCATTATAAGACATTTGAGATGTCTAGGTTTGTAGACTCATGTATTCATTATAAGACACTTGAGATGTCTAAGTATAATGAAGGATTGGTAAAATAAATGCTAAGGCATTTGAGCTATCTGTGATTGATAGCAAGGTTGTGAAATCAGTATTAGATATTGTGATATCTGTAATTGCATGTTTAATGAATTTGTAATCACTATATGTTGATATTCGAGGATCAGGCATGCGATGTGTAAATCAATGTGTTGATTTACTGATTTATGAGATTTGATGAGTTTGATGTTGTGAGAACAGGGACAGTACACGGAATCCCGGATGAGGATGTTGCCATCCAGGGAGTATCATTTAAATTCATTAGCATTTACCTTTGTTGTAAATTATGAATTTCATTATTATGATTATGGGATTTTGTGTATTGGTATGCTCACCCCGTTGGGGGCTGTCTCTGTTGGGACAGGTGGACAGGTACATCGATGGCTATGGAGCTGAGCTCGAGCTGTTGATTTGAGGTACTCCCAGGATCGTGGTACCAGGGCTTAATGGAGCACGGTATCGTATAGAGTACCTATATATACACCTGAGGATTTATACATATTCATATTCATGATGCTCGCATGTGAGCACGATTATACTTGTATATGGATTGTATATAAAGGCATGAGCCTTTCTCTCTTTCATTTAAGGTTGCATGCAATTAGGTTGAATTGCTAGAATGATATGAGAGTCATTGGTGTATTATGTGGGTGTTGGAACCCACTTTTGTTGACATATGTGTGGTGTCTTCCCTGGCTGGGAATCTACTTGTATTACTGCTTTCTGTTGAGTATTATGTGTTCCCTGGCCGGGAATTTTGTTATGTGTTGTACTCTGTTTTGGGATAGCTCTATTTATGGGGAGACTCTGCCCAAATTTTTGTAAAAGTTTACAATGTGAAAAGTGGCACCAAGGGGTTGGTAAAGGGCAAACATATGAGTCTTTTATTGACAGGCAATGATTAAGTATCATCAGAGCTTCCCGATTGACATTTTATAGAAAGCATGTACCACACATAGTGGTTAATACACTAATCAAGGTTTTAAGGGCTTGGGGTCCTTACATGTTTACTATCCCGGTCATCGATATTCACATATGATTCAATTTCCATATGAATATTCATCGTGGACGTTTAATCCAATAATCAAAGTCCTATATCACCTTAAGTTTAGTTATGTAGCCCATGCGTTCTCGTTTAACCTTTATCAAACAACCAATCAAAATACAAGCGATTAAGATTTAAATCAATGATAGCTTTTGAACTAGTGAGATTGATGAAGCTAAACAACATAATTAAAGCGTCTATGTTTAATCTAGTCAATTATTTTTCCTATGAATTTAACAAACTCACAAGCGGAATTTAATTATCTTAGTTGCTTCGTAAATTAGAGGGATCAAACGATTCCGTATTTGATATCTAATTTAGCGTTAATTTGTATGAACAATAGCTAGGTGATCAGTTCAACAATCATGCATAACAATTATGACAATCAAATCAGAAAAACAATTGATACTCAATGAAAATCAACAATCAAAACTTAATCTCACAAGAATCGTAAACTCCAATGTATCGTCTTCCTCAACCGAGAATCACAAAGGTGTTTAGCAACTCATAACTAAATTAAAAACAATCAAATCTATTCTAGAAAACATTAAACTAATATGAAAGAAAGAATTACTGAAAGGAATCACGATTCCGGAGCGTCGTTTTCGTCTTCGTTCTTCAAGCGTTCTTCACAAAAGTTGAAAGAAAATTTATTCTAATATTGAAAACTATGTTCTAAAGTCTGAAATCTCCTCCACGAAGCTGAAATTTCAAGTTATAGAGGTTAGGAAGCTGAGGTGTAGGTTAGAATCCATGTTGGAAGGAAAGAAATCAAGAATCCAAGCTTTCCAAAACTCTGCTGGCGATCGATCACCAGCCTTTATTTTTCAGGCAGATTGTCTCGGCGATCGTGGACTGTTGCAGATCGATCGCCCAGCCTTAACGTTTTCTGGCGGGTTTCGTATTTTGGCCATAACTTTCTCATACGAACTCCAAATTCGACGAATCATCTGTCCAAACTTGGCTCGAACATATATAAATTTGAGGAGAAAGGAGCGATACGTGTCTTAGATTCCGGTTTTTTCCTCTTTTCCTCAACTTTATTCCTTCTTTCATCATGTTAGCTTGATTTCTTCACTTTTTGCTACACTTACACAAATATACGATTAGGTAGCATATGTATCAATTTATCCATCAAAATATACCAAATCTTAAACATTTTAGCGCAATAGATGTGTCTATTTCAAGTCACATCGCAGCGCCTCTGTTTAACCTCGGTGGCCCGACTCCAATGCTCATGCTCATGGTGGGTCATGTTTGGTGTCCAATGCCACCTTTTCCCACCTCAGTATCCTTCTGACAGCTTGAAAACGATGCCTATTCATCTTATACTTGTAAGGAGCTGATGTGACTAGAAATATACACATCTATTGCGTTTAATTGTTTACGATTTGGTATGTTTTGATGGATAATTTGATGCATATGTAACTAATCATATATTTGTGTATTTGTAGGTGGAATCGAAAAATTTGAGCTAAAAACGATGTATAAAGATCGAGGAAAGATATGGAGATGATAGGGACTAAAGGTTGATCAAGAAAAAGGCCAAAAGTGTAATTTTGATGAAGAGATCGTTCGCATGGAAGAGGAGATCGATCACCTTTGGACAGAAAGTTGAGCAACAAATTACACGAGTTAGAGATCGATCGCAAGAATGAGGTGATCGATCGCAAGAATGAGGTGATCGATCGCCAAACCCTACTGGAGCCAAGCAATCGATCGCTACAAAGAGGCGATCGATTTCCCAAAAAAATAGAGCCAGCGATCGATCTCTAGTCTGAGGCAATCGATCGCTAGACGAGTTTTGGAAATATTGGAAACTTGATTTTTTTACTATCTTGGATAGATTTTACCTACAATATCAGATTCCCACCATCTTTGGACAAAATTGGGGACCTTAAATCAGATGAATAGTTATTTTTCTCCCAACTTTTGAAGAACAACTCGAACAACGAAGACGGAAGCGACACTCCGGAATCGTGCTTCGCTTTGTAACTATTTCTTTTATTATTAGTTTGATGTTTTCTAGGGTAGATTTTATTGTTATTGATTTGATTATGCAAGGCTAAACACCTTTGATTTTTGGTTGAAGGAAGAAATACCTTGGATTTAATGTTTTTCATGAGATTGATGTTCTTATATTGATTTTTATTGAGTATCATGTGGTTTTCTGATTTTAATGTCATGATTGTTGTGTTTTGATTATAAGATTGGCCATCTAATAACTTTTACATGCAATCTAATGCTTGGCCTTTGAAGCAACTAAGATTGATAGTTGCCTGCTGTTGGCGTTGTTAAATTCTAAGGGAAAACACGTAACTAGATTAAACATAGACGCTTGGATTATTTTGTATAGGTTCATCATTCTTACTAGAATTGAAAGTTATTGTTAATATTAATCTCAACTGCTGTTGTTTTGATCGATATAACGATACAGGTTAATTTAGAACGCTTGGGCTATTTTAACTAGGCATAAGGTAAGATACGAGTTTAATCTCTAATGATGAATATTCAAGTAAAAATTACATCTTTTGTGATGATTGAATGCATAAATCCAAGGTAAAGTCGACTGAAAACCAAGAATCGCTTTTCTCTCATAATTTTAATCACTTTAGTTAATTTTGCTAATTAGTTTAATTCATAGACTTTGCTTAGTAGTAGTTAATCAAATTCAAAAATTCCCTTTTTAATATTTGTTGGCACTATTGACACGAAAAATACATCCTTCCCTGTGGGATCGATCCCTACTCACGCTACAACATATTTACTGATGTAAACTTGAGAAGAGTCAATTTGGGCGTACGCGATAAACGCTTCAAGGGCGACTAATATAAGAAAGGAGATATATGGTGTGAAGCAGTACCACAAGGAGTGTAAGGACCCTAGTTCTTTAAGTGCGGATTAAAGGCGTAAATAGAGCTAACATGCATAAACAGAGTATAAAGATCGTGTTGATGTCTTGAGCTGTTAAGATTACAGTGCCAAAATAAAAGTTCCAAAAGGGATTAAATACATTCCCAACTAATGAATGCTAATCCTATAGTTTTACACTACTCCTAGAGTAGAGACTATACAAAAGAATGCGCCTGCTACCAAGAGCACTCCTCACTAGCTCACTGCATCAACCCGCCTTAGCCCTTCCGCCCAAACGTACCTATAGGAACAACCCCAAATCCATGAGCATGGATATAAATCATATTCACAATAATATGATTGTAATTTAAATGCATAAACCGTAAGTACAAATCACTTCCTGTATTTAATACATTTAAAAGCTCCCTTTGGTTGTCCCTGTATCACAATCATAATCAATGGATTATAATACCAATAATGTATGTCATGACATGCATCCATTCCATGTATACCAATGGCCATTTCCAGTCTTATTATATCAGTGGCAAAATACCCCTCGCGTTTACATGATAGCGGCATTAATACCCCTCGCTTCGACATATTAGCGGCATAATATCCCTCGCAATAGTAATATGACAGCGGAATGATCCATCACTTCGAGATATTTGCGGCAAGTATTCTTCATCACTGGAATATAATCTCGACTCACAATCACATGCACCAATGCATCCAATATACACATGCAACCACAATGCATATTCAACCCATGTATGCAACCATGATGCATAACCAAGACCATGTATGCAACCACAATGCATAATTAATCCCATGTGTGCAACCATAATGCATAACCAATTCAATGCGTAATAATACGTTTTACCGTCCGATGCCCGTGGCCACCTGGGATGGTTCTACACATTCACAGAAACCAATATTAAGAGCCAATAATAGTCCAATATCAAAAGAATCCACAAAATAAACAAAAACACCTATTTTTGTGTCTCGGGATCGATCGCCGCAAGGCCCCGATCGATCGCGAGATCACACTGCCCGTTGCCAAATTTTTCTGCTCTCGGCGATTGATCGCCACATTTGGCGCGATCGATCGCCAGCTCCACCGATCGATCGCCCAAAAGTGGCGATCGATCGCCAAGCTGCTTCTGGAGCATACTGGTTGCGTGCGATCGATCGCCGCTTCCTAGGCTACGAAAAACTCCATTTTTGTACTACATTTTCTTCCCCATCTTCACCAACACTTACACCAAAAACCAATAACATAAAAACACCCTAAACCTTCAACATACACATTAAAACAACCAAAAATCTAACAACCTACCAAAACCATACCAACCCAACACAAACCCATTTCAAAACAACCAAAACCATTTCAAATCCAAACCAAACACCATAAAAATATCAAGGAGGTATCCATACCTCTTATGGACTCCAAATCCTACCAATAATCCCACAAACAAAGCTTTGGCAAGGATTTCTCCTCTACTTTAATGCCAAAATCTAAAATGGAGGAAAGGGGTTAGGGTTGGGAGAGTAATTGGGGATTGTAAAAAGTGATGGGGTAAGGTGGGGTAATGGGTTTAAATGTTATAATTAAAACATGTACCCCGTTAATTAACATGATGTATAAAATATCCCAACATGATATTTTATAAGCATTTCACCAAAATGCACCAAAACCCCAATTAAATCCATGCTTTACCATATAATTATCAACAATCACAATAAAACCATGATAACCCCCAATTTCCCAACATGCATAACATGCACCCTGAATGCACCACCGGGTCACTCATACCATGTGACTAAGCATTTCACCAAGATAATTAATTCCAACACTAAATTAATTAACACCATAAATGATCACATAAATATAATTAATGCCTTGCGTATAATTATTTCGGGGATATCACAATACTCCCCTACTTATAAGATTTCGTCCTCGAAATCGTATGCACTTACCCAAACGAAACTAAACATAAATCACATACCATAAAATAGTTCCGGGTAGTGCTGCACCATATGCCGCTCCGTCTCCCACGTGGCCTCCTCGACACCCCTGCGATCCCACTGAACCTTGACCATCGGTATCACTTTGTTCCGAAGTTTGCGATCAGCTCTATCCAGAATCCTGACTGGCCATTCCTCGTAGGACACATCAGAATCTAACTGTACCTCAGAAGGCTGCAACACATGTGACAGATCTCGGCTCATATTTCCGCAACATAGATACGTGGAAAACGTCGTGAATACCAGATAACGACGGTGGCAAAGCCAAACGGTAAGCCAAGGTAACGAAGCGCTGTAAAATCTCATACGGTCCAACATACCTTGGAGACAATTTCCCGCGCATACCAAACCTCACAACGCCTCTGAAAGGTGAGATCTTCAAAAAGACCCTGTCTCCCAACCAAAACTCCAACGGTCTCCGCCATTTATTCGCATAGGCTGCCTGCCTGTCCTGGGCTGCCTTCATTTTCTGATGGATAACCTTTATCTTATCCTCCATTTCCCGAATCAGTTCTGGCCCTCCTACTGCTTTACTGGTCAAATCATCCCAGTACAATGGCGACCTACATTGCCGACCATACAGAGCCTCAAACGGAGCCATCTGAATACTCGCCTGATAGCTATTGTTGTAAGAGAACTCTACCAAGGCCAATGAATCCTGCCAAGAGGCAACAACTTCTAATACACAAGCCCGTAGCATATCCTCGAGCGTCTGTATAGTACGCTCAGTCTGACCGTCCGTCTGGGGATGATATGCTGTGCTCAACCTCACCTCAGTACCGAAAGATGACTGAAGACCTCCCCAGAAATGAGACGTGAACCGTGGATCTCTGTCAGATACTATAGACACTGGAATCCCGTGCAGTCTCACTATATCCCGGACATACAGCTGAGACATCCTCAAGTATGTGTACGTCATACTGTAGGGAATGAAATCTTCGTCAGCCTATCAATGATCACCCAAATGGCATCACAACCCGAAGTAGTCCTCGGCAAGTGGGTCACAAAGTCCATAGATATCTGCTCCCATTTCCATTCCGGTATCTCCAAGCTCCTTAGTTTGCCACCAGGACTCTGCCTCTCCGCCTTAACCTGCTGACAGATCAAACACCTCTTGACGAAAGCGATCACATCGCGCTTCATCCGTTTCCACCAGAACTAGTCACATAAATCCTTATACATTTTTCTCCCTCCTGGGTGGATACTAAATCGGCTACTATGAGCTCGCTCTAAGATCCCCCTACGCAACTCCGGCATACACGGAACTACCCATCGGTTACCGAGTCTCAAAGAACCATCCTCAGCCACTCTGAATTTTGATGGCTGTCCTTGAAGTGCCAATGATGACCATCTCCGAACCTCATCATCCATTTTCTGGGCTTTCCTGATATTCTCATAAATGTCCTGCTCTGCCAATAACGTCGATACCCACACCGGCGATGCATCCACATAGAAATCATAGCCCAGATGGCAACAAGAAGTCATCATAGCCGATAAGTACATGGCATCCTCAGCAGTACTCTTCACCTTCCGACTCAAGGCGTCTGCCGTCAAGTTAGCTTTCCCCGGATGGTACTCTATCTCACGGTCGTAGTCCTTGAGTAAATCCATCCATCTCCTCTGACGCATATTCAACTCCGCCTGAGTAAATAAGAATTTCAGGCTCTTATGATCCGTATATATGGTAAAAGATCTACCATACAAATAATGCCTCCAAATCTTCAGGGCAAAGATAATAGCCGCTAATTCCAAATCATGGACTGGGTACCTAGCCTCATGCATCTTCAACTGCCTCGATGCATAAGCTACCACATGCTTATCTTGCATCAATACACATCCCAAGCCCTGCAGTGATGCGTCAGTATATAGAACAAACCTCTTGTTCTCTGTAGGAATCACCAACACAGGTGCCGTCGTCAATCGATGCTTCAGCTCTTGGAAGCTCTGCTCAAAAGCCTCAGACCAATAAAACGGTATTCCCTTCTGAGTCAACTAAGTCAATGGCTTAGCAATCTTAGAAAATCCTTCGACGAAGCGTCGATAATAACCAGCTAAACCAAGAAAACTCCGTATCTCGGGCCCAGAAGTGGGTGCAGCCCACTCCATCACAACCTCAATCTTCCTGGGATCAACTGATATCCCACTGCTAGATATGACATGCCCCAGAAACACTACACTGCTCAACCAAAACTCGCATTTGCTGAGCTTGGCATATAACTGATGATCTCTGAGGATCTGGAGCACTGTCCTCAAGTGTTTCACGTGCTCTTCCTCACTCTTAGAGTAGATGAGTATGTCGTCAATAAACACAATGACGAACTGGTCAAGATACGGCTCGAACACCTTGTTCATCAAACTCATAAAGACAGCCGGGGCATTCGTCACACCGAACGGCAAACACGAAGGAGTGCGAAGCACCTGTGTCTATCAAAATAAAGGTGGAATATGTAAATAAAAGGCACGTACCAGCTATCATCTCCTCTGGAGCTGCATCGTCCTGCTCCCTAGTCAGTGCATAGACCTGTCCCTGAGGTGGCCCCATCGCCTGTCCTCCCATCTGTCGAGCCACCCTCGGTTGCCTCTGCTGCCCCATCCCACTAGAAAATCTCCCTCGACCTTCCCTAAGGTCCATATGTCCTTCCCGATTGGGACAACACAAAGCAATATGGCCCGGCTTGCCACATCTATAGCACGCAGAACAATCATGCATCAAATGCGGCCCTCCCTAAAAGTGACACTTAACATCTCCAACTCTACTAGCTTGAGTTGGTCCTCCAAAGGTGGATGCACCACCCCTCCGATCTCCTTGTTTTCGGCTATCCGGTGGCTTCCCACTAAACCGAGAAAAAGAAGAAGTCCCACGTGACTTAAAGGATCCTCCCCGAGGCTTCAGATTTTCACAAGAAGATCTTTGAGATGGGACTTGTGGGGGTACGGCTTCAGGATAAGCACCCACTCCTATTTCCGCCAGCTCCACTCTAGTAAGAGCATCATCAAAAGATGTCGGGTTGTTGGTAATCACCTGATCAAATAGCTCTGGTCGCAGTCCCTTCAAAAATTGCCTCATTTTAGCATGCCCATTTGTTGCGATATAAGAGGGACATACCTCAATAGTGAAGAATAATGCATGGCATAGTCTGAGATTGTCATGCCTCCTTGCTTCAGATTAGTAAACTCGTCCTCCTTCATCTGTCTCGCAGCAGCAGAAAAATACAGGTTCAGAAATCGGGTCCTAAATAAAGTCCAGTCAACCACCATACCCTGAGCTCTCAACTCCATCACCGTCGTCTTCCACCACATGGAAGACTTCTTCGCTAGTTGGAACTCCGCCAACCTCAGCCATGCTGTCCTAGCGCAAGGAGCGGATATAAATATCTGCTCTAGTCTCTCAAGCCACTCCTCAGCTTCTTCCCCTGTAGGGTCTTCCTACCATAACATTATCTTAATCACCTATTAGGGACTAAACATGCATTTATAACGTCTTAGGGTTTCGGTTGTAGCTTAGAGTTAATAAGATTACAGGCCGAAAATGAAATTTCAAAGCTAAATAATTACATTCGCAAAAGAATGTTTAGGCGATAGAATTATTCTACTCCTAGAGCAGAGACTATCCGGAAATTCCCGTGTCCTAACTTCTTTCATGCTTCTCAAAGCTCACTGCCTCAACCCGGCCCTTAGTCCTTTAGTCCAAAGGTGTACCTACAGGAACAACCCATCATGAGCATATACATCGTTACTTAATCATCATAAGGAAATGGCATATAAATAAATGCATGAAAGTAATTGATAACATATACTTCCTGGTTAATCGTATTAACCCTCTTTGGTTGTCCCTGTTTCATAGTCATGCATAAAAATCATTAGTTCTTGCCATAAATGATTAAACATCATACTTCACATATATGCTCACAACAAACTATGTTAATTAGAAATGGGACTGTCCCGGTTCCATTATGACAGCGGCACAATTGGCCCCCTCGCTCGACATAACACATCATATGATACCCATCGCTACGCCTTGATAGCGGATGTATCTCTTTCTTCAGCGGATGATACCCATCGCTACGCCTTGATAGCGGATGTACCCCATCGCTCAGCGGATGATACCCATCGCTACACCTTGATAGCGGATGTACCCCATCGCTCAGTTATGTGAGCGGCAAGACCTTCCTCGCTTGCCTATAATGACCACCGGACATTCAACCATTCTTAAGAACATAGTTTCATATTCATCATAAACATCATAGCATCTCATAGACATCATCATCTTGTAAATCATCATCTTATAGCATCTTCATCATATGAGCATCATCATTTCATAAATATCATCATCTTATAACATCATCATCATATAAGCATCATAGCAAGATATATAGTAAATGTATGAGATCTTAGTTGAGTAAACTTGCTGGTTATGCATTAACTTCCTCTCGTTGTCCTTGATTCATATTCATGCATATGGGCATCTTACCCTGTGACATCTTACCACATTATGAACATCGTATGGCCTCTTACCATATGAGCATCTTACCCCGTGGCATCTTACCACATAATAACATCGTGTGGCCTCTTACCATATGGGCATCTTACCCCGTGGCGTCTTACCACATTATAACATTGTATGACCTCTTACCATAAGGGCATCTTACCCCGTGGCGTCTTACCACTTAATAACATCGTATCCCATCATCATAAACTTACTTATCATAAACATCGTCATCATAACATCATCATCATGAACTTACTTATCATGAACATCATCATCATAACATCATCATCATAATCTTACTTATCAAAATCACCATCATAAACTTCATCATTATAATCATCATCATCATAACTTACTTATCATAAACATCATAAACATCATATCATCTTCATTTATCATAACATCATCATCATAAACTTGCTTATCATAATCATCATCATCATAAACATCGTAAATACTTATGCAATCAATGCATAGTCAGAGTTAGGAGTGTGTTACCGTCCGATGCCCGTACGCTTCTTACGTACCTTAATTCCAAAAATGGAGAAGTTGTAGGACTTTGTCTCCTTGAAGTTGTGGGTACCTGGGATGGTTCTACATAACCATACAAATCGATATTAGAAGCTAATTATAGTCCAATATCCAAAAATCCCACAAAAACATCAAAATATCACATTTTGGTGTCTCGCGATCGATCTCCATGAAGCCCCGATCGATCGCGAGATCACACTGCCTCGTCCAACAAAATTTTCTAATTCGCGATCGATCGCCGAGTTTGCGCCGATCGATCGCGACCTCGCCGATCGATCGCGCCAAACTCGCGATCGATCGTTGAAGGCTACTGCCTTCAGCCCTTGCAGCTCGCGATCGATCGCTGAAGGCGCCGATCGATCGCCGAGTTCTGCACACGCGATATTCGGGCACTATTCACCCTTCTCCTTCCTAAACTCAAACAAACTCAAATATTCAAACACCAACCATACCAAATCACTACAAATCTTCAATAAACATCCTCATATAACCATAAATCATACCCCAACCATAAACAACATATACCCAAAACAAACCCACATAATTTACTTCAAAATCAACCCATTTCAACACCAAACATCATAAAACTTTTAGGAATGGTTCCATACCTCTTGTAGGCTCCAAATCCTAACAAAGATCACACAAACAAAGTTTTTGTGAAGTTTTCTTCTTCCTTCCTTGGTGAATTTCGAAAATGGGAGATGGGTTAGGGTTGAGGAATGAATTGGGGATTTTAAAAGTGATTGGTAAAGTAAGTGGGTATAGAGGGAAAAAGGGGGTTATAAGGTTAATATTAAAATTATACCCCAAAGTTAACATGATGTATAAAACACCCCAACATGGTATTTTAAAAGCATTTTACAACATGCTACAAACTTCCCTTAAATTCATGCTTTCCTCATAATTGGTAATCAATATAAATAAATCGTGCTAACACTTCATTACCCATCGTATAAATTAATTACCAACATAAATAATCACATGACCATCATTAATGCTCAAATTGCATATACTTAATTTCGGGGCATCACATTACTCCCCTACTTATAAGATTTCATCCTCGAAATCGCATGCACTTACCCCAAAAGAAACTAAACATAAATTACATACCAGAGAATAGTTCCGGGTAGTGCTGTACCATATGCCGCTCCGTCTCCCACATAGGCTCCTCGACACCCCGACGATCCCACTGAACTTTAATCATCGGTATAACTTTACTTCGTAATCTGCGATCCTCACGATCCAGAATCCTGACCGGTCGTTCAACGTAGGATACATCTGAAGGCTGTAAAACATGAGACGGATCTGGCTCATACTTTCTCAACATAGAGACATGGAAGACAACATAATTACCAGACAAAACACGGCGGTAGAGTCAAACGGTAAGCCAAAGTACCGATACGCTGCAATACCTCATACGGCCCAACATACATCGAAGATAACTTCTCCCGAATACCAAACCGAACCACACCCCTAAAGGGTGAGATCTTCAAGAAGACCTTGTCTCCTGACTGGAAATCTAGCGGTCGTCGCCGCTCATTGGCATAGGTTGCTTGCCTATCCTGGGCCGCTTTCATCTTTTGGCGTATCAACTTTATCTTGTCTTACATATCCTTAATCATATCCGGTCCTCCGACCGCTTTACTAGTCAAGTCCTCCCAATACAGCGGTGACCTACATCGTCGTCCGTAAAGAGCTTCAAAAGGGGCCATTTGAATGCTCGCCTGATAGTTGTTATTATAGGAGGACTTCATCATTGGCACTGAATCTTGCCACGGAGTATCAAACTCCAAAACATATGCCCTCAATATGTCCTCGAGCGTCTGAAGGGTACGCTCTGTCTGGCCGTCTGACTGAGGGTGATAGGCCGTACTCAGTCTCACCTCGGTGCCTAAAGCCGTCTGGAGACCCTCCCCGAAATGTGAAGTAAACCGTGGGTCTCTGTCAGACACAATCGAGACTGGAACTCTATGCAACCTCACTACATCCCGCACATATAATTGGCCATCCTTAGGTATGTGAAAGACACATGACAAAGAATGAAGTGAGTTACTTCGTCAGTCTATCCACGATCACCCAGATCGTATCGAATCCAGAGGCCGCTCTTGACAAGTGGGTTACAAAGTCCATAGATACATGCTCCCACTTCCATTGGGGGTACTTCCGAGCTCTTCAGCTCGCCATAAGGCCTCTGCCTTTCTGCCTTTACCTGCTGGCAGATCAAACATCTTTTGACAAGGCTATAACATCACGCTTCATACGTCTCCACCAGAATTAACCACCTAGGTCCTTGTACATCTTCCTTCCTCCTGGGTGGATACTGAACCGACTACTGTGGCTCGCTCCAATATTCCTTTACGCAACTCTGGTGTATCTGGGACTACCCATCGGTGGCCCAATTTCAATGATCATCTTCTGCCACTCTGAACTTTGATGGCCGTCCTTGAAGTACTATAGATGACCATCCTTGAACCTCATCGTCCGACCTCTGGCTTTCCTGATAACCTCAAATATGTCTGGCTCGGCCAACAAGATCGACACTCGCACCGGCGATGTGTCCACATCAATATCATAGCCCAGATGGCAATAAGAAGTCATCATCGCTGATAAACACATAGTGTCCTCAGCAGTACTTTTCACTTCCGACTTAAGGTGTCTGCTATTAAGTTGCTTTACCAGGATGGTACTCAATCTTACAGTCAAAATCTTTGAGTAAGTCCATTCATATTCTTTGTCGCATATTCAACTCAGCCTGTGTGAACAAAACTTCAGTCTCTTATGGTCCATGTAGATGGTTAACGACGTACCATCCAAGTAATGCCTCCAAATTTCAAGGCAAACATAATGGCTGCCAGCTCCAAATCGTGGACTGGGTACTTAGCCTCATGTGGTTTCAACCGCCTCGATGTATAAGCCAGCACAAGCTTACCTCGCATTAACACATAGCCCAAACTTGAAGTGATGTATTCGTGCACAAGGCAAACTTCTTATTCTCAGAAGGAATCACCAACATAGGTGCCGTAGTATGTCATGACATGCATCCATTCCATGTATACCAATGGCCATAGTATGTCATGTATACCAAGGCAAACTTCTTAATGCCGTAGTATGTCATGACATTGTGGAACATCCCTGTTCCACAATCATAATCAATGGATTATAATACAAATAATGTATGTCATGACATGCATCCATTCCATGTATACCAATGGCCATTTCCAGTCTTATTATATCAGTGGCATAATACCCCTCGCGTTTACATGACAGCGGCATTAATACCCCTCGCTTCGACATATTAGCGGCATAATATCCCTCGCAATAGTAATATGAAAACGGAATGATCCATCGCTTTGAAATATTTGCGGCAAGTATTCTTCATCACTGGAATACAATCTCGACTCACAATCACATGCACCAATGCATCCAATATACACATGCAACCACAATGCATATTCAACCCATGTATGCAACCATGATGCATAACCAAGACCATGTATGCAACCACAATGCATAATTAATCCCATGTGTGCAACCATAATGCATAACCAATTCAATGCGTAATAATATGTTTTACCGTCCATTGCCCGTACGTCTCACTACGTACCTTAGTTCCAAAATGTGTTGTGTTGTGGACTTTATCTCCTAGGCTGTGTGGCCACCTGGGATAGTTCTACACATTCACACAAACCAATATTAGGAGCCAATAATAGGCTGATACCAAAACTCCTACAAAAATAACAAAAATATCACATTTTTGTGACTCGCGATCGATCGCCACAAAGCCCCGATCGATCGCGAGGTCACACTGCCCGAGCCAACAAAAGTCTCCTCTCGGTGATCGATCGCCACATTTGGCACGATCGATCGTGAGGCCCACCTATCAATCACCCAAACATGGCGATCGATCGCCAAATGCCCCTGCCGCGCACTGCCTGTGCACGATCGATCGCCAAATGCCCCTGCCGCGCACTTCCTGTGCGCGATCGGTCGCAAAAAATGGGTGATCGATCGGTGGGATATTTTGTACATCATGCTAATTGTTGGGGTACATGTTTAATTAAACCCCCTACTTATACCCCACTACCCCCCTCACCCCCATCACTCTTTACCAACAAATTTCACTCTTCCAACCCTATCCCAAACACCATTCACGTTTTTGGCAAGAAGAAGGAGAAATCTTTACAAAAACCTTGATTGTGAGATTCTTGGTAGGATTTGAAGTCGATAAGAGGTATGGATCCCTCCTTGATTTTTTATGAGGTTTAATTTTGAAATGGGTTTGATTTTGGGATTTAAAAATGGTATGATTTTGGGGTTGTGTTGAGTTTGGTTGGGTGTTGGATTTTTGTTGGTATTGAGGTGTTTATTGAAGGTTTATAATGTTTTGATGTTGTGGATTTGTGGTTGTTTGTGTTGGTATGGTTTGGGGAGGAAAAATGGTGCAAAAATGGTGAATTTTCTGGTTAAAAGAGGCGGCGATCGATCGCCCGTTTTTTGCGATCGATCGCGCACAGGCAGTGCGCGGCAGGGGCATTTGGCGATCAATCGCCATGTTTGGGTGATCGATCGGTGGGCCTCGCGATCGATCGCGCCAATTGTGGCGATCGATCGCCGAGAGCAGACTTTTGTTGGCTCGGGCAGTGTGATCTTGCGATCGATCGGGGCTTTGTGGCGATCGATCGCGAGTCACCAAAAAGTGATATTTTGGTTATTTTTGTAGGATTTTTGGTATCAGACTATTATTGGGTTCTAATATTGGTTTGTGTGAATGTGTAGAACCATCCCAGGTGGCAACACAGCCAAGGAAGTGAAGTCCTACTACATCCAACTTTTGGAAAGGTGCGTAGAGAGACGTACGGGCACCCAACGGTAACATGTAATTTATATACGCATTGGGATATGCATTGTGGATGCAAGTGTATATTGAATTGTGCATTGTGGATGCAAATACATGTTGAATTATGCATTATGATTGCATATGTGTATGTGGAATACTTGGTGCACATCCCATGAGTCATGGTTATATTTGAGTGATGATTTTAGTGCTTTGCCGCTGCCACTTGAAGCAATGATAGAATACTTGCCGCTGTCATATTGAAGCGAAGGTATTGCTGCATGTCGCATTTGAGCGAGGTTATTCGATGCCGCTAATATGTCGAAGCGAGGGGTATTAGTGCCGCTGCCATGACAAGCGAGGTGCATTAAAATACAATGTTATAACAGACTAGGGATTGTGATTGGTGATTGGTGATTGGTGATAACGAAATGGTAATATGTCATGACATTTGTGGAACCATTAAATAATCTATTGATTATTCTCATGAGTTATGGTACAGGGACAACCAAAAGGGAGCGTTTAAAATGCATTGGAAAACAGGAAGTGTTTTATAATTACGGTTTATGCATTTACGCCTTAAAAATCATATTGTATTGTATATTGATTATTATATGCTCATGATTTGGGGGTTGTCCTTGTAGGTACATTTTGGCATAAAAAGGGGCTAAGGACAGGTTGAGGCGGGTGAGCTCGTGAGGAGCGCTTTTGATAAGGAAGGACATGATTATTTTGTATAGTATCTACTATAGTAGTAGTGTAAAGCTATAGTGATTAACATTCATTTGTTAGGAAATGTAATTAATCCATTTGGAAGTCCTTAACTTGGCATGTAATTCTTAAGGCTCAAGGCCTCAACACAAACTTTTATACTCTGATTATACGTGTTAGCTCTACTTGTGCCTTTAATCCGTACTTAAGGAACTAGAGTCCTTACATTAGTTGTATCAGAGCAGTGGTTAGAGAACCCAGGAATGAGTGAAGGGTAGCCTTAGCATCAAGTTGGCTAGGCGTTTGATTATGAGCATGTTTATGCATGAGGTGCATATTGGTGTATATATTGTTATACTAACATGCTTATTGCTGCTTATATTATCTAACGGTGTAATACATGAATTGTTTTGGTATTGTTGTTAACCCTTGTATTACAGCATGGCGGCTATAAATCTGGAGAACCTCAATGAGGAAGTGGGAGATATAGGGAGCGTGAATGCAAGCATTGCCAAGACTAATCCCCTACCTCCACCTGCCATGGGTGTGGAACCTGTGGTGCAGCCATTATTGCTTGGGGAACTGAGCCTGACACAGTTCTTGAACTTCCATCCGCCCCGTTTTGAGGGAACAGCGGAGGAATGGTTATAGAGGATAGAACAAATCTTCGTGTCGGCACCCTGTGCCAAGACTGCTTGGCTGAGATTAATGGAATTTCAACTGGCTAAGAAGTCTTCCATGTGGTGGAAGACAACAGTGATGGAGCTGAGAGCTCAAGGAGTACTGATCAATTGGAGCTTGTTCAGAACCCGGTTTCTGAACAGATATTTCTCAGCTGCGGCCAGACAGATGAAAGGGGACGAGTTCACCAACTTCAAATAGGGAAACATGACTGTCTCAGATTATGACATGCACTATTCATCAATATTGAGGTACGTCTCTCATATCGCTAATAGTGGGCATGCCAAGTTGAGGCATTTCTTGAAGGGGTTGCGGACAGAACTGTTTGACCGGGTTATCACCAACATCCCCACTTCTTTCGATGATGCTCTTACTAGAGCAGAACTGGCAGAGATTGGAATTATGGCTTATGCTGATATTGCACCCTCACATGTGCCACCGCAGAGATCAGTTGCTGACAGTCTGAGGCCACGAGGAGATCAGTTTAAGCCTCGTGGAGCTTCCTCATCTTCTCGATTCAGTGGGAAGAAATCTTTTAACCGGAAACAGGAAAGTCAGAAGAGCAATGTATAGGCCAACGGGGGACCAATGCCAGTGAATAGAACGGGGGAAACAAGATGTGATAATTGCGGAGGGCCACACTCATCGAACAACTGCCCAGCTTGTTACAGTTGTGGCAAGATGGACCATATTTCTTGATATTGCCCCAGTAGGGGAGGACAGTCAGATTTCAGGACGAATATGCTGAGATTTGATGATAGGACAGTGCATCAGAGGCAGCAGATTATGCCTCGACCATCGGGAGGTCAGACAGTGGGACCACCCCAGGGGCAAGTGTATGCACTGACTAGAGAGCAGGACGAGGCAGCCCCGGAAGAGGTGATCGCTGGTATGTGTCATTTATTTACGTACCCTGCTTTTATTTTGATAGATACAGGTGCCTCCCACTCTTTTGTATCTGTTGGTTTTGTGGAGAGACACCATATGTGCACGTCTTCGTTACCCACGCCTCTTATGGTCTTGACACCCACTGGAAGAAATGTTGTTGCTGATCAGTTTCTTGCGGACTACCTCATTTATTTTGAGGGCAATGAGTTGAAGGCAATTTGATCATGTTGGGTATGTTAGACTTTGATTACATTATGGGCATCAACATTCTGAACATATATTAGGCAGTCGTGGACTGTCTGCAGAGGACAGTTGGGTTCAGATCCGATATGGGGATTCAGTGGAGTTTCTATGGGAACGGCTCTCGTGCGAAGATTCCATTGATATCGGTGATCAAAATGTCCCAGTTATTTGAACGTGGGCACACGGGCTATCTTATCTATGTTGTGGACACGACCGGAAAGAATAAAGATTTGAGGGTGGAAGATGTACCCGTGGTAGCAGAGTTTGCTGATGTGTTTCGGGAGGAAATCCCAGGTTTCCCACCGACTAGAGAAGTCGAGTTTGGGATTGAGTTATTACCGGGGACGTCCGCTATTTCTCGTGCCCTTTACAGGATGGCACCAACGGAGTTAAGGGAATTGAAGGAGCAGTTGCAAGAACTCCTTAACAAAGGATATATACGCCCTAGCGTATCGCCTTGGGGCACACCGGTTCTTTTTGTGAAGAAGAAGGATGGTTCGATGCGTCTGTGCATCGAATACCGGCAACTGATTAAGGCCACGGTGAAGAATAAGTATCCTCTCCCAAGGATTGACGATTTATTTGATCAGTTGCAGGGTACTAAGTTGTATAGCAAGATTGACTTGAGGTCAGGTTACCATCAGATACGGGTCAGGGAAGAGGATGTTAGAAGATAGAGTTCCAGACTCTGTATGGACACTACGAGTTCCTAGTTAAGCCCGTCTTTATGAGTTTGATGAACAGGGTGTTCCAGCCATATCTTGACCAGTTCGTCTGTAAGGACACCCGTGCCCTTAACCCGTTATTAGTGTATTAATCCATGCCATTAGTGCATACAATCATATATCATGGGAAGGAACCACATGCAAGCATAGCATCATATACCAACTATTAAATTTCTTGCATTAAAACTCCATGATATTCAACTTTCCCAACCCAAATCATTTACATAGTATGCACCCTAATAATACACTAACGTACTCTCATTTCATTTAGCAATTCTATATTTAGTTGCATGCAGACAATAAATGAAAAGAGGAAACCATGCCCATTTATACATTCCATATACACGTAAAACGTACTCACATAAGAGCACCCGATGAATAAGCGTGTATCTAATGTATAAAATACTCTACCAGATACCGTTACTGGTAATTCAATCCTGGGAGCACCTCCCTAGCACAACTCGATCTCAACTCTGGATCTATGTACTTATTCAACCAGCTCTGGTTCCTCGATCCTGGAAGTACCTCTAATCAATATCCCGAGCTCAACTCCGAAGCTGCTGCTACACCTGTATCACATGCCCCAACAGAGACAGCCCCCACACGGGGTGAGCATACCAATACCACCAATCCAATAATCATAATATTACAATTCATAATTTACAAAAATGTAAATGCCATGAATTTAAATGATACTCCCTGGATGGTACCACCCTCATCCGGGATTCCCTGTATTATCCCTGTTCTCAAAATAACCAAACTCATCAAATTCCCAAAGCCAGTTAATCGCCACATAGATTAACTAATCCATTTCTATTATGCCAGTTCCATAATCAATATGGTAAAATCATTATATAAAAGACCGTAGATATCACATATATTTAGCCAACGATTCCATGTTCCTATTTCATTGCTTGCTCCACAATAGCGGCATTTTAAACCCCACGCACGCTCAACAATAGCGGCGTCATATGCGATGGTCGCTCAACGGCAACAACATCTCAATTGTTGCTCGCTCAAAGCGGCACCATTCAATTCCCAACGTATTTCCATTTATCACAATTACCATTTACTAAACATTTCACTGTCCATTTGTTACAAGCACCATATACAATGCATTTCAACATTCATTCGTTGCAATTACCACATACATGCAATTCACAGTTGCAATATTATAACAGGCTATGCTCGTACATTATACGTACCTTATAATTCCGTAGTTCGAGTTCGACCTTGCCTGAGTCCCACGACCCGATGAATTATGTGCTAACACACAAATAACTCACAATTAATCACAAGCATGCAATCACGTGCCCAAGCACGTTCACAACCCCCAATTATATCGTCATTCATGACGATTAACCATTTTTAAAAGACCACGGGCGAAGCATGCATCGAAAACTCAACACGAAATAATTCTGCAGAAATAGGCACTGGCGATCGATCGCATCACCCCAGGCGATCGATCGCCTCGCAAAATGGCATGGGCGATCGATCGCCTAATTTACAGGCGATCGGTCGTCTCTCAGTTATTTTGGCTACTGCCTCATGGCGATCGATCGCTTCATTTGAGGCGGTCGATCGCCTCACTGTTCATCTTCCACAAAATTTCATCAACGTCGCGGTGATTGATCGCCCTAGGGATCGATCGCCTTGACCTGTAATAGCCAAAATGGCATTGTTTTTGCAAAATTTTCCCCAACAACAATCCTCACACCCCATACAACATAAATCCTTAAAATAAACACCATTAAAACTCCTCAAACCAACCAACCCAAAATTCTTCAAAATTCCAAAACTCAAACCCAACTCATAATACAACCAAACCACACAATATCACATTCAAATCGAAGACAATTACGAGGGGATGGATAATACCTTATTATCTTCGAGAAATTTGGCTTCCGAGCCGAGCTATCATCGATTTTCCACCAAGGGGCAAAAGAGGGAAATGGGGGAAGGGTTTGAGCGTGGAGAGAGGGGAGGGTTCCGTGCCAAATGACGGAATACCGAGTCCACTTGGTATATATATAGTACCAAAACTCAAAAATACCAATCCCTCCACAAATACATCATGACTTATTAAAAATCATCTGTTTTAAAAAAATCACCTCCCAATCTCCATTCCATTATCTGCCCCAGTACAAAGTACTCCGGACCCCAAATCTCACCAAAGACCAAATTCCAAGGTTATCACCACGATGAGAATACAATCTCATCCCATGGATCCAACGACTCCAAAAACCGGATTTAAAATCCCCTGGAGTCCCAAAACCGCAATTAACTCATAATTGCCACAATAAAAATCCATTAAGGATTATTACCACACCGGGATTAACACCATTAATCCTCGGGCATCACATCGTCATAGTGTTTATTGACGACATACTCATCTACTCTTGGAGTGAGGAGGAGCACGTGAGGCACTTACGGACGGTGCTCCAGATCCTCAGAGATAATCAGTTATTTGTCAAGCTCAGCAAGTGTGAGTTCTGGTTGAGCAGTGTGGTGTTTCTGGGGAATGTTATTTCTAGCAGTGGGATATCGGTGGATCCCAGAAAGATTGAGGCTGTGATGGAGTGGGTTGCTCCCACTTCTGTACCTGAGATACGGAGCTTTCTTGGGTTGGCCGGATATTACCGACGCTTCGTCGAGGGATTTTCAAAGATTGCTAAGCCTTTGACACAGTTGACCCAAAAGGGAGTACCATTCTATTGGTCTGAGGCTTGTGAGGAGAGCTTCCAAGAGTTGAAACACCGGTTGACGACGGCGCTTGTGTTAGTGATTCCTACGGAGACACGAGATTTGTTCTTTATACCGATGCATTTCAGGGCCTTGGGTGTGTACTGATGCAAGATAAGCATGTGGTAGCTTATACATCGTGACAGTTGTAGCCGCATGAGACTACATATCCAGTCCATGACTTGGAGCTGGCGGCTATCATTTTTGCATTGAAGATTTGGAGGCATTACTTGTATGGTACGTCGTTTACAATTTACACGGACCACAAGAGCCTGAAGTTCTTATTCACTCAGGTAGAACTGAATATGAGACAGAGGAGATGGATGGACTTACTCAAGGATTATGACTGTGGAATAGAGTACCATCCTTGGAAGGCGAATTTGACGACAGACGCCTTGAGTCGAAAGGTAAAGAGCACTGCTGAAGAGACCTGATAAGTGTATTTTATACACTTATATTTCCTCTTATTTTGCATGGTTTAATGTTAGTTTTCGATCAGAATTACACTTTTGGTTTTGTTTTGTGTTGTTTTGTAGGAATCCAAGGAATTAAGCATTTTATCAATAAAAGATGATGAAAAATACATAAATGTGACAGGAATTCAAATTGGGTCTCAAGAGTTGAAATAATCATGCACCGGGACATGTCAAATGGCAAGATTATATTATATCATATTATATTATATTATATTATAATATAATATAATATAATATATATACACATGGAGGAAAGAATTGAAATAAGGGTAGGATGATATTTTAATGAAAGCAAGGAAATCACGTAGGAAAGATGAGAGATATTCATTGACCAATAACAAAAAGGAAAGAAAGGGCCGAGAAAGACGTGAACAAGGAAAGAAGAGGGAGATTGGAAAGGAGATTGGATAGATTTTAAAAGAAAAGATATTCACGTACAGATTTGGAGAACAAAAGATTGAAGGGAAGACTTTCACGAGAGAGGGGAATTAGACGAGAGGAGAGGAATTCACGTAGAAGAGCAGTACACGACCGAGAGCTAAAGAGAAGGGGAGGAGATCATTCGAGGCGGTGCGCTTACAACGAAGGATATAGATTTTGACGACGGAGAAGACGACGGCGACTACCGGGGACGGAGGGCCATCATCCAATTCGTTTGATTATCTCTTCCCTTATGTTTATGATGATTAAGAACATGTCTATGTGTTTATTTAATGTATTCATGAACTAATTTATTATTCTAGGGTTAGACGGATCTTGACTTGAAATTATGTCATTGGTTTTTCATATGGTTTATTTATGTTTTCCTGTTCTTAGTGCTTTTAATCTACTGGCCATGGATTGAATGATTCCATATTCGTGATCTATCACTCGGGAGAGGGGGTTATGAATAGGAAAGAAGGAATTCGTATCGTGGTAGTTGTATTGTTCGGAAGGCCTATAACTCCATAGAAGTCGTCAAAGGAATTACTGCGCTTTTACAATTGTTTGATAATTAATCTTAGATAGGGATATCAAGATTAATGTTAGATAATTACTTCTGCTTAACACCCGGGAGGGGGAGTAGAAACAAATAAGAATTCTCGGCTAGTAAACTAGGAAAACACGACATAGTGGATAGTTGAGTGAAGTCGAACCTCTAGAATCCGTTCTCATTGATTTTCTCCACTTAAATTACCATCTTGTTAATTTATTATTCTATTTTCGTAGATTAGTTTAATAAATATTGCTCTCGATTATCTAAATAAAGTCGAGACTATTCTAATTACAGTACTTGGTGTAACTTAATTTTCAATCCCTGTGGGTTCGACATCCGTATTTTAAAATTCTATACTAAAACTTGACACCGTACACTTGCGGTACGTTCACACGCATCAAGTTTTTGGCGCCGTTGCCGGGGATTGATATAATTTTGTTTACTGATACTGTTACCAAGTAGTCTTGATTTTAATTTAGAATTTTATTTTTTGTTTTAATTTTATTCTTTTTTGATGTTTTTCTTGTGAGGTACTTGGAGATGTTTCATCAGCAAGTTTCCACAAGCTTTGCCCAACAACCGTATGAACCATTCTATGCAGCTTGGGACAGATTCAACCACGACTTTTCAAACTACGCTCCTCTTCAATCTTTCTATATTGGATTGGATGCAGACACACAAGAATGGGTATTTAATGGAGCTTTGGCAGTTGGTCGTCCCATTTATGGTAGAGATGATGACAGGGTGCACCTGTATAACCATATGGCGAATTTCGACTATCAGTGGCATTATGATCCTTCACTGCTGGGTTGGAGTCACCAATATCCACCAGGGCATCATTACCCTCATTTTACACACCAACCATTCGATCATCAAGCAGAGGATGAGTATAGTTCTGATAAAGTCTCTCGGTTGGAGGATAATGAAGATAAACCTTCACTTGAAGATTTGGTGAATACTTTTGTTCAAAGTTCGACATTGAGGTTTGACAAGAATGAGTCGAGGCTTGATACGATTGAGGGTCACATGAACAACATGGGTGCTACAATGAAGTCTCTTGAGGTGCAAATTGGGCAGCTTGCTAATGCCATGAACAACCAACAAAGAGGATCATTTCCTAGCAACACCGAAGTGAACCCAACCAACCAAGTTTGGGAGAGTGATCCTACTCATGCGGAAGATTCAAGGGAATATGAGCATTTTCAAGTGGTTGAGCCTACTGTGGAAGAGTTATCTGATGAATTCCCGTGTCAAGATGAGCCTAGCGTGACGTTGGAAGATGAGCATATTTTTGAAAATAGTGAGGAGCACTCATCGATGGTGATGTCCTATATGCCATATGTGGATCCGTTCTTCCCATCGATGCCAACTTCACCATATTATGATCTCCACGAGATGAAGCCAAGTCTAGAATCTGTCTCCCATGCATCAATTTTCGAAGGACGTTGTTGGAGCGACGAGCGTTAACTGCCACTATCTTGCCAAGCTTGAGGGCATACACAACCAAGACCCACATGTAGTGTCATATGATACTTACTATGGGCGGAAGCCGCTATTTGATGGTTGCTTCGCATAATCTGGCTGACGACTTTAAACAAAGCGCTTTTCGGGAGGCAACCCGAATCCTGTATCCTTATTTTATTTAAAAAAAAATAAATTAAATTTCAATGCCGTAGGCGAGGCGTAATTACGCCTCTCAAGCGGCGTAATTACGCCTCGCGTATTTTAACTCTTCATCTGCGTAATTATTTCAGTTTTTAATTTTAGTCTTGCATTTTAGTAGCATGTCTTATTCATAGCCGATTGATCATTATTTTTCCCATTGCAGGGTCTATACTGATGCGGAGGTCCCTATCATCATCTTCTCACCATACCCATGAGCATGAGATGGGCGACGATTACTGACGATCGTCGTCAGTAGGTAGGTGTGTTGTCCCTTATTTTATACGTTGTATGGTACATTGAGGACAATGCACGATTTTAAGTTTGGGGGGGTGTTTAAACATTGAAGATGTTTTGTTTCCTGGATTCCTATGTGTGTTTTGTGTTGTGTTTTGTGTTTTTCTTAGTCGTTTTTTTTCTTTTTGTATCATAAGTCGTGATTTGAAGTTATTGTGAAGGCCGATGATGAAGAATTGAGCTTATTTGTGAAAATTTTAAAATTTTTGTTCACTTTGCTCTTGAGTTTCTTACATATTCATGCACTAGAGACCATGACCATTTGACCAATTAAAGTTGATTTGAATGAACACAAATATGATACAGGCAATTCTTGATTATATTTTGGGCCTTTATTCATTGATATAAATTTGCCATAGTAGCCCCTTTGAGCTTAAACGTAAAAGAATGATGATTGAATTGTTGCAATATATTTTACAATCTCATTCAAATTTCTTTCTTATATCACCTTGGTTTTGAGATACATTTGAGCACATTGGTCAAATCATATAAGTTATTTGTGAATTGAGAATTAGTCTAGAACTTGCTTTAGTACCCTTTGAGGCGAAATACGGATGATATGTGGCTTAGGAATGATTTAGGCAATTTTTGATTCGTTTGAGCCTTTGAAGCCACCAAATGACATCACTTTTTATCCATAGTTGCCCTTTTGAGCTTATTGAAAATCGAATGGCATGTGCTTAGGCACATAATAACCCCCATTCGGCATCATTTCAAAATCCCACATCGACCACCTTGTTGAAAGCTTATACATTATTTCCTACCCTCAAGTGAGTAAGCCCCTATTGCACTTTAAAATTTCAAATATCTCTCATGTTCTTATTGGAAAAAAAAAATTGAAGGAGAGAAATAAAGAAAAAAAGGGAATGAATGCATAAAAGATTGTTGAAGAGGTGAAGAAATAAGTGATGGGAAGAATGAGAAAATAATGAGGTGAATGATGAGGCGGATGAGAAAGGAGGGTGAATTAAAAAGAAAAAAAAATGATGAATCATCAATAGAAGGAATCGAAATTGAGATGAGAGTGCGCAACATGGTTATATATGACTTACTCTCTTGCTTTGAATATCCAATCTTTTTATTGAAGCCATGAGCCAAAGCCTAACGTTACAAGCCTATTAAGACCTATTGATCGAGCCACGTTGTCTAATATACTAGTGGAGAAGGTTACGAATAGTAAGCTTATGGACACTCGAGAAACACTTGTAATGCATATGGTTTTGACATTCACACACGCACATCTCATTACTTTGATTTTATGCATTGTTCATTGTTTGTCAAAGTTATACTCCTTTTTATGAACAATGCAAATGAACCCACATCCTTGCAAAGTCCTATTGATTTGTGTGAGTAAAGATTGCTTTAATGGTTAAATGGAAGTGGTGACACACACACTTGAGAACTCTTGTGTAGACTGATATGCATACTTGACGTAAAAATTTTAGACAATTGATCTTCGAGGCCAATTTGCAATTATAACATTTCATGACTTGCGTTAGTAGTGTGTTTTCTTTTTCTCTTTTATTTCTTACCATTTCTATTTTGCTTAAAGTTTAAGTTTAGGGGTTTGATAAGTGTATTTTATACACTTATATTTCCTCTTATTTTGCTTATTTGTGAAAATTTTAAAATTTTTGTTCACTTTGCTCTTGAGTTTCTTACATATTCATGCACTAGAGACCATGACCATTTGACCAATTAAAGTTGATTTGAATGAACACAAATATGATACAGGCAATTCTTGATTATATTTTGGGCCTTTATTCATTGATATAAATTTGCCATAGTAGCCCCTTTGAGCTTAAACGTAAAAGAATGATGATTGAATTGTTGCAATATATTTTACAATCTCATTCAAATTTCTTTCTTATATCACCTTGGTTTTGAGATACATTTGAGCACATTGGTCAAATCATATAAGTTATTTGTGAATTGAGAATTAGTCTAGAACTTGCTTTAGTACCCTTTGAGGCGAAATACGGATGATATGTGGCTTAGGAATGATTTAGGCAATTTTTGATTCGTTTGAGCCTTTGAAGCCACCAAATGACATCACTTTTTATCCATAGTTGCCCTTTTGAGCTTATTGAAAATCGAATGGCATGTGCTTAGGCACATAATAACCCCATTCGGCATCATTTCAAAATCCCACATCGACCACCTTGTTGAAAGCTTATACATTATTTCCTACCCTCAAGTGAGTAAGCCCCTATTGCACTTTAAAATTTCAAATATCTCTCATGTTCTTATTGGAAAAAAAAAATTGAAGGAGAGAAATAAAGAAAAAAAGGGAATGAATGCATAAAAGATTGTTGAAGAGGTGAAGAAATAAGTGATGGGAAGAATGAGAAAATAATGAGGTGAATGATGAGGCGGATGAGAAAGGAGGGTGAATTAAAAAGAAAAAAAAATGATGAATCATCAATAGAAGGAATCGAAATTGAGATGAGAGTGCGCAACATGGTTATATATGACTTACTCTCTTGCTTTGAATATCCAATCTTTTTATTGAAGCCATGAGCCAAAGCCTAACGTTACAAGCCTATTAAGACCTATTGATCGAGCCACGTTTGTCTAATATACTAGTGGAGAAGGTTACGAATAGTAAGCTTATGGACACTCGAGAAACACTTGTAATGCATATGGTTTTGACATTCACACACGCACATCTCATTACTTTGATTTTATGCATTGTTCATTGTTTGTCAAAGTTATACTCCTTTTTATGAACAATGCAAATGAACCCACATCCTTGCAAAGTCCTATTGATTTGTGTGAGTAAAGATTGCTTTAATGGTTAAATGGAAGTGGTGACACACACACTTGAGAACTCTTGTGTAGACTGATATGCATACTTGACGTAAAAATTTTAGACAATTGATCTTCGAGGCCAATTTGCAATTATAACATTTCATGACTTGCGTTAGTAGTGTGTTTTCTTTTTCTCTTTTATTTCTTAGTCTTTTTCCATTTCTATTTTGCTCGGGACTAGCAAAAGTTTAAGTTTAGGGGGTTTGATAAGTGTATTTTATACACTTATATTTCCTCTTATTTTGCATGGTTTAATGTTAGTTTTCGATCAGAATTACACTTTTGGTTTTGTTTTGTGTTGTTTTGTAGGAATCCAAGGAATTAAGCATTTTATCAATAAAAGATGATGAAAAATACATAAATCTGACAGGAATTCAAATTGGGTCTCAAGAGTTGAAATAATCATGCACCGGGACATGTCAAATGACAAGATTATATTATATCATATTATATTATATTATATTATAATATAATATAATATAATATATATACACAAGGAGGAAAGAATTGAAATAAGGGTAGGATGATATTTTAATGAAAGCAAGGAAATCACGTAGGAAAGATGAGAGATATTCATTGACCAATAACAAAAAGGAAAGAAAGGGCCGAGAAAGACGTGAACAAGGAAAGAAGAGGGAGATTGGAAAGGAGATTGGATAGATTTTAAAAGAAAAGATATTCACGTACAGATTTGGAGAACAAAAGATTGAAGGGAAGACTTTCACGAGAGAGGGGAATTAGACGAGAGGAGAGGAATTCACGTAGAAGAGCAGTACACGACCGAGAGCTAAAGAGAAGGGGAGGAGATCATTCGAGGCGGTGCGCTTACAACGAAGGATATAGATTTTGACGACGGAGAAGACGACGGCGACTACCGGGGACGGAGGGCCATCATCCAATTCGTTTGATTATCTCTTCCCTTATGTTTATGATGATTAAGAACATGTCTATGTGTTTATTTAATGTATTCATGAACTAATTTATTATTCTAGGGTTAGACGGATCTTGACTTGAAATTATGTCATTGGTTTTTCATATGGTTTATTTATGTTTTCCTGTTCTTAATGCTTTTAATCTACTGGCCATGGATTGAATGATTCCATATTCGTGATCTATCACTCGGGAGAGGGGGTTATGAATAGGAAAGAAGGAATTCGTATCGTGGTAGTTGTATTGTTCGGAAGGCCTATAACTCCATAGAAGTCGTCAAAGGAATTACTGCGCTTTTACAATTGTTTGATAATTAATCTTAGATAGGGATATCAAGATTAATGTTAGATAATTACTTCTGCTTAACACCCGGGAGGGGGAGTAGAAACAAATAAGAATTCTCGGCTAGTAAACTAGGAAAACACGACATAGTGGATAGTTGAGTGAAGTCGAACCTCTAGAATCCGTTCTCATTGATTTTCTCCACTTAAATTACCATCTTGTTAATTTATTATTCTATTTTCGTAGATTAGTTTAATAAATATTGCTCTCGATTATCTAAATAAAGTCGAGACTATTCTAATTACAGTACTTGGTGTAACTTAATTTTCAATCCCTGTGGGTTCGACATCCGTATTTTAAAATTCTATACTAAAACTTGACACCGTACACTTGCGGTACGTTCACACGCATCAAGTTTTTGGCGCCGTTGCCGGGGATTGATATAATTTTGTTTACTGATACTGTTACCAAGTAGTCTTGATTTTAATTTAGAATTTTATTTTTTGTTTTAATTTTATTCTTTTTTGATGTTTTTCTTGTGAGGTACTTGGAGATGTTTCATCAGCAAGTTTCCACAAGCTTTGCCCAACAACCGTATGAACCATTCTATGCAGCTTGGGACAGATTCAACCACGACTTTTCAAACTACGCTCCTCTTCAATCTTTCTATATTGGATTGGATGCAGACACACAAGAATGGGTATTTAATGGAGCTTTGGCAGTTGGTCGTCCCATTTATGGTAGAGATGATGACAGGGTGCACCTGTATAACCATATGGCGAATTTCGACTATCAGTGGCATTATGATCCTTCACTGCTGGGTTGGAGTCACCAATATCCACCAGGGCATCATTACCCTCATTTTACACACCAACCATTCGATCATCAAGCAGAGGATGAGTATAGTTCTGATAAAGTCTCTCGGTTGGAGGATAATGAAGATAAACCTTCACTTGAAGATTTGGTGAATACTTTTGTTCAAAGTTCGACATTGAGGTTTGACAAGAATGAGTCGAGGCTTGATACGATTGAGGGTCACATGAACAACATGGGTGCTACAATGAAGTCTCTTGAGGTGCAAATTGGGCAGCTTGCTAATGCCATGAACAACCAACAAAGAGGATCATTTCCTAGCAACACCGAAGTGAACCCAACCAACCAAGTTTGGGAGAGTGATCCTACTCATGCGGAAGATTCAAGGGAATATGAGCATTTTCAAGTGGTTGAGCCTACTGTGGAAGAGTTATCTGATGAATTCCCGTGTCAAGATGAGCCTAGCGTGACGTTGGAAGATGAGCATATTTTTGAAAATAGTGAGGAGCACTCATCGATGGTGATGTCCTATATGCCATATGTGGATCCGTTCTTCCCATCGATGCCAACTTCACCATATTATGATCTCCACGAGATGAAGCCAAGTCTAGAATCTGTCTCCCATGCATCAATTTTCGAAGGACGTTGTTGGAGCGACGAGCGTTAACTGCCACTATCTTGCCAAGCTTGAGGGCATACACAACCAAGACCCACATGTAGTGTCATATGATACTTACTATGGGCGGAAGCCGCTATTTGATGGTTGCTTCGCATAATCTGGCTGACGACTTTAAACAAAGCGCTTTTCGGGAGGCAACCGAATCCTGTATCCTTATTTTATTTAAAAAAAAAAAATTAAATTTCAATGCCGTAGGCGAGGCGTAATTACGCCTCTCAAGCGGCGTAATTACGCCTCGCGTATTTTAACTCTTCATCTGCGTAATTATTTCAGTTTTTAATTTTAGTCTTGCATTTTAGTAGCATGTCTTATTCATAGCCGATTGATCATTATTTTTCCCATTGCAGGGTCTATACTGATGCGGAGGTCCCTATCATCATCTTCTCACCATACCCATGAGCATGAGATGGGCGACGATTACTGACGATCGTCGTCGTAGGTAGGTGTGTTGTCCCTTATTTTATACGTTGTATGGTACATTGAGGACAATGCACGATTTTAAGTTTGGGGGGGTGTTTAAACATTGAAGATGTTTTGTTTCCTGGATTCCTATGTGTGTTTTGTGTTGTGTTTTGTGTTTTTCTTAGTCGTTTTTTTTCTTTTTGTATCATAAGTCGTGATTTGAAGTTATTGTGAAGGCCGATGATGAAGAATTGAGCTTATTTGTGAAAATTTTAAAATTTTTGTTCACTTTGCTCTTGAGTTTCTTACATATTCATGCACTAGAGACCATGACCATTTGACCAATTAAAGTTGATTTGAATGAACACAAATATGATATAGGCAATTGGGCCTTTATTCATTGATATAAATTTGCCATAGTAGCCCCTTTGAGCTTAAACGTAAAAGAATGATGATTGAATTGTTGCAATATATTTTACAATCTCATTCAAATTTCTTTCTTATATCACCTTGGTTTTGAGATACATTTGAGCACATTGGTCAAATCATATAAGTTATTTGTGAATTGAGAATTAGTCTAGAACTTGCTTTAGTACCCTTTGAGGCGAAATACGGATGATATGTGGCTTAGGAATGATTTAGGCAATTTTTGATTCGTTTGAGCCTTTGAAGCCACCAAATGACATCACTTTTTATCCATAGTTGCCCTTTTGAGCTTATTGAAAATCGAATGGCATGTGCTTAGGCACATAATAACCCCCATTCGGCATCATTTCAAAATCCCACATCGACCACCTTGTTGAAAGCTTATACATTATTTCCTACCCTCAAGTGAGTAAGCCCCTATTGCACTTTAAAATTTCAAATATCTCTCATGTTCTTATTGGAAAAAAAAAATTGAAGGAGAGAAATAAAGAAAAAAAGGGAATGAATGCATAAAAGATTGTTGAAGAGGTGAAGAAATAAGTGATGGGAAGAATGAGAAAATAATGAGGTGAATGATGAGGCGGATGAGAAAGGAGGGTGAATTAAAAAGAAAAAAAAATGATGAATCATCAATAGAAGGAATCGAAATTGAGATGAGAGTGCGCAACATGGTTATATATGACTTACTCTCTTGCTTTGAATATCCAATCTTTTTATTGAAGCCATGAGCCAAAGCCTAACGTTACAAGCCTATTAAGACCTATTGATCGAGCCACGTTTGTCTAATATACTAGTGGAGAAGGTTACGAATAGTAAGCTTATGGACACTCGAGAAACACTTGTAATGCATATGGTTTTGACATTCACACACGCACATCTCATTACTTTGATTTTATGCATTGTTCATTGTTTGTCAAAGTTATACTCTTTTTTATGAACAATGCAAATGAACCCACATCCTTGCAAAGTCCTATTGATTTGTGTGAGTAAAGATTGCTTTAATGGTTAAATGGAAGTGGTGACACACACACTTGAGAACTCTTGTGTAGACTGATATGCATACTTGACGTAAAAATTTTAGACAATTGATCTTCGAGGCCAATTTGCAATTATAACATTTCATGACTTGCGTTAGTAGTGTGTTTTCTTTTTCTCTTTTATTTCTTAGTCTTTTTCCATTTCTATTTTGCTCGGGACTAGCAAAAGTTTAAGTTTAGGGGGTTTGATAAGTGTATTTTATACACTTATATTTCCTCTTATTTTGCATGGTTTAATGTTAGTTTTCGATCAGAATTACACTTTTGGTTTTGTTTTGTGTTGTTTTGTAGGAATCCAAGGAATTAAGCATTTTATCAATAAAAGATGATGAAAAATACATAAATCTGACAGGAATTCAAATTGGGTCTCAAGATTTGAAATAATCATGCACCGGGACATGTCAAATGACAAGATTATATTATATCATATCATATTATATTATATTATATTATATTATAATATAATATAATATATATACACAAGGAGGAAAGAATTGAAATAAGGGTAGGATGATATTTTAATGAAAGCAAGGAATCACGTAGGAAAGATGAGAGATATTCATTGACCAATAACAAAAAGGAAAGAAAGGGCCGAGAAAGACGTGAACAAGGAAAGAAGAGGGAGATTGGAAAGGAGATTGGATAGATTTTAAAAGAAAAGATATTCACGTACAGATTTGGAGAACAAAAGATTGAATGGAAGACTTTCACGAGAGAGGGGAATTAGACGAGAGGAGAGGAATTCACGTAGAAGAGCAGTACACGACCGAGAGCTAAAGAGAAGGGGAGGAGATCATTCGAGGCGGTGCGCTTACAACGAAGGATATAGATTTTGACGACGGAGAAGACGACGGCGACTACCGGGGACGGAGGGCCATCATCCAATTCGTTTGATTATCTCTTCCCTTATGTTTATGATGATTAAGAACATGTCTATGTGTTTATTTAATGTATTCATGAACTAATTTATTATTCTAGGGTTAGACGGATCTTGACTTGAAATTATGTCATTGGTTTTTCATATGGTTTATTTATGTTTTCCTGTTCTTAATGCTTTTAATCTACTGGCCATGGATTGAATGATTCCATATTCGTGATCTATCACTCGGGAGAGGGGGTTATGAATAGGAAAGAAGGAATTCGTATCGTGGTAGTTGTATTGTTCGGAAGGCCTATAACTCCATAGAAGTCGTCAAAGGAATTACTGCGCTTTTACAATTGTTTGATAATTAATCTTAGATAGGGATATCAAGATTAATGTTAGATAATTACTTCTGCTTAACACCCGGGAGGGGGAGTAGAAACAAATAAGAATTCTCGGCTAGTAAACTAGGAAAACACGACATAGTGGCTAGTTGAGTGAAGTCGAACCTCTAGAATCCGTTCTCATTGATTTTCTCCACTTAAATTACCATCTTGTTAATTTATTATTCTATTTTCGTAGATTAGTTTAATAAATATTGCTCTCGATTATCTAAATAAAGTCGAGACTATTCTAATTACAGTACTTGGTATAACTTAATTTTCAATCCCTGTGGGTTCGACGTCCGTATTTTAAAATTCTATACTAAAACTTGACACCGTACACTTGCGGTACGTTCACACGCATCAAGACCATGCAGCTATCGGCTATGATGACTTCCTACTGTCATCTGGGCTATGATTTTATGTGGATACATCACCGGTACGGGTATGGACCTTATTGGCAGAGCTGGACATTTATGAGAATATCCGGAGGGCTCAGAAGACAGATGAGGAGATTCAGAGATGGTCATCATTGGTACATCTTGGACAACCATTGAAGTTCATAGTGGCTGAGGACGGTTCCTTCAGATTGGGTAACCAGTTGGATAGTCCCGAGTACGTCGGAGTTGCGTAGAGGGATCTTAGGGCGAGCTCATAGCAGGCTTAGTATTCACCAAAGTGGGAGGAAGATGTACAAGGATCTGTGTGATCAATTCTGGTGGAAAATGATGAAACGAGATGTGATAGCATTCGTTAAGAGATGCTTGATTTGTCAACAGGTGAAGGCGGAAAGGCAGAGGCCTGGTGGCGAGCTGAGGAGCTTAGAGATACCGAAATGGAAGTGGGAGGACATATCTATGGACTTTGTGACTCACTTGCCGAGGACTACTTCGGGTTGTGATGCCATTTGGGTGATCTTGGATAGGCTGACAAAGGTAGCTCACTTCATTCCCTACAGTATGACGTACACATACTTGAGGATGGCTCAGTTGTATGTCCGGGATATAGTGAGACTACACGGGATTCCAGTGTCTATTGTATCTGACAGAGATCCGCTGTTTACATCTCATTTTTTGGGAGGTCTTCAGTCAGCTTTGGGTACTGAAGTAAGATTGAGCACGGCATATCATCCCCAAACGGACGGTCAGACTGAGTGTACTATACAGACGCTCGAGGACATTCTACGGGCTCGTGTATTAGAGTTTGATGCTTCGTGGCAATATTCATTGGCCTTGGTAGAATTCTCTTACAACAATAGCTATCAGGCGAGTATTCCAATGGCTCCGTTTGAGGCTCTGTATGGTCGGCGTTGTAGGTCGCCATTAAACTGGGATGATTTGACCAGTAAAGCTGTTTGAGGACCCAAATTGATTCGGGAAATGAAGGATAAGATAAATGTTATTCGACAGAAAATGAAGGCAGCCAAGGACAGGCAGGCAGCCTAAGCAAATAAATGGCGGAGACCGTTGGAGTTTCAGTTGGGAGACAAAGTCTTTTTGAAGATCTCACCTTTCAGTGGTGTTGTGCGGTTTGGTATGCACGAGAAATTGTCTCCAAGGTATGTTGGACCGTATGAGATTTTACAGCGCATCGGTACCTTGGCTTACCGTTTGGCTTTGCCACAGTCGTTATCTGGTATTCACGACGTATTCTACATATCTATGTTGCAGAAATATGAGCCGTATCCATCACATGTGTTGCAGCCTTCTGAGGTACAGTTAGATTGTGATGTGTCCTAGGAGGAACAGTCAGTCAGGATTCTGGATAGAGCTGATCGCCGACTTCAGAACAAAGTGATACCGATGGTCAAGGTTCAGTGGGATCGTAGGGGTGTCGAGGAGGTCACGTGGGAGACGGAGCGACATATGGTGCAGCACTACCCGGAACTATTTTCTGGTATGTGATTTATGTTTAGTTTTGATTTGGTAAGTGTATGTGATTTCGAGGACAAAATCTTATAAGTAGGGGAGTATTGTGATATCCCCGAAATGATTAGATGCATTTGGGCATTAATTATGTTTATGTGGTAATTTTGGTGTTAATTAATTTAGTGTGGGAATTAATTAATATGGGAATTGCTTAGTCACATGTGGATGTGACCTGGTAATGCATTTCAGGGTGCATGTAATGCATGTTGGGAATTTGGGTGCTGGCATAGTTTATTTGTGGTGGTTAAAGATTATTTGGTAAACCATGTATTTAATTGAGATCTTGGTGCAATCCTGGAAAATGCTTTTAAAATATCATGTTGGGATATTTTGTACATCATGTTAATTATTGGGGTACATGTTTAATTAAACCCCCCACTTGTACCCCACTACCCCCTCACCCCCATCACTCTTTACCAACCAATTTCACTCTCCCAACCCTATCCCAAACACCATTCACGTTTTTGGTAAGAAGGAGTAGAAATCTTTACAAAAACCTTGTTTGTGAGATTCTTGGTAGGATTTGAAGTCGATAAGTGGTATGGATCCCTCCTTGATGTTTTTATGAGGTTTAATTTTGAAATGGGTTTGATTTTGGGATTTAAAAATGGTATGATTTTGGGGTTGTGTTGAGTTTGGTTGGGTGTTGGATTTTTGGTGGTATTAAGGTGTTTATTGAAGGTTCATAATGTTTTGATGTTGTGGATTTGTGGTTATTTGTGTTGGTATGGTTTGGGGAGGAAAAATGGTGCAAAAATGGTGAATTTTCGGGTTACAAGAGGCGGCGATCGATCGCCCATTTTTGGCGATTGATCGCGCGCAGGCAGTGCACGGCAGGGGCATTTGGCGATCGATCGCCATGTTTGGGCGATCGATCGCACCAAATGTGGCGATCGATCGCCGAGAGCAGAATTTTGTTGGCTCGGGCAGTGTGATCTCGCGATCGATCGGGGCTTTGTGGCGATCGATCGCGAGTCACCAAAAAGTGATATTTTGGTTATTTTTGTAGGATTTTTGATATCGGACTATTATTGGGTTCTAATAGTGGTTTGTGTGAATGTGTAGAACCATCCCAGGTGGCAACACAGCTAAGGAAGTGAAGTGCTTCCACATCCTACTTTTGGAAAGGTACGTAGAGAGACGTAGGCACCCAACGGTAACATGTAATTTATATACGCATTGGGATATGCATTGTGGATGCAAGTGTATATTTAATTGTGCATTGTGGATGCAAATACATGTTAAATTTTGCATTATGATTGCATATGTGTATGTGGAATACTTGGTGCACATCCCATGAGTCATGGTTATATTTGAGTGATGATTTTAGTGCTTTGCCGCTGTCACTTGAAGCGATGACAGAATACTTGCCGCTGTCATATTGTAGCGAGGAAAGAATATTTTCCGCCAAATGTTGAAGCGAGGGTATTGCCGCATGTCGCCTTTGAGCGAGGTTATTCGATGCCGCTAATATGTCGAAGCGAGGGGTATTAGTGCCGCTGTCATGACAAGCGAGGTGCATTAAAATACACTGTTATAACAGACTAGGGATTGGTGATTGGTGATAACAAAATGGTAATATGTCATGACATTTGTGGAACCATTAAATAATCTATTGATTATGCTCATGAGTTATGGTACATGGACAACCAAAAGGGAGCGTTTAAAATGCATTGGAAAACAGGAAGTGTTTTATAATTACGGTTTATGCATTTATGCCTTATAATCATATTGTATTGTATATGGATTATTATATGCTCATGATCGGGGTTGTCCTTGTAGGTACATTTTGGCATAAAAAGGGGCTGAGGACGGGTTGAGGCGGTGAGCTCGTGAGGAGCGCTTTTGATAAGGAATGACATGATTATTTTGTATAGTATCTACTCTAGTAGTACTGTAAAGCTGTAGTGATTAACAATCATTTATTAGGGAATGTGTAAGGACCCCCGTGCCCTTAACCCGTTATTAGTGTATTAATCCAAGCATTTAGTGCATGTAATCAAATATGTAGGGGAGAAACCCACATATCACCATAGCAAATCATGCCAATAATAAAATTCTTTACTTTATTCCATATAATGTCTAGTTTTTCCCCAACCATAGTCCACATACATATCACGTACCATTATAATACACTAACGTGTTCTCAGTTCATTTAGCAATTCAATAAATAATTGAGTGCAACCCATAAATGAAGAGAGGAAGACCCTTGCCTTTTTATACATGTCATATACACATAATAGTGCTCACATGCGAGCATCAAAAGGTATGTGTGTATCAAATGGATAAAATACGGTGCTCAACACCGTCACTAGTATTTCGATTCTTGGAAGCACCTCCAATCCATAGCTCGAGCTCATCTCCAAAGCCATCGATGTACCTAGTCACCTGCCCCAACAGAGACAGCCCCCACACGGGGTGAGCATACCAATATCCCAAATCCAATAATCACAATAATACAATTCATAATTTACAAAAATGTAAATGCTATGAAATATAAAAGATGCTCCCTGGATGGTATCGTCCTCATCCGGGTTCCTGTACTGTCCCTGTTCTCAAAATAACTGAAACCATCAAATTCCCAAATGCCAGTTAATCATTATATCGATTAACAAATCCATTTACCACATACCGATATCATAATCAATAATACCCAATCATTAAACAATGACTACAGGTATTCCATGTATCTCCCTTACGGTTCCATATTTCTATTTCATTGCTCGCTCTACAATAGCGGTATTTCATTCTCACGCATGCTCAACAGCAGTGGCGTCATAACCGATGTTCGCACAAAGGCGACAACATCCAATCATTGCTCGCTCAAAAGCGGCACCATATGATTCCCAATGCATATATATACATTTGTAGGAAATATCATAAACCATGCATTTCAACATCCGTTATTGCTAATACTATATACCATGCATTTCCATATACATTCATTGCAATACAGTGTACCAAGCACTCAACAATTGTAATTATATAAAGGGCTATGCTCGTACGTCATATGTACCTTATATTCCCGTAGTTCGTATCCAATCTTGCCTTGGTCCCACGACCGATGAATTATGTGCTAAACACGATTAATAATACATAATTAATCTCAAGCATGCAACCACGTGTCCAAGCACGTTCACAAACCCCAATTATATCGTCATCCATGACGATTAACCATTTTAAAAAACCCCGGGCGAAATATGGATCGAAAACTCAACACGAAATTAAACCCCAGAAACAGGCACTGGCGATCAATCGCTTCGCCCTAGGCGATCGATCGCCTCGCAAAATGGTATGATGATCGATCGCCTCAATTCTAGGCGATCGGTCGCCTATCAGCGTTTTTGGCTACTGCCTCATGGCGATCGATTGCTTCCTTTGAGGCGGTCGATCGCCTCACTGTTCATCTTCCTGAAATTTTCAACAACGTCGCGGCGATCGATCGCCCCGCCCTAAGGACCGATCGCCTCGACCTGTAACAACCAAAAATGGCATTTTTCTTGCAAAATCTTCCCCAACAACAATCCTCACACCCCATACAACATAAACCCTTAACAAGGGGTTATATCAACCCCAAAATATGACACCCAAAAATCTTTAAAAACCCATTTCTTTAAACCCAACACAAATCCTTCCTAAACACCACAAAACCACTACCAAATCAAAGATAAATGCGATGGGATGTATAATACCTTATTATCTTCGAGAAATTCGGCGCCCAAGTCGAGCTTCCATCGACTTTTCATCAAGGGAGAAAAGAGAGAAGAAGAGGGGTGGGGATCGCTGGGGAGAGAGGGGAGAGAGATAGAAGATTCCGTGTAATGACGGAACACCGAGTCTATTTGGTATATATATAGCTCAAAAGCTCTAAAATACCGACTCCTCCACAAATACATCATGATTCATTAAATATCATCTGTTTTCAATAATTATCTCTCCAACTCAAATTCCCTTACCAGCCCCAGTACAAAGTACTCCGGACCCCAGATCCCACCAAAAACCAAATTCCAAGGTTATCACCACGATGAGGATACGATCTCATCCATTGTATCTAACGACTCCAAAAATCGGATTTAAAATCCCCGAGAGTCCCGAAATCACAATTAATTTATAATTGCCACAATTAAAATCCATAAAGGATTATTATCACTCCGAGATTAACATCAATAATTCCCGGGCATCACAATCATCCCCCACTAACAAAATTTTGTCCTCGAAATTTGCACTGCGTACTCCAAGTAAAGCCGAGACCACACAATCCCAAAGGATCTACATCGTCGAATCATGAACATGTCATGAACGACACATCAACCGCGAGGACACCAACCTCGTACCAAAACTTGGAATGGGATAAACCTCCCAAACCATTACAACCGTAACAGAACGTCAGCATAACCCAATGCTAACCGTCTCGAAAGCAGTCAGTCAAACCTAACTGCAAATCAACGAATCATCAGTGATTCCAAAATAGATATCGCCTCAATGATATCTCTATGACATAGCCAATGATGTTAAACATACATCGTTACCAAAGAAACCATCAGTACACAACAGTGTACCTGGACTACATCCGGTTTCCACTTTCCAAATCCATCTCCGTCAAAGGAGTAGTTGCACCACATTGCAACACAGATCGGACAACTCACGGTCACCAATAGACACAAGACACATTTCCCAAAGATGTCTACATCCGTGTGTTCCAAGAAATCACATCTTGGTCCCAAACACACTATCGATACTCCACAAGGCCTCAAGTTCTCAAAAGACATGCAAGAACAATCAATTGCATTCCCGCCACATGTGTCAACCATGACACTTATCCAATCCGAATTCTGGCCATCCCTCGTTTATCCTAGGGTTCAACAATCCTAAAACAGGGAGACTATCGAATTAACCATAAATGAATTTCCATGGCCTAAGATACGACAATCCCTCCTCAGGGGAAGTCAAACAACCCTCACGATCATTCATCAGAATACATCGTGCCATCGAGATTACCATTCTCAAAGTGCCACAATCTCTCACCGGAGATTCGTCAACCAAGCACACTAATCCGATATTCAACAAGTACCAAAACGCGGGCATTCGTATCCACATACATGCCCAAGCACCAATACAACCTGCATATTCAATGCAATAGACTAAGGTATCTCCAATCATACCCAAAGTCCCATAACCAACCGTCAATCCCCAGCTATTCTCACCTCGCGGAGAATAATGATTGACAGATCAACGACCAATGGTGTGATTCCAACATCCACACCACACAAACCGACTCATTGAATCTCCCAAAGATTCTCAATCGGTAGGTATATCAATACCACCTTCCTCATAAGGAAATGTCATGAACCCATGACCCTCCAACCTCGAACCATCGTCCGAAAAACTGGATATAATTATACGAAAACATATCTCGGAACCAAAAATACGCAACTGGTTCGGAATAGTGCATCAAGCCACTATTACTTAATTGCAAATCTTATACACAACGTATACTCGTTCTAACAATGCTTCGTACTAATACCATAGTACTTCACAACCTCGAGCATTTCCCCGGAGACGTCTCCTCGAACGTCTCACCGGAAGTACGAAGCCATCACCTAGTCCAACACTAGTAGGGCTTACCCCGGTTGATTCACAATCAACCTTCAACCAATACCAGCTTATCTCTAAGACAGTACAATCCAAATCTCTCCAAGAGATAAAATCAATAGTAGTGTTATCCCACTAGCTATATCCCACAATTCCACTTGCATCCCCCATTGCATTCCATATGCAGGGATTCTCAACCAGAACCAACAATGACTTGTCGACGCTCACGTTGGTACTCCCAACAAAATTGAGTTTTCTAAGTACAAGTCCCTCAAAACATTTGACGTATAAATGTCCCCGTGAGGTACTCCCTGCCTCAAACATCATGCTATATAGAGACTACAAGAGTCTACTAAACCCTCACCGTATCATCATACGCTTTATCAACTCGGTTCCAACGAGCAGTATACTGGCTACAACAAGCACACCATATCGCTGCAACAATACCTGGCTATCAAATCGCTGCCTCCATAGGCTTATACCAAGCCTACCAACGTATCATACGTTCCACTCGGTACACCATACCGTAATATCCATTTAGAGTAGTGGGTCATCACCCAATATTTCTCTAAAACGTCAAGCACTACGGACATCCCTGTGTCCTTGCTCAATCACAAAGTAATCCTATCTATTAGGATTAAATCCACACCCTCATGGGTGGGTGTAACTATGTCTACCACACGTCACATCGACAAGAGCGAGTAGTTTCCTCAATGACTACTCTTACCACCAATCACTTGGACATAGCCATTCCAACGAGTATACCCAAAGGCACCACTACTCGTAAAATATTTACCTCAAATATGTGCTGCGATACACTTCCTGTACGGTGCACCCAATAATTCATCGAGCAACCCGCTCGACATAATGGTCTCATCAACTAGTGACCCAGACACTGCCATGTGCTCACCATCAGCACTCAAACCATACGACTAAATACATATACATAATGTATTTTTCATCGAAACGATGCTACATGTCTACATAGACATCCACTATGTCGTCGTCAACCCGTGACGGCACCTGTCAATCACACGACATGCACATTCTCTTCGTCAAGCACATGACGGTATATGTATATCAACGTATGCCATCAACAAAACGCTAATAAAGCATACCTCACGCTAACAAGATAGCGACATACCTGTCTCCATCGTCCAACAGTGGTACGCAATCAGCACCCATCGCTCGTAGGTGGCGTAATCCAGTGCTTCGTACATAGCGGTTAACCCATCGCTATAGAATCCATGGCATGATCTCTCGCCATAGAGTCAGGGGCATAAAACATCGCTATAGATATCCGGCGGTATGAACCATCGCCATAGATGTAGCGGAATGACCCATCGCTATATAATACATGGCGGCACGAACCATCACCAATAAATGTAGCGGAGTGACCCGTCGCTATATAGTACCCGGCGGCATGAACCATCACCAATAGAATAGCGGAATGAACCATCGCTATGAATACCCGGCAGCATAAACCAAATAGAATACCGGAATGAACCATCGCTATGAATACCGGGCGGCATAAACCATCGCCAATAGAATAGCGGAATGAACCATCGCTATGAATACCCCGCGGCATAAACCATCGCCAATAGAATAGCCGATCCCTAGTCTTGTTACAGGTGTATTTTAATGCACCTCGCTTGTCATGACCACGGCACTAATACCCATCTCTTCGACATATCAGCGGCATCGAATAACCTCGCTCATATGCGACATGCGGCAAAACCCTCGCTTCAACATTTGGCGGCAAATATTCTTTCCTCGCCATGATATGACAGCGGCAAGTATTCTATCATCGCGTCAAGTGACAGCGGCAAAGCATTTAAAATCATCACTCATCCATAACAACGACTCATGGGATATTCACCAAGCATTCCATCTATACCTGCAACACAGCGCATATTCCACATCCCAATATACATCACCATGAGTGTATTTTAATGCACCTCGCTCAAATGCGACATGCAGAATTTTAGCATCGCTTCAACATTTAGCGGCAAAGCATTAAAATCATCACTCCTATATACACAACCACAAAGAGTGTATTTTAATGCACCTCGCTCAAATGTGACATGCGGCAATACCCTCGCTTCAACATTTAGCGGCAAAGCATTAAAATCATCACTCCCATATACCTGCAACCCCAATGCATAATCCATAATCCAATATACATCGCCATGAGTGTATTTTAATGCACCTCGCTCAAATGCGACATGCACAATTTTACCATCGCTTCAACATTTGGCAGCAAAGCATTAGAATCATCACTCCAATATATATGCAACCACAACGCATAATCCATGATGCATATAAAATGCAGGTTACTGTTTCGTGTCTTTCAACCCTGGCCTTAGCCCTCCGTGTCATAGCGTCTACAGGAACAATCCCAAACCATGAGCATATGATAATCCATATTCACCACAATATGATTATAATGAGTAAATGCATAAACCATTAGTACAAAGTACTTCATATTCCAATGCATTTCAAAATGCTCCCTTTGGTTGTCCCTGTGCCACAACTCACAATCATAATCAACAGATTATATAATGATTCCATAAATGTCATGACATATAATTGTTCCACTATGATCACATATCATAAATGCACATAAGCAAAATAGTTGTGTCACACAACATTAACTACTATCATGCATAATTATGTGCTACTCATTTCCATTAGCATGTTCCTAGGCCCTCAACAGCCCCAAAGAGCAAACCACTGCCCTGATACCACTAATGTAAGGGCACCCGTGCCCTTAACCCGTTATTAGTGTATTAATCCAAGCATTTAGTGCATGTAATCAAATATGTAGGGGAGAAACCCACTTATCACCATAGCAAATCATGCCAATAATAAAATTCTTTGCATTATTCCTTATAATATCTAGTTTTTCCCCAACCATAGTCCACATACATATCATGCACCATTATAACACACTAACGTGTTCTCAGTTCATTTAGCAATTCAATAAATAATTGCTTGCAACCCATAAATGAAGAGAGAAGGCCCTTGCCTTTTTATACATGCCATATACACATAATAGTGCTCGCATGCGAGCATCAAATAGGTATGTGTGTATCAAATGTATAAAATACAGTGCTCAACACCGTCAATGGTATTTTGATTCCTGGAAGCACCTCCAATCCATAGCTCGAGCACATCTCCAAAGCCATCGATGTACCTAGTCACCTGCCCCAACAGAGACAGCCCCACACGGGGTGAGCATACCAATATCCCAAATCCAATAATCACAATAATACAATTCATAATTTACAAAAATATAAATGCTATGAACTATAAAAGATGCTCCCTGGATGGTATCATCCTCATCCGGGATTCCTGTACTATCCATGTTCTCAAAATAACTGAAACCATCAAATTCCCAAATGCCAGTTAATCATTACATCGATTAACAAATCCATTTACCACATACCGTTATCATAATCAATAATACCCAATCATTAAACAATGAGTACAGATATTCTATGTATCTCCCTTATGGTTCCATATTTATATTTCATTGCTCGCTCTACAATAGCGGTATTTCATTCTCACGCATGCTCAGCAGCAGTGGCGTCATAACCGATGTTTGCTCAAAGGCGACAACATCCCAATCATTGCTCGCTCAAAAGCGGCACAATATGATTCCCAATGCATATATATACATTTGTAGCAAATACCATAAACCATGCATTTCAACATCGTTTATTGCTAATACTATATACCATGCATTTCCATATACATTCATTGCAACACAGTGTACCAAGCACTCAACAATTGCAATTATATTAAAGGGCTATGCTCGTACGTCATACGTACCTTATATTCCCGTAGTTCAAATCCAATCTTGCCTTGGTCCCGCGACCGATGAATAATGTGCTAAACACGATTAATAATCCATAATTAATCTCAAGCATGCAACCACGTGTCCAAGCACGTTCACAAACCCCAATTATATCGTCATCCATGATGATTAACAATTTTAAAAAACCCCGGGCAAAGTATGCATCGAAAACTCAACACGAAATTAAACCCCAAAAACAGGCACTGACGATCGATCGCTTCGCCCTAGGCGATCGATCGCCTCGCAAAATGGTATGCGCGATCGATCGCGTCAATTCTAGGCGATCGGTCGCCTCTCAGCATTTTTGGCTACTGCCTCATGGCGGTCGATCGCTTCCTTTGAGGCGGTCGATCGCCTCACTGTTCATCTTCTTGAAATTTTCAACAACGTCGCGGCGATCGATCACCCCGCCCTAGGGATCGATCGCCTCGACATGTAACTGCCAAAAATGGCGTTTTTCTTGCAAAATCTTCCCCAACAACAATCCTCACACCCCATACAACATAAACCCTTAACAAGGGGTTATATCAACCCCAAAATATGACACCCAAAAATCTTTAAAACGCATTTCTTTAAACCCAACACAAATCCTTCCCAAACACCACAAAACCACTACCAAATCGAAGATAAATGCGAGGGGATGAATAATACCTTATTATCTTCGAGAAATTTGGCTCCCAAGTCGATCTTCGATCGACTTTTCATCAAGGGAGAAAAGAGGGAAGAAGAGGGGTGGGGATCGCTGGGGAGAGAGGGGAGAGAGGGAGGAGATTCCGTGTAATGACGGAACACCGAGTCTATTTTGTATATATATAGCTTCAAAGCTCCAAAATACCAATTCCTCCACAAATACATCATGATTCATTAAATATCATCTGTTTTCAATAATTATCTCTCCAACTCAAATTCCCTTACCAGCCCCAGTACAAAGTACTCCTGGAACCCCAGATCCCACCAAAAACCAAATTCCAAGGTTATCACCACGATGAGAATACGATCTCATCCCTTGGATCCAATGACTCTAAAAATTGGATTTAAAATCTCCGAGAGTCCCTAAATCGCAATTAATTTATAATTGCCATAATTAAAATCCATAAAGGAATATTATCACTCCGGGATTAACATCAATAATTCCCGGGCATCATAGAATGTAATTAATCCATTTGGAAGTCCTTAACTTGGCATGTAATTCTTAAGGCTCAAGGCCTCAACACAAACTTTTATACTCTGATTATACGTGTTAGCTCTACTTATGCCTTCAATCCGTACTTAAGGACTAGGGTCCTTACAAGAAGAGTGTGCAAGTAAGCTTATACTTGTGTTTGTGTATGACTTGAACTATTGTGGATTTGCATCGTTTGGATCTATAATTTATACCCAAAACTTGTTTATGACGACACACGCACGTTCACTACTTTGTTAAGTATGAGATGTTTAGGGATTGAACTTGTTCCACTGCTAACATTTCACCGCATTGCATTACTATGCATGTATAAAATTGTTGAGGCTTTAAAGTGGAGATAAGTTAGTTTGTTATGATGCTATGAGCCACAAAAATATTGTAGTTTTGTCTGATTTACTCGAGGTCGAGTATAGAGTAAGTATGCGGGAGTTTGATGTGACTAGAAATAGACACATCTATTGCGTTAAATTGTTTACGATTTGGTATGTTTTGATGGATAATTTGATGTATATGCTACCGAATCGTATATTTGTTTATTTGTAGGTGGAATCGAAGAATTTGAGCTAAAAACGATGTATAAAGATCGAGGAAAGATATGGAGATGATAGGGACTAAAGGTTGATCAAGAAAAAGACTAAAAGTGTAATTGTGTGATGAAGAGATCGATCGCATGGAAGAGGAGATCGATCGCCTTTGGACATAAAGTTGAGCAGCAAATTACACGAGTCAGCGATCGATCGCAAGAATGAGGCGATCGATCGCCAAACCCTACTGGAGCCAAGCGATCGATCGCTACAAGGAGGCGATCGATCGCCAGAAGAGATTCCCAAAACAAATAGAGCCAGCTATCGATCGCTAGTCCGAGGCGATCGATCGCTAGACGAGTTTTAGAAATATTGGGAACTTAATTTTTTTACCATCTTGGATAGATTTTGTTGGGATATGCCCTAAGACAAGTCATTAGATGATAGTTTATGACATACAATGTATTATGATTTTATAAATGGCAAATCATTATTATATATTATTCGAATACTGTGCAATATGAATATATAAGTTAATGTCCTTAGAAAATATTGTATTATTCTTAAAGATTGTCCCTAGTCAAGTATTATTATAAATCAGGATAATGATAATACATTGAGACTAGTATGTTTTGATTGATGAATTGTTCATGGATATGAGATATCAAATCAACACATGGGTACATGTTAGAGAACGATGTACTGGACAGACCCACCATGAGAATGCTACATGGATAGTTATATGAGTGTCATAAGCAATTCTCATAGTGATAATAATGTATGTAATCCTTACGACTTGAGATCATCAGAGATCCCAACATAAGGAGTTATGTATCTTGATATTGTCAAATGTTACCTGTAACAGGGTAAACTATAAAGGCAACTATTGGATACACTACGAATTATGTAGAGGGATGTTGATTGATCAAGATAGGATTTGTCCCTCCTATATAATAGGAGAAGTGTTTGGGCCCTTGATCAAGTAAGACTAAAATGCATGGCCATGCTCGAATGAGTCGATATGTGATATCGAGCTTATTCGTTTATTCTAGTTCTACTTGGGAATCAAGAAATAGAGATTGAATATACGAGTATGACTATTCCATGACTCGTGTTCAATCTAAACACATGGAAAAAGGGATTAAGTTACATGGTTAATATTATCACAAGTTCTTAGGTTATGTCGAGTCAATGCCATTCTTGTAATTTGGGTAGCCTTGATGTATTGCTAGATACCGCTCATTGCTTGTGACGTAAAATGAGATTTTATGTCACTGCCAACATTGCAAGATCCTATCGGGTCGCACAAAAGATTAAATCGTTAAAGGGAATTAAATTCATTGGATGAATTAATTAATTAAGAAGAGTCTTAATTAAATGATTATAAGGATTTAATTAAATCATGGGTTTGGGCCCATGAGACTTTAAGAAAGTCTTGAACCTTAATTAAATCTTATAATATATAAACAAGGTTATAATTAATTGTTAGACACTACAATTCATAAAAAAACCTAAAACTACTCTCACTCTCGGCCGCCTCTCAAACAGACATCACCGTCATCGCCGCCGTGTGGTGTTTATTTTGATTGGCCGTCGTTGATCGGTTTAGAACCGTGAGTTCAGTTTTGGTTCAAGAATAAGTCTAGCAACTTGTTCTTGAACGTCCCTTTCGATTTGATCGTGTGGATACCGTAGAGACGAAGGTGAAAATTTTCGTTCGTGACTCGTGGTCTTGCAACTAGGATTCTGCATCAAACACGCTACAAGCGTGAGACTCTTTGATCATTCCGATATGAATACTCTGTATAGGTCCTCGGTTAGGAATCCAAATTTTATTTCCGCTGCGTATTTGCATGTTGGATTCCTTACAGTGGTATCAGAGTCGTGCACAAAGCTCATATCGGAATTATGTGGTTAATCGTTTAATCATATTTAGAATTATATTGCATGCTTTAAAACTGTATAATTCATATATGATATGGAATAAATCGAGTTTGTGAAAATCATCGTAATATTATATATGATATAATTGACTATTTATGTATACGATACACAAAAGCGAAAACCGAGCCCATAGCTCTGGATGGTTCGGCCACCACCATCACAAATGACCCACGGCTGCCACATGAGGGCTAGGGTTTTCGAACCCTTGGCTCGAGATGGTTTAGCCGTTGTGGCTCATAATTGTGCATGGAGGTGTCGAAACATGGCTAGGGTTTAGAACCCTCCTTTTGGCTCGATAATATTTATTAGCGGCGCCTGGTTCGATCATGGCTCACGGTAAATTGAAGGTTGACGGCTAGGGCCACATGAGGGCTAGGGTTTTCGAACCCATTGGCTCGAGATGGTCAAGCTGCCAACGTCATGAATCATGCATGAAAGGCCGAGAACTATAACAAAGGTTTCGAACCATTGTGGCTCGTGACTGCTAGGGTTTCGAACCCTAGCAGCCGTGCATGGCTCTCAGCCGCCGTCGCCAATTATTAGGGTTTCGAACCCTCGTGGTTGGGCCGTGGTTTTGGTCTAAGGTTCCGTGACATGTGATGTCCCGAGCGTACGATCATTTCATAAAATTTATTTTACAGTTTTATTGGAATTAAATTTTAAAATGTTTAGAATTTAATTTATTATTGTTATAGCATGTTTTATGTGTTTGTTTGAGCATGGTGCATGGTTATAGCCCTATGCCCTATTAGATAGGAGTTTGTGAATGTTTGTAATTTAATACGGCATGCGAGTCATGCCTTCTCTATTTTTCTGAATGTATTCCCTCCCCTATGCTCCCCCTCGAATGTAACTCGAGGAATTCTCTAAATCATGTAATTGTTATATAGTTTAGTTAGAGTCTTATTGATGGAGATCAATGAAGATGGACCATGGTGCCGGGATGAGAAGTCCATTCACAAAAGGGAGCCAAAGAGGTGCTTGGAGAAGTTACCCTTAGGTTGACCTTTTAGATTTTCTCAATCTTTAGTTGGGGCTATAACCATGTCACGTTTTCATTATGTTGATGTATGAGATGCATGTTTTATGTTTTATTTAATATTGATGCTTATATATATATATGTAGATATGTATATATTCATATATGTACCAGACATATTTTCAATATTAATAAAATCATGAGATTTTTATAATATTAAGTTTTAAGATACCTTCCAATTAAAATACTCGTCAAGACTTCGATTGAACATGTGTGGGTTTGCCAAAGCAAAGCACCGTGACAATCTTAGTAAGACGCGAAAGGATAAAAGTGATATCCGTGTTATTTTAAAATTGGGTTCGACTTAACTAGCTTTATCTCAATAGGATTGGGAACCTAGAGGCATGGGTTGGAAAATAATTCATTAGATGAATTTGAACAAAGCGTTGTTCGTCCAACCATCCAAGAATTGCATGTGATTGTAATTGACAAAGAGTTGTCTACCTAAATAACCGAGTCTTGGGCGATTAGCCAAAGCTAACTCAAGATTAAGTGAAATATGGATCTTGGCCCACTAAAGTTTTCGAGGGTTGATAATTTTAAACAAAATAGTGGGAGTCTCATTTAATATAAGACCATACAAAATGATTAAAATCATAAACTTATTTTGCATATTTATATTGTAGATATCCATGGCAACAAACAACGTTACAAATGCACTATCATTGCGATCGGTCCTTGAGAAGGACAAACATAATGGGACAAATTTCCTAGACTGGTATAGGAATTTGAGGATTGTCTTCAAACAAGAAAAGAAGCAATATGTCCTAGAGGAACCCTTGCCTACTGAGGAACCTCCCTTGACGGCTGCTAAAGCCGATAAAGATGCTTACAAGAATCATCAAAATGACGCACTTGAAGTTGGGTGCCTTATGCTTGCCACCATGAACTCTGAGCTTCAGAAGCAACATGAGGAAATGGAGGCGTTCGATATGATCGAGCATCTAATGCAACTGTACCAACAACAAGCAAGACAAGAGAGGTATGATGTAAAGACCCGGATTTTAGAGTCATTGAGGTAACTAATCCTTATTAAACTCTTTTGGTTATTTAAAATTCTTAGTGTTATAGTTTACTAAAACACTAAGTTAAGTTGAGATAGGATTATTAAGTGTTCTAGTGGGTGTCAAAGTCTTGGTTAATTTATTTTACACCTTACAAATTATTTATAGGATAGGTTGTGTTATCAAATCTTTATTAATCAAGATGTTGATCAAGTCCATAAGAATCCTAGTCTAACACTCCATCCTCTTGTTATCTGAGCAAGCAAAACACCTCAATAACCGAAAACTCTAAGCCAAGAAGTACAAAGATTTTCGAAGATCTCATAAGGAGACAAACCATCGCAAACACCTCCAATAACCCACCACATTTGCAGTATCTGTTCGAAGCAGATTCTGATCTGCAGCACCACAAAATCTGCTCAAACCTTGGTCCTATATTTTCGAGAGTTTGCACCTCTAAAACTCCTTGAGTTTTGTCCCAACCTCTAGCTATAAATAGTGCAACCTTTGGTAGTATTTGTTCATCACAAACCATCTCCTTCTCAGCCTTTAAAGTCACGATAATAAACCCTCTCCTTTACCGAAGCCTCTGCACCTTTTGTTACCAGAATTACTCTCCAACCTTCTGTTCGATATTGGAAGTACAGATTATCAGATTTTAAGCCAAGGTTTCTGCCTCGTTTTTGGAATCTGTTTCATCGAATTATACCAGCAAGCTTCACCCTCAAGCCGTGACTTGCTCGTCTGTTTCCCAGAACTTATTGGTGAACTTGTTTCATCGATTTGACATCAACCATAACCAAGGAATCGAGCCTTGATTCTGTCCAAGTTTTTCAACACCTTGTTCCATCGAATTATCAGCAAGTTTTGAACTAAGAATCGAGAGATTCTTGGCCAGATTTCCAGCAACTAAAACTTCGAGTTGTTCCAGAAATTTTCGTAACAAATCGTAGCAGATTTTGGTTCGAAAAAGGATAAGAATTCTGTCCGTGTTGTTCTGTTATTTTTCGAAAGCCAAGAGTGGAAAGAATCCCATCGTTTCGCACCGTCGATCACTAAAGCACGTATACCATCACTGTAAGTGGGCTTTTGCTATTTATTCGTTTCGTTTTTGAAAAAATATAGTATGTTTTGAAATCTCGATCGATAAGGACTATGTGAAACTATGAAAAGTATATTTTGTAAGCACCTTAAACTCGAAATCTAATTGGATTGGAATTCCCCATGACCCTGATGCGGTGGGGTGTAACCGCTAAAAGAACCTTATACGGTGGTTATCCGTTGTTTCTGGAGTTTCCAGACCCTTTATTCGTGGGTAGCCGATGTTATGATCTCATCTCTAGGAGGGATAAGTCTAGAGACTGATATCAGTACCAATAGGAGATTAGATGCTTTACCGTGCTTAAGTATATGAAAAATTATGAACGATATGAGATGTCATGTTATGGCTCGATGGAGCAATTATGTCAAGATACATTCATATCGGTTTATGTCAAGTTATGATTCATGTTATGAAAGTTATGAAGTATTTATTATGATATCATATCGATTGTCCCCCACTTGCTGAGTGTTTTCCAAAGCACTCAACCCCTTACTCTACATCCCCAGATAAAGCTGAAGAAGAGGTTGAAGCTGAAGAAGAACACCAATTCTGGGGTTGGTGATTTGTCCGCTGCGTATTTCTTAAGACTCTAAGTTTATCATTGAGTACGATTTTATTTCGTTTAAGTATGGAAAATAGACTGGTTTTCGTTTGTTACGATATTACGAGGCTTATTGGTTTTCTAGTTGTATTGGAAAACCAATGCCGGTGTTATGGACCCCGATCTCGGGGCGTGACATTTTAGTTGTATCAGTGCTAGCCAGGTTCCATAATCCCGCTGGGAAAAGAATTCTAGTTGATAAAAATACTAGAAGAGAAATCCCGGTTGAAATAGACCTACTGGTGAAATAAATACAGTTGGGGAAAAATATCGATTCACGATAATTACGATAATCAGAAGTCCAATCTGATTGATCACGTGAATATGAATTTTTCGACTTTTAAAAATTTTAGTTTCTGATTTTTTAAATTATTTCGAAAAAAAAAAAAGAAAATTCGAAAATTCGAAACCATAGCTGCCTTAGAGTCGCCGCCGCCTGCCGCCACGATAACCATCGACGAGTATACCGATGGAACCGTCTCTTCCAGTCGATCTTACTGTCCAAATTTCATGTCGATTGGATTTGATTTACCCAATCAATTTTGCGTTTGAAATCTAAGAACCATAATCCCCAAATTATCTCGTTTCCCGATTTTCAGATCGCATCTTGATCGTTTTTGAAATTAAAAATTTTCGTATGATCTTCCACGCAAGTCGATCGATAGCCTCTGTCAATTTTTGATTTCGAGCATCGATTAGGGAGAATTTCGAAACCCTAATTTTCGAACTATGAACCCTAATTTCAGATTTAAAAAAAAAAAAAATTCCAGATTGCAAAATTCGAAGAATTATGCTCTTATTTTGATCCTTGTTTTAAAATGATTTTGTCAAGTGTTTAATTTGACTAACTTAGTTCCGTATTTGGGTTTACGTGATGACAACCCGAGCCCAGACCTGTCAAGATCCTCAGCCTGGAGCAAGAAGTCGAAAAGCTCAAGGAAGCTAAATCTGAACTACTTGAGGTAGTAGACCACCTGCGTGGCGATGTTCATAGACTCGGCTACTATCACCATCAAGCCGACTAGCAGAGTAAGGAAGCTAACAAAGAAGTTGCTCGATTAGATGAACTCCATCGGACTGCTGCCGAGAAATGGGTAGTGCAAAGGCAACAGCTGGAGCAAATGGCGGATCGAGTTCTCTCACTCCAAACTACGAACCATCGCTTGACAGTAAGAAGCAATGGATACTGGAGTATCATCACTCACCTCCAGAATGTCAATAGTGATCTACGGGAAGCCAATGATCACATGCGGACCTCCTGGACGTGGTAGACTCGGATGAAGACCCAGATGAAGAACCAATGGCGGAAGATATCGTAGAGGAGTTAGGAAGTGGAGAAGTTATAGATCCATAGTTTCCTAGAAAGCTTTGTTTAGGAGTTTTGTTTTTTAAGAATTATTTTGATGTTCAGCATTTCCTTTCCGTTTTGTTTTGATAAACATTTTTAATGATTAATAAAATCGTCATTTCTGTTTATCATGTCTTGTTTATCTTTCCGCTATCGTTATATCTCTGCGCAAAGATTTTAGATCTTTATATATTGTAGGATATGGCCGGACGTCCAACCCGCAACAACCGTAATCCAAACTATGCTGCCCCTCATAACAATGATGAGGAAAGATCTACTGATAACCAACGACCCCCTAGAGTGGGCTTAAGCCGCGAGGATTTGATGGCTATAGCCACAATCGTTGCTACAACACTACAGGGCATGACTAACCCTGCTGCTAACCAGCCACACCCGCAGCCAGCGCCACACCCGCAGGGAGTGAAGTATCACTACGAATCACTGCGAAAGAACCGAGTTCCAACTTTCGATGGCAACTCAGACCCAGAAATGGCACAAAACTGGCTTAAACAAGTGGAAAACCACCACAGACTGCTGGAAGTACCTGAAGACATCAAAGTGGAAGTCACCACGTCATTCTCGTTGATCAAGCTGGAAAATGGTGGGAAAACGTGTCACCACTTATGTTAGAAGCGGGATCAATCACATGGCAAAGGTTCCGAAGTACGTTTCTAAAGCAGCACATTCCAACCGCGGTACAAAACCAGAAACTGTGAGAGTTTGAACACCTGACGCAGACGCCAGACATGACAGTGGTAGAGTACACCGCGAAGTTCAACTCGCTGGGAACGTATGCGCCAAGCATAATGGCAGACGAGTCTCTAAAGCTACATTGCTTCAGGATTGGACTGAACAGTCGTATCCAATCCGCCCTTGCGATTTTCGAAACCATAAATTTTGGAGATCTAATGGGAGCAGCCATCCGCTCTGAAGCCGTCGCGAGGAAGAATTTAAGCGCAAGCGACCCTCCATTAGTCAGCATACCTCTAATGGTCAAAACTTCAAGAGGCCTAACCCGTCCAGTAATCAGCGAAAAGGACCAACGATTGGCCTAACCCAACAGAGGTTTCCAAAATGCTCAAACTGTGGCTACAATCATCCCGGAGAATGCCTTAAGGGAAAGGGAGCCTGTTTCCGATGTGGAAAGATAGGTCACAGGATTGCCGAATGTCCCGAACCTGATGTAAAGGGGACAATTGCAAGAAATGGCGGGCCTCCGAACAAACCAAGGGAAAACAATCCGAATGCCCGTGTCTTTGCCATATCACATGAGGAGGCAGATGACGCAAATGACGTCGTGGCAGGTACCATTTTATTAAACGAATTACCTGCTTATACATTGTTTGACTGTGGTGCCACGCATTCGTTTATATCTAAGAGGTTTGCTAAGAAACTAGCCCTTAAATCGGAATTGCTTAGTGAACCATACAATGTAGCAACACTAGCCAATAAGACCCTTATAGCACATAGTATACACCGAGATTGTAATCTCAGTATTAATGAAATAAGGTTTAATGCTGAGCTAATTCAACTCAACATGGTGGATTTCGATGTTATTCTGGGAATGGATTGGCTATCTAAACACCATGGAGTAGTGGACTGCCGCAACAAGAATGTTAAACTACGAACTCCAGACGAGGGAGAGATCGTATACCACGGCAAAACTAAGGAACGAAAATTCCTTCTGGCGGCAGCACAAACGTGGAAAGCCGTGAAGAACGGTGAAGAAGTATACATAGCAACAATAAGCGAGGTAAAAGAGGAAGATGGAACCAGGATAGAAGACATAGTGGTAGTGCAAGAATTTCCGGATGTCTTTCCTGAAGACTGCCCGGTTCTGTTCCAAACCGAGAATTAGAGTTTGAAATCAACTTGGTGCCAGGCGTTACACCAATTTTAAAGGCACCATATCAAATGGCTCCAGCCGAATTGAAAGAACTCAAGGAACAACTTCAGGATCTCTTAGACAAGAGACAAATTAGACCAAGTGTATCTCCATGGGGAGCTCCAGTGTTGTTTGTAAAGAAGAAAGACGGGAGCATGAGATTGTGCATCGACTACAGAGAACTGAATAAAATCACAATCAAGAACAAGTACCCTCTTCCAAGGATAGATGACCTGTTCGATCAACTCAAAGGAGCTAAAGTCTTTTCTAAGCTCGATCTAAGGTCAGGCTATCACCAACTAAAGATAAAAGCTGATGACGTACCAAAAACAGCATTCAGAACGAGGTATGGGCATTACGAATTCACGGTGATGCCATTTGGCTTGTCAAATGCGCCAGCAGTATTCATGGACTTGATGAATCGAGTATTCAAGCCATTCTTGGATGACTTTGTTGTGGTGTTCATCGACGACATCCTCATTTATTCGTCGAGCAATGAGGAACACGAACAACATCTTCGCCTCACTCTACAGACATTGAGAGAGAAGGAGCTCTATGCCAAATTTAATAAATGTGAATTCTGGCTAGAAAGCGTATCTTTCTTAGGACACATCATATCAAAAGAAGGCCTGTCCGTAGATCCTAAGAAGGTAGAGGCAGTCTTGGACTGGCAAAGGCCAACGACCGTAACAGAAATTCGAAGCTTCTTAGGACTAGCTGCTTATTACCGGAAGTTTGTTGAAGGATTTTCCTCGATAGCGGTACCTCTTACAAGACTCACACAAAAGAATACAAAATTCATCTGGAGTGAAGAGTGTGAGAAAAGTTTTGAAACTTTGAAGAAAAAGCTTTCATCTGCACCAGTATTGGTGCTACCAACTGAAGGCATGGGTTTCACTATTTATAGTGATGCATCGAAAGAAGGACTGGGATGTGTACTTATGCAAGAAGGAATGGTAATTGCTTACGCCTCAAGGCAGCTCAAGCCTCACGAGCAAAACTACCCTACGCATGACCTCGAATTAGCCGCGGTGGTGTTCGCCTTAAAAATTTGGAGACACTATCTGTATGGCGCCAAGTGTGAAGTTTTCACAGACCATCAAAGCCTTAAGTACTTGTTCACTCAAAAAGAACTAAACATGAGGCAGAGACGATGGATCGAACTCTTAAAAGACTACGATCTCACCATTAGTTACCATCCCGGCAAGGCAAACAAAGTAGCACACGCTTTGAGCCGGAAAGGCAAAGGAAAAATGATCTTAGCTTCGGTCTCAGCTCAACCTTGTCTTCGAGAGACCATCAAACTAAGCCAAGATCAAGATCTGAGCCTAACAAAGTTAAAAGAACAAGTAAAAGAGAAGAAAATTACTGACTTTGAGATCGATAGCAGTGGAATTCTGTGTATGAAATGACGATTGTGCGTGCCAAATGTGAACAACATAAGACAAGAAGTGATGTCTGAAGCGCACAAATCAAAATTTTCAGTCCACCCTGGGAGTACAAAGATGTACAAGGATTTGAAGGAAAGTTTCTGGTGGAACGCCATGAAAAAGGACGTAGCATAATTTGTCGCCCGATGCTTGGTATGTCAACAAGTTAAAGCTGAGCATCAAAGACCCGGAGGACTTCTTCAACCTCTGGAAATCCCTGAATGGAAATGGGATCACATCTCCATGGATTTCGTCGTGGGCCTACCAAAGTCAAAATAGAGCCATGACGGAATTTGGGTAATTGTTGATAGACTAACCAAGTCAGCACACTTTCTACCTGTCCGTATGAACTACAACTTAGACAATTTGGCAACCCTATATATGGACAATATAGTGAGATTGCATGGAGTCCCAGTGAGCATCCTATCTGACAGAGATCCTAGATTCGTGTCGCGTTTCTGGAAAAGTTTTCAGCAAGCCATGGGAAGTAAAGTGACTCTTAGCACGGCCTATCACCCACAAACCGATGGCCAGACAGAGAGAACTATTCCAACCCTCGAAGATATGCTAAGAGCTTGTGCATTGGATTTTACTGCAAATTGGAGCGAGCTTTTACCTCTAGTCGAGTTCGCTTACAATAACAGCTATCATAGTAGCATTGGGATGGCGCCATACGAAGCACTCTATGGGCGCAAATGTCGATCACCATTATATTGGGATGAAGTAGGAGAAAGAGCTGTCACAGGACCGGAGTTAGTACAAGCCACTACTGACAAGATAGCCATAATCAGAGATAGGCTTAAGACAGCCCAGGACCGACAGAAGAGTTGGGCTGATTTGAAAAGGAGACCAGTGGATATTGAAGTCGGTGAAAAAGTCTATGTGATGATTTCTCCAATGAAAGGAGTAATTCGATTTGACAAAAGGGGAAAGTTGAATCCAAGATATGTGGGACCATTTGAAGTTCTAGAAAAGGTGGGAACGCTAGCCTATAAAGTAGCACTACCACCAAGTCTGTCGAGAATTCACAATGTCTTCCACGTATCACAACTAAGGAAATACATTGCTGACCCAAGCCATGTACTTGAAGCAGAACCCCTAGTAACTCAAGGGAGCTTGGACGAAACTTTGAAATACGAAGAAATCCCTATCCGTATTCTGGATTCCAAGAACCAAGTTCTGAGACGAAGGACCATTCCTTATGTCAAAGTCCAGTGGTCAAACCACACCGAAAGAGAAGCTACATGGGAAGTAGAAGAAATGATACGGGAGAAATATTCCTACCTTTTCCAAGATCAAGTCGACTCGAGTTTCGAGGACGAAACTTCCAATAAGGAGGGAGGGAAGTAAAGACCCGGATTTTAGAGTCATTGAGGTAACTAATCCTTATTAAACTCTTTTGGTTATTTAAAATTCTTAGTGTTATAGTTTAACTAGAACAATAAGTTAAGTTGAGATAGAATTATTAAGTGTTCTAGTGGGTGTCAAAGTCTTGGTTAATTTATTTTACACCTTACAAATTATTTATAGGATAGGTTGTGTTATCAAATCTTTATTAATCAAGATGTTGATCAAGTCCATAAGAATCCTAGTCTAACACTCCATCCTTTTGTTATCTGAGCAAGCAAAACACCTAAATAACTGAAAACTCTAAGCCAAGAAGTACAAAGATTTTCGAAGATCTCATAAGGAGACAAACCATCACAAACACCTCTAATAACCCACCACATTTGCAGTATCTGTTCGAAGCAGATTCTAATCTGCAGCACCACAAAATCTGCTCAGACCTTGGTCCTATATTTTCGAGAGTTTGCACCTCTAAAACTCCTTGAGTTTTGTCCCAACCTCTAGCTATAAATAGTGCAACCTTTGGTAGTATTTGTTCATCACAAACCATCTCCTTCTCAGCCTTTAAAGTCACGATAATAAACCCTCTCCTTTACCAAAGCCTCTGCACCTTTTGTTACCAGAATTACTCTCCAACCTTCTGTTCGATATTGGAAGTACAGATTATCAGATTTTAAGCCAAGGTTTCTGCCTCGTTTTTGGAATCTTTTTCATCGAATTATACCAGCAAGCTTCACCCTCAAGCCGTGACTTGCTCGTCTGTTCCCAGAACTTATTGGTGAACTTGTTTCATTGATTTGACAGCAACCATAACCAAGGAATCGAGCCTTGATTCTGTCCAAGTTTTTCAGAAACGTTTCAACACCTTGTTCCATCGAATTATCAGCAAGTTTCGAACTAAGAATCGAGAGATTCTTGGCCAGATTTCCAGCAACTAAAACTTCGAGTTGTTCCAGAAATTTTCGTAACAAATCGTAGCAGATTTTGGTTCGAAAAAAGATAAGAATTCTATCCGTGTTGTTCTGTTATTTTTCGAAAGCCAAGAGTGGAAAGAATCCCATCAGTTTCGCACCGTCGATCACTAAAGCACGTATACCATCATTGTAAGTGGGCTTTTGCTATTTATTCGTTTCGTTTTTGAAAAACTATAGTATGTTTTGAAATCTCGATCGATATGGACTATGTGAAACTATGAAAAGTATATTTTGTAAGCACCTTAAACTCGAAATCTAGTTGGATTGGAATTCCCCATGACCCTGATGCGGTGGGGTGTAACCGCTAAAAGAACCTTATACGGTGGTTATCCGTTGTTTCTGGAGTTTCCAGACCCTTTATTCGTGGGTAAGCCGATGTCATGACCTCATCTCTAGGAGGGATAATGTGATGTCAAGAAATAATCAATAATTTTTATTTGATTTAAATTATGATGTTTAATATGATATGTCGGGATTTAATTCTTGGGTATCGGATTTCGGAGTGGATTTTGAAATAAATAATTCTGGGTTGAATTTATAGTGTAAACTAGAATCAATGGGATTCTTAATATTAATGTTATTATCATTTGAGTTTGAGATTCAATTGGAAATTTTAATCAAGGGATGAGATGATAATTAGATGGTGTTTATTTAATCTAGGGTTAGATTAAAAGACACACACATACACCACTTTTCACACAATTAAATCGGCTACCCCCTCTCCTTTTCCCCTCAAACCCGCCCCCCCCCCCCCCAAACCAGCAGCAAGGAACGATTTCCATCCTTTTAGGGCTCGATTTTGTGAAGGTTTGCTTGAACAATCTTCCCTTACATTTTAGTCGTGCTCCATCTTGCGTATGGTAGTAATCTGTGCGATTTTTCATGCTGTTTTGAACTCGAAATGTTGCTGTTTGTTGGTTCAAAATGTGGGTTCTGATTCGAAAATCTTGCAGCTGTTTGGGTTCGATTTCTAACTTAATCTTGGTTCGATTTAATGCTGTTCTAAGATCGAAAAATCTGCAGCATCTGGGTTCGAAAATATGCAGCATTTTGGTTCGAAAAACCTGTTGTTTTTATGCTCAAAATTATGCTGATTTGTTGTTCGAAACCTTAATGTTTTGTGCTCGATTTCTTGCTGTTTTTGATCGAATTATCTTTGCTGATTGGGTTCGAAATGGGCGTGCTAGTTAGTTCGAATTTTAGGCTATTCTTGGGTTAAAAACCTGTTGCATTTTGGTTTGAAAAATCTGCTGCTAGGTACTTCGAAAATCTGGTGCTATTTTGTTCGATTTTTCTACTTTTGGTTTGAAAATTTGCTGGTTCATTTTGACTCGAATGCTCGTTGGTTAGTTTAAAGAATCTGATGTTAGTTGACTTGACTTTTGGGGATGTCTTAGTGTTTATAGGGGCTGATTTTAACTTGAATAACTTGCATATAAGTTGTTTGAAAATCATGCTCATAAGGTATTTGACAATATGCTTAAGTAGTGTTCAAGTGTTGGCAAAAGCTCTACTAATTGTGTAGTGAGAAAGTCTACTTTTATGGCTCATATCATGATAGAGTTTTGGAGAGTATTGGTCTATGGTTTGATTTTCTAATAACTTTGAGCATGTGTAATGTGTGAATGGTTGAGCTAGATACATGCTAATAGGTGTTATAACATATATTAAAGTGTATATTAATGAATATACTTGCATGTGTGCAATAGCATGAATTGGAGACTTCATTGAGTATTTGAATGACAATTCTATGAACTAATTGTATAGTTGATTTAAGCAATATAGATTGCCTTGATTTTGTGAATTTACTCACTATATAGTTGAGTTGGAGATGACTCAAATAGAGGATTATTGGCTTGTTTGTGTACTCTATGAAGCATGAAAATGAAGAGTGCTTAATGATGTTAATTGTTTTGAATATGAGCTAATATTGAATTGACATTCGATATAGACACTATACAAGACTTCGGGCGTTGATGATAGCTTGTTCATGTTGTCGACTATAAGGTACGTGGTGACTTACGAGCAGGTATACCCAGTATTTATATATTCATATACACATGTATTTTGAATGTGATGATTAAGGCTAAGTGATTGAGTTTGGTAGTTGAATTGAATATACGTGGAATGGTGGATACGTAGAGGTACGTGATCCGGGTATACGAGTTGAACATTGATGCATTTGGCATGATCGATATGAGAAATGGTTGAGAATGAGATTTAATCGATAGGCATAGTTGCCTTGAATATGAGATTCGTTGTGATTGAGCATAAAATGTTGAATTGTGATTATAGTGAATCTATTGCATTGATGAGTACCATATTTTGAATAATGATACTGAGCTTGATGTTTTGAAAGTGTATAAGATGGAACAGGAACAGTTCGTGATGGCTATGCCGGTTTGGAATTGTACATGGAGTATATTTTTATAGATTTTCAATAACCTTAATTGTTGCTTTACAATTTCGTATATTGATGTGTGTGGTTATTGAGTTGGAGTATGCTCACCCATGTGGGGGCTGTTTCTGTTGAAACAGGTACAACAGGTACTAAACTACTTTGGGATATTGGTTCGAGCTTTGTTGGATCATGCCGCTTCCAGAAGCAGAAGTGTATATGAGAGTGGGTAAATAGGATACTCTATTTATTCAGTTAGATTGGTATTCGTTTATTTGTTGCTCGTATGTGAGTAATTGGAAGCATGTATATTGACTGTATAAGGGTGTTGAAGCCCACTTTGATGTCTTCCTAGTATGGTGTTTTCCCTGGCTGGGAACTTATTTAGAGTTTTGTTTTCTTGTAAGTGTTGTGTTTTTCCCTGGCTGGAAATTATATTGTTGATGTGTTTTATTTTGGGATAGCTCAATTTGTGGGGAGACTCTGCCCAAATTTTTATAAAAACCACAATGTAAAAGTGGCGCAATGGTGATGATAATGGGTGATCCTTGAGTTTTATTGCGGGTAGAAGTGATCATTCCTTGCTGTTATTATTTATGTCATGGAGAATATAGAAGCATGTAATAATTCTTTTAAAGAATGGAAATTTTTATACTCATTAAATGTCATAAATGAACTAATGACGAGTTTAAGTGTTGGGGCCTTACAGATAAGTCTAGAGACTGATATCAGTACCAAGAGGAGATTAGATGCTTTACTGTGCTTAAGTATATGAAAAATTATGAACGATATGAGATGTCATGTTATGGCTCGATGGAGCAATTATGTCAAGATACATTCATATCGGTTTATGTCAAGTTATGATTCATGTTATGAAACTTATGAAGTATTTATTATGATATCATATCGATTGTCCCCCACTTGCTGAGTGTTTTCCAAAGCACTCAACCCCTTACTCTACATCCCCAGATAAAACTGAAGAAGAGGTTGAAGCTGAAGAAGAACACCAATTCTTGGGTTGGTGATTTGTCCGCTGCGTATTTCTTAAGACTCTAAGTTTATCATTAAGTATGATTTTATTTCGTTTAAGTTTTAATTCCGGAATTTTTAATTCAATGTAAAGACAATGGTTATTTATTTATGGAAAATAGACTGGTTTTCGTTTGTTACGATATTACGAGGCTTATTGGTTTTCTAGTTGTATTGGAAAACCAATGCCGGTGTTATGGACCCCGGTCTCGGGGCGTGACATATGACGTCTCTAAAGCGTTATTCCAGTGTAGAATGGTAGAAGGAAGTCTGGTTGGAACTCATGCACTCAAGATGATTGGGTACATTGATAATCTGGAGAAGCTGGGTTTTCCTTTGGACCAAGAGTTGGCCACTGACGTAATCTTGCAGTCGTTGCCTGAAAGCTTCAGTCAATTTGTCTTGAATTACAATATGATTGAAATTGAAAAGACTCTACCACAGTTGCTTGACATGCTGAGAACTTTTGAAGCTAACAGCAAGAAGTCTAAGCCTACAAATGTTCTTATTGTGAATAAGAGCAAAGGAAGGGCTAAAGCAAAAGGCTTAAAGAAGAACAAGAAAGTCTTTATCAAATCTAAGCCTCATGCTGTTGCACTAAAGCCAAAGGGAGGAGTGGCAAAAGAGGGGAACTGTTTCCATTGCGGTGAGACCGGACATTGGAAAAGAAATTGCAAAGTTTATCTGGAGGATCTTAAGAAGACGAAGGGAAGTGTGACTTCCACTTCAGGTATTTTTGTTATAGAAGTAAATTTATCTACTTCTTCATCATGGGTATTAGATACTGGATGTGGATCTCACATTTGTGTTAATGTGCAGGATCTTAAAAGGAGTAGGACATTGGCAAAAGGCGAAGTAGATCTCCGAGTAGGAAATGGAGCAAGAGTTGCTGCATTAGCTATAGGAGATTATTCATTATCTTTGCCTTCCGGTTTATCTTTAGATTTAAAAGACTGTTATTTTGTGCCTTCAATTACTAGAAACATTATCTCTATCTCTTGTTTGGACAAGTTTGGATTTTCATTTATTATAAAGGACAATTGTTGCTCCATTTATTTAAATGATATGTTTTATGCTAGTGCACAAATGATTAATGGTCTTTATGTATTAAATCTTGATATGCCTGTCTATAACATAAATATTAAAAGGATTAAGAATAATGATTCTAATCCAACTTATCTCTAGCATTGTCGCTTGGGCCATATAAACGAGAATCGCATATCAAAACTTCATAAGGATGGAGTATTGGATTCATTTGATTTTGAATCATATGAAACATGTGAATCTTGTTTAATGGGCAAGATGACTAAAGCTCCTTTCAAGGGACATGTTGAAAGGACAAATGATTTATTGAGTCTCATACATAGTGATGTATGTAGACCAATAAGCACACATGCTAGAGGTGGTTTTCAATACTTCGTTACATTTACTGATGACTTCAGTAGATATGGGTATGTGTACCTAATGAAACATAAACATGAAACCATTGAAAAGTTCAAGGATTTCAAGAATGAAGTACAAAACCAACTTGGTAAAAGTATCAAAATCCTTCGATCAGATCGAGGAGGTGAATACCTAAGCCAAGAGTTTCCTGACTATCTAAAGGAGTGTGGGATAGTCCCACAACTCACTCCTCCGTATACTCCACAATGGAATGGTGTATCCGAGAGGAGAAATCGAACCTTGTTGGACATGGTTAGATCAATGATGAGTCATGCAGATCTTCCGATATCCTTTTGGGGACATGCTTTAGAAACAACAATATTCATACTGAACCGTGTTCCATCTAAATCAGTGGAAAAGACACCATATGAGATATGGACTGGGAAACGTCCTAGTATGTCTTTTATGAAGATTTGGGGTTGTGAGGCTTTCGTGAGACGTCACGCCTCTAACAAACTTGGACCCAAATCTGATAAGTGTTTATTTGTGGGGTATCCTAAGGAAACAAAATGATACTATTTCTATTATCCCACCGAGAACAAAGTGGTTGTTGCTCGGACTGGTGTCTTTCTTGAAAGAGAATTTATTTCTAGAAAAACCAGTGGGAGACATATAGAACTTAGTGAAGTTCTACCACAAGAAAACACTGAACATGATATAGAGATGGAAACAGAGCAGTCACCACAAGCTGTTGTGGATAAAGTGCCTGCTCAAGAGACACAAGCCCAGCGTAGGTCTGTAAGAGAACACCGGGAGCCACAGAGATATGGATTTCTTGTGACTCAACAAGGTGACTTACTACTTATTGATGAGGATGAAGCCGTCATCTTATCAAGAAACTATAATGAGCACTGATTCTGAGAAATGGCAAGAATCCATGAAATCTGAAATGGAATGGAATCCATGTATGCAAACCAAGTATGGACTTTGGTTGACCCACCTGAAGGGGTGAGACCCATAGGGTGCAAATGGATTTTCAAGAAGAAGACCGACATGGATGGTAATGTACAAACCTTTAAAGGTCGACTGGTAGCAAAAGGTTTCAAACAAATTCATGGTATTGACTATGATGAAACTTTTTCACCAGTTGCCATGGTTAAATCCAATAGGATCTTACTTGCAATAGCTACATTTCATGATTATGAAATCTGGCAGATGGATGTCAAAACAGCTTTCCTTAATGGAAATCTGCTTGAGGATGTGTACATGACACAGCCCGAGGGTTTTGTCGATCCAAAGGATGCTGGAAAGATATGCAAGCTACAACGATCCATTTATGGATTGAAGCAAGCTTCTCGGAGTTGGAATCTTCGTTTTGATGATGCAGTCAAAGAGTTTGATTTCATCAAAAACGTAGATGAACCTTGTGTCTACAAGAAGGTCAGTGGGAGCATAATTATCTTCCTAATATTGTATGTAGATGACATACTTCTAATTGGGAATGATATCCCTGCCTTACAATCTGTAAAGATTTGGCTAGGGAATTGCTTGTCTATGAAAGACTTGGGTGAAACCACCTATGTATTAGAAATCAAGATCTATAGAGATAGATCGAGAAGATTACTTGGCCTAAGTCAAAGTACATACATAGACAAAGTGCTAAAATGGTTTAGCATGCAAGAATCTAAGAAAGGATTCGTGCCTATGACACATGGAATACATCTCTCGAAGGATCAGTGTCCTTCAACACCAGATGAGAGACAACGCATGAGTAAGATCCCATATGCGTCAGTTATTGGATCTATCATGTATGCCATGATATGTACTCATCCCGATGTTTCGTATGCTTTGAGCATGACGAGCAGATATCAAGTTGATCCAGGTGAAAGTCACTGGATTGCAGTCAAGAACATCCTGAAGTACTTGAGAAGAACTAAGGATACATTCTTGATTTATGGAGGTGAGGAAGAGCTCAATGTAATAGGTTACACTGATGCAAGTTTCCAAACAGGCAAAGATGATTTTCGATCGCAATCAGGATATGTGTTTTGCCTAAATGGAGGTGCTGTAAGCTGGAAGAGTTCAAAACAAGAGACAGTAGCCTATTCTACAACTGAAGCTGAGTATATTGCTGCCTCAGATGCAGCAAAGGAAGCTGTTTGGATCAAGAAGTTCATTTCTGAACTTGGGGTGATGCCTAGCATACTAGATCCAATTGAACTCTATTGTGACAACAATGGAGCCATCGCATTGGCTAAGGAACCTAGATCTCACCAAAGATCCAAGCACATACTTCGGCGCTTTCATTTCATTCGAGAAATCGTTGAAAGAGGAGATGTAAAGATATGCAAAGTACCAACAGATGATAATGTATCTGACCCATTGACGAAGCCACTGTCACAGCAGAAGCATGATCGTCATACTAGATCTCTAGGCATTAAGTATATGTCTGATTGGTCTTAGAGCAAGTGGGGGATTTGTTGGGATATGCCCTAAGACAAGTCATTAGATGATAGTTTATGACATACAATGTATTATGATTTTATAAATGACAAATCATTATTATATATTATTCGAATATCTGTGCAATATGAATAGATATATAAGTTAATGTCCTTAGAATAATATTGTATTATTCTTAAAGATTGTCCCTAGTCAAGTATTATCATAAATCAGGATAATGATAATACATTGAGACTAGTATGTTTTGATTGATGAATTGTTCATTGATATGAGATATCAAATCAACACATGGGTACATGTTAGAGAACGATGTACTGGACAGACCCACCATGAGAATGCTACATGGATAGTTATATGAGTGTCATAAGCAATTCTCATAGTGATAATAATGCATGTAATCCTTACGACTTGAGATCATCAGAGATCCCAACATAAGGAGTTATGTATCTTGATGTTGTCAAACGTTACCTGTAACATGGTAAACTATAAAGGCAACTATTGGATACACTACGAATTATGTAGAGGGATGTTGATTGATCAAGATAGGATTTGTCCCTCCTATTTAACAGGAGAAGTGTTTGGGCCCTTGATCAAGTAAGACTAAAATGCATGGCCGTGCTCGAATGAGTCGATATGTGATATCGAGCTTATTCGTTTATTCTAGTTCTACTTGGGGATCAAGAAATAGAGATTGAATATACGAGTATGACTATTCCATGACTCGTGTTCAATCTAAACACATGGACAAAGGAATTAAGTTACATGGTTAATATTATCACAAGTTCTTAGGTTATGTCGAGTCAATGACATTCTTGTAATTTGGGTAGCCTTGATGTGTTGCTAGATACCGCTCATTGCTTGTGACGTAAAATGAGATTTGATGTCACTGCCAACATTGCAAGATCCTATCGGGTCGCACAAAAGATTAAATCGATAAAGGGAATTAAATTCATTGGATGAATTAATTAATTAAGAAGAGTCTTAATTAAATGATTATAAGGATTTAATTAAATCATGGGTTTGGGCCCATGAGACTTTAAGAAAGTCTTGAACCTTAATTAAATCTTATAATATATAAACAAGGTTATAATTAATTGTTAGACACTACAATTCATAAAAAACCTAAAACTACTCTCACTCTCGGTCACCTCTCAAACGGACAACACCGCCGCCGCCGCCGTGTGGTGTTTATTTTGATTGGTCGTCATTGATCGGTTTAGAACCGTGAGTTCAGTTTTGGTTCAAGAATAAGTCTAGCAACTTGTTCTTGAACGTCCCTTTCGATTGATCGTGTGGATACCGTAGAGACGAAGGTGAAAATTTTCGTTCGTGACTCGTGGTCTTCAACGAGGATTCTGCATCAAACACGCTACAAGGGTGAGACTCTTTGATCATTCCGATATGAATACTCTGTATAGGTCATTGGTCAGGAATCCAAATTTTATTTTCGCTGCGTATTTGCATGTTGGATTCCTTACAGATTTTACCTACAATATTAGATCCACCATTTTTGGACGAAATTGGGGACCTTAAATCAGATGAATAGCCATATTTTGAGGAGACCAACATAGTTTAGACATTAGATTTTATTTTTCTCTCATATTTTGAAGAACAACTCGAAGAACGAAGACGGAAGCGATACTCTGGAATCGTGCTTTGCTTTAGTAACTATTTCTTTTATTATTATTTTGATGTTTTCTAGGGTAGATTTTATTGTTTTTGATTTGATTATGCAAGGCTAAACACCTTTGATTCTTGGTTGAAGGAAGACAATACCTTGAATTTAATGTTTTTCATGAGATTGATGTTCTTATATTGATTTTTATTGAGTATCATGTGCTTTTCTGATTTTAATGCCATGATTGTTGTGTTTTGATTATAAGATTGGCCATCTAATAATTTTTACATGCAATCTAATGCTTGGCCTTTGAAGCAACTAAGATTGATAATTGCCTGCTGTTGGCGTTGTTAAATTCTTAGGGAAAACACGTAAATAGATTAAACATAGACGCTTGGATTATGTTGTCTAGGTTCATCATTCTTACTAGAATTGAAAGCTTAATCTCAACTGCTGTTGTTTTGATCGATATAACGATACGGGTTAATTTAGAACGCTTGGGCTATTTAAATAGGCATAAGGTAAGATAAGAGTTGAATCTCTAATGATGAATATTCAAGTAAAAATTACATCTTTTGTGATAATCGATGATTGAAGGCATAAATCCAAGGTAAAGTCGACTGAAAACCAATAATCGCTTTTCTCTCATAATTTTAATCACTTTAGTTAATTTTGCTAATTAGTTTAATTCATAGACTTTGCTTAGTAGTAGTTAATCAAATTCAAAAATTCCCTTTTTAATATTTGTTGGAACTATTGACATGAAAAATACATCCTTCCCTGTGGGATCGATCCCTACTCACGCTACTACATTTTTACTGCTGTTAACTTGAGAATGGTTAATTTGGGCGTATGCGATAAACGCTACCAGGACCCCTAGCCCGTAATCCGCTATTAGTGTTTTAACCCATGTATAAAGTGCATATAATCATGTAATCAGGGGGAAAATCACATGCAACCATAGCATAATGTACCAACAATAAAATTTCTTACATTATTCCATATAATGTTCAAATCCCCCATACCATTCAACCTTAAGTATGCATCTTATAATACACTAACATATTCTCAACTCATTTAGCAATTTCCTTAATTAATTGCATGCAACACATAAATGAAAAGAGAAAGGCCCTTGCCTTTTTATACAACCCATATACACATATAGTAGTGCTCACATGCGAGCATCAATGAATGTATGTGTATCTAATGTATAAAATATTGTGCTCAATACCGTCACTGGTGCTTCGGTCATGGAAGCACCTCCAATCCATAGCTCGATCTCTACCGTTGTACATGTTCCACCTACCCCAACAGAGACAGCCCCCACACAGGGTGAGCATGCCAATACCACCGATCCAATAAACACAATATCACAGTTCATAATTTGCAGAATGTAAATGCCATGAATTTTAAAAAATACTCCCTGGATGGTATCATCCTCATCCGGGATCCCCTGTGCTTCTCTTGTTCTCAAAATAACCGAAACCATCAAATTCCCAAAAGCCAGTAAATCATCTCATTGATTAACTAAATACATTCCTTCCATGCCAGTTTCATAATCAAATATGATTAAATCATTAAACAAATGACTATAGATATCACATATATCTAACCAATGATTACATATTTCTATTTCATCGCTCGCTCCAAAATAGCGGCATTTTAACCCCACGCACGCTAACATCAGCGGCGTCATAACCGATGTTCGTCAACAGCGATAACATTCCAATCATTGCTCGCTCAAAAGCGGCACCTTATAATTCCCAATGTATATCCATTTATTGCAAATACGATATACCATGCATTTCACAGTTGCAATAATATAAAAGGCTATGCTCGTACGTTATACGTACCTTAGAACTCCGTAATTCGAGTCCAACCTTGCCTTAGTCCCGTGATCCGATGAATTACGTGCTAAACACAATTAATAACTCCCAATTAATTACAAGCATGCAACCACGTGCCCAATCACGTTCATAACCCCCAATTATATCGTAATTCCATGACGATTTACCATATTAAAAGATCTCGAGCGAAGCATGCAGACTACCCAAAATATTCCATTATATATGCTTAGTGATAGCCAAAAGTACAATCGAGTAGTCCATTTTATTAAAGTTCATCGCCAACCATTCCATTTTAAAAGTGTAGCATTCCCATTGGAATGTAGACATTACCCCAAAAATCGGCTAATTAAACCCCGTTTTCAAAATCCCAACTTTTTGCCAAAGTTTGAAAAAAACACTTGACTTCGACCCGCGATCGATCGCCGATTTTGTGATGTCCCCGAAATGATTAATTGCAATTAAGGCATTAATTATGTTTATATGATGAATTATGTGGATAATTGACTTATGTGTTAACATTAATTATCATGTTGAAATGCTTAGTCACATGGTAGGCGTGATCGGGGGTCGCATTTCAGGGTACGGGTTATGCATGTTGGGTAATGAAGTGTTAATATGATTTATTTGTTTTGGATGTTGATTATGAGGAAGGTATGATTTTAGCGGAAGTTTAATGCAATTTGTAAATACTTTTAAAATACCATGTTAGGGTATTTTATACATCATGTTAATTGATGGGGTACTATTTTATTAACCTTTATAACCCTTTCCCCACTTTACCCAACTCACTTTACCCTCTACACTTAAAATCCCCAAATCACTCTCAAACCCTACCATTTACCCCCATTTTCGAAATTCTTCAAAGGAGGAAGGAGGAAGCTCCACAAAACTTTTGTTTGTGTGATCTTGTTAAGATTTGGAGTCTTCAAGAGGTATGGAACCCTTCCTAAAGTTTTTATGATGTTTGGTTTTGAAATGGGGTGATTTTGAAGTGATTTATGTGGGTTTGTTTTGTGTATGTGTTGTATGTTGTTGGGGTATGATTTTTGAAGTGTTTTATGTGGGTTTTAGTGAGTTTTGATGATGTTGATGTTGTAGGAAAGTTTGGGTTTGAAAGGTATAAGTTGGAGCTTGAAAAATGCTAAAGAATGGTGAAAAATCGCGCACCAGCAGGTGGCGATCGATCGCCCTGTATGAGGCGATCGATCGCCGAAGGCCAGCAGCAAAAATCGCTACAGGCGATCGATCGCCATATTTTTAGCGATCGATCGCCGCGAGGCAAAAGTGAGGCGATCGATCGCCTCAAGTAGCGATCGATCGCCACTGTTTAAAACATGGAAAATGATGATTTTTATTAAATTTTTGGTATTTGGCTATTGTTTAGCTTCTAATATTGATTTGTATGGTTGTGTAGAACCATCCCAGGTACCCACAACATCAAGGAGATAAAGTTCTCCAACTTCTCCACTTTTGGAATTAAGGTACGTAAGAAACGTACGGGCATCGGACGGTAAACCATACTTCTATACTATGATTATGCAATGATTGCACAAGTATTTATGATGTTTATGATGATGATTATGATAAGTAAGTTATGATGATGATGTTATGATAAACGAAGATGATATGACGTTTACGATGACGATTATGATAAGATGATGATGTCTATAAGATGATGATGCTTATAAGATGATGATGTTTACAAGATGATGATGTTTATATGATGTTTATATAATGATACAATGTTATGATATGGTAAGATGCCATACGATAGGGTAAGATGCCCACATGGTAAGATGCCATACGATGTTATGATATGGTAAGATGCCATACGATAGGGTAAGATGCCCACATGGTAAGATGCCATACGATGTTTATGATATGGTAAGATGCCATATGATAGGGTAAGATGCCCATATGGTAAGATGCCATACGGTGTTTATGATATGGTAAGATGCCATACGATAGGGTAAGATGCCCATATGGTAAGAGGCCATACGATGTTTGTGATATGGTAAGATGTCATACGATAGGGTAAGATGCTCATATGGTAAGATGCCATACGATGTTTATGATATGGTAAGATGCCATACGATAGGGTAAGATGCCCATATGCATGAATGTGAATCAGGGACAACAAAAAAGGGAAGTCAACGAATAACCAGCAAGTTTACTTAACTAAGATTTCATGCATTTACTGTTATGTTCGTTTATGATGATAAGAAAGGATGAGTATACTCATGATGTGTTGTTCCTGTAGGTACGCTTTTGGATTGAAGTTTAAGGGTCGGGTTGAGGCAGTGAGCTATGAGGAGCATGAAAGAAGATAGGATACAAGATTTTTGGATAGTCTCTACTCTAGGAGTAGTATAATTCTATCGCTTTAACATTCATTATTGAGAATGTAATTAATTAAGTTTTGAAATTTCATTTTTGGCTTGTAATCGTATTGGCTCAAAGCTACGACCGGAACCCTAAGGTGTCATTAATGCATGTTTAGTCCATAATACGTTATTAATATGATGTTAAGGTAGGAAGACCCTACATTAGTGGTATCAGAGCAGTGGTTAGAGAACCCGGGAATGAGTGAAGGGTAGCCTTAGCAATAAGTTGGCTAGGTGTTCTTTTTTTAAACAAGTTTTGAGCATAAGTTGCATATGAAGTATATGATGTTACACTAACATGTTTTGTTTCTCTAAAGATGTATTATATGAACTGCTTTTGGGTATTGTTGTTAACCCTTGTCTTGCAGCATGGCAGCAAATGTGGAAGTGGGCGATGCTGTGAGTGTTAATGCAAGTGCTGGACGTATGAATCCCCTACCACCGCCAGCTTTCGGCGAAGAACCTTCTGCAACAGTTACTACCTGGGGAGCTGAGCTTGACTCAATTTCTTGCATACCGACCTCCGACATTTGAAGGAACTGAGACAGGGGAACATGCAGAGGAGTGGTTAGAAAGAATAGAGCAAATATTTGTGGCAGCTCCTTGTGCTAAGACAGCCTGGATCAGACTAGCGGAGTTCCAATTGGCCAAGAAGGCACTGATGTGGTGGAAGACCACAGTAGTAGAGCAAGAGGCTCAAGGTCATCAAATTAATTGGAAGCTGTTCAGAACTCGATTTCTGACCCGCTATTTTTCGGCTGCCGCACGACAGGCTAAGGAGGATGAGTTCACTAACCTCAAGCAAGGTAATATGCCTGTATCAGATTATGCTCTTCAGTACTATTCTTTTCTCAGATATGTACCTCACATTGCCGCAAGTACTCAAGCCAAGATGAGAAACTTCATGAAATGCTTGAGGCCTGAACTGTATGAGAGGGTGGTCACTTATGGCCCTGCTTGTTTTGATGATGCACTTTCAAGGGCTGAGTTAGCCGAGCTGGGAGTTGGTGCATATCCGGATGTCGTGCCACCTCCAGCACCCCCTCAGAGATCCACTTCTGACAATTTGAAACCAAGGGGTGATCAATTCAAGCCAAGGGGGAACACTTCAGCGTCGAGATTCAGTGGTAAGAAGCCCGAGAATCGATGGAAAGGAAGCCGTAGGAATGATGCCCCATCTGGAAGAGGGCAGTCTCAGGGAGACAGGTTCGGGAAGGTCCAGTGCACTCTTTGTGGGCAACCACATTTGACGAGAGACTGTGTAGGATGTTATGTTTGTGGCGACAAAGGCCACTTTGCTCGGCAGTGTCCCAACAGGGGAAGACAACAGAACTCTACGGGGAGGCCTGCGGACAGAGCAGTGCAGCACAGGCCACCGTTTGTGCCGAGGCAGCATGGAGGTCATCCTATGGGGCCACCTCAGGGGCAGGTTTATGCATTGATGAGGGAACAGGCTACAGCAGCTCCGGAGGAAGTGATAGCGGGTACGTGTCTTTTATTTACGCACCCTGCTTTTATATTGATCGACACAGGTGCGTCACACTCTTTCGTGTCGACAAGTTTTGTGGAAAGGCACCACATATGCACTTCTCTGTCGTCCACGCCTCTTGTAGTCTTGACACCCACTGGAAGAAGTTTGATTGCTGATCGGATTGTTTATGATGGCCTCATTTATTTTGAGGATAACGAGCTAAGGTCAGATTTGATTGTTCTGGGAATTATGACTTTGACTGCATTATGGGCATTGATGTTCTGAACAGGTATCAGGCAGTTGTGAACTGCAGGCAGAGGACTGTCCGATTCATATCTGATATGGGAGTCCAGTGGACATTCTATAGGGATGGTTCCCGTTCAAAGATTCCATTGATATCCGCTGTCAAGATGGCACAGTTATTGGAACGAGGCCATACAGGATATCTCGTCTATGCTGTTGATGTTTCTGAAAAGAGAGAAGAGTTAAAGGTCGAAGATGTGCCCGTAGTGGCGGAGTTTCCTGATGTCTTTCCGGAATAGATTCCTAGATTCCCACCGACGAGAGAGGTCGAGTTTGGGATTGAGTTACTACCAGGGACGTCTGCCATTTCTCGTGCCCCATATAGGATGGCACCAGCGGAGCCAAGGGAGTTAAAGATTCAGTTGCAAGAACTCCTTGACAAAGGCTATATACGCCCTAGCGTATCGCCCTGGGGTGCACCAGTTTTATTTGTCAAAAAGAAGGATTGTTCGATGCGGCTGTGCATCGATTACAGACAACTGAACAAAGCCACATGTCCATTGAAGCGAGGTTATTCTATGTCGCCTATATGTGAAGCAAGGGGTGGGAGTGCCGCATGTCGCATTTGAGCAAGGTGCATTAAAATACACTACCGTAACAATGACTAGGGATCGGCTATTCGATTGGCGATGGTTCTTGCCGCCGGATATATTGATAGCGATGTCTCATTCCGCTATATTGATTGACGATGGTTCTTGCCGCTGGATATATTGATAGCGATGTTTCAATCCGCTATATTGATTGGCGATGGTTCATTCCGCCAGATGTATTGATTGGCAATGATTCATGCCGCCAGGTATATCGAGCGATGGTTCATGCCACTATATTATAGGCGATGGTTATTCCGCCAGGTATGTGTATAGCGATGTCTCTTTCCGCTATGTTATTGGCGATGGATCATGCCGCCGGACATGTGTTTAGCGATGGTGTATTCCGCTGATCCCATGGCGATGGTTCTTGCCGCCGACTATATATATAGCAACGTCTCATTCCGCTATTCTGTTGATGGTGAGTATATAAATTTGTGTATTGGTATGAAATCATATTTTGTGGAATATTTATGTTGAGAGCAGGGACAATTTAAAGGATCAAGTGTGGATCAACTGTGTACAGTAAGTGTTATTACATCTTATTGTTTTAAGAATGTATATTCATTGTGATTATGGATATCATATGTATGACCGTAGTGGCGATGAGATTATGGATGCCAGTGTTAGCAATGAGTATTGATATATTGCTATTGTGTTAGAAATAAATATTGTTGTACCGCTATTGTGTTAGCGATGAATATTAATGATATGTTGATTGCAGATAGTAGTAAATGTTGTGTTATACAAACCATATCATTATTTCTTGGACACATGAGCTGTAGGCTCAAGGGAATATTGGAATGATCCATGGGAATGAGGAATTGAGGTAAACCATTTCGTTTGGTTTAACATGTTTAATATATGTGGATCGTGAATTATCTCAATTGATTTATATGGTTTATGATAATCAATTTAAATATGAGGAAGAATTGAGAATGAAATTAAAATGACATATAATATTGATAGGTTCATTGATTTTTGTGGCAGAGACGAGATAACAGTGGGGTAATGATGATCAAATTAAATGATATTGGTTTATGAAAACTTGATTGTTTTGTATATTGTGAGACTAATGACTTATTAATTATGTTGAGTTAAATATAACCATGTTGGAATAAGATTAATGAGTATGCCATGGGATGACGTGGGGTCACTAAGAATGTCATATGTGGACATGTGATCATTGTGAACGCCACGAGTTGACGGGGAACTATCGTGAATGTCATGGATAAGTATGAAATTGCAATGTTATTCTCCGATGTGTAATGCCGGTGATGATAAATAATCACGTGATGATTAATGACGAGTTAGACACGATATGGCAAACAAAATAATAATGTCATTAGGAGAATACTTGTGATATACTAACATTCATGATTAAATGATTTATTGTGTTTTGACATTGAATTAGTAACTGAAAGGAATGTAAATGATTACGTATGCATGTAGTAATTACTAATGGATGTCCTAGTAATTGCTTGACAACAGATATTGATTAGCTGATGGTATACGACCAGACTGATGCATGAAGTCATGAATACTTACTACACTGTGACCTGTTGTCCATTCATGAAATGGTACTCTATTGAATAAATAATTGAAGAGAATTACGTCGTTGAGGGAATTAATGTTCGATGATGGAAACATTATGAATATCAAAATGCGTAAATGACAAGGTACGTGGTTATGTTATGAGTATTTGAGAAATACTAATGAGTTTATTTTGTACTTGTCCCATAACAGATGATAGTTGGTTGATGTAATGTGGAAAGGTTGATACTTAAGAGTATGTGAGTACTGTGATGAGCAATACTATGATGCCAATGTGCGTATAATCGTGACGTAAGAATATTCGTGGTAGACCATTCTTTATGAATTGATATTGATGATCTGTGGCTGTTGGTGCGTATAATGTGGATATATGTATGTGAGAATTAATAATGGGTTTCCTAGTAATTACTTTGCACCAGATAGTAGCCAGGAGGTAATATATGAGAGTTGATGCGTAAAGGCTCAGGGGTACCGCTACTTCATACGGACGATGGTGGTAATGTTGGTATAAGTTGCATACATTTGCAACAACACAGGTATGAAGTTATTTATACGATGAAGGTTGGTGTATTGTCATACATTCTTTTATACACACGATATGCATGGATTGCATGATTTAGCAATTTTATGATGTGTACTATGATGAAAGTAAACTGTGACGGATTTAGATCTTGTGCAAGGAAACTGTATCGAGGCCAGTACACAGATACTGAAGTATGACAAGAAGTGCTTGATTGATAAACACTGTAAGTGTTGGCTTTATGAACTGTTAGCAATTTTCTTGATAAGTTAATTATGGGAATGAGCTTTTGGAATGTAAACAAAAAAATTGAACAGGGCAAGTATGATGTTAACCTCGTATTGATTTACATGAATAGAGGAATTCATATGTTAGCTTATTAAATGCTAATGTTGGGATAGAGTAAAGTGAGGTGATTTGCAGTCTTACCATTGTTGACGTAATGGGGCTCATGTGTGAGTCGTGATGATTCGGATGACTGTTGTCCTACAGATGATCAAGTCACTATCTTGAGCAGGATACTGGTACGTAAATTTTATTGTTGGCTTTTATGGTAAGAATGCAATTAAATTTCGAGGACGAAATTTTAGTAGTTGGGGAGAATTGTGATGTCCGGGATAATTAATAATTATTTATTTGAATTTAATTATGATATTTTTATGATATCTCGGGATTTAATTTTTGGGTATCGGATTTTGGAGCGTAGTCGGGATAAATAATTCCGGGTTGAATTTATAATGTAAAGTAGAATCAGTGGGATTCTTAATAATAATGTTATTATCATTTGAGTTTGAGATTTAATTGGAATTTTAATCAAGGGATGAGATGATAATTATATGGTGTTTATTTAATCTAGGGTTGGATTAAAAGACACACACATACACCACTTTTCACACAATAAAATCGGCTACCCTCTCCTTCCCCAAACCCCAAACCCGTCGCCCCTTCTCTCCCGCCGGTAGGGCTCGGTTTTGGCCATGGAATTCGATTTATTTTGCCATGAAATTATTGGGTATGAAGTTTCCTAACATCCTACACCTTTTACCTCTCTTGTATTCGATTTTTTGGTTGAGTTTTGTGGGTTTTGTGTTCGAAAATTTGAGATGTAAATGTTAGAAATTTGTGGTTGTGTTGGGGGCAAAATTATTGCTTGTTTTGGGGCTAATGAATTTCGAAATTATTGCTTGTTTTGTGGCTGCCCTATATTTCGAAAATATGGCTATTTTTGAGGCTTGTAAAAGATGTTTTTATGATGTTTGATAAAATGCTAATGGTGTTCTAGTGTTGGTTAAAAGCCTTACTAATGGTGTGGTGAATAGCTAACATTTATGGCTCATAATTTGAGAGTATTCTAATTGGATTTAAACATTTGTTTTGAAGGATGAAGATTGTTTTATTGTTGTATGTGGATATATGTTGTGATTTGTGGTTAGATGAAGTATTGTCAATGAAGAATGATAACTTGAATTGGTATAGCGGGTTAAGGTGGTTATGTGACTCACTTTAATGAATGGTTGATTGTTGAGAATAAATTGTTAAATTATGTCTTGGCTTAGTATTATTGTTGGTTAAAAGATGAAGACTAAAATCATGAATGGAAGGTGTTTGTTAATATGCTTAAATGTGATCCAAGTGTGGGTCTAAGCCTTGTTGTAGGTGGTGAAAAGAATTAACTTCTATGGCTTGTAACCATGGTAATAGTGTTGGTGGGAATTGGACTATAGTGCGAGATGTGTTATCTTTGGAAGTATGTGTAGTGTGTAAATAAATGGGTTAGATACATGCTAGTATGTGTTAACATGGAATAGAGTTTATGGTGATGTATATGCTTGAATGTGTATCATGACATGTATTGTTGACTTATGTCACTTTATTGAATTACTACTCTTAGTAGTGAGTTCTAAATCAAGAATTAGGGAACCAATGCATCTTTAATTTGTTTAGAGTTGAATTTAAAGCAATAAAGGATCTTATGTTATGATTAAGGGAATTTGATATAAATTATGGAATATCTTATAAACATGGATTCTTCCTTTCATGTCTTGGTTTGAATCACCTCGGTGTGGGTTTGAATGTTTGGAACATGTTAATTGGCTTAATTGGATTGTTTTAGTTAGACACTAGTTGGATGTTATTATGCATGCACCCTTGCACTTCCTTTCCCTCTGTTGGACTGGTGTGTCTAGTGAACTGCTATGTGAGTTGGGCGTGATCTTGCACGTATGGGTGTGTGTATCCTGCATCATGTGTGTGATGTAGCGGATGATGGGAGAAAATGGGATTTTGCATCACCAATGAAATATCATGATTCATGTGAAGATGTGTGCATCAAAGTATTGATTATGATTTGATTCATAATATAGAGTTATTGATTTGTGATATGGAAATGAAAGTAAGAACTAATGATGGATATTCATTGCTTGGATTATGAGCTAATATTGAATTGATATTCGATATAGACTCTACAGGAGACTTCGGGCGTTGATGATAGCTTGTTCATGTTGTCTACTATAAGGTACGTGGTGACGTACGAGCAGGTATACCTAGTATCTATACATTCATATACACTTGTACTTTGATTTTGATGTTTCAGGTTAAGTGTTTGACTTTAATAATTGAATTTAATATACGAAGTATGGTGGACATGTGGAGGTACGTGATCCGATTATACTAGTTGAGTATTGATGCCTTGGGCATGAGCGATATGAGAAAGTGTCGAGAATGAGATAGTGGGATAACCAGGTGTACATTGATGTTGAATTATTTATGTTGAGCATAAATAATATATTGTTGTTGTATTGAATTCATAGTGTCGTTGAGTATCACGCTTTCAATGATAATACTAAACTTGACATTATGAATGTGCGTGAGTTTGAAACAGGAACAGTGTGTGGAAGCTATACAAACTCGGAATTGTACAGGGAGTATATTTTATGAGTTTTGAATAATCTAAACTGCTGCATTATGATTTTGTATATCGATTTGTGATTGAATTTTGAGTTGAAGTATGCTCACCCTGTGTGGGGACTGTTTCTGTTGAAACAGGTACAACAGGTACGATGCTGCCTTGGAGTACTAGGCTCGAACCTTGTTGGATGATGCTTCCAGAAGCATAGTATGAGATTGAGCCGATATACGAGGTTGAGCTGTTGGTATATATATTAATTATGCATCAGGATGAGTATCCGTTATTCGTTGCTCTTCTGTGAGCACTTGTATCTGTATATGGACTGTATAATTGTGTTGAAACCCACTTTTGTTGTCTTATTAGTGTGGTGTCTTCCCTGGCTGGGAATTTACTTAGTGTTTCTGTATTCTGCTTAGTATTGTGTTGTCCCTGGTCGGGAGTTATTTTGGTCATGTGATTATTTTGGGATAGCTCAATTTATGGGGGGACTCTGCCCAAATTTTTATAAAAGTCCACAATATAAAAGTGGTGTAATGGGGATGGTAATGGGCGAAATCTTTGAGTCTATTTGTTGGTAGAGATGATCATATAATGTTGAACATTATTTATGTCATGGGATTATGGGAAACATGAAATGATTCTTTTTAAAGAATGGAAAAAGAAAATGAAAAATTTATACATATACGATATCATAAATGAACTAATGACGTGTTTAGGTGTTGGGGTCTTACATTAGTGGTATCAGAGAAGTGGTTAGCTCTTTGGGGCTGTCGAGGGCCTGAAACATGCTGATAGGAATGGGTAGCACATATTTATGCATAATAGTAGTTAGTGTTGCGTGACACGACTGTTTTGCTTATGTGTGTTTATGATATGTGATCATAGTGGAACAATTATATGTCATGGCATCTATGGAATCATAATATAACCTGTTGATTATGATTGTGAGTCGTGGCACAGGAACAACCAAATGGAGCATTTTGAAATGCATTGGAATACATGAAGTACCTTGTACTCATAGTTTATGCATTTACTCGTTATAATCATATTGTGGTGAATATGGATTATTATATGCTCATGATTTGTGATTGTTCCTGTAGGAACACTATGACACGAAGGGCTAAGGCCAGGGTTGAAAGACACGAAACGGTAACCTGCATTTTATATACATCATGGATTATACATTGTGGTTGCATGTGTATATTGGAGTGATAATTTTAATGCCTTACCACCAAATGTTGAAGCGAGGGGTGGGAGTGCCGCATGTCGCATTTGAGCGAAGTGCATTAAAATACACTCATGATGATGTATATTGGATATAGTATATGCATTGTATTGCAGGTATGGATGGAATGCTTGGTGAATATCCCATGAGTCATTGTTATGGATGAGTGATGATTTTAAATGCTTGCCGCTATATGTTTGTTTTGTGCCGCTAAAATGTGAAGCGAGGGGTGGGAGCGCCGCATGTCACATTGAAGCGTGGTTATCATATGAGGCGAGGAAAGAATATTTGCCACTAAAATGTGAGGCGAGGGGTGGGAGCGCCGCATGTCCATTGAAGCGAGGTTATTCTATGCCGCCTATATGTGAAGCAAGGGGTGGGAGTGCCGCATGTCGCATTTGAGCGAGGTGCATTAAAATACACTACCGTAACAATGACTAGGGATCGGCTATTCGATTGGCGATGGTTCTTGCCGCCGGATATATTGATAGCGATGTCTCATTCCGCTATATTGATTGGCGATGGTTCCTGCCGCCGGATATATTGATAGCGATGTTTCAATCCGCTATATTGATTGGCGATGGTTCATTCCGCCAGATGTATTGATTGGCGATGATTCATGCCGCCAGGTATATCGAGCGATGGTTCATGCCACTATATTATAGGCGATGGTTATTCCGCCAGGTATGTGTATAGCGATGTCTCTTTCCGCTATGTTATTGGCGATGGCTCATGCCGCCGGACATGTGTTTAGCGATGGTGTATTCCGCTGATCCCATGGCGATGGTTCTTGCCGCCGACTATATATATAGCAACGTCTCATTCCGCTATTCTGTTGATGGTGAGTATATCAATTTGTGTATTGGTGTGAAATCATATTTTGTGGAATATTTATGTTGAGAGCAGGGACAATTTAAAGGATCAAGTGTGGATCAACTGTGTACAGTAAGTGTTATTACATCTTATTGTTTTAAGAATGTATATTCATTGTGATTATGGATATCATATGTATGACCGTAGTGGCGATGAGATTATGGATGCCAGTGTTAGCAATGAGTATTGATATATTGCTATTGTGTTAGAAATAAATATTGTTGTACCGCTATTGTGTTAGCGATGAATATTAATGATATGTTGATTGCAGATAGTAGTAAATGTTGTGTTATACAAACCATATCATTATTTCTTGGACACATGAGCTGTAGGCTCAAGGGAATATTGGAATGATCCATGGGAATGAGGAATTGAGGTAAACCATTTCGTTTGGTTTAACATGTTTAATATATGTGGATCGTGAATTATCTCAATTGATTTATATGGTTTATGATAATCAATTTAAATATGAGGAAGAATTGAGAATGAAATTAAAATGACATATAATATTGATAGGTTCATTGATTTTTGTGGCAGAGACGAGATAACAGTGGGGTAATGATGATCAAATTAAATGATATTGGTTTATGAAAACTTGATTGTTTTGTATATTGTGAGACTAATGACTTATTAATTATGTTGAGTTAAATATAACCATGTTGGAATAAGATTAATGAGTATGCCATGGGATGACGTGGGGTCACTAAGAATGTCATATGTGGACATGTGATCATTGTGAACGCCACGAGTTGACGGGGAACTATCGTGAATGTCATGGATAAGTATGAAATTGCAATGTTATTCTCCGATGTGTAATGCCGGTGATGATAAATAATCACATGATGATTAATGACGAGTTAGACACGATATGGCAAACAAAATAATAATGTCATTAGGAGAATACTTGTGATATACTAACATTCATGATTAAATGATTTATTGTGTTTTGACATTGAATTAGTAACTGAAAGGAATGTAAATGATTACGTATGCATGTAGTAATTACTAATGGATGTCCTAGTAATTGCTTGACAACAGATATTGATTAGCTGATGGTATACGACCAGACTGATGCATGAAGTCATGAATACTTACTACACTGTGACCTGTTTGTCCATTCATGAAATGGTACTCTATTGAATAAATAATTGAAGAGAATTACGTCGTTGAGGGAATTAATGTTCGATGATGGAAACATTATGAATATCAAAATGCGTAAATGACAAGGTACGTGGTTATGTTATGAGTATTTGAGAAATACTAATGAGTTTATTTTGTACTTGTCCCATAACAGATGATAGTTGGTTGATGTAATGTGGAAAGGTTGATACTTAAGAGTATGTGAGTACTGTGATGAGCAATACTATGATGCCAATGTGCGTATAATCGTGACGTAAGAATATTCGTGGTAGACCATTCTTTATGAATTGATATTGATGATCTGTGGCTGTTGGTGCGTATAATGTGGATATATGTATGTGAGAATTAATAATGGGTTTCCTAGTAATTACTTTGCACCAGATAGTAGCCAGGAGGTAATATATGAGATGTTGATGCGTAAAGGCTCAGGAGTACCGCTACTTCATACGGACGATGGTGGTAATGTTGGTATAAGTTGCATACATTTGCAACAACACAGGTATGAAGTTATTTATACGATGAAGGTTGGTGTATTGTCATACATTCTTTTATACACACGATATGCATGGATTGCATGATTTAACAATTTTATGATGTGTACTATGATGAAATAAACTGTGACGGATTTAGATCTTGTGCAAGGAAACTGTATCGAGGCCAGTACACAGATACTGAAGTATGACAAGAAGTGCTTGATTGATAAACACTGTAACTGTTGGCTTTATGAACTGTTAGCAATTTTCTTGATAAGTTAATTATGGGAATGAGCTTTTGGAATGTAAACAAAAAAATTGAACAGGGCAAGTATGATGTTAACCTCGTATTGATTTACATGAATATAGGAATTCATATGTTAGCTTATTAAATGCTAATGTTGGGATAGAGTAAAGTGAGGTGATTTGCAGTCTTACCATTGTTGACGTAATGAGGCTCATGTGTGAGTCGTATGATTCAGGATGACTGTTGTCCTACAGATGATCAAGTCACTATCTTGAGCAGGATACTGGTACGTAAATTTTATTGTTGGCTTTTATGGTAAGAATGCAATTAAATTTCGAGGACGAAATTTTAGTAGTTGGGGAGAATTGTGATGTCCGGGATAATTAATAATTATTTATTTGGATTTAATTATGATATTTTTATGATATCTCGGGATTTAATTTTTGGGTATCGGATTTTGGAGCGTAGTCGGGATAAATAATTCCGGGTTGAATTTATAATGTAAACTAGAGTCAATGGGATTCTTAATAATAATGTTATTATCATTTGAGTTTGAGATTTAATTGGAATTTTAATCAAGGGATGAGATGATAATTAGATGGTGTTTATTTAATCTAGGGTTGGATTAAAAGACACACACATACACCACTTTTCACACAATAAAATCGGCTACCCTCTCCTTCCCCAAACCCCAAACCCGTCGCCCCTTCTCTCCCGCCGGTAGGGCTCGGTTTTGGCCATGTAATTCGATTTATTTTGCCATGAAATTGTTGGGTATGAAGTTTCCTAACATCCTACACCTTTTACCTCTCTTGTATTCGATTTTTTGGTTGAGTTTTGTGGGTTTTGTGTTCGAAAATTTGAGATGTAAATGTTTGAAATTTGTGGTTGTGTTGGGGGCGAAATTATTGCTTGTTTTGGGGCTAATGATTTTCAAAATTATTGCTTGTTTTGTGGCTGCCCTATATTTCGAAAATATGGCTATTTTTAGGCTTGTAAAAGATGCTTTTATGATGTTTGATAAAATGCTTGAATGGTGTTCTAGTGTTGGTTAAAAGCCTTACTAATGGTGTGGTGAATAGCTAACATTTATGGCTCATAATTTGAGAGTATTCTAATTGGATTTAAACATTTGTTTTGAAGGATGAAGATTGTTTATTGTTGTATGTGGATATATGTTGTGATTTGTGGTTAGATGAAGTATTGTCAATGAAGAATGATAACTTGAATTGGTATAGCGGGTTAAGGTGGTTATGTGACTCACTTTAATGAATGGTTGATTGTTGAGAATAAATTGTTAAATTATGTCTTGGCTTAGTATTATTGTTGGTTAAAAGATGAAGACTAAAATCATGCATGGAAGGTGTTTGTTAATATGCTTAAATGTGATCCAAGTGTGGGTCTAAGCCTTGTTGTAGGTGGTGAAAAGAATTAACTTCTATGGCTTGTAACCATGGTAATAGTGTTGGTGGGAGTTGGACTATAGTGCGAGATGTGTTATCTTTGGAAGTATGTGTAGTGTGTAAATAAATGGGTTAGATACATGCTAGTATGTGTTAACATGGAATAGAGTTTATGGTGATGTATATGCTTGAATGTGTATCATGACATGTATTGTTGACTTATGTCACTTTATTGAATTACTACTCTTAGTAGTGAGTTCTAAATCAAAAATTATGGAACCAATGCATCTTTAATTTGTTTAGAGTTGAATTTAAAGCAATAAAGGATCTTATGTTATGATTAAGGGAATTTGATATAAATTATGGAATATCTTATAAACATGGATTCTTCCTTTCATGTCTTGGTTTGAATCACCTCGGTGTGGGTTTGAATGTTTGGAACATGTTAATTGGCTTAATTGGATTGTTTTAGTTAGACACTAGTTGGATGTTATTATGCATACACCCTTGCACTTCCTTTCCCTCTGTTGGACTAGTGTGTCTAGTGAACTGCTATGTGAGTTGGGCGTGATCTTGCTTGTATGGGTGTGTGTATCCTGCATCATGTGTGTGATGTAGCGGATGATGGGAGAAAATGGGATTTTGCATCACCAATGAAATATCATGATTCATGTGAAGATGTGTGAATCAAAGTATTGATTATGATTTGATTCATAATATAGAGTTATTGATTTGTGATATGGAAATGAAAGTAAGAACTAATGATGGATATTCATTGCTTGGATTATGAGCTAATATTGAATTGATATTCGATATAGACTCTACAGGAGACTTCGGGCGTTGATGATAGCTTGTTCATGTTGTCTACTATAAGGTATGTAGTGACGTACGAGCAGGTATACCTAGTATCTATACATTCATATACACTTGTACTTTGATTTTGATGTTTCAGGTTAAGTGTTTTTTAATAATTGAATTTAATATACGAAGTATGGTGGACACGTGGAGGTACGTGATCCGATTATACTAGTTGAGTATTGATGCCTTGGGCATGAGCAATATGAGAAAGTGTCGAGAATTAGATAGTGGGATAACCAGGTGTACATTGATGTTGAATTATTTATGTTGAGCATAAATAATATATTGTTGTTGTATTGAATTCATAGTGTCGTTGAGTATCACGCTTTCAATGATAATACTAAACTTGACATTATGAATGTGTGTGAGTTTGAAACAGGAACAGTGTGTGGAAGCTATACAAACTCGGAATTGTACAGGGAGTATATTTTATGAGTTTTGAATAATCTAAACTGCTGCATTATGATTTTGTATATCGATTTGTGATTGAATTTTGAGTTGAAGTATGCTCACCCTGTGTGGGGATTGTTTCTGTTGAAACAGGTACAACAGGTACGATGCTGCCTTGGAGTACTAGGCTCGAACCTTGTTGGATGATGCTTCCAGAAGCATAGTATGAGATTAAGCCGATACACGAGGTTGAGTTGTTGGTATATATATTAATTATGCATCAGGATGAGTATCCGTTATTCGTTGCTCTTCTGTGAGCACTTGTATCTGTATATGGACTGTATAAGGGTGTTGAAACCCACTTTTGTTGTCTTATTAGTGTGGTGTCTTCCCTGGCTAGGAATTTACTTAGTGTTTCTGTATTCTGCTTAGTATTGTGTTGTCCCTGGTCGGGAATTATTTTGGTCATGTGATTATTTTGGGATAGCTCAATCTATGGGGGGACTCTGCCCAAATTTTTATAAATGTCCACAATATAAAAGTGGTGTAATGGGGATGGTAATGGGCGAAATCTTTGAGTCTATTTGTTGGTAGAGATGATCATATAATGTTGAACATTATTTATGTCATGGGATTATGGGAAACATGAAATGATTCTTTTTAAAGAATGGAAAAAGAAAATGAAAAATTTATACATATACGACGTCATAAATGAACTAATGACGAGTTTAGGTGTTGGGGTCTTACATGAAACGTCGTTTGACTACGGCACCTGTATTGGTAATTCCTTCTGAGAATAAGAGGTTTGCTTTGTACACGGACGCATCATTGCAGGGTTTGGGCTGTGTATTGATGCAGGAGAAGCACGTGGTGGCTTATGCTTCGAGGCAGTTGAAGCCTCATGAGACCAGATTCCCAGTTCATGATCTGGAACTGGCGGCCATCATTTTCGCCTTGAAGATTTGGCGGCATTATCTCTATGGTACTTCGTTTACCATCTATACGGACCATAAGAGTTTGAAGTTCTTATTCACCCAAGCGGAACTGAATATGAGGCAAAGAAGATGGATGGATTTACTCAATGATTATGACTGTGAGATTGAGTACCATCCTGGTAAAGAAAATTTGATAGCAGACGCCTTAAGTCGGAAAGTGAAGAGTACTGCTGAGGACGCTATGTGTTTATCAGCTATGATGACTTCTTATTGCCATCTAGGCTATGATTTCGATGTGGACACGTCGACAATGCGAGTGTCGACCTTATTGGCTGAGCCAGACATATTTGAGGCTATCAGGAAAGCCCAGAGATCGGATGATGAGGTTCAGAGATGGTCATCGATAGTACTTCGAGGATAGCCATCAAAGTTTAGAGTGGCTGAGGATGGTTCTCTGAGACTCGGTGACCGATGGATAGTTCCATGTACACCGGAGTTGCGTAGAGGAATCTTGGAGCGAGCTCACGGGAGCCGGTTAAGTGTTCACCCAGGAGGGAGAAAAATGTATAAGGACCTAAGTGGTCAATTATGGTGGAGACGCATGAAGCGTGATGTGATTGCTTTTGTTAAAAGATGTTTGATCTGCCAACAGGTAAAGCCAGAAAGACAGAGGCCTGGTGGCGTGCTGAAGAGCTTGGAAGTACCTAAGTGGAAGTGGGAGCACATATCTATGGACTTAGTGACCCACTTGCCAAGGACGGCCTCTGGATTTGATGCAATCTGGGTGATCGTGGATAGGCTGACGAAGGTGGCTCATTTAATCCCTTACTGTATGACTTTTTCATACATAAAGATGGCCCAATTATATGTACGGGATGTAGTGAGGTTGCATGGAGTTCCAGTGTGATGCCCCGAAATTAATTATATGCAATCTTGGCTTTAATGATGGTTATATATATTGGTAATTGGTTTATGTGATGGGTAATGAAGTATTAACATGATTTAATTGTATCGATTGTCAATTATGAGGAAAGCATGATTTAGTAGAAGTTTTATGCATTTTTGTAAATGCTTTTAAAATACCAAGTTGGGGTATTTTATGCATCATGTTAATTGGTGGGGTACAATTTTAATTTACTTATAACCTTTCCCCCTTTACCCAACTCACTTTACCTTTCCCTCTAAATCCCCAAATCCACTCTCAAAACCCTACCCATTCCCCATTTTCGAAATCCTCCAAGGAAGGAGAAGGAAAGTTCCACAAAACTTATGTTTGTGTGATTTTTGTCAAGATTTGGACTCTTCAAGAGGTATGGAACCCTTCCTTAAGTTTTTATGATGTTTGGATTTGAAATGGGGTGATTTTGAAGTGATTTATGTGGGTTTGTTTTGGGTATATGTTGTTTATGGTTGGGGTATGATTTTTGAAGTGTTTTATGTGGGTTTTAGTGAGTTTTGATGATGTTGAGGTTGTAGGAAAGTTTGGGTTTGAATGGTGTGGGGTGAAGCTTTGAAAATGTACAAAAAATGGTGAGAAATCGCGCACCAACAGGTGGCGATCAATCGCCCTGAATCAGGCGATCGATCGCCGAAGGCCAGTAGCTTTTTACCCGAGAGGCGATCGATCGCCTCAAATGAAGCAATCGATCGCCGCAAGGCAAAATGTGAGGCGATCGATCGCCTCAAGTAGCGATCGATCGCCACTGTTTAAAAAGTGGAAAATGATGATTTTTGTTGAATTTTTGGTATTTGGCTATTGTTTAACTTCTAATATCAATTTGTATGGTTATGTAGAACCATCCCAGGTACCCATAACTTCACGGAGATAAAGTTCTACAACTTCTCCATTTTTGGAATTAAGGTACGTAAGAAGCGTACGGGCATCGGACGGTAACACACTCCTAATCTATGACTATGCATTGATTGCATAATTATTTATGATGTCTATGATGATGATTATGATTATTAAGTTTATGATGATGATGTTATGATGAATGAAGATGATATGACGTTTACGATGACGATTATGATAAGATGATGATGTCTATATGACGATGATGTTTATAAGATGATGATGTTTATAAGATGACGATGTCTATGATATGATGATGATGATGTATGTTTAACTATGTTATTAAGAATGGTTGAATGTCCGGTGATTATTATGGGCAAGCGAGGAAGGTACTTGCCGCTCACATAACTAGCGAGGGGATACATCAGCTATCAAGGCGTAGCGAGGGGTATCACAATTCCGCTTTATGTCGAGCGAGGGGGGCCAATTGTGCCGCTGTCATAATAGAACCAGGATAGTCTCATTTCTAATTAACATTGTTGATTACGAGCATATAAGTGAAGTACGATTTTGATCATTTATGTCAAGAACTAATGATTACATGCATGATTATGAAACAGGGACAACCAAAGAGGGTTAATACGATTAACCAGGAAGTATATGTTACCAATTACTTTCATGCATTTATTTATATGCAATTACCTTATGATGTTAAGTAACGATGTATATGCTCATGATGGGTTGTTCCTGTAGGTACACTTTTGGACTAAAGGACTAAGGGCCGGGTTGAGGCAGTGAGCTTTGAGGAGCATGAAAGAAGTTAGGATACAGGATTTTTGGATAGTCTATACTCTAGGAGTAGTATAATTCTATCGCCTTAACATTCATTTTTAGAATGTAATTAATTAAGTTTGAAATTTCATTTTTGGCCTGTAATCTTATTAGCTCAAAGCTACAACCGGTGCCCTAAGAGGTTATAAATGCATGTTTAGTCCCTAATATATTATTAAGATGATGTTAAGGTAGGAAGACCCTACATTAGTGGTATCAGAGCAGTGGTTAGATAACCCGGAAATGCGTGAAGGGTAGCCTTAGCAATAAGTTAGCTAGGTGCTCACTTTTAAACATGTTTGATGTATAAGTTGCATATGAAGTATATGATGTTACACTAACATGTTTTATTTCTCTAACGATGTATTATATGAACTGCTTTTGGGTATTGTTGGTAACCCTTGTCTTGCAGTATGGCAGCAAATGTAGAAGTGGGTGATGCTGTGAGTGTTAATGCAAGTGCTGGACGTACAAATCCCCTACCTCCGCCAGCTTTTGGCGAAGAACCGTCTGAACAACAGTTGTTGCCTGGGGAACTGAGCTTGACTCAATTTCTTGCATACCGACCTCCGACATTTGAAGGAACTGAGACAGGGGAACAGGCATAGGAGTTGTTGGAAAGAATAGAGCAAATATTTGTGGCAGCTCCTTGTGCTAAGACAGCCTGGATCAGACTAGCGGAGTTCCAATTAGCCAAGAAGGCGTTGATGTGGTGGAAGACCACAGTAGTAGAGCAAGAGGCTCAAGGTCATGAGATTAATTGGAAGCTGTTCAGAACTCGGTTTCTGACCCGCTATTTCTCAGCTGCTGCACGACAGGCCAAGGAAGATGAATTGACTAACCTCAAGCAAGGTAATATGCCTGTATCAGATTATGCTCTCCAGTACTGTTCCTTGCTCAGATATGTACCTCACATTGCTGCAAGCACTCAAGCAAAGATGAGGAACTTCATGAAGGGCTTGAGGCCTGAGCTGTATGACAGGGTGATCACTTATGGCCCTTCTTGCTTTGACGACGCACTTTCTAGGGCTGAGCTAGCCGAACTGGGAGTTGGTGCATACCCTGACGCTGTGCCACCTCCAGCACCCCCTCAGAAATCCACTTCTGATAATTTGAGGCCGAGGGGTGATCAGTGCTTCGAGATTCAGTGGTAAGAGGCCCGAGAATCATTGGAAAGGAAACCGTAAGAATGACACCCCATCAGGAAGAGGACAGTCTCAGGGAGGCAGATTTGGGATGGTCCAGTGCTCTCTTTGTGGGCAACCACATATGACGAAAGATTGCGTAGGATGTTATGTTTGTGGCGAAAATTGTCACTTTGCTCGGCAGTGTCCCAACAGGGGAAGGCAACAGAACTCTGCAGGGAGGCTTACGGACAGAGCAGCACAGCACGGGCCACCTATTGCACCGAGACAGTATGGAGGTCAGCCCATGGGGCCACCTTAGGGGCAAGTCTATGCATTGACGAGGGAGCAAGCTACAGCAGCTCCGAAGGAGGTTATAGCGGGTACGTGTCTTTTATTTACGCACCCTGCTTTTATATTGATCGACACAGGTGCATCACACTCTTTCGTGTCGACAAGTTTTGTGGAAAGGCACCACATATGCACTTCTCCATCGCCCACGCCTCTTATAGTCTCGACCCCCGCTGGAAGAAGTATGATTACTGATCAGATTGTCTATGATGGCCTCATTTATTTTGAGGATAACGAGCTAAGGTCAGATTTGATTGTCCTGGGGATGTCGGACTTTGACTACATTATAGGCATTGACGTTCTGAATAGGTATCAGGCAGTTGTGAACTGCAGGTAAAGGACTGTCCAATTCAGGTCTGATATGGGGGTCCAGTGGACATTCTTTGGGGATGGTTCTCGTTCTAAGATCCTGTTGATATCTGCTGTCAAGATGGCACAGTTGTTGGAACGGGGCCATACAGGATATCTCATCTATGCAGTTGATGTTACTGAGAAGAGGGAAGAATTAAAAGTTGAAGATGTGCCCGTAGTGGGGGAGTATCCTGATGTCTTTCCGGAAGAGATTCCCGGATTCCCACCGATGAGAGAGGTCGAGTTTGGGATTGAGTTACTACCGGGGACGTCTGCCATTTCTCGTGCCCAATATAGGATGGCAACAGCGGAGCTAAGGGAGTTAAAGATTCAGCTGCAAGAGCTCCTTGATAAGGGCTATATACGCCCCAGCGTATCGCCTTGGGGTGCGCCAGTTTTGTTTGTTAAGAAGAAAGATGGTTCGATGCGACTGTGCATCGATTACAGACAACTGAACAAAGCCATAGTGAAGAATAAGTATCCACTTCCGAGGATCGATGATTTGTTTGATCAGTTACAAGGTACGATGCTCTACAGTAAGATCGATCTGAGGTCGGGGTACCATCAGATTCGAGTAAGAGAAGATGATGTTCAGAAGACAGCCTTCAGGACTAGATATGGGCACTATCAATTCCTAGGCATGCCTTTTGGAGTGACGAATGCCCCAGCTGTTTTTATGAGCCTGATGAACAAGGTGTTCCAACCGTATTTGGATCAGTTTGTCATTGTTTTCATTGACGATATACTCATTTACTCCCGGACCGAAGAAGATCATGTAAGGCACTTGAGGACAGTACTTCAGATCCTTAGGGATCATCAGTTGTATGCAAAGCTCAGCAAGTGCGAGTTCTGGTTGAGCAGTGTAGTGTTCTTGGGTCATGTTGTATCTAGCAGCGGGATATCTGTAGCCCCCCAGGAAGGTTGAAGCTGTGATGGAGTGGGCTGCACCCACTTCTGTACCCGAGATACGGAGCTTCCTTGGCTTAGCAGGTTATTACCGACGTTTTGTTGAGGGATTTTCTAAGATCGCTAAGCCGCTGACACAGCTGACTCAGAAAGGAGTCTCATTCTTTTGGTTCGAAGCTTGTGAGGAAAGCTTCCAAGAATTGAAGCGTCGTTTGACGACAGCGCCAGTGTTGATGATTCCTTCTGAGAATAAGAGGTTTGCCTTGTACACAGATGCATCATTGCAGGGTTTGGGCTGTGTATTGATGCAGGAGAAGCACTTGGTGGCTTATGCTTCGAGGCAATTGAAGCCTCATGAGACCAGATACCCAGTTCATGATCTGGAACTGGCGGCCATCATTTTCGCCTTGAAGATTTGGCGGCATTATCTCTATGGTACTTCGTTTACCATCTATACGGACCATAAGAGTTTGAAGTTCTTATTCACCCAAGCGGAACTGAATATGAGGCAAAGAAGATGGATGGATTTACTCAAGGATTATGACTGTGAGATTGAGTACCATCCTGGTAAAGCAAATTTGATAGCAGACGCCTTAAGTCGGAAAGTGAAGAGTACTGCTGAGGATGCTATGTGTTTGTCGGCTTTGATGATTTCGTACTGCCATCTGGGCTATGATTTTGTTGTGGACACGTCGCCGGTGCGAGTGTCAACCTTGTTGGCTGAGCCAGACATATTTGAAGCTATCAGGAAAACCCAGAGGTCGGATGATGATGTTCAAAGATGGTCATCGATAGTACTTCAAGGGCAGCCATCAATGTTCAGAGTGGCAGAAGATGATTCCTTGATACTGGGCAACCGATGGGTAGTCCCAGATACACCAGAGTTGCGTAGCGGAATATTGGAGCGAGCTCATAGTAGTCAGTTCAGTATCCACCCAGGAGGAAGGAAGATGTACAAGGACCTATGCGGTCAATTCTGGTGGAGACGCATGAAGCGTGATGTGATCACTTTTGTTAAAAGATGTTTGAGCTGCCAGCAGGTAAAGGCAGAGAGGCAGAGGCCTGGTGGCGAGCTGAAGAGCTTAGAGGTACCCCCAATGGAAGTGGGAACACATATCTATGGACTTCGTGACCCACTTGCCAAGGACGGCCTCTGGATTTGATGCGATCTGGGTGATCGTGGATAGGCTAACGAAGGTAGCTCACTTCATCCCCTACTGTATGACTTTCACATGCCTAAAGATGGCCCAATTATATGTACGGGATGTAGTGAGGTTGCTTGGGGTTCTAGTCTCGATTGTGTCTGACAGAGACCCAAGGTTTACTTCACATTTCTGGGAGGGTCTCCAGGCAGATTTGGGCACAGAAGTGAGACTTAGTACAGCTTATCATCCTCAGACAGATGGCCAGACAGAGCGTACCATTCAGACGCTCGAAGACATGTTGAGGGCATGTGTTTTGGAGTTTGATACTCCATGGCAGGATGCAGTGCCATTGGTGGAGTTCTCCTATAATAACAGTTACCAGGCGAGCATTCAAATGGCTCCTTTTGAAGCTCTTTACGGACGACGATGTAGGTCACCGCTGTATTGGGAGGACTTGACTAGTAAAGCGGTCGGAGGACCGGATATGATTAAAGATATGGAAGAAAAGATTAAGATGATACGCCAAAAGATGAAAGTGGCTCAGGATAGGCAAGCAGCCTATGCCAATAAGCGACGGCGACCGCTGGAATTCCAAGTAGGAGACAAGGTCTTCTTGAAAATCTCACCCTTCAGGGGTGTGGTCCGTTTTGGTATGCGAGGGAAGTTATCTCCGAGGTATGTTGGGCCGTATGAGGTATTACAGGGTATCGGTACTTTGGCCTACCGTTTGGCTCTACCGCCGTCTCTATCTGGTATTCATGACGTCTTTCACATCTCTATGTTACGGAAGTATGAGCCAGATCCGTCTCATGTATTACAGCCTACTGAAGTGCAGTTGGACTCAGATGTATCCTACGTTGAACGACCGGTCAGAATTCTGGATCGAGAGGATCGCAGATTGCGAAGCAAGATTATACCGATGGTCAAAGTGCAGTGGGATCGTCGGGGTGTCGAGGAGGCTACGTGGGAGACGGAACGGCATATGATGCAGCATTACCCGGAACTATTTTCTGGTATGATTTATGTTTAGTTTCATTTTGGGTAAGTGCATGCGATTCGAGGACGAAATCTTATAAGTAGGGGAGTAATGTGATGCCCCGAAATTAATTATATGCAATCTTGGCTTTAATGATGGTTATATCATGAATTATATTGGTAATTGGTTTATGTGATGGGTAATGAAGTATTAACATTATTTAATTGTATCGATTGTCAATTATGAGGAAAGCATGATTTAGTAGAAGTTTTATGCATTTTTGTAAATGCTTTTAAAATACCATGTTGGGGTATTTTATGCATCATGTTAATTGGTGGGGTACAATTTTAATTTACTTATAACCTTTCCCCCTTTACCCAACTCACTTTACCTTTCCCTCTAAATCCCCAAATCCACTCTCAAAACCCTACCCATTCCCCATTTTCGAAATCCTCCAAGGAAGGAGAAGGAAAGTTCCACAAACTTGTGTTTGTGTGATTTTTGTCAAGATTTGGACTCTTCAAGACGTATGGTACCCTTCCTTAAGTTTTTATGATGTTTGGATTTGAAATGGGGTGATTTTGAAGTGATTTATGTGGGTTTGTTTCGGGTATATGTTGTTTATGGTTGGGGTATGATTTTTGAAGTGTTTTATGTGGGTTTTAGTGAGTTTTGATTATGTTGAGGTTGTAGGAAAGTTTGGGTTTGAATGGTGTGGGGTGAAGCTTTGAAAATGTACAAAAAATGGTGAGAAATCGCGCACCAACAGGTGGCGATCGATCGCCCTGAATCAGGCGATCGATCGCCGAAGGCCAGTAGCTTTTTACGCGAGAGGCGATCGATCGCCTCAAATGAAGCGATCGATCGCCGCAAGGCAAAAAGTGAGGCGATCGATCGCCTCAAGTAGCGATCGATCGCCACTGTTTAAAAAGTGGAAAATGATGATTTTTGTTGAATTTTTGGTATTTGGCTATTGTTTAACTTCTAATATCAATTTGTATGGTTATGTAGAGCCATCCCAGGTACCCACAACTTCACGGAGATAAATTTCTACAACTTCTCCATTTTTGGAATTAAGGTACGTAAGAAGCGTACGGGCATCGGACGGTAACACACTCCTAATCTATGACTATGGATTGATTGCATAATTATTTATGATGTCTATGATGATGATTATGATAAGTAAGTTTATGATGATGATGTTATGATGAATGAAGATGATATGACGTTTACGATGACGATTATGATAAGATGATGATGTCTATATGACGATGATGTTTATAAGATGATGATGTTTATAAGATGACGATGTCTATGATATGATGATGATGATGTATGTTTAACTATGTTATTAAGAATGGTTGAATGTCCGGTGATTATTATGGGCAAGCGAGGAAGGTACTTGCCGCTCACATAACTAGCGAGGGGATACATCCGCTATCAAGGCGTAGCGAGGGGTATCATATTCCGCTAAGCGAGGAGATACATCCGTTATCAAGGCGTAGCGAGGGGTATCACAATTCCGCTTTATGTCGAGCGAGTGGGCCAATTGTGCCGCTGTCATAATAGAACCAGGATAGTCCCATTTCTAATTAACATTGTTGATTACGAGCATATAAGTGAAGTACGATTTTGATCATTTATGTCAAGAACTAATGATTACATGCATGATTATGAAACAGGGACAACCAAAGAGGGTTAATACGATTAACCAGGAAGTATATGTTACCAATTACTTTCATGCATTTATTTATATGCCATTACCTTATGATGTTAAGTAACGATGTATATGCTCATGATGGGTTGTTTCTGTAGGTACACTTTTGGACTAAAGGACTAAGGGCCGGGTTGAGGCAGTGAGCTTTGAGGAGCATGAAAGAAGTTAGGATACAGGATTTTTGGATAGTCTATACTCTAAGAGTAGTATAATTCTATCGCCTTAACATTCATTTTGAGAATGTAATTAATTAAGTTTGAAATTTCATTTTTGGCCTGTAATCTTATTAGCTCAAAGCTACAACCGGTGCCCTAAGATGTTATAAATGCATGTTTAGTCCCTAATATATTATTAAGATGATGTTAAGGTAGGAAGACCCTACATCCAGTCTCGATTGTGTCTGACAGGGACCCAAGGTTTACTTCTCATTTCTGGGAGGGTCTCCAGACAGCTTTGGGCACAGAAGTGAGACTGAGTACAGCTTATCACCCTCAGACAGATGGCCAGACCGAGCGTACCATTCAGACGCTCAAAGACATGTTGAGGGCATGTGTTTTGGAGTTTGATACTCCATGGCAGGATGCAGTGCCATTGGTGGAGTTCTCCTATAATAACAGCTATCAGGCGAGCATTCAAATGGCCCCTTTTGAAGCTCTTTACGGACGACGATGTAGGTCACCGCTGTATTGGGAGGACTTGACTAGTAAAGCGGTCGGAGGACCGGATATGATTAAGGATATGGAAGAAAAGATTAAGATGATACGCCAAAAGATGAAAGCGGCTCAGGATAGGCAAGCAGCCTATGCCAATAAGCGACGGCGACCGCTAGAATTCCAAGTAGGAGACAAGGTATTCTTGAAAATCTCACCCTTCAGGGCTGTAGTTCGTTTTGGTATGCGGGGGAAGTTATCCCCGAGGTATGTTGGTCCATATGAAGTATTGCAGCGTATCGGTACTTTGGCCTACCGTTTGGCTCTACCGCCGTCTCTATCTGGTATTCATGATGTCTTTCATATCTCTATGTTGCGGAAGTATGAGCCAGATCCATCTCATGTATTACAGCCTACTGAAGTGCAGTTGGACTCAGATGTATCCTACGTAGAACGACCGGTCAGAATTCTGGATCGTGAGGATCGCAGATTACGAAGCAAGGTTATACCGATGGTCAAAGTTCAGTGGGATCGTAGGGGTGTCAAGGAGGCTACGTGGGAGACTGAACGACATATGGTGCAGCATTACCCGGAACTATTTTCTGGTATGATTTATGTTTAGTTTCTTTTTGGGTAAGTGCATGCGATTTCGAGGACGAAATCTTATAAGTAGGGGAGTATTGTGATGTCCCCGAAATGATTAATTGTTTAAGGCATTAATTATGTTTATATGATGAATTATGTGGATAATTGATTTATGTGTTAAGATTAATTATCATGTTGAAATGCTTAGTCACATGGTAGGCGTGACCGGGGGTCGCATTTCAGGGTACGGGTTATGCATGTTGGGTAATGAAGTGTTAACATGATTTATTTGTTTTCGATGTTGATTATGAGGAAGGTATGATTTTAGTGGAAGTTTAATGCATTTTGTAAATACTTTTAAAATACCATGTTAGGGTATTTTATACATCATGTTAATTGATGGGGTACTATTTTATTAACCTTTATAACCCTTTCCCCACTTTACCCAACTCACTTTACCCTCTCCACTTAAAATCCCCAAATCACTCTCAAACCCTACCCTTTACCCCCATTTTCGAAATTCTTCAAAGGAGGAAGGAGGAAGCTCCACAAAACTTTTGTTTGTGTGATCTTTGTTAAGATTTGGAGTCTTCAAGAGGTATGGAACCCTTCCTAAAGTTTTTATGATGTTTGGTTTTGAAATGGGGTGATTTTGAAGTGATTTATGTGGGTTTGTTTTGGGTATGTGTTGTATGTTGTTGGGGTATGATTTTTGAAGTGTTTTATGTGGGTTTTAGTGAGTTTTGATGATGTTGATGTTGTAGGAAAGTTTGGGTTTGAAAGGTATAAGTTGGAGCTTGAAAAATGCTAAAGAATGGTGAAAAATCGCGCACCAGCAGGTGGCGGTCGATCGCCCTGTATGAGGCGATCGATCGCCGAAGGCCAGTAGCAAAAATCGCTACAGGCGATCGATCGCCGCGAGGCAAAAAGTGAGGCGATCGATCGCCTCAAGTAGCGATCGATCGCCACTGTTTAAAACATGGAAAATGATGATTTTTATTACAGTTTTGGTATTTGGCTATTGTTTAGCTTCTAATATTGATTTGTATGGTTGTGTAGAACCATCTCAGGTACCCACAACATCAAGGAGATAAAGTTCTCCAACTTCTCCACTTTTGTAATTAAGGTACGTAAGAAACGTACGGGCATCGGACGGTAAACCATACTTCTATACTATGATTATGCAATGATTGCACAAGTATTTATGATGTTTATGATGATGATTATGATAAGTAAGTTATGATGATGATGTTATGATAAACGAAGATGATATGACGTTTACGATGACGATTATGATAAGATGATGATATATATAAGATGATGATGCTTATAATATGATGATGTTTACAAGATGATGATGTTTATATGATGTTTATATAATGATACAATGTTATGATATGGTAAGATGACATACGATAGGGTAAGATGCTCACATGGTAAGATGCCATACGATGTTATGATATGGTAAGATGCCATACGAAAGGGTAAGATACCCACATGGTAAGATGCCATACGATGTTTATGATATGGTAAGATGCCATGCGATATGGTAAGATGCCCATTGTCATACGATGTTTATGATATGGTAAGATGACACACGATAGGGTAAGATGCCCATATGGTAAGATGTCATACGATGTTTATGATATGGTAAGATGCCATACGATAGGGTAAGATGCCCATATGGTAAGATGTCATACGATGTTTATGATATGGTAAGATGCCATACGATAGGGTAAGATGCTCATATGCATGAATGTGTATCAGGGACAACAAAAAAGGGAAGTCAACGAATAACCAGCAAGTTTACTTAACTAAGATTTCATGCATTTACTGTTATGTTCGTTTATGATGATAAGTAAGGATGAGTATGCTCATGATGTGTTGTTCCTGTAGGTACGCTTTTGGATTGAAAGTTTAAGGGTCGGGTTGAGGCAGTGAGCTATGAGAAGCATGAAAGAAGATAGGATACAGGATTTTTGGATAGTCTCTACTCTAGGAGTAGTATAATTCTATCGCTTTAACATTCATTATTGAGAATGTAATTAATTAAGTTTTGAAATTTCATTTTTGGCATGTAATCGTATTGGCTCAAAGCTACAACCGGAACCCTAAGGTGTCATTAATGCATGTTTAGTCCATAATATGTTATTAATATGATGTTAAGGTAGGAAGACCCTACAGATTTTATCGCGATCGATCACGCCCACCCGCTGCCAAACAGAACATTCTTGCGATCGATCGCGAGTTTCAGCGATTGATCGCCAAACCCCTCGCGATCGATCGCTGAGACTTAGCGATCGATCGCCAACACTGTGCATCTTCAAAAAAGTTCCAGAATCTCGTCGCGATCTATCGGCGCCAAGCCACGAGCAATCGCGACCTGCGATTCGAGCTTCAATGGTGTTTTTCACACCCAAACTCAAGACCAACACCCCTTACACCTTCAACACCTCACTCCATTTAAAACCTATAAAAACATCAAAGACACTACTTTGAATATTTAACCAAAAATCCCCAAATTCCAAACCCTAACACAAATCTTAACCAAAGTCCACAGTACCATAATCAAAACGAAGGTAAAGACGTGGGGAAGAATACTACCAACTTTTCTTCGAGAAATCCAGCTCGCTAGACGAGCCTCCAATGATTTTTCATCATGGGAGAAAAAAGGGAAGGGTTGGGGATGGGGGGAAGAAACAAGAGAGAGAGAGAGAGAGATAGAGAGAAAAGGAGGAAAAATGATTGAAGACCGAGTCCATCTAGTATATATAGTACCAAGACTCCAAAATTCCAAGTCCTTCACAAATACATCACGACTCAATAAAAATCATATGTGTTCAATAATTATCTCTCAATCTCAATTTCCAATACTAGCCCCCAACTCAAAGTACCCCAAACTCCAGATCCCACCAAAAATGCAATTCCAAGGTTTATCACCACGATGAGAATACAATCACAATCCTTGGATCCAACGACTCGATACCGGATTTAAAATCCTCGGGAGTTCCAATACCGCAATTAATTCATAATTGCCACCATATTAATCCATTAAGGATTAATACTACACCGGAATTTAGACCTATAATTCCGGCGTTATATTTATCCCCCAGTAATAAAATTTCATCCTCGAAATTTGCATATGCATACTCCACGTACTGCCAAGACCACACAAGCCAATCCGGATCTACATCGTCCAATCATGAACATATCATGAACGACACACCAACCGCGAGGACACCGACCTCGTAACAAAACCTGTAATGGATTAAATCTCCTAAACCGTCACAATCTCAAAAGAACGCCAGCATCCCCGATGCTAACCACCCAAAAGCAGTCAGTCAACCCTAACTGCTAAACAAACAAATCATTCGTGATTCCAACATAGATATCGTCTCAATGATATCTCTACGACTTAGCCCACGATGTTAAACGTACATCATTACCAAGGAAATCGCCCGTACACTACAGTGTACGCACACTAAACCCGGCTTCCGCTCTCCAAATCCATCTCCATCAATGGAGTAGTTGCACTACTTTGCAGCTCGGATCGGGCAACTCATAGCCACCGAATCAACACAAAACACATCTCCACAGATATCAACATCTGTGTGTTCCAAGAAATCACATTTTGGTCCAAACACACTATCGAGACTCCACAAGGTCTCAAGTTCTCATAGAGAACATGCAAGAAAATCAATTGCATCCTCACCATACGTGTCAACAACGACACCCTACAGATTGAATCCCGGCCATCCCTCGGTTATCCTAGGATTAAACAATCTTAACACAGGGATGCTATCAAATCACCCAGTAAAGAACTATAATGATCCGAAATACGACAATCCCTCCTCTGAGGAAGTCAACCGGACCTCACGATCATTCTTCAGAATACATCGTGCCATTGAGATTACAAATCTCAAGGTGCCACAATCTCTCACCAAAGATTCATCCATCCAAGCATACTAATCCGATGCTCGACAAGTACCAAAATGGTGGCATTTGCATACACACACCGGTATACATGTCTAAGCACCAACACCACATGCATACACAATGTACTCGGCTTGGGCATCTCCAAACATACCCATAAGCCCAAATACAACTGTCAATCCCCAGTTATTCTCACCCCTCGGAGAATATTGATTGACGAACCAATAACTAATGGTGTGATCCCAACATCAACACCACACAAACCGACTCATCGAATCTTCCAAAGATTCCAATAAGTATATGAATACCGCCTTCCTCACAAGGAAAGTGTCATGAACCCATGATCCTCCAACCTCGAACCACCGTTCGGAAAACCTGGATATATTTTACCAAAATATATCTTGGAACCAATAAATACACAACTGGTTCAGAATGTGCATCAATGCCACTATTTACCAATTCGAAATCCGTATACACAACGTATACGCATCTAACGATGCTCTGTACTAATACCATAGTACGCATTTCGATCATCTTCCTAGAGATGTCTCCTCGTACGTCTCACCGAAAATAAAAAGTCATTACCCAGTCCAACACCAGTAATGCTTACCATGGCCGATTCACAATCAACCCTCGACCAACATCAATTGCCTCCATGATAGTATGTTCCAAATTTCTCTAAGAGATACAATCAATATAGTAATGTCGCCCCACTAACTATATCCCATAATTCTAATCGTGTCCCCCATTGCATTCCATATGCAAGGATTCTCAACCAGAGCTAACAACGACTTGTTGACACTCACGTTGGTACTCCAAACAAAGTTGAGATGTCCCACTACAAGTCCCTCAAAATAATTAACAGATAAACGTTCTTGTGAGGTATTCCTTGCTCAAACCTCATGCCACATAGTGACTACAAGAGTCCACTATAAACCCACATCGTATCATCATATGATTCACCAAACTTGATTCCAACGAGCAATATAATGGCTACAACAAGCTCACTATAATACTGCAACAATACCTGGCTAGCAGATCGCTGCCTCCTTAGGTTTACACCAAACCTATCAGCGTATCGTACGTTCCACCCCAATACCATAACGTACGATAAATTAGAGGAGTGGGTCATCACCCAATATTTCTCTAATACCAATGTACAACGGACATTCCAGTGTCCTTACTCAAACACAATGTGCTCCAAATCCATTAGGATTTATTCCACACCTTCATGTGTGGGTGTGACCATGTCCACCACATGTCACATTGGTACATGTAAGTAGTTTCCTCAATAACTACTCCTACCAACAATCACTTGGCCAAAGCCATCCCAACGAGTATACCCAAAGGTACCGCTACTCGTAAAATATTTACTTCAAATATGTGTTGTTGTACACCTCCTGTACAGCGCATCCATTTATTCATCGATCAAACCTGCTCGGCAAAATGGTCTCGCCAACCGGTGAGGCAGACACCACCTGGTGCCCACCATCGCACTCAAACCATACGACTAAATACATACATCTAACTGTATTTTTCATCGTAACGACGACATCTCCACATAGAACATCCTCTATGTCATCGTCATCCTGTGACGGTACATGCCAACACATGACATCCACAATATCATCGTCAACCTATGACGGTGCATGTCAATACATGACATCCACAATAACATCGTCAACTTGTGACGGTACATGTTAGCACTGACCTCCACAACATCATCGTCAGCCCGTGATGGTATATGTCAGTACATGACATCCACAATAACATCGTCAACTTGTGATGGTACATGTCAACACATGGCATCCACAATATTTCTAACAAAATAGTAATCTACAATAACTCATCGCTAATAAGATAGTGGCATACATGTACCCATTGCCCAATAGCGGTATGCAATCAGCATCTATCGCTCGAAGGTGGCACAATCCCGAGCTATGAAATCAGTGGTATAAACCCTCGCTATATAATCAGGGGCATAAATCATCGCTATAGAATCAGCGGCATAAACCATCGCTATATAATCAGCACCATGAACCCTCGCTATAGAATCAACGGAATAGACCCTCGCTATAGAATCAGAGGCATAGATCATCGCTATAGAGTCAGCGGAATAAATCATCGTTATAGTTAATCGGCATTATGAACCATCGCCATAGAATCAACAGAATGTACCATCGCTACATATATATTCGGCGGCATGAACCATCGCCAATATACTAGCGGAATGAACCATCGCTATATAATATCCGACGGCATGAACCATCGCCATAGAAGTAGCGGAATGAACCATCGCTATATATACCCGGTGGCATGAACCATCGCCATAGATGTAGCGGAATGAACCATCGCTATATACTCGGCGGCATGAACCATCGCCATAGAAGTAGAGGAATGAACCATCGCTAGATATACCCAGCGGCATGAACCAGCGCCATAGAAGTAGCGGAATGAACCATCGCTATATATACCCAGCGGCATGAACCATCGCCATAAGACTAGCGTCATGATATCTATATAGCTGCAAATATCCCTCTTTTCTACCTCGCTTCGATATACCAGCGGCATAATATCCCTAGCTTAAGCGGCAAATATTCTCCATCGCTATCATATGACAGCGGAAAACTCACCGCTTCGCCATATTAGCGGTATAAAATCGCTCGCTATAAGCGGCAAATATTCTTCATTGCAATGGTATGACAGCGGCATTAATACCCCTCGCTTCGACATACCAGCGGCAATTAATATCCCTCGCTATAATATGATAGCGGCGTGTTCTTTGCTTTGACATATTAGAGGCAATATTTTTTCATCGCTACGGTATGACAGAGGCAAGTATCATTGCTCCGACATGACAGCGGCATCATCGCTTCGACGTGACAGCGGCATGTACCATCGCTTCGACATGACAGCGGCATCATCGCTTCGACATGTCGGCGGTAATATCAAGAATGTATCACTTTGTTCCGCAGGCTCAAGAGGTACTCCCATGAACGTGCCACTTTGCCCCGTACGCTCAAGAGGTGACCCCCGTACATGTGCACTTTGCCCATTGGACTCGAGAGTTGATCCCCATTCCACACAGTCTCATCCATATCCCATATGACCCTGCAACCACTATGTTTAACAACAACATATTCCAATTATGAACACATATCATAAACGCACATAAGCAATATAGTTGTGTCACACAACAATAACTACCATCATGCAATACTATGCGCTTCCCATTTCTATCAACATGTTCCTAGGCCCTCAACAGCCCTAAAGAGCAAACCACTGCTCTGATACCAGTAATGTAAGGACCCCTAGCCCTTAATCCGCTATTAGTGTATTAACCCATGTATTAAGTACATACAATCATGTAATCAGGGGGAAACCACAAGCAACCATAACATAAAGTATCAACAATAAAATTTCTTACATTATTCCATATAATGTTCAAATCCCACATTCCACTCAACCCTTAAGTATGCATCTTATAATACACTAACATATTCTCAATTCATTAGAAATTTCCTTAATTTATTGTGCTCATATACATATACAGTAGTGCTCATAACATGAATGAAAAGAGAAAGGCCCTTGCCTTTTTATACAACCCATATACATATACAGTAGTGCTCACATGCGAGCATCAATGAATGTATGTGTATCTAATGTATAAAATATTGTGCTCAATACCGTCACTGGTACTTCAGTCCTGGAAGCACCTCCAATCCATAGCTCGATCTCAACTCCGGAGCTATCGTTGTACCTGTTCCACCTGCTCCAACAGAGACAGCTCCCACAGGGTGAGCATACCAATACCATCGATCCAATAAACACAATATCACAGTTCATAATTTACAGAATGTAAATGCCATGAATTTTAAAAGATACTCCCTAGATGGTATCATCCTCATCCGGGATCCCCTGTGTTGTTCATGTTCTCAAAATAACCAAAACCATCAAATTCCCAAAAGCTAGTTAATCATCTCATTGATTAACTAAATTCATTCCTTCCATGCCAGTTTCATTGTCAAATATGATTAAATCATATACAAATGACTATAGATATCACATATATCTAACCAATGATTCCATATTTCTATTTCATCGCTCGCTCCACAATAGCGGCATTTTAACAACACGCACGCTCAAAGCAGCGGCGTCATAACCGATGTTCGCTCGGCAGCGACAACATCCCAACCATTGCTCACTCAAAAGCGACACCTTATAATTCCTAATGTATATCCATTTTTTGCAAATACCATATACCATGCATTTCACAGTTGCAATAATATAAAAGGCTATGCTCGTACGTTATACGTACCTTATAATTCTGTAGTTCGAGTCCAACCTTGCCTTAGTCCCGTAATCCGATGAATTATGTGATAAACATAATTAATAACTCCCAATTAATTATAAGCACGCAACCACCTGCCCAAGCACGTTCATAATCCTCAATTATATCGTCAATCCATGACGATTTACCATATTAAAAGACCACTCGAAGCATGCATACTACCCAAAATATTCCATTATATATGCTTAGTGATAGCCAAAAGTACAATCGAGTAGTCCATTTTTTAAAGTTCATCTCCAACCATTCCATTTTAAAAGTGTAGCATTCCCATTGGAATGTAGACATTGCCCCGAAAATTGGCTAATTAAACCTCGTTTCCAAAATCCCAACTTTTTGCCAAAGTTTGAAAAAAACACTTGACTTCGAGCCGCGATCGATCGCGCGCACCAACTGCCAAATAGAACATTCTCGCGATCGATTGCGAGTTTCAGCGATCGATCGCCAAACCCCTCACGATCGATCGTTCAGACTTAGCGATCGATCGCCAACACTGTGCATCTTCAAAAATTTCCAGAATCTCATCGCGATCGATCGGCGACAAGCCACGAGCGATTCGCGACCTGCGATTCGAGCTTCAATGGTGCTTTTCACACCCAAACTCAAGACCAACACCCCCTTACAACTTCAACACCTCACTTTATTTAAAACCTATAAAAACATCAAAGACACAACTTTGAATATTTAACCAAAAATCCCCAAATTCCAAACCCAACACAAATCTTAACCAAAATCCACAATACCATAATCAAAACAAAGGTGAAGAAGAGAGGAAGAAGATTACCAACTTTTCTTCGAGAAATCCGGCTCCCTAGACGAGCCTCCAATGATTTTTCATCATGGGAGAAAAGAGGGAAGGGTTGGGATTGGGGGAGAGAGAGAGAGAGAGAGAGAGAGAGAGAGAGAGAGAGAGAGAGAGAGAGAGAGAGAGAGAGAGGAAAAATGATTGAACATCGAGTCCATCTGATATATATAGTACCAAGACTCCAAAATCCCAAGTCCTTCACAAATACATCATGACTCAATAAAAATCATATGTGTTCAATAATTATCTCTCAATCTCAATTTCCAATAGTAGCCCCCAACTCAAAGTACCCCAAACTCCAGATCCCACCAAAAATGCAATTCCAAGGGTTATTACCACGATGATAATGCAATCTCAATCCTTGGATCCAACGACTCCAAAACCGGATTTAAAATCCTCGGGAGTCAATACCGCAATTAATTCATAAGTGCCACCATATTAATCCATTAAGGATTAATACTACACCGAAATTTACACCAATAATTCCCAGCATCACAATACTTCTTGGAGGTCCTCAACCCTTTTCTCATCCCCTCATTTTCTAAAGAGGCTTCTTGAGATCATTCAGGAGGAAGTTTCGGCACAATATCAAGTACCTGCATTTCAGAATTAAATTTTTTAAAAGGAGAATTTGGTAAAGTAGTAATAATGCATGAATTATCAGTCAAAACGTCTTTCATACCTCCTTCGTCAACCATTCGATCAGTAGTTACCCCTAATTCATGTTCAGTGACGATTGTTCTGATGATATGTGATGGATGCTAATAGTATAATCAGTAGTAGGAGGATGAATGGGATTATGAGTATTGAAGCTACCTCACCATTAAACTCCATAGTAAAAGCACCACCACTTACATCTATTATGCATTTAAAAGTTTCAAAAATGGCAGAATAGGGCTGCATTTATTATCATTTTCTATGTCAAGTACGTAGAAGTCAGCACGAGAGACCAATGTATCAACTTTCACTAGAACGTCCTCAAGTATTGCCCTAGGATGCACAGTAGACCTATTTGCTAATTGAATAGCAATTTCAGATTTTTTCAAAGGTCATAGTTCTAAAGATGCATAGATTGAATAAGGCATAACATTTATTGCTGCTCCTAAATCTAGCAGGGCCTTATCAATTCTATTATTTCCAATCATGCATGGGACAGTGAACATACATGGATCTGTGCATTTAGTAGGGATTTCCTCCTCCTCATCTTCAGAAAAAAAATCATCAAACATGTCCATTTCATCACAGTATTCGACCTTCGGTCCTTCTTCCACAGCACATGATTCTTCAAAATATTTGACATAACGCTCAGTTAGAGACATACCTTTTGGAGTTGCAGGATGTGCAAGCTCCTTTTCCTCTAGTGGCACATGTATCTTCTCTTCTAGCATGGGTGGCGTAAGTACCACCTTCCCCGGGGTTTCTACCTCTTCATTACTCCTTGAGGCGACTACAATGATGGTCTCTCTTGGGGTCTCTTGTTGCTCTCCTAGCCTCTTGATTGATGTTGCTATTTGCTTCATTTGAGTACACAAATTCTGAGTGCTAGCCCTGAATTTCTGTTGAAATTACAAAGTACTATCGTTAAGTTTTGAAACAAGATCCTCTAAAGACTCACCAAGGGTATGGTATTGAGGTTGTTGCGGCCATGGCGGGTATTGCAGTATGTATGGCGGTAGGTGCTTTGCATGTAGGGTGTGTTAGGAATCCAACATGCATAATACGCAGCGGAATAAAAAAAAATTGGATTCCAACCATGGACCTATACGGATGTTCAACCATGGACCTATACGGATGTTCATATCGGGTGTCGAGAATTATACCTTTGTAGTGTGTTTGACGCAGATTCCTCGAAGCAACACGTCCACGGGTCAAGAGCAAAGCTTTTGCAACTTTGCCTCTACGGTATCCACACGATCAAATCGATGAAGGGATGTTGAAAATATCAAGTTGCTAGACTTGATATTCAACAGAAAAGGAACGAGCCACCCAGCGAAGCGACGGCGGCTACCCTTTTTATTTTGCTAGGTTTTGTTAATTCTTACTTAACGTATGCCCTCTTTATAAAAACTAATGCAGGCATATATATATACGTATGTAAGGCGGCTAACATTATTAGGAATAGGGTTTTCAAAAAACTCTCTGGCCCATCCATTATCCCCTTCGTACGTGTATATTCAATTTTATATATATATATATATATTATATATAAAATCGGCCCATAATAATATAACATATTATTATTATATGATTAGGACTCTTCCTAATCAACTTAATTAATCCAATGAATTATATCTCCCTTTATCGATTAAATCTTTTGTGCTACCCGTTAGGATCTTGCAACATTGGCAGTGATATAAAATCTAATTTTATGTCACAAGCAAAGAGCGGTATCTAGCAACACATCAAGGCTACCCAAGTTGCAAGAATGTCATTGACTCGACATAACCTATGGCCTGTGATAATATTCACCATGTAACTTGATCCCTTAGTCCTATGTGTTTAGATTAAACACGAGTCATGGAATAGTCATACTCGTATAGTTCAATGTTTTATTTCCTGATCCCCAAGCAGACTAGAATAAACGAATAAGCTCGATATCACATATTGACTCATTCGAGCATGGCCATGCATTTTAGTCTTACTTGATCAAGGGCCCAAACACTTCTCCTGTTATATAGGATGGACAAATCCTATCTTGATCACTCAACATCCCTCTACATAATTCGTGGTGTATCCAATAATTGTCTTTATAGTTTACCCTGTTACAGGTGACGTTTGACAATATCAAGATACACGACTCCTTATGTTGGAATCTCTGGTGATCTCAAGTCGTAAGGATTACATACATTATTATCACTATGAGAATTCTTATGACATTCATATAACTATCTATGTAGCATTTTCATGGTGGATCTGTCCAGTACATTGTTCTCTAACATGTACCCATGTGTCGATTTGATATCTCATATCCATGAACAATTCATCAATCAATACATACTAGTCTCAATGCTTTATCATTATCATAATTCGTGATAATACTTGACTAGGGACAATCTTTAAGAATAATATAATATTATTCTAAGGACATTAACATATATATATATATATATATATATATTCATATTACACAGACATTTGAATAATATATAATAATGAATTGCCTTTAATAAAATCATATTACATTGTATGCCAAAATCAATCATCTAATGAGTTGTCTTAGGGCATATCCCAAGTAATCTCCCACTTGCACTAAGACCAATCAAACATGTCATGCTTCCATATTTTCACATCTCATCTTTCAAAGATTTCTCGAATGAAATGAAAGCACCAAAGTATGTGTTTGGATCGCTGGTGTGATCTGGGTTCCTTAGCCAATGCGATGGCTCCATTGTTGTCACAATAGAGTTCAATCGGATCTAGTATGCTAGGCATAACCCCAAGCTCAAATATGAACTTCTTGATCCAAACGGCTTCCTTTGCTGCATCTGAGGCAGCAATATACTCAACTTTAGTTGTAGAATCGGCTACTGTCTCTTGCTTTGAACTCTTCCAGCTCACAGCACCTTCATTTAGGCAAAACACATATCCTGATTGCGATCGGAAATCATCCTTGTCAGTTTGGAAGCTTGCATCAGTGTAACCTATTACATTGAGCTCGTCCTCACCTCCATAAATCAAGAATGTATCCTTAGTTCTTCTCAAGTACTTCAGGATATTCTTGACAGTGATCCACTGACATTCACTTGGATCAACTTGATATTTTCTCGTCAAGCTCAAAGCATACGAGACATCGGGACGAGTACATATCATGGAATACATGATAGATCCAATAGCTGATGCATATGGAATCTTACTCATGTGTTGTCTCTCATCTTGTGTTGAAGGACACTGATCCTTCGAGAGATGTATCACATGTGCCATAGGCACGAATCCTTTTTTTGATTCTTGCATGCTAAACCGTTTTAGCACTTTATCTATGTATGTACTTTGACTTAGGCCAAGTAATCTTCTTGATCTATCTCTGTAGATCTTGATACCTAACACGTAGGTGGCTTCACCCAAGTCTTTCATAGAAAAACAATTCCCTAGCCAAATCTTTACAAATTGCAAGGCTTCCAATGAGAAGTATGTCATCTACATACAACACTAGGAAGATAATTATGCTCCCACTGACCTTCTTGTAGACACAAGGTTCATCTACGTTCTTGATGAAACCAAACTCTTTGTTTGCATCATCAAAACGAAGATTCCAACTCCGAGAAGCTTGCTTCAATCCGTAAATGGATCGTTGTAGCTTGCATATCTTTCCAGCATCCTTTGGATCGACAAAACCCTCGGGTTGTGTCATGCACACATCCTCAAGTAAATTTTCATTAAGGAAAGTTGTTTGATATCCATCTGTCAGATTTCATAATCATGAAATGCAGCTATTACAAGTAAGATCCGAATGGATTTAACCATGACAACTGGCGAAAAAGTTTCATCTGTGATGACCAAGGATTATAGATGTTAATCCCGTAGTGTTAATAACCCCTAAAGTTGTTTTACGTAGCGATTTGGAGTTTAATCGCGGTGTTGGGCCTTCTGGGCTCATTTATTTGGGTAGTTGGGATTGTTAGATCCCGAGGTTGAGATTGTATTCTCATTACGGTGTAAAACCTAAGAGTTGGGTTGTTGAAGTGTTTCGGAATCTCGGGTGCTTTGTGTGGGCACCGGTATGAGGTTTTGGAGTTAGAGAGAGAGTTTTTGAAAACAGATGATTTTTAATGAATCATGATGTATTTGTGGGGCTATTAGTATTTCAGGGTATTTTTGCTATAAATACCAGTTGAAACCGAGATTTTAATTTTTGGAATCAATTTTCTCCTCCAGCCCATCACTCTCTCTCCCCCATTCTGCCATTCCCGATTTTTCCCTCGACCCCGCCGCTTCCAGCCGTGCGCCCGCCGCCGTCCGGCGCGTGCGACCCGCCATTGGATCCGTCTCTCCGAGGCGCAGCTTCCCACACCATCAATTTGAAGTTTGGCCGCGATTTGAGTTCGGATTTTACAGGAAAGCGCCGATCCCCAATTTCCAAGGTTCTTCGATTTCGACCGATTTACTTCCGATTTTCGATTGGGTAACCTCCCTTGCCCCTTTTTCGTCGTTATTGTGTAATTCCCTGCCATTTTTGTGTTCAATTAATTCGAATTCTTGCTGTTGGCGTGAAGATTTGGTTCGAATTTATGGTTGTGTGCGTGAGGGATGTTCGAATTTGGGGGTTTTGGCAGGGGTGTATTGATTCTTGTTATGGGTCGTTTATTACATGTTTTAGATGTATTATTGTTGCTTAATGGTTCGAATTTCATGCTGTTTGCGTGGGTTAGGGTTCGAATTTTTGGGGGTTTTGGCAGGGGGATGATGATTCTTGCTATTGATAGATTAATTCACATTTTAGATGAATCATGGTGCTTATTTGGGTTCGATTTGTGTTGTGAGGGTTCGAAATTTGTGGGGAGTTCTTGAACAATTTTCGATAATGTCTCATTCATTTTCCCTCCCTGCATGTACCCTTCCCCTGGTCTTTTAAATGGTTAATTGTCGTGTGTTGACAATATTTTGAGGGTTATGGGTGTGCTTGAGCATGGGTTGCATGTTCGTAAATAATTGTGAATTATTTATCGTGTTAGCACATCGTTCATCGGGGCATGGAACTCGAGCAAGGTTTGGCTCGGACTTCGGAGATTTAAGGTACGTGCGACGTACGAGCATTACTTTATATGAGAGCATTTGTGAAATGCATAATGTATTTTAATTGCATTGATGGTTGTGTGTATGGTTATATATATGTGTTGATATAGTTATGGAATGACCCAATCTTGACATCGCCGCCACAAGCGTGCGTGATACTAGAGTAGCATGACCTTATAAGATATATGGGGTACTGGGTTCATATGACTATTGTAGGGCATTTGAGATGCCTTAGAATGATCGTGGAATCATGTATTCATTATAAGACATGTGTGATGTCTAAGTATAATGGTGAATTGGTAAAATAAATGCTAGGCATTTGAGCTATCTGTGATTGGTAGCAAAGTTGAAAATCAGTATTAGATATTGAGATATCTATATTCGTATGTATAATGAATTTGGAATCATTAATTATTGATATTCGAGAACTACGCATGCAATGAGTTAAATCAATGTGTTGATTTATTGATTTTTGAGATTTGATGAGTTTGATGATTGTGAGAACAGGGACAGTACACGGAATCCCGGATGAGGACGTTGCCATCCAGGGAGTATCATTTAAAATTCATTAGTATTTACTTTTGTTGTAAATTATGAATTTCATTATTGTGATTAGTGGATTTTGTGTGTTGGTATGCTCACCCCGTTGGGGGCTGTCTCTGTTGGGGCAGGTGAACAGGTACATCGATGGCTTTGGAGTTGAGCTCGAGCTGTTGATTGGATGTACTCCCAGGATCGTGGTACCAGGGCTTGATGGAGCACGGTATCGTATAGAGTACTTATATATACCGAGGGGTATATACATATTTATGATGCTCGCATGTGAGCACGATTATACTTGTATATGGGTTGTATATAAAGGCATGAGCCTTTCTCTCTTTCATTATATGTTGCATGCAATTAAGGGTAGAATTGCTAATGATATGAGAGTCATTGGTGTATTATGTGGGTGTTGAAACCCACTTTTGTCGTCTTATGTGTGGTGTCTTCCCTGGCTGGGAATTTACTTTGTGTTCTGTATTCTTTTGAGTATTGTGTATTCCCTTGCCGGGAATTATATTATGTGATGTGTTTTTGTTTCGGGATAGCCCAATTTATGAGGAGACTCTGCCCAAATTTTTATAAAAGTCCACAATGTAAAAAGTGGTGTAAAGGGGATGGTAATGGGCGAACTCTATGAGTCTATTTGTTGTTAGGATGATGATCTCATAACGTGGCATATTAAAGAAAATTTTGTGATTGCCAATCAATGGTAAATCATCATCTGAGTTTCCCGATTGATTTTTATTGAAAGCATGTGCCACACATAGTGGTTAATACACTAATCAAGGGTTAAGGGCTTGGGGTCCTTACATTAGTGGTATCAGAGCCGTGGTTAGCTCTTTGGGGCTGTTAAGGGCCTAGGAAGTTATTGATAGCACATATTTATGCATGATGGCATTAATGTTGTATGACACAACTAGTTGTTTATGTGTTTTTATGATATGAAAAATGGTGCTGCTAATCATTGTGGTTGCAGGAATCGTGTAGAATGTGACGGGATGGCATTAATGGTGATGTCTGGCCCTTCATGTATTATGTGTTAAGGGATCTGATTTTGTAGGAAAATCAGGAAAGGTGAGACGTACGGGCTTCGGACGGTAAAACGTGTTACACCTTTGATTTTGTATATCGTGCAAAGTGAGCCCTTACATGTGATGATATATGTGAAATGATAGTGATATATATATTGTGATAATGGAATCAACTGTTGTGCTTGATTATTGTGGTAGAATTGATGAATGTTCCGGTAGCCTTTATCTCCGAGCGAGGGAGGTACTTGCCGCTGTCATGTCTAAGCGAGGTAACATGCCGTTGTCATTGTCGAAGCGAGGGGTCCTAAAATTCCGCTGTTGTATTGGGACCGGAACAGTCACAATTCTAGTGATTAATGTGAAATATTGTGGTTATAACTGGAACGTGATATCGATCATTATATTGTGAACTGTGGTATTAACCTGGATGCAGGTACATGGAGCTAGTGGAAGTTCCGGTAGTTGTTATATTCGAGCGAGGGAGGTACTTGCCACTGTCATATGAAGCGATGGTAATATGATATTTGCCGCTGTCATGTCTAAGCGAGGTAACATGCCGCTGTCATTGTCGAAGCGAGGGATATCATATGATGCCGCTATATGTCGAAGCGAGGGGTCCTAAAATTCCGCTGCTATAACAAGACCGGAACAACCACATTATCGATATTGATAGCGATGGTTCATTCCGCTATATTGATTGGCGATGGTTCTTGCCGCCGGATATATTGATAGCGATGGTTCATTCCGCTATATTGATTGGCGATGGTTCATTCCGCCATATGTATTGATAGCGATGGTTCATTCCGCTATATTGATTGGCGATGGTTCATTCCGCCATATGTATTGATAGCGATGGCTCATTCCGCTATATTGATTGGCGATGGTTCATTCCACCATATGTATTGATAGCGATGGTTCATTCCGCTATATTGATTGGCGATGGTTCATTCCGCCATATGTATTGATAGTGATGGCTCATTCCGCTATATTGATTGGCGATGGTTCATTCCGCCATATGTATTGATAGCGATGGTTCATTCCGCTATATTGATTGGCGATGGTTCTTGCCGCCGGATATATTGATAGCGATGTCTCATTCCGCTATTCTATTGGCGATGATTTATGCCGCATGTATATTGATAGCGATGCCTCATTACGCTATATTGATTGGCGATGACTTATGCCGCCGGGTGTTCATAGCGATGGTACATCCCGCTACACCTATGGCGATGGTTCATGCCGCCAGATGTCTATAGTGATGTTTTATGCCGCTGACTCTATGACGAGGGATTATGCCCCTGATTTTATAGCGACGGATTATGCCGCTATGTACATGACGCTGGATTACGCCACCTACGAGCGATGGGTGCTGATTGCGTACCACTGTTTGATGACGGAGACAGGTATGCCGCTATATTGTTAGCAATGAGGTATGGCATATTACTGTTTATTTAGCACTATTGTGGATATCATGTGTTGATTTACTTATGTTGTCATGTGTTTGACGATGAGATCATAGACGTCGTGTATCGACATATACCGTCACGAGTCGACGATATTATTTCAAAGTCATATGTTGACAGGTACCGTCACGGGATGACAATGACATAGTGAATGTTCTATGTAGACGTGTAGCGTCGTTTTGATGATTAATACATTTATGTTATGTATTTGGTTATATGGTTTGAGTACCTTTGGTGGGCACATGATAGTGTCTGGGTCACTAGTTGATGAGACCTTTTTGCCGAGCAGGTTTGCTCGGTGGAGTATTGGATGTGTTGTACCGGTAAATGTACCACATCATGTTATAGATGTAAACATTCGTCGAGCAATGATACCCTTGGGTATGCTCGTTGTTTTGGCTAGGGCCAAGTGATTGGTGGTAAGAGTAGTCATTGAGGAAACTACTCGCTTGTGTTGTGACGTAGGGTAGACATGGTTACACCCACCCTGAGGGTGTGGGATAAGTCTTAACGGATTTTGATTGCATCATAAGTGAGCAAGGACACCGGGTTGTCCATTATGCTTGGTATTTTAGAGATATGCTGGGCGATGACCCATTACTCTAACGGTTTGTACGGTATGCATTACCGAGATGGAACATATGGTTTGTTGGTGAGCTTGATGTGAGCCTATGGAGACAACGCTTTGCTAGCCAGATATTGGGGGAATGATATAGTGTGCTTGTTGGAGCCATGATATTGCACGTTGGAACCGAGTTTGGTGAATCGTATGATGATACGATGAAGACTTTTGGCAGGCTTTTGATTGTCCCTTTGTAGCATAATGTTTGAGGCATGTAACACCCCATGAGAACGTTTATGCGTCTTTCGTTTTGAGGGACTTGTCTGGGACAGCTCATAATGTTGGAGTACCAACAAGAGAGTCATCAAGTCGTCGTTGACTCGATCTGGGGAATCCGTGTACTTGGGATGCAATGGGTGTTATTGTGTAAGGACCCCATATACTTAACCCTTGATTAGTGTATTAATCATTATGTGTGGCACATGCTTTCAATAAAATCATTACTTTACCATTGAATGGTAATTACAAAATTTTCTTTAACATACAATGTTATAAGTTCATCATCCTAACAACAATGGACTCATAGAGTTCGCCCATTACCATCCCCATTACACCACTTTTTACATTGTGGACTTTTATAAAAAATTTGGGCAGAGTCTCCCCATAAATAGAGCTATCCCGAAATAAAAGCACAACACATAACATAATTCCCGGCCAGGGAAACATAATACTCATCAGAATACAGCAATATCAAGTAAATTCCCAGCCAGGGAAGACACCACACATATGACAACAAAAGTGGGTTTCAACACCCACAATACACGACTCTCATATCATTTAGCAATTCTACCTCTAATTGCATGCAACAAAGAATGAAAGAGAGAAAGGCTCATGCCTTTATATACAACCCATATACAAGTATGATCGTGCTCACATGCGAGCATCATGAATATGTATATAACCATCATGGGTATATAGGTACTTTATACGATACCGTGCTCCATCAAGCCCTGGTACCACGATCCTGGGAGTACATCCAATCAACAGCTCGAGCTCATCTCCAAAGCCATCGATGTACCTGTTCACCTGCCCCAACAGAGACAGCCCCCAACGGGGTGAGCATACCAATTCCACAATTTCATAATCATAATGACATAATACATAATTTACGAAAATGTAAATATTGTGGAACATATGTGATACTTCCTGGATGGTATCATCCTCATCATAGCGTACCCCTGTAATAACCCTGTTCTGAAAACAGATAAATCATCAAATCCTGAATATGCAGTTAATCATCACATTGGTTAACCCTAGCCAGTTTCAAATTAGCAACATTTCATAACATCTTTCTTTATCTAGCAATTATCATAATTCTAGATATCATATTGAGATTTCCTTAACTTCCGATACTAGTTAATCACTTCTCTGATTAACTACGTCTATGTTCCTATTTATTACCAATAGGGAATAAAATACAGATATCCTAGATATCTAATCAAATACCACATTTTCATTCCTTACTTCAAGGTAACGTCATACTATCGGTGTTTGCTCCGTAGCAACCACACCTCATCATTTGCTCGCTTCATAGCGGCACTAAGCATTCCACCATGTGAATCAACATAACGTAACCAAGTCCCGGTACCATCATAGTAAAGCATTTCATGTATTTTAGATCATGCATTATACTTGTAAAACATCATTTAAACTATGCTCGTACGCTAAACGTACCTTAAATCCTCGAAGTCCGAGCCAAACCTTGCTCAAGTTCCATGCCCCGAGGAATGATGTGCTAACACGATAAATAATTCACAATTATTTACGAACATGTAACCCATGCTCAAGCACATCCATAACCCTCAGAATATTGTCAACACACGACAATAATTCATTTAAAAGACCCGGGGCAGGGTACATGCAGGGAGGGAAATAAATGAGACAAAATCGAAAATTGTTCAAGAACACCCTACAAATTTTCGAACCCTTATCTCACAAAATCGAACCCAATTAAACATCATAATTCATCTAAAATGTGAATTAAGCTATCAAAGCAAGAATCAACACCCCTTGCCAAAAACCCCCAATTTTCGAATTCAACCCTACAAATTTTCGAAAATAATTTCGAACCAAAACCATCAAATTCGCAGGGAATAACTTCACAAGCATGAAAAAGGGGTAAGGAAGGTTACCCAATCAAAAATCGGAAGTAAATCGGTCCAAATCCGATAAACCCTAGAATTTGGGGATCGCCGCTTTCCTGTAAAATCCGAACTCAAACCGCGATGAAACTTCGAATTGACGGAGGGGATAGCTGCGCCTCGACGAGACGAAGCCGGTGATAGGTCGCACGCGCCGAACGGCGGCCGGACGTTGGCGGGCGCACGGCCTGAAGCCGCGGGTGCTGGTCCAGACGGGAAATGGGCGCCGCGGGAGAGAGAGGAAAAATTGGGGCTGAAATGATTTTTAATTTTAAAATCTTGGGTTCATTTGGTATTTATAGCAAAAATACCCCGAAATACTAATAGCCCCACAAATACATCATGATTCATTAAAAATCATCTGTTTTCAAAAACTCTCTCTCTAACTCAAAAACCCCCTACCGGTGCCCACACAAAGCACCCCAGATCCCGAGACACATCTAAAACCCAACTCTTAGGTTTTTCACCCAAATGAGAATACAATCTCAACCTCTGGATCCAACGATCCCAACTACCCAAATATACGAGCCCAGAAGGCCCAACACCGCGATTAAACTCCAAATCGCCACGTAAAACAACTTTAGGGATTATTAACACTACGGGATTAACATCTATAATCCCTAGTCATCACAATATCCCCCCACTAAAAGAATTTCGTCCTCGAAATTAGCACCGGTGTATCACATAACACCTAGGCTACACAACAACATGAAGCCAGAACCTCGATTCTTGATTACCTCAAACAATTTCTGCGGTACAATCACATGTACAGCGCGTCCATCCATTCCTCGAGCAACCCGCTCGGTATAAGGGTCACGTCAATCGGTGACGCACACACCACCTTGTGCCCGTCACTGGCACCCAAGGCATACAACTGAAAACGTATACTCAACGCATTGTTCATCGTAACGATGATGCATGTCTAATAAGACATCTCCTACACCATCGTCATCGCCATCCCGTGACGACACATGCCCACTCATGGCATCTAAGGTATCGTCAACTAGTGACGATACATGTCAACAATGACATCTAAACAACCCAGTCAACTCGTGACGGTCCATGTACATCAACATATGTCATCCATCATCATGCTAGTAAAATAGTCATAATAAAACATGTATAACAACGCATGCCCGCTATAATAATGCTAAATAGAATAGCAATATCTCATACCTCATCGCTAACAAGATAGCGGCATACCTATCTCCGTCGCTCAATAATAATACGTAATCAGCACCCATCGCTCGAAGGCGGCAAAATCCTGTGCTGAATATATAGCGGCACAGTCCATCGCTATAGAATCGACGGCATGATACATCGTCATATAATAAGTGGCATGAAACCCCGCTATATACCTGAGCATGAATCATCGTCCACATAATAGCGGAAAGAGGCATCGCTATCAATACCCGGCGGTATAAACCCATCGCCAATCAATATAGCGGAATGAGCCATCGCTATCAATACATCTGGCGGAAAGAACCATCGCCAATCAATATAGCGGAATGAACCATCACTATCAATACATCTGGCGGAAAGAACCATCGCCAATCAATATAGGGGAATGAGCCATCGCTATCAATACATCTGGCGGAAAGAACCATCGCCAATCAATATAGCGGAATGAACCATCGCTATCAATACATCTGGCGGAAAGAACCATCGCCAATCAATATAGCGGAATGAGCCATCGCTATCAATACATCTGGCGGAAAGAACCATCGCCAATCAATATAGCGGAATGAACCATCACTATCAATACATCTGGCGGAAAGAACCATCGCCAATCAATATAGCGGAATGAGCCATCGCTATCAATACATCTGGCGGAAAGAACCATCGCCAATCAATATAGCGGAATGAGCCATCGCTATCAATACATCTGGCGGAAAGAACCATCGCCAATCAATATAGCGGAATGAGCCATCGCTATCAATACATCTGGCGGAAAGAACCATCGCCAATCAATATAGCGGAATGAACCATCGCTATCAATACATCTGGCGGAAAGAACCATCGCCAATCAATATAGCGGAATGAGCCATCGCTATCAATACATCTGGCGGAATAAACCATCGCCAATCCTCATAAAAGAATGAGTCATCGTAAATCCACATAATAATATCGTATGGCCTCTTACCATATGGGCATCTTTCCCCGTGGCATCTTACCACAAATAACATCGCATGGCTACTTACCATGTGGGGCACCTTACCCGGTGGCATCTTACCACAACAACATCGCATGGCTACTTACCATGTGGGGCACCTTACCCCGTGGCACCTTACCACAATAACATCGCATGGCTACTTACCATGTGGGGCACCTTACCCCGTGGCACCTTACCACAATAACATCGCATGGCTACTTACCATGTGGGGCACCTTACCACAATAACATCGCATGGCTACTTACCATGTGGGGCACCTTACCCCGTGGCACCTTACCACAATAACATCGCATCACATCATTATATAAACATCGTATAAACATCATCATTATAAACTTATTCCTCATAATCATCATCATAATCATCATCATAAACATCATATCATCTTTACTTATTATAAACATCATCATAAACTTACTCATCATTATCATCATCATAAACATCATATCATCTTTACTTATCATAAACATCATCATAAACTTACTTATCATTATCATCATCATAAACATCATATCATCTTTACTTATCATAAACATCATCATAAACTTACTTATCATTATCATCATCATAAACATCATATCATCTTTACTTATCATAAACATCATCATAAACTTACTTATCATTATCATCATCATAAACATCATATCATCTTTACTTATCATAAACATCATCATAAACTTACTTATCATTATCATCATCATAAACATCATATCATCTTTACTTATCATAAACATCATCATAAACTTACTTATCATTATCATCATCATAAACATCATATCATCTTTACTTATCATAAACATCATCATAAACTTACTTATCATTATCATCATCATAAACATCATATCATCTTTACTTATCATAAACATCATCATAAACTTACTTATCATTATCATCATCATAAACATCTTATCATCTTTACTCATCGTAAACATCATCATAAACTTACTTATGCAATCAATGCAAAGTCATAGTTTAAGAATATGTTACCGTTTGATGCCCGTACGTCTCTTACGTACCTTCCTTGCTTGAACATTACATGAACAAACGCATTAGTATATTCAATAATAATTGAGACCATACCGAAGTATTCCACTGTCGGTTGTCTACCCAGTGTGTCCTCAGACAATACATCATATCTTTCTTTTCCCTGATTTTCTTCCAAAATCAGATTCCTTGGCACGTAGCATAAAGAGTGTTAGACATCGCTATTAATGCCATCCTATCGTGTTCCACACGATTCCTGCAACCACAATGGTTAGCAATACCACTTTTCATATCATATAAGCACATAAACAATTAGTCATGTCGTATAACATTAATGCCATCATGCATAAATATGTGCTATCAATAACTTCCTAGGCCCTCAACAGCCCCAATGAGCAACCACTGCTCTGATACCACTAATGTAAGGACCCCATATACATAACCCTTGATTAGTGTATTAATCATTATGTGTGGCACATGCTTTCAATAAAATCATTCGGGAAACTCAGATGATACTTTACCATTGAATGGTAATTACAAAATTTTCTTTAACATACAATGTTATAAGTTCATCATCCTAACAACAATGGACTCATAGAGTTCGCCCATTACCATCCCCATTACACCACTTTTTACATTGTGGACTTTTATAAAAAATTTGGGCAGAGTCTCCCCATAAATAGAGCTATCCCGAAATAAAAGCACAACACATAACATAATTCCCGGCCAGGGAAACATAATACTCATCAGAATACAGCAATATCAAGTAAATTCCCAGCCAGGGAAGACACCACACATATGACAACAAAAGTGGGTTTCAACACCCACAATACACCAATGACTCTCATATCATTTAGCAATTCTACCTCTAATTGCATGCAACATAGAATGAAAGAGAGAAAGGCTCATGCCTTTATATACAACCCATATACAAGTATGATCGTGCTCACATGCGAGCATCATGAATATGTATATAACCATCATGGGTATATAGGTACTTTATACGATACCGTGCTCCATCAAGCCCTGGTACCACGATCCTGGGAGTACATCCAATCAACAGCTCGAGCTCATCTCCAAAGCCATCGATGTACCTGTTCACCTGCCCCAACAGAGACAGCCTCCAACGGGGTGAGCATACCAATTCCACAATTCATAATCATAATGACATAATACATAATTTACGAAAATGTAAATATTGTGGAACATATGTGATACTTCCTGGATGGTATCATCCTCATCATAGCGTACCCCTGTAATAACCCTGTTCTGAAAACAGATAAATCATCAAATCCTGAATATGCAGTTAATCATCACATTGGTTAACCCTAGCCAGTTTCAAATTAGCAACATTTCATAACATCTTTCTTTATCTAGCAATTATCATAATTCTAGATATCATATTGAGATTTCCTTAACTTCCGATACTAGTTAATCACTTCTCTGATTAACTACGTCTCTGTTCCTATTTATTACCAATAGGGAATAAAATACAGATATCCTAGATATCTAATCAAATACCACATTTTCATTCCTTACTTCAAGGTAACGTCATACTATCGGTGTTTGCTCCGTAGCAACCACACCTCATCATTTGCTAGCTTCATAGCGGCACTAAGCATTCCACCATGTGAATCAACATAACGTAACCAAGTCCCGGTACCATCATAGTAAAGCATTTCATGTATTTTAAATCATGCATTATACTTGTAAAACATCATTTAAACTATGCTCGTACGCTAAACGTACCTTAAATCCTCGAAGTCCGAGCCAAACCTTGCTCGAGTTCCATGCCCCGAGGAATGATGTGCTAACACGATAAATAATTCACAATTATTTACGAACATGTAACCCATGCTCAAGCACATCCATAACCCTCAGAATATTGTCAACACACGACAATAATTCATTTAAAAGACCCGGGGCAGGGTACATGCAGGTAGGGAAATAAATGAGACAAAATCGAAAATTGTTCAAGAACACCCTACAAATTTTTGAACCCTTATCTCACAAAATCGAACCCAACTAAACATCATAATTCATCTAAAATGTGAATTAAGCTATCAAAGCAAGAATCAACACCCCTTGCCAAAAACCCCCAATTTTCGAATTCAACCCTACAAATTTTCGAAAATAATTTCGAACCAAAACCATCAAATTCGCAGGGAATAACTTCACAAGCATGAAAAAGGGGTAAGGAAGGTTACCCAATCGAAAATCGGAAGTAAATCGGTCCAAATCCGATAAACCCTAGAATTTGGGGATCGCCGCTTTCCTGTAAAATCCGAACTCAAACCGCGATGAAACTTCGAATTGACGGAGGGGATAGCTGCGCCTCGACGAGACGAAGCCGATGATAGGTCGCACGCGCCGAACGGCGGCCGGACGGCGGCGGGCGCACGGCCTGAAGCCGCGGGTGCTGGTCCAGACGGGAAATGGGCGCCGCGGGAGAGAGAGGAAAAATTGGGGCTGAAATGATTTTTAATTTTAAAATCTCGGGTTCATTTGGTATTTATAGCAAAAATACCCCGAAATACTAATAGCCCCACAAATACATCATGATTCATTAAAAATCATCTGTTTTCAAAAACTCTCTCTCTAACTGAAAAACCCCCTACCGGTGCCCACACAAAGCACCCCAGATCCCGAGACACATCTAAAACCCAACTCTTAGGTTTTTCACCCAAATGAGAATACAATCTCAACCTCTGGATCCAACGATCCCAACTACCCAAATATACGAGCCCAGAAGGCCCAACACCGCGATTAAACTCCAAATCGCCACGTAAAACAACTTTAGGGATTATTAACACTACGGGATTAACATCTATAATCCCTGGTCATCACAATATCCCCCCACTAAAAGAATTTCGTCCTCGAAATTAGCACCGGTGTATCACATAACACCTAGGCTACACAACAACATGAAGCCAGAACCTCGATTCTTGACCATAACAGAATCGTATTAATAAACGCGAGGATACTTACCTCTCATCAAACTCTGAAACAGAGCGACATACCAAAACCAACATATTACCCAAGAGGCAACGTACCTCGATGCGGGTCATCCCAAAAGTCAGCCCCTCATGACTGTAAAACAACCGATACTTACGACTGTAGATCGGACAGTCATCCTTAGTTCTAATACAACCAGTAAGAACGCATCATAAATGACACCTCAACCGTGAGAACGTTGACCTCGTGTCAAACTCTGGAGTGGAATAGACTTCCAAATCCATCATAACGTCAAAGAGCGTCAGCGCAACTCAACGCTAACATTCCAAAAGCAGTTAGTCGACTGAAACTGCAAGGATTCGAATCGCTCCCGATTCCATCGTAGATATCATTCAATGACATCTCTATCATGACTCACGATGTCTAACATACATCGTTACGAGGGAAACACTAGTATGCCACGGTGTACACATACCAAACCTGGTTTCCACTTTCAAACCTCCTCTATCGAAGGAGCAGTCGCATCATTGCAACTCAAATTGGGTAACTCACGGCCACAGATTCACACAAAAGATAACTCATAAGATGTCCACCTCCGGATATCCCAAGAACCACATCTTGGTCATAAATAAACAATCGAGACTCCTCAGAGTTTCAAATTTGAAAGGACATGCAATAAACCCATTGCATCCCAAATACATGGATTCCCAGATCGAATCAACGACGACTTGATGACTCTCTTGTTGGTACTTCAACATCATGAGCTGTCCCAGACAAGTCTCACCAAGATTTAAACATAAACATATATACGTTTCAGTGAGGCATACTCAACCTCAACTTCAAATGACTTGGTGACTACCAGAGTCCACCACAATCCACCTCGTATCACCTTACGATTTGCCAAACTTGGTTCCAACGAGCAGTATAACGGCTCTAGCAAGCCCATCATGGTGCTGCACACACGCGGCAGACAAACTAGTCGCTGCCTCACTAGGTTCACCTCAAACCTACCAATCAGATGGACGTTTCCGCACGGCATACCATACCATGGGAAGAAAAATCAATAGAGTAGTGGGTCTTTACCCAACATTCCTCCAATGCTGATATACCCTGGACACTCCAATGTCCCCATGTACTTAACATAACCTGATCCTACTCCCTTAGGACCCATCTTACACCCTCATGGGTGGTGTGACCATGTCTACCACATGTCATATCAATAGAAAGCGAGTAATTCCTCCACGATTACTCCTGTCGTCAAAAACATGGCCAAAAAGCCATTCCAACGAGCATACATCAAAGGTATCACCACGCGAAATATGATTACCTCAAACAATTTCTGCGGTACAATCACATGTACAGCGCGTCCATCCATTCCTCGAGCAACCCGCTCGGTATAAGGGTCACGTCAATCGGTGACGCACACACCACCTTGTGCCCGTCACTGGCACCCAAGGCATACAACTGAAAACGTATACTCAACGCATTGTTCATCGTAACGATGATGCATGTCTAATAAGACATCTCCTACACCATCGTCATCGCCATCCCGTGACGACACATGCCCACTCATGGCATCTAAGGTATCGTCAACTAGTGACGATACATGTCAACAATGACATCTAAACAACCCAGTCAACTCGTGACGGTCCATGTACATCAACATATGTCATCCATCATCATGCTAGTAAAATAGTCATAATAAAACATGTATAACAACGCATGCCAGCTATAATAATGCTAAATAGAATAGCAATATCTCATACCTCATCGCTAACAAGATAGCGGCATACCTATCTCCGTCGCTCAATAATAATACGTAATCAGCACCCATCGCTCGAAGGCGGCAAAATCCTGTGCTGAATATATAGCGGCACAGTCCATCGCTATAGAATCGACGGCATGATACATCGTCATATAATAAGTGGCATGAAACCCCGCTATATACCTGAGCATGAATCATCGTCCACATAATAGCGGAAAGAGGCATCGCTATCAATACCCGGCGGTATAACCCATCGCCAATCAATATAGCGGAATGAGCCATCGCTATCAATACATCTGGCGGAAAGAACCATCGCCAATCAATATAGCGGAATGAACCATCACTATCAATACATCTGGCGGAAAGAACCATCGCCAATCAATATAGCGGAATGAGCCATCGCTATCAATACATCTGGCGGAAAGAACCATCGCCAATCAATATAGCGGAATGAACCATCGCTATCAATACATCTGGCGGAAAGAACCATCGCCAATCAATATAGCGGAATGAGCCATCGCTATCAATACATCTGGCGGAAAGAACCATCGCCAATCAATATAGCGGAATGAACCATCGCTATCAATACATCTGGCGGAAAGAACCATCGCCAATCAATATAGCGGAATGAGCCATAGCTATCAATACATCTGGCGGAATAAACCATCGCCAATCCTCATAAAAGAATGAGTCATCGTAAATCCACATAATAATATCGTATGGCCTCTTACCATATGGGCATCTTTCCCCGTGGTATCTTACCACAAATAACATCGCATGGCTACTTACCATGTGGGGCACCTTACCCCGTGGCATCTTACCACAATAACATCGCATGGCTACTTACCATGTGGGGCACCTTACCCCGTGGCACCTTACCACAATAACATCGCATGGCTACTTACCATGTGGGGCACCTTACCCCGTGACACCTTACCACAATAACATCGCATGGCTACTTACCATGTGGGGCACCTTACCCCGTGGCACCTTACCACAATAACATCGCATGGCTACTTACCATGTGGGGCACCTTACCCCGTGGCACCTTACCACAATAACATCGCATCACATCATTATATAAACATCGTATAAACATCATCATTATAACTTATTCCTCATAATCATCATCATAAACATCATATCATCTTTACTTATTATAAACATCATCATAAACTTACTCATCATTATCATCATCATAAACATCATATCATCTTTACTTATCATAAACATCATCATAAACTTACTTATCATTATCATCATCATAAACATCATATCATCTTTACTTATCATAAACATCATCATAAACTTACTTATCATTATCATCATCATAAACATCATATCATCTTTACTTATCATAAACATCATCATAAACTTACTTATCATTATCATCATCATAAACATCATATCATCTTTACTTATCATAAACATCATCATAAACTTACTTATCATTATCATCATCATAAACATCATATCATCTTTACTTATCATAAACATCATCATAAACTTACTTATCATTATCATCATCATAAACATCATATCATCTTTACTTATCATAAACATCATCATAAACTTACTTATCATTATCATCATCATAAACATCATATCATCTTTACTTATCATAAACATCATCATAAACTTACTTATCATTATCATCATCATAAACATCTTATCATCTTTACTCATCGTAAACATCATCATAAACTTACTTATGCAATCAATGCAAAGTCATAGTTTAAGAATATGTTACCGTTTGATGCCCGTACGTCTCTTACGTACCTTCCTTGCTTGAACATTACATGAACAAACGCATTAGTATATTCAATAATAATTGAGACCATACCGAAGTATTCCACTGTCGGTTGTCTACCCAGTGTGTCCTCAGACAATACATCATATCTTTCTTTTCCCTGATTTTCTTCCAAAATCAGATTCCTTGGCACGTAGCATAAAGAGTGTTAGACATCGCTATTAATGCCATCCTATCGTGTTCCACACGATTCCTGCAACCACAATGGTTAGCAATACCACTTTTCATATCATATAAGCACATAAACAATTAGTCATGTCATATAACATTAATGCCATCATGCATAAATATGTGCTATCAATAACTTCCTAGGCCCTCAACAGCCCCAATGAGCAACCACTGCTCTGATACCACTAATGTAAGGACCCCATATACATAACCCTTGATTAGTGTATTAATCATTATGTGTGGCACATGCTTTCAATAAAATCATTCGGGAAACTCAGATGATACTTTACCATTGAATGGTAATTACAAAATTTTCTTTAACATACAATGTTATAAGTTCATCATCCTAACAACAATGGACTCATAGAGTTCGCCCATTACCATCCCCATTACACCACTTTTTACATTGTGGACTTTTATAAAAAATTTGGGCAGAGTCTCCCCATAAATAGAGCTATCCCGAAATAAAAGCACAACACATAACATAATTCCCGGCCAGGGAAACATAATACTCATCAGAATACAGCAATATCAAGTAAATTCCCAGCCAGGGAAGACACCACACATATGACAACAAAAGTGGGTTTCAACACCCACAATACACCAATGACTCTCATATCATTTAGCAATTCTACCTCTAATTGCATGCAACATAGAATGAAAGAGAGAAAGGCTCATGCCTTTATATACAACCCATATACAAGTATGATCGTGCTCACATGCGAGCATCATGAATATGTATATAACCATCATGGGTATATAGGTACTTTATACGATACCGTGCTCCATCAAGCCCTGGTACCACGATCCTGGGAGTACATCCAATCAACAGCTCGAGCTCATCTCCAAAGCCATCGATGTACCTGTTCACCTGCCCCAACAGAGACAGCCCCCAACGGGGTGAGCATACCAATTCCACAATTCATAATCATAATGACATAATACATAATTTACGAAAATGTAAATATTGTGGAACATATGTGATACTTCCTGGATGGTATCATCCTCATCATAGCGTACCCCTGTAATAACCCTGTTCTGAAAACAGATAAATCATCAAATCCTGAATATGCAGTTAATCATCACATTGGTTAACCCTAGCCAGTTTCAAATTAGCAACATTTCATAACATCTTTCTTTATCTAGCAATTATCATAATTCTAGATATCATATTGAGATTTCCTTAACTTCCGATACTAGTTAATTACTTCTCTGATTAACTACGTCTCTGTTCCTATTTATTACCAATAGGGAATAAAATACAGATATCCTAGATATCTAATCAAATACCACATTTTCATTCCTTACTTCAAGGTAACGTCATACTATCGGTGTTTGCTCCGTAGCAACCACACCTCATCATTTGCTAGCTTCATAGCGGCACTAAGCATTCCACCATGTGAATCAACATAACGTAACCAAGTCCCGGTACCATCATAGTAAAGCATTTGATGTATTTTAAATCATGCATTATACTTGTAAAACATCATTTAAACTATGCTCGTACGCTAAACGTACCTTAAATCCTCGAAGTCCGAGCCAAACCTTGCTCGAGTTCCATGCCCCGAGGAATGATGTGCTAACACGATAAATAATTCACAATTATTTACGAACATGTAACCCATGCTCAAGCACATCCATAACCCTCAGAATATTGTCAACACACGACAATAATTCATTTAAAAGACCCGGGGCAGGGTACATGCAGGTAGGGAAATAAATGAGACAAAATCGAAAATTGTTCAAGAACACCCTACAAATTTTTGAACCCTTATCTCACAAAATCGAACCCAATTAAACATCATAATTCATCTAAAATGTGAATTAAGCTATCAAAGCAAGAATCAACACCCCTTGCCAAAAACCCCCAATTTTCGAATTCAACCCTACAAATTTTCGAAAATAATTTCGAACCAAAACCATCAAATTCGCAGGGAATAACTTCACAAGCATGAAAAAGGGGTAAGGAAGGTTACCCAATCGAAAATCGGAAGTAAATCGGTCCAAATCCGATAAACCCTAGAATTTGGGGATCGCCGCTTTCCTGTAAAATCCGAACTCAAACCGCGATGAAACTTCGAATTGATGGAGGGGATAGCTGTGCCTCGACGAGACGAAGCCAGTGATAGGTCGCACGCGCCGAACGGCGGCGGGCGCACGGCCTGAAGCCGCGAGTGCTGGTCCAGACGGGAAATGGGCGCCGCGGGAGAGAGAGGAAAAATTGGGGCTGAAATGATTTTTAATTTTAAAATCTCGGGTTCATTTGGTATTTATAGCAAAAATACCCCGAAATACTAATAGCCCCACAAATACATCATGATTCATTAAAAATCATCTGTTTTCAAAAACTCTCTCTCTAACTCAAAAACCCCCTACCGGTGCCCACACAAAGCACCCTAGATCCCGAGACACATCTAAAACCCAACTCTTAGGTTTTTCACCCAAATGAGAATACAATCTCAACCTCTGGATCCAACGATCCCAACTACCCAAATATACGAGCCCAGAAGGCCCAACACCGCGATTAAACTCCAAATCGCCACGTAAAACAACTTTAGGGATTATTAACACTACGGGATTAACATCTATAATCCCTGGTCATCACATATTGTATCCAGTTTTTCCGAACGGTGGTTCGAGACTAGTGAATCTCGAGTTCGATAGCACTTCCCTTGTGGGGAAGGAGGTAGTATTATACCTATTTGGGAATCTTTGAAAGATTCGGTAAGTTGGTACGTGTGGTGTTGATTTTGGGAATCACGCCGTGTTGTTGATCGTCGATTATCATCCTCCTCTGGATGGGAATGACTCAGAATTGACAGTTGTGTTTGGGGCTTAGGGGTATGTTGTAGATACCCGAGCCAAGTGCATTGAGTATGCATGTGATGTCAGTGCTTAGGCAGGTATACCGGTGAGTGTACGGATGCCAGTTATTGATTTCCTTTTTGTCAAGCATAGAGTATACTATTTTTTTTGGATGGTTAAATCTCTTATGAGAGATATGGAACACCTTGAGATTGGGAATCTCAATGGCACGATAATTATGAGAAACAATTGTGAAGTTAGTTGACTCCCTGAGGAGGGATTATCTTGTGTGGGTTGAGGTATTTCCTTGTTGGTGTTTCCTCCGAGTTACGCGATAGCCTTCCCAAGTTTGGATTGTTAAATCCTAGGATTATCAAGGGATGGCAGGAATTCGGATTGGTTGGGTGTCGCTGTCGACACAAGCGTTGAGGATGCAATGGGTTTATTGCATGTCCTTTCAGAATTTGAAACTCTGTGGAGTCTCGATTGTTTATTTACGATTAGGATATGATTCTTGGAATATCCGGAGGTGGACATCTTGTGAGATGTGTTCGGGTGTGGATCGGTGGCCGTGAGTTGCCCGATCCGAGTTGCAGAGGGTGCAACTGCTCCTTGGATGGAGGTGGTCAATGTAGCAGGAACCAGGTTTGGTATGTGTACACCGTGGTATACTAGTGCTTCCCTCGTAACGATGTATGTTAGGCATCGCGAGTCATGATAGAGACGTCAGTGAATGATATCTACGATGGAATCGGGAGCGATTCGAATCCTTGCAGTTTCAGTTGACTAACTGCTTTTGGACTGTTAGCGTTGAGTTGTGCTGACGCTCTTTGACGTTATGGTGGATTTGGAAGTCTATTCCACTCCAGAGTTTGACACAAGGTCAACGTTCTCACGGTTGAGGTGTCATTCATGATGCATTCTTACTAGTTGTATTAGAACTAAGGATGACTGTCCGATCTACAGTCGTAAGTATTGGTTATTTTGCAGTCATGAGGGACTGACTTTTGGGATGAACCGCATCGAGGTACGTTTTGCCTCTTGGGTGATATGTTGGTTTTGATAAGTCGCTCTGTTACAGAGTTTGATGTGAGGTAAGTATCCTCGTGTTTGTTTTTAATACGATTCTTATATGGTCAAGAATCTAGGTTATGGCTTCATGTTGTTGTGTAGCCTGGGTGTTATGTGATACACCGGTGCTAATTTCGAGGACGAAATTCTTTAGTGGGGGATATTGTGATGACCAAGGATTATAGATGTTAATCCCGTAGTGTTAATAACTTCTGAAGTTGTTTTACGTAGCGATTTGGAGTTTAATCGCGGTGTTGGGCCTTCTGGGCTCATTTATTTGGGTAGTTGGGATTGTTGGATCCCGAGGTTGAGATTGTATTCTCATTACGGTGTAAAACCTAAGAGTTGGGTTGTTGAAGTGTTTTGGAATCACGGGTGCTTTGTGTGGGCACCGGTAGGAGGTTTTGGAGTTAGAGAGAGAGTTTTTGAAAACAAATGATTTTTAATGAATCATGATGTATTTGTGGGGCTATTAGTATTTCGGGGTATTTTTGCTATAAATACCAGTTGAAACCGAGATTTTAATTTTTGGAATCACTTTTCTCCTCCAGCCCGTCATTCTCTCTCCCCCATTCTGCCATTCCCGATTTTTCCCTCGACCCCGCGGCTTCCAGCCGTGCGCCCGCCGCCGTCCGGCCGCCGTTCGGCGCGTGCGACCCGCCATTGGATCCGTCTCTCCGAGGCGCAGCTTCCCACACCATCAATTCGAAGTTTGGCCGCGATTTGAGTTCGGATTTTACAGGAAAGCGCCGATCCCCAATTTCTAGGGTTCTTCGATTTCGACCGATTTACTTCCGATTTTCGATTGGGTAACCTCCCTTGCCCCTTTTTCATCGTTATTGTGTAATTCCCTACCATTTTTTGTGTTCAATTAATTCGAATTCTTGCTGTTGGCGTGAAGATTTGGTTCGAATTTATGGTTGTGTGCGTGAGGGATGTTCGAATTTGGGGGTTTTGGCAGGGGTGTATTGATTCTTGTTATGGGGTCGTTTATTACATGTTTTAGATGTATTATTGTTGCTTAATGGTTCGAATTTCATGCTGTTTGCATGGGTTAGGGTTCGAATTTTTGGGGGTTTTGGCAGGGGGATGATGATTCTTGCTATTGATAGATTAATTCACATTTTAGATAAATCATGGTGCTTATTTGGGTTCGATTTGTGTTGTGAGGGTTCGAAATTTGTGGGGAGTTCTTGAACAATTTTCGATAATGTCTCATTCGTTTTCCCTCCCTGCATGTACCCTGCCCCGGGTCTTTTAAATGGTTAATTGTCGTGTGTTGACAATATTTTGAGGGTTATGGGTGTGCTTGAGCATGGGTTGCATGTTCGTAAATAATTGTGAATTATTTATCGTGTTAGCACATCGTTCATCGGGGCATGGAACTCGAGCAAGGTTTGGCTCGGACTTCGGAGATTTAAGGTACGTGCGACGTACGAGCATTACTTTATATGAGAGCATTTGTGAAATGCATAATGTATTTTAATTGCATTGATGGTTGTGCGTATGGTTATATATATGTGTTGATATAGTTATGGAATGACCCAATCTTGACATCGCCGCCACAAGCGTGCGTGATACTAGAGTAGCATGACCTTATAAGATATATGGGGTACTGGGTTCATATGACTATTGTAGGGCATTTGAGATGCCTGAGAATGATCGTGGAATCATGTATTCATTATAAGACATGTGTGATGTCTAAGTATAATGGTGAATTGGTGAAATAAATGCTAGGCATTTGAGCTATCTGTGATTGGTAGCAAAGTTGAAAATCAGTATTAGATATTGAGATATCTATATTCGTATGTATAATGAATTTGGAATCATTAATTATTGATATTCGAGAACTAGGCATGCAATGAGTTAAATCAATGTGTTGATTTATTGATTTTTGAGATTTGATGAGTTTGATGATTGTGAGAACAGGGACAGTACACGGAATCCCGGATGAGGACGTTGTCATCCAGGGAGTATCATTTAAAATTCATTAGTATTTACTTTTGTTGTAAATTATGAATTTCATTATTGTGATTAGTGGATTTTGTGTGTTGGTATGCTCACCCCGTTGGGGGCTGTCTCTGTTGGGGCAGGTGAACAGGTACATCGATGGCTTTTGAGTTGAGCTCGAGCTGTTGATTGGATGTACTCACAGGATCGTGGTACCAGGGATGATGGAGCACGGTATCGTATAGAGTACTTATATACACCGAGGGGTATATACATATTTATGATGCTCGCATGTGAGCACGATTATACTTGTATATGGGTTGTATATAAAGGCATGAGCCTTTCTCTCTTTCATTATATGTTGCATGCAATTAAGGGTAGAATTGCTAATGATATGAGAGTCATTGGTGTATTATGTGGGTGTTGAAACCCACTTTTGTCGTCTTATGTGTGGTGTCTTCCCTGGCTGGGAATTTACTTTGTGTTCTGTATTCTGTTGAGTATTGTGTATTCCCTGGCCGGGAATTATATTATGTGATGTGTTTTTGTTTCGGGATAGCCCAATTTATGGGGAGACTCTGCCCAAATTTTTATAAAAGTCCACAATGTAAAAAGTGGTGTAAAGGGGATGGTAATGGGCGAACTCTATGAGTCTATTTGTTGTTAGGATGATGATCTCATAACATGGCATATTAAAGAAAATTTTGTGATTGCCAATCAATGGTAAATCATCATCTGAGTTTCCCGATTGATTTTTATTGAAAGCATGTGCCACACATAGTGGTTAATACACTAATCAAGGGTTAAGGGCTTGGGGTCCTTATATCATCATAGTCAATACCATGAATTTGTTTGAACCTTTAGCAACCAGTCGTTCTTTAAAGGTTTGTACATTACCATCCATGACGGTCTTTTTTCTTGAAAATCCATTTGCACCCTATGGGTCTTACCCCTTCAGGTGGGTCAACCAAAGTCCATACTTGGTTTACATACATGGATTCCATCTCAGATTTCATGGCCTCTTGCCATTTCTCAGAATCAGGTCCCATTATAGCTTCTTGATAGGATGACGGCTCATCCTCATCAATGAATAGTAAGTCACCTTATTGAGTCACAAGAAATCCATATCTCTGTGGCTCCCGGTGCACTCTCACTGACCTACGCTGGGCTTGTGTCTCTTGAGCAGGCATTTCATTCACAACACTTGTGGTGACTGCTCTGTTTCCATCTCAATATCATGTTCAGTGTTTTCTTGTGGTTGTACTTCACTAATTTCTATTTGTCTCCCACTGGTTCTTCTAGAAATAAATTCTCTTTCAAGAAAGACAGCTGTCCGAGCAACAACCACTTTGTTCTCGGTGGGATAATAAAAATAGTATCCTTTCGTTTCCTTAGGATACCCCACAATAAACAGTTATCAGATTTGGGTCCAAGTTTATTGGAGGCGTGACGTCTCACGTAAGCCTCACAACCCCAAATCTTCATAAAAGACATAATAGGACGTTTCCTAGTCCATAAGTCATATGGTGTCTTTTCAATTGATTTAAATGGAACACGATTCAGTATAAATATTGATGTTTCTAAAGCATGTCCCCAAAAGGAAATTGAACCATGTCCAACAAAGTTCGATTCCTCCTTTCAGATACGCCATTCCATTATGGAGTATATGGATGTGTGAGTTGTGGGACTATCCCACACTCCTTTAGATAGTCATGAAACTCTTGGTTTAAGTATTCACCTCCTCGATCTGATCGAAGGATTTTGATACTTTTGCCATGCGGGTTTTGTACTTCATTCTTGAAATCCTTGACTTTTCAAAGGTTTCATGTTTATGTTTCATTAGGTATACATACACATATCTACTGAAGCCATCAGTAAATGTAACGAAGTATTGAAAACCACATCTAGCTTGTGTGCTTATTGGGCCACATACATCACTATGTATGACACTCAATAAATCACTTGCCCTTTCATCATGTCCCTTGAAAGGGGCTTTAGTCATCTTGCCCATTAAACAAGATTCACATGTTTCATATGATTCAAAATCAAATGAATCTAAAGCTCCATCCTAATGAAGTTTTGATATGCGATTCTCTTTTACATGGCCCAAGCGACAATGCCAGAGATAAGTTGGATTAGAATCATTATTCTTAATCCTTTTAGTATTTATGTTATAGATAGGCATATCAAGATTTAAAACATAAAGACCATTAATCAATTGTGCGCTAGCATAAAACATCTCATTCAAATAAATGGAGCAACATTTGTCCTTTATAATAAATGAAAAACCAATCTTGTCCAAACAAGAAATTGAAATAATGTTTCTAGTAATCGACGGCACAAAATAACAGTCTTGTAAATCTAATATTAAACCAGAAGGCAAAGTTAATGAATAATCTCCTATAGCTAATGCAGCAACTCTTGCTCCATTTCCCACTCGGATGTCAACTTCGCCTTTAGCCAAAACTCTACTCTTTTTGAGATCCTGCGCATTAACACAAATGTGAGAACCACATCTAGTATATAATACCCATGATGAAGAAGTAGATAAATTGACTTCTATAACAAAAGTACCTGAAGTAGAAGTCACACTTCCCTTCGTCTTCTTAAGATCTTCCATGTATAACTTGCAGTTTCTCTTCCAATGTCCGGTCTCACCGCAATGAAAGCAATTTCCTTCCTTAGCCACTCCTCCCTTAGGCTTAAGTGGAGTAGCATGAGGCTTAGGTTTGACAAAGACTTTCTTGTTCCTTTTAATGCCCTTTGTTTTAGCCTTTCCCTTGCCCTTATTCACAATAAGAACATTTGTGGGCTTAGACTTTTTTGAGTTTGCTTCGTAAGTTCTCAACATACCAAGCAACTGTAGTAGAGTCTTCTCAATGTCAATCATATTGTAATTCACTGTAGCTATCAGGCAACGATTGCAAGATCACGTCAGTGGCCAACTCTTGGTCCAATCATTTTGAGTAAATGAGTTCCAACAAGGGTTCCTTTTACCATTCCGCACTGAAATAACGCTTTAGAGACGTCATACCTCTCTTGTCTAGCTTGTTGTTGGTAAAGTTGCTTCAGATGTTCAATCATATTGAATGCATCCATTTCCTCATGTTGCTTCTGAAGCTCAGAGTTCATGGTTGCAAGCATTAAACAACCAACATCAAGTGCGTCATTTTGATGCTTCTTGTAAGCATCCTTATCGGCCCTCGCGGCCGTAACGGGAGGCTCCTCAGCATGTAAGGATTCCTCTAGGACATATTGCTTTTTTCTATTGTTTGAGGACAATCCTCAGATTCCTATACCAGTCTAGGAAATTTGTCCCATTTAATTTGTCCTTCTCAAGGACCGATCGCAAAGATAGTGTGCTAGTAACGTTGTTTGATGCCATGGATATCTACAATATAAATATGCAAAATAAGTTTATGATTTTAATCATTTAATAAGGTCTTATATTAAATGAACTCCCACTATTTAGTTAAAAACATCAACCCTCAAAGATATTAGTGGGCCAAGATCCATATTTCACCTAACCTTGAGTTAGCTTTGGCTAATCACCCAAGACTCGGTTATTTAGGTAGACAACGCTTTGTCAATTACATCACATGTAACTCTTGGATGGTTGGCGAACAAACCCAACCCCATGCCTCTAGGTTCCCAATCATATTGAGATAACGCTAGTTAAGTCGAACCCTATTTAAAATAACACGGATATCACTTTTATCCTACCGCGTCTTACTAAGATTGTCACGGTACATATACATATATACATATCTACATATATGTATATCAGTCATCAATATTAAATATAAAACGCTAGACATGCATCACATACATCAACATAAAATAAACGTAACATGGTTATAGCCCCAACTACTGATTTTCTCAAGCCAATGAGAAAATCTAAAAGGTCAACCTAAGGGTAACTTCTCCAAGCACCTCTTTGGTCCTTTTGTGAATGGCCTCCTCGCCGGCACCATGATCCATCTTCATTGATCTCCATCAATAAAACTATAACTATACTAAATAACAATTACATGATATAGAGAAGTCATCGAGTTACATTCGAGGGGGAACATAGGGGAGGGAATACATTCAGACAAAAAAATAGAGAAGGCACGACTCGCAGGCCATAATAAAATTACAATCATTCACAAAATTCCTATCTAATAGGTCATAGGGCTATAACCATGCACCATGCTCAAACAACACATAAAACATGCTTGGACATAAATGAATAAAATTCTAAACATTTTAAAATTTAATTCTAAGTTAATAAAACTGTAAAATAAAATAACAAAAATTATTGAACGGACATCAAATGTCTCGGACCCCGCGCATGAGAGGGGCACGGACGCCCGCCCCTCCTTGTGGGCGGTCGCCCGCCCCTCCTTGCGAGCCTTGTTCACTCGAATTTCAAGATACGGCCTCCTGCCTTGCGTGCTACGTTCACCCGACTATCAAGCAACGTTCGCCCACCTTGCTAGATCAGTCGCGCGCTCACATGTATCTAATACATAAAATTCATCAATATATCATGTATATTTGATAAGTGTGATTTTTACACTTAATTTGATATATGATTAGGGGTGTTTTTGTAGTGATTCCTAGAAAATATTACACGTTTTGGTATATATTTGTATATGTCAGGAATCTAGGTCCAAATGCATGAAAGTGGATGAAATGGGCTTAAAAATGCTGAAAAAGGACCAAACTGAGCAAATCTGGAAAAGCAGGGACCAAATCGCAAGATTGGAGATTTGAGGTCCGCGATCGATCGGCAATGACGAAGATCGATCGCCACCATCCAGAATGTTTCCACGATCGATCGGCAAATGACGAAGCTCGATCGCCAAACCCTGAAAAATCGAGATTTTGTTTCCTACTTGGTGATTTTGTGTCCAAACTTTGCAAAACTCCTCCACACTATTTATAGAAGATTTTTAGACGTTTTGGGGGGCTTTTGCACACATTTTCTGAAACCTAGCAGCCACTCCTCCATCAAAAGAAAGACCACAAATCATTGAAGAGCAAGAGCAACGCACGGAGCGGAAGAACGGAGCGACACACGGAGCGACATCCTCGTTATCTTAGTATTTCTGAACTTGATTATGTTTATATCATATTGTGATGTTAAATTTGTTTAAAGGCATGTTTTTACATTATAATTTGATTATGGTTGTTGGCTAAAATATTTGTCAAGACATAGGGGATCCCATGTTTGAACCCTTGAGTTAATTAACGGTTTTGATTTGAATTCTATGATCTTTGCGCATAATTTATGTTGTTAATGCTTGTAAAAGATTAGCTATCTGTTGCATGATATTGGTAATTGTAATTGAATTGACCATAGGAGATTACGATACGACGTAGTAAATTAGGCCGTGGGTTTTAGGTTGAGACGGACCAAGTAAAATCTAGCACACGTGTGATAGCAATAGATTTACCAAAATCGAAGGCTAGTAGTCTTCACGAAGCGTTTTCGGTATTAATCATTCAATAAAGACACGGGAGTGGTTTATTGTAGATTAATGCTAGACTTGTTATAACCAGACCAAGGTATAGCGAATGAAATAGGAAAACTCGTCACCCTAGAACATAGAACTTTGAATCTTAATTAATAGACAACTTTTGGGGGATTACATGGGTGAACCGACGTCTTGATAATTAGTTTATAAATTCTCTTCAATCATCCATCACTGCTGTTTAGGTTAATTTTTGTGCTTAAGTCTATTTAGTTTGATAATCATTCCATAATCGTAGGTTAAATATAGAAATTCTAATTGAACGTGGTAATTACTACTAGTCCCTGTGGGTTCGACAACCTGTTCTTCATTTACTATACTAAAACTTGACAACCGTGCACTTGCGGTATAAAATCGCTACATTGGAATTAATTGTTTAAAATAAAAGCGATCAAGTTTTTGGCGCCGTTGCCGGGGACTGGTTTAAGTAATATCATATTAGATTAGTTGACTGTAATTTAGCCATTTTCTTCTTTTTTTTTTGTTTTTGATTTTTTTTTTCGTCTCTCTTTTCCTATCTACTATTCTACTATTCGCCTTCTCTTTGGTTGGATTTTGTAGGTTATTACTCCCTAGTGCATGCTAAGGAGTGACCCTGAAATTGAAAGAACTCTTCTTAGAAGACTAAGAGAAGTTCTGTAAGGACCCCATATACTTAACCCTTTATTAGTGTATTAATCATTATGTGTGGCACATGCTTTCAATAAAATTATTCGGGAAACTCAGATGATACTTTACCATTGAATGTCAATTACAAAATTTTCTTTAACATACAGTGTTATAAGCTCATCATCCTAACAACAATAGACTCATAGAGTTCGCCCATTACACCACTTTTTTTTACATTGTGGACTTTTATAAAAATTTGGGCAGAGTCTCCCCATAAATAGAGCTATCCCGAAATAAAAGCACAATGCATAACATAATTCCCGGCCAGGGAAAACATAACACTCATCAGAATACAGCAATATCAAGTAAATTCCCAGCCAGGGAAGACACCACACATATGACAACAAAAGTGGGTTTCAACACCCACAATACGCCAATGACTCTCATATCATTTAGCAATTCTACCCCTAATTGCATGCAACATAGAATGCAAGAGAGAAAGGCTCATGCCTTTATATACAACCCATATACAAGTATAATCTTGCTCACATGCGAGCATCATGAATATGTATATAACCCTCATGGGTATATAAGTACTCTATACGATACCGTGCTCCATCAAGCCCTGGTACCACGATCCTGGGAGTACATCCAATCAACAGCTCGAGCTCATCTCCAAAGCCATCGATGTACCTGTTCACCTGCCCCAACAGAGACAGCCCCCAACGGGGTGAGCATACCAATTCCACAATTTCATAATCATAATGACATAATACATAATTTACGAAAATGTAAATATTGTGGAACATATGTGATACTTCCTGGATGGTATCATCCTCATCATAGCGTACCCCTGTAATAACCCTGTTCTCAAAACAGATAAATCATCAAATCCTGAATATGCAGTTAATCATCATATTGGTTAACCCTAGCCAGTTTCAATTTAACAACATCTCATAACATCTTTCTTTATCTAGCAATTATCATAATTCTAGATATCATATTGAGATTTCCTTAACTTCCGATACTAGTTAATCACTTCTCTGATTAACTACGTCTCTGTTCCTATTTATTACCAATAGAGAATAAAATACAGATATCCTAGATATCTAATCAAATACCACATTTTCATTTCTTACTTCAAAGTAGCATCATACTATCGGTGTTTGCTCCGTAGCAACCACACCCCATCATTTGCTCGCTTCATAGCGGCACCAAGTATTTCACCATGTGAATCAACATAACGTAACCAAGTCTCGGTACCATCATAGTAAAACATTTCATGTATTTAAATCATGCATCATACTTGTAAAACATCATTTAAACTATGCTCGTACGCTAAACGTACCTTAAATCCTCGAAGTCCGAGCCAAACCTTGCTCGAGTTCCATGCCCCGAGGAACGATGTGCTAAAACGATAAATAATTCACAATTATTTACGAACATGTAACCCATGCTCAAGCACATCCATAACCCTCAAAATATTGTCAACACACGACAATAAATCATTTAAAAGACCCGGGTCAGGGTACATGCAGGGAGGGAAAACGAATGCGACATATCGAAAAATTGCCCAAGAACACCTTCGATAATTCGAACCCTAGCATCACAATTCGAACCCAACCAAGCATCATAAATCATCTAAAACATGTAATAAACGATCCCTAACATGAATCATCAACCCATAGCCAAAACCCCCAAAATTCGAAATCAAACCCTCACCAAATTAGGGCAGAATTCGAACCATAACAACTCGATTCGAACCCAATTAAGCATCATAATTCATTTAAACATGAATAAATCGAATAACAACAAGAATCATCATCCTCATGCCAAAAACCCCCAAAATCGAACATAAACCCCTCAAACATCATGAAATTCGAACCAAAATCCACAAATTCGAACACAATCCTTAAATTCGAACACAATACCTCCAAATTTAGCAGGGAATAACATGAGAGGGACGAAAAAGGGGTAAGGAAGGCTACCCATACGAATATCGGAAGGAAATCGGACGAAAATCGAAGAACCCTAGAAATTGGGGATCGACGCATTCCTTCAAAATCCGAACGAGAGACGCGACCAAACTTCGAATTGCCGGAGGGGAAAGGAGCGCCTGGACGAGACGAAGCCGTGGGTAGGTCGGACGCGCCGAACGGCGGTGGTACGGCGGCGGGCGAAGCATTTTTGCGCGCGGAGGGGGCTGGGCAGGCGGAAATCGGCGGGGAGAGAGAGAAGGGGAAAGTGGGGCTGAAATACAATTTTAATAAAAAATCTCGGGTTCAATTGGTATTTATAGCAAAATACCCCGAAAAACTAATAGCCCCACAAATACATCGTGATTCATTAAAATCATCTGTTTTCAAAAATTCTCTCTCTAACTCCAAAACCCCCTACCGGTGCTCACACAAGCACCCGAGATCCCGAGACACATCAAAAACCCAACTCTTAGGTTTTTCACCCAAATGAGAATACAATCTCAACCTCTGGATCCAACGATCCCAACTACCCAAATAGACGAGCCCAGAAGGCCCAACACCTCGATTAAACTCCAAATCGCCACGTAAAACCACTTTAGGGATTATTAACACTACGGGATTAACATCTATAATCCCTGGTCATCACAAGTTCGAACAATGGCTGAAAACAATGCAGGAGGCGGTGGAAGAGATGAAAGACGGAACGAAGAGGTGCCTAATAGAAGATCCCTCATGGATTATGCTCATCCCTCATTCCATGGGTCATTGTCTAGTATCACTAGACCAAGCATGCAGGCGAACAACTTTGAAATCAAGCCTGCAATCATACAAATGATCCAGCACTCGGTGCAGTTTGGGGGAGCGACCACTGATGATCCCAACACTCACATAGCGAATTTCTTGGAAATTTGTGATACCTTCAAGCATAATGGCGTCACTGACGACGCCATCAGGTTACGATTGTTCCCTTTCTCTTTAAATAATAAAGCTAAATCTTGGTTGCATTCTTTGCCTACAGGATCAATTACCACTTGGGATGGGATGGTGCAAGCTTTCTTGTCAAAATACTTCCCACCATCAAAGACTGCTAAGATGCAAAATGATATCACTACATTTGCGCAACATGATCCTGAAACACTGTATGAAGCATGGGAGCGCTTCAAGGACTTACTGAGGAGATGCCCACACCATGGCCTTCCCATCTGGCTGCAGGTACAAACTTTCTATAACGGTTTATTTTCTGATAATCTTTCTATGATTGATGCGGCATCAGGAGATACTGTGATGAGAAAGACGCCGGAGGAGGCCTATACACTATTGGAGGAGATGGCTGCTAATAGCTGTCAATGGCAGTCCGAGAGGAACGTGCCAAAGAAGCAAGTTGGAGTTCATCAAGTGAGCGAAGTTACTGCTTTGGCTGCTCAAATTGAGGAATTGAATAAGAGACTAGAAAGCATGAGCATGACAGGGATGAAAGCTCAAGGGATTACTTGTGACCTATGCGGAGGCAATCATCCGAGCGTTGAATGCCAAACAGGTAACCCATTCACTCAGACTAATGAAGCTGTGAATTATGTAGGAAACCGGCCACAAAACAACCCCTACCCAAATACATACAATACGGGGTTGAGGTATCAACCGCAACCACCACCGGGTTATCTACCACAGCCAAACATGGAGGAACTATTGACCAAGTTCATATCCTCAACTGAAACAAGGATGAATAAACAAGATTCATCTATAAAAAGTTTGGAGCTTCAAGTAAGGCAGTTGGCAACTATCTTGGCTCGGAGAGCACTAGGAACTCTACCGAGTGACACAGAGAATAATCCAAGGGAGCAAGCCAATGTAGTGACTCTAAGAGTGGAAAGGAACTTGGCAAAGAGAAGAAGATAAAAAAGCTAGAAATCAAGCAAGAGGATAATGAGCAATCACGCAACAATGGTAAGTCTACTAAGTCCACTACACCTAGCACACCACAAGAAAATGTACATATTCCTCTCCCATTTCCTGCAGCAGTCAATAGGGCAAAGGTTGATTCAAACTTTGCAAAATTTTTAGACATGCTAAAGAATTTGCATGTAGACATACCAGTTATTGATGCATTACGAGAAATGCCAAATTATGCTAAATTCTTAAAGAAGATGTTGTTTAAGAAGCAGAAATTGGGAGAGCACGATACTGTCTTTTTGACTGAGGAATGTAGTGCTATTGTGCAAAAGAAATCGGCTACCAAGTTTAAAAGATCCAGGGCGTTTCTCTATTCCTTGCACTATTGGTCCTATTTCTTCCATTAAATCATTATGTGATTTGAGTGCTAGTGTGAACTTAATGCCTTTGTCTGTTTTTAGGCGACTTGGACTGGGAGAGCCGAAGACCACAAGGGTGGTGTTGCAAATGGCGGACAAGTCTATCACCTACCCACTAGGAATCGTCGAGGATGTTCCAGTCAAGATAGATCCATTCACTTTCCCGGTGTATTTTCTAGTGATGGATATTGAGGAGGACGCGAGTATGCCATTGATCCTGGGGCGCCCATTACTAGCTACTGGAAGAGCTATTATCGATGTTGAAGAAGGGAAGTTGATCCTCCATGTAGGAGAGGATCATGTTACCTTTACTATGTTTCAAACTTCACCACATGCACACAACACACACACATGTTTTATTATTGATAAAATTAATATTTTGGCTGATGATGTGGTGCAAGATACAGATAAGATGAAGGTGAAGACCGAACTAGAGACTGAAGAAGGTAAGATCCATGACATGGTGAAGCCAAGGAAGGCGAAGAAGCAAAAAGATAAAAGGACGTTTATGAAGGGAGAGACAGTCCAATTGCATAAAGCGCCACCACCTCGCATTTTCCAAAGCAAGCGAAAGGCTTCATGGGTTGGGCCATTCACTGTTACCAAGATATACCCGCATGGAGCCATTAAGGTAAGTGATCCTATTCTAGGCACTTATGTCGTTAATGATGAGAGGTTGAGGCATTACCCAGTTGATTACGGAGATTCATGCTCCACTCACCATCCCAACCTTTGAGAAAATGTGGTGATAAGTCAAGCTTGAGACTATAAATCAAGAACTTTTTCTTATCATTTTGCTTTGTTTTTGGTTTGTTTTCGTTTTGCTTTTGTTTTTGTTTTGATTATGGTGAGAAACTCCATGCGTGATGTGACGTGTTCCAACACTATGCCCCACGAGCTGATGAGGAATTGGACAACGATCCCTGACGGTCGTTGTCAACGGTAAATGTTTTGTCCTATTTTCCATGCTTGTTATATTGAGGACAATGCATGAATTAAGTTTGGGGGAGTGCATTACTGTGTCATGCTTCTTATTTGGAAATTGATCGTTTCTGGAGCACCAACAAATTTTTTTCTTGAAAATGAGTTCAATTAGTAAGATAAGAATAAATCATAGTAGTGGTCTCTATTCAATGATGATACTAGTCTCACTTTGCATGTCAACTTGAGTTTTGATGATTGTAAAACTTGTTTGTGAATATCTTGTTTTGAGTAGCATGTCAAAGATGAGGAATATATTGAGCACATTTGAGTCATAATCTTGTGAATTGCATTTGTAGTAGTGAAAATGTTTGTGAACTTGATGAATTGTTTTTGAGCATCTTAGAGTACCTTAGAACTTATTTGATGATGACACTTTGAGGTGAAATTTTATAGTTATGAACTTGACTTGGAAATGATATAGGCGATTTTTGGATCGTTTGAGCCTTTCAAGCTTACCATGATATATATCAATCTCTAGTGTCCCATTTTGAGCCTAATTGCAAAAGAATGGAGTATGTTTAACATACTATTAACCCCCATTCAACAAATTTCATTGGCAACTCATTATACCCACCTTTATGAGCGTAAATTGAAAGAATTCATCCTTACCTAAAGGGAGTATAATGAATCTCATTAGATGCACATAAATTGCTATATTTTGATGAGCTTATTATTAAAAAAAAATGATGAATGAGAAAAGAAAAAGATAGATAAAGCCTTGAAAAAAAAAATCTAATTAAGACCCAAAGTGGCCAAGGCTAAAAGAGAAAAAGAAGAGAAGCTCAATTTTGTGCTAAAAATATGAACATTTCATGCTTATACTCTCTTCTTTGTGTTATCCTATCTTTTCCTTGAAGCCAACACCTAGGCCTAACATTACAAGCTTAAAAAGACCTACTGATCCAAGTCTAGGGAATTACTATATTAGTGGAGAAGTTGTTTGAAAATATGTCTATGGAATGCTCAACGATAATCTTACTTTTCATTGACTAGCATGATTTGATCTATGAAAATTGCATGGAACTTGAAAATGACAATAGCACACACGCACGTTCTGATTTGGAGACAAGTTGCTTGATCTAAGAGAAAAACAACTTGTTAAACTTTCTGATTGATTCTTGTTCGTCTGTAAGTGAGATGTCTGAGTTACATGATTGACTGCGAAGTGGTTTACTTGAATCTTTAATATTGACCTCTACTGTTTGATTTTATTTCTTGCTCGAGACGATCAAGCTTAAGTTTGGGGGAGTTGATAAGTGTGATTTTTACACTTAATTTGATATATGATTAGGGGTGTTTTTGTAGTGATTCCTAGAAAATATTACACGTTTTGGTATATATTTGTATATGTCAGGAATCTAGGTCCAAATGCATGAAAGTGGATGAAATGGGCTTAAAAATGCTGAAAAAGGACCAAACTGAGCAAATCTGAAAAGCAGGGACCAAATCGCAAGATTGGAGATTTGAGGTCCGCGATCGATCGGCAATGACGAAGATCGATCGCCACCATCCAGAATGTTTCCACGATCGATCGGCAAATGACGAAGCTCGATCGCCAAACCCTGAAAAATCGAGATTTTGTTTCCTACTTGGTGATTTTGTGTCCAAACTTTGCAAAACTCCTCCACACTATTTATAGAAGATTTTTAGACGTTTTGGGGGGCTTTTGCACACATTTTCTGAAACCTAGCAGCCACTCCTCCATCAAAAGAAAGACCACAAATCATTGAAGAGCAAGAGCAACGCACGGAGCGGAAGAACGGAGCGACGCACGGAGCGACATCCTCGTTATCTTAGTATTTCTGAACTTGATTATGTTTATATCATATTGTGATGTTAAATTTGTTTAAAGGCATGTTTTTACATTATAATTTGATTATGGTTGTTGGCTAAAATATTTGTCAAGACATAGGGGATCCCATGTTTGAACCCTTGAGTTAATTAACGGTTTTGATTTGAATTCTATGATCTTTCCGCATAATTTATGTTGTTAATGCTTGTAAAAGATTAGCTACCTTTTGCATGATATTGGTAATCGTAATTGAATTGACCATAGGAGATTATGATACGACGTAGTAAATTAGGCCGTGGGTTTTAGGTTGAGACGGACCAAGTAAAATCTAGCACACGTGTGATAGCAATAGATTTACCAAAATCGAAGGCTAGTAGTCTTCACAAAGCGTTTTTCGGTATTAATCATTCAATAAAGACACGGGAGTGGTTTATTGTAGATTAATGCTAGACTTGTTATAACCAGACCAAGGTATAGCGAATGAAATAGGAAAATTCGTCACCCTAGAACATAGAACTTTGAATCTTAATTAATACACAACTTTTGGGGGATTACATGGGTGAACCGACATCTTGATAATTCGTTTATAAATTCTCTTCAATCATCCATCACTGCTGTTTAGGTTAATTTTTGTGCTTAAGTCTATTTAGTTTGATAATCATTCCATAATCGTAGTTTAAATATAGAAATTCTAATCGAACGTGGTAATTACTACTAGTCCATGTGGGTTCGACAACATGTTCTTCATTTACTATACTAAAATTTGACAACCGTGCACTTGCGGTATAAAATCGCTACATTGGAATTAATTGTTTAAAATAAAAGCGATCAATATTTTTTACGATGATTTCCACAAGCTTATTATAACATATCATATATAGTCTTACAGTTTATAATTAGCACGGAAGCAATAGCTCATAATCTGATAAAAATCATGCAACCCCGATATGAGCTGCGTACACGGCTCTGATGCCATTGTTAGGAATCCAACATGCATAATACGCAGCGGAATAAAAAAAAATTTGATTCCAAGCATGGACCTATACAGGTGTTCATATCGGGTGTCGAGAATTATACCTTTGTAGCGTGTTTGACGCAGATTCCTCGAAGCAACACGTCCACGAATCACGAGCAAAGATTTTTCAACTTTGCCTCTACGGTATCCACACGATCAAATCGATGAAGGGATGTTGAAAATATCAAGTTTCTAGACTTGATATTCAACAGAAAAGGAACGAGCCACCCAGCGAAGCGACGGTGGCTACCCTTTTTAGTTTGCTAGGTTTTGTTAATTCTTAAATATATATATATACGTATGTGTATATATATATATATATATATATATATATATATATATATATATATATACACGTATGTAAGGCGGCTAACATTATTAGGAATAGGGTTTTCAAAAAACTCTCTGGTCCATCCATTATCCCTTCGTACGTGTATATTCGATTTTATATATATATATATGTATATATATCATATATTTATATATAAAATCTGCCCATAATAATATAACACATTAGTATTATATGATTAGGACTCTTCCTAATCAACTTAATTCATCCAATGAATTATATCTCCCTTTATCGATTTAATCTTTTGTGTGACCCGTTAGGATCTTGCAAAATATAAAATCTCATTTATGTCATAAGCAAAGATTGGTATCTAGCAACACATCAAGGCTACCCAAGTTGCAAGAATGTCATTGACTCGACATAACCTATGGCCTGTGATAATATTCACCGTGTAACTTGATCCCTTTGTCATATGTGTTTAGATTAAACACGAGTCATGGAATAGTCATACTCCTATAGTTCAATCTTTTATTTCTTGATCCCCAAGTAGACTAGAATAAACGAATAAGCTCGATATCACATATCGACTCATTCGAGCATGGCCATGCATTTTAGTCTTACTTGATCAAGGGCCCAAACACTTCTCCTGTTATATAGGAGGGACAAATCCTATCTTGATCACTCAACATCCCTCTACATTATTCGTGGTGTATCCAATGATTGTCTTTATAGTTTACCCTGTTATAGGTAACGTTTGACAATATCAAGATACACGACTCCTTATGTTGGGATCTCTGGTGATCTCAAATCGTAAGGATTACATACATTATTATCACTATGAGAATTGCTTATGACATTCATATAACTATCCATGTAGCATTCTCATGGTGGATCTGTCAAGTACATTGTTCTCTAACATGTACCCATGTGTCGATTTGATATCTCATATCCATGAACAATTCATCAATTAATACATACTAGTCTTAATGCATTATCATTATCCTAATTCATGATAATACTTGACTAGGGACAATCTTTAAGAATAATACAATATTATTCTAAGGACATTAACATATATTTACATTGTATGCCAAAATGAATCGTCTAATGAGTTGTCTTAGGGCATATCCCAAAAGGGTGGAGGTGAGCTTATCCATTGATCGGCATATTGATCACTCCAACTTGAGTTGTATGCACTTTGTCCACTCCCTATGCCAAGTTGTTGCACAAGATATGTCAATTCGTCCAAGCTCCTATAATCCGCCATGGCAATCAGTACGCCTCTGTGGTTCAAGATTAGATGTTCATCTGTAAGCACGAACAAACCAATGTAGCACTAGGGGGAAATAAAGAAAGAAAAAGAAAGAGAAAGAAAAAAATGGAAAATATTAACACAAAAATAAACAACGCCTCCCCGGCAACGGCACCAAAATTTGGTGTGCGCTTATCGTGTACACCCAAATTAACCCCACTCAATCCTCAAGATTGATAACAATAATGTAGTTGTGTGAGTAGGGATCGATCCCAACAGGAGGTGTGAATTCTTGTGTTAATGAAAATCAAAAGCAAAACAATTAAAATAAAAGATGGGGTTGTGAGTGAATTATACTAATTAAATTAAAACTAAAGATTAAACTAATGAAATCGATTCTTGGTATCGTTTGACTCTACCTTGGATATTATCATATTTCATCGATTCACAAAATTCTCAATTTTATTTGAATATTCATCAATTGGAAATCTAATTCCTCCCTCACCTTACTCATAGTCAATTAGTCCAAGCGTTCTAATTTAACTTTCATCAATCAATCAATCTCTATATGCATAATCAAGATTAAAATCATGACAGCATTCAAAACTAGTGAGCGATGAATCTAAATAACATAAACACAAGCGGTTTATATAAATTTAGTCAAATGTTTTCCCTAAGAATTTAATAACACCAACATCAGACAATTATCAATCTTAGTTGCTTCGTAAATTTGATTAATCAAAAAATTATCAAATTTAGCATTAGATTACATGCAAGTTATTAGGTTGTCAATCCAATAAACAAACACAAATCATATCAATAAAATCAGAAAAACAATGATATTAAATAAAATCGATAAATAAAAGCGTATAAATCTCCCCAAGATAAATAAATCCAAGGTATTAGTCTTCCTCAACCAAGAATTAAAAACTAGCTACGCATAATTAAAGCAAAACGATAAATAAAAACAAAGGAAAGAAAACTAATCCGATCTCCGCTCGTCGAGGTCGTCAATCCCGCCTTCGCTTCGATCTTCGTAGCGTTCTTCAACAAAATTGAAAGAAAATATAAAACTAGTCTAAACTATTCTTCCTACTCTACCTAGATGATCTTCAAGTCTGAAATTCGAGTATATTATATAGGGAGGCTAGGAGGTGGGATAGAATCCAAGCTGAAAGGAAAGAAATCATGTTTCCATGTTTTTCAAAACTCCGGGCGATCGATCGAGAAAAAGGGGCCGATCGATCGAGCTGGACAGTAACATTTTCGCTCATTTTTCAGCCTTGCTCGATCGATCGACCAAACCAGAATGTTTTCTGCTCACTTTTCAGCTTTTGCCGATCGACTTGCATTGGTCATAACTTCTTCATACGATCTCCGAATTAAGCGAATTAGCTGTCCACGCGTAGATAACTGAAAGTTCTACAAATGTATGTTGATCATACTCCCAAAATAGGTCTTGATCATGAATAAAATTGAGTAGAAAGGAGTGACATGTGTCTTGGATTACGTTTTTTCCTCTTTTCTTCAACTTTCTTCATTCTTCCATCATTTTAGCTTGATTTCTTCACCTTTTATTACCAAATGTATGATTAGGAACTATAAATATCAAGTTAACAATTAATTCATTCCCAATCATTGACAATTAAGCGCATAAAACCGTAGTCTATTTCTAGACACATCAATACTCTGCCTCAATCAGTCTCTCTCTCGCTCGCGCCATGATCTTCGCCGGAAAAGCCACGGACACGCCGCCGTCCGACCACCATTCATCAAGGTCAACCCACCACCACCTTCCCCTCTCTCCAGCGGTCGTTCCCATACCAAGAACCATTGGTTTACGTCACTGATTTCATGGATTTTCCTTAGAAAGCGCAGAAAATTTGGAAGCCCTAGTTCGTCCAATTTTGGGGCGATTTCTTCAAAAATTGTTCAGGTAATCCTCTTTTGTTCCATAATCGTTTTTCCCCTGCAATCCCCGGGAATTTTGATGGAGTTTGATTGAATTTGGTCGATGCGTGTTGGGTTTGACCGATTGGTTTTCGGTATGTGAGGATGAAAATGTGTACATCATGTTCTTGATCGAATTTAACCCATTTAAATCATGTTTTAGCTTGATTAATTAAACTTGGGAGAATTGCATGTAATTTCAGTGCTTTGTGATTGAGTTCGATATATTCTTCTTCATGTTTTGGTGGGGAAATGGATAGGTTCTCATGCTGCTCTGTTAAAAAGAATGCTCAAATCTAGTGTTGAAGAAATGATATAGAATTGTCAGTGCATGAAACGAAATGGCTCTTGTTGTTCATTCTGTTTCTAAATCCTAAAAATTGACGACATCATTTTGTAATATTTTGGTTTTGGTGTGGTATTTGAGTTGGAAAATATGCTGTTAAAATGAATTGAATTAGGATAAACGAAATGAAAATTTACTGAACTGAATCAAAAATATGATGATGTTTATGTTTGAAAAAAATATGCTGCATATTTTGGAAATCTGTTGTTATAAGGTGCTTGTACGAGTACAATGCGTGTGTGGATGCATGTTTTAGAATAATTGAGTCGATGTGGGGTTTAGTTGATGATTTCAGTAATGTCCTCATATCATTTATGTAATAGCCAAGTTCAAACTAAGTTTAGTTTTCAAGTAATGAATACGATTGAATAATGCGAATGGATGTGATTGAAATGGAAAGTATTGAATTTCGAACTATTCATGGGCTTTATGGTTTACCCGGAGTTGATTAGGAAGCTAAGAGTTTTCCTTAAAATACTGAAAACCTCATGAAATGAATTGCACAAGCTTGGGAATCAAATCAATATGCTAGCGAATGTGGTTTAAACATGCAAGGAAATTGAATACGAATTGGAATTAGGATGATTCTAATTACTTGATTTTAACAAATTAAATGACATAGTATGATTGAACGGATATTTGAAATTGTGTAGATCTTATTAAGTTCCATACTGAAAGGTCATTGATGTGATCAATGATATCGAGATTGGACAACTAAGAATAGGTATGTTGCGATCGGTAACATACGACATGTATCTGTATTATTTGATACATGTTTTGCTGAACTTACGTGAGCTGCGTGGAATTACTTGGCTATGTGAGTTTAATTGAATTATGAGCATTCATATTTGGCATATCAATGTATGAAAATAAATGTTTTGTTAACATACCATTTTGATAAATATTCATTGATATATGACATACACATGGACATATCATATTGATCTATCTACTTCTTTGATATACATGATGATGACTGAATTGACTTACTCTGAGTGTCGGGGACGACGGGCACGACGATGATAGGCAGTATATGTAGCGACTGTAGTCACGCACGTTGCTACCGGACCTAGACACGATGGATGATGAGCACAGCACAGGAAGATTCTCCTAGCGTGTGTGTGATGTCACCCTCTGCTCGAGTTTGATATTAATTGATGATACCTTTCTTTGGACTCCGATTTGGTATCTTGAGATTCGATCCATTGTACATTACATGCATTGCATTACATTGCACTGCATTACATCATATATCATATTTTATAGATGCATGTTGTATTTACTTGATAATTTAATATTGGGCTTTGGCTCACCCCCCAAGGGGGTTGTTGTTGTCTTTGTGTGTGGACCATGACAGGTATTACAGGTAACCAGGATCCCAAAGAGGGAATGCTCGATGGAAGTCTTACCTGAGGTTGTTTCTTTTGTCTTTTCCCAGTCGTAGGATAATTAAGTATACCAGTGTGTGTCCTGAATAGTATAACTATGTCTATTAAGTTTATTCAATTGAGTCTTGAATAACAGTGTTTAGTCGGTGATCTTTTCCTGCTGATAGTAATGTGTATGTACTTGTTGTACTGGGATTTGCTTATTGTGTTTTCATTTTTTCTGGTATGTCCTCGTGCGGGGAGGTCATGCCAAAATTTTTAGAGCCACTTGTTGGCAGAATATAGAATGTTAAAAAAAATAAAAAATCTTCCGCTGTGTACAAATCAATAATCATTGTGTGATAATTAAACACTTGATTATGAACGGGTCCTCACAAGGGACATACCAAAAAAAATGAAAAGCACAATAATAATATCCCAGTGCAGCAAGTAAATAAATAATATCATAACATGCATCATAGGCATCCATCACATAATCCGTACTAAAAATATTTACATCATACCATAGCATGCACAATAAGTATCCAGCACACATTTCATACACAAAATATACATAATACCATCAGCAGTAGGTAAACACAGAATATTAACAAATATTCAAGACTGGATTGGTATACTTAACTATACTGCGACTGGGAAAAAGCAAAAGATACAAGCTCAGGTAAGACTTCAACGAGTATTCCCTCTTAAAGATCTTGGTTACCTGTAATACTTGTCATTGTCCACATACAAAGACAACAACAACCCCCTTGGGGGTGAGCCAAAGCCCAATATGAAACTATCAAATAATTACAGCATGCATCTATAAAATGTGATATATGATGTAATGCAGTGCAATGTAATGCAATGCATGTAATGTACAATGAATCGAAATCGCAAGATACCAAAATATCGGAGTCCAAAGAAAGGTATTATCAATCAATATTAAGCTCGAGCAAGGGGTGGCAGCACACACACTTTGCGCTAGGAGAATCATCATGTGTTGTGCTCGTCATCCTTGTGTCTAGTCCGGTAGCAACGCGCTGACTACAACTGTTACCTAAACTGTCTGTGATCGTCGAGTCCGTCGTCCCCGACACTCAGAGTAAGTCAACTTAGTCATCGTCAAGGATATCAAAGAAGTTGATAGATCAATATGATATGTCCATGTGTATGTCATATATTGATATATATGTATCAAAATGGTGTGTGTTAACAAAACATTAATTTTCATACATCGATATGCCAATTATGAATGCTGTGAATGCTCATAATTCAATTTAACTCACATATCCAAGTAATTTCACATAATTCACGTAAGTTCAGCAAATCATGTATCAAATAATACAGATACCTATCGTATGTTACCGATCGCAACATACATAATCTTTCTTTTCTAAAGGATGAATATTGTCATTGTAGCTCGTGGAGCTCCAATGTCATATGCTAATCTATAAAATCCATACAATAGCATCATTTATATTCATCTTCTTTAATTCACAATATAAGAAAGTGTGGAACATTTCAGCTTTCTTTTGTCAATTTAATCTTATATTTTATCTTCCAGATCATTTCACATATTAACTAAGAGTCTTTAGAATCATTCAGTACCTGTTTCATTAATACATGAGTTTAATTCTCTTTTTATTCAGTCTTATCCAGTTATAAGTACTAAGCCCATGTAACTAGTTTAGGGATAATAACAAGTAATATGTTAAATAATCTAAGGATAAGAAACTCGAACCATCCTACAACTACCATTTTTTATTCTTTATAAAACTCACAGCTAAACTCACAGCCTTGATGAGTCATAAGTCTCATAGTTTCCGTACTTAATAGCGAATAAATCGATAAATCTTCAGATTGAACAAAAACTAGCAGAACACGCTAAATCCAGCAACAATTCGAATTCTTCGAAACAGAGCAGCAAGATTTTGAACAAGAAGGATGCTCCAAAACCCAACAAAATTCGCACCAAATATAGCCAAGAGACCAATAATATGATTTAACAACCTTCACCATCACATGCAAGAAGAAAAAACGATCAGCCTAACCTCAAGGATTTGAACTCAACCCGAAAATTCCATTGAAACTACATGCAATCCTTCTATACTTAGTTAAATCAAACTAAAACATGATTTCAACTAATTAATAAAAGGACTACCCAGAAATTCGAATATTCACCCACAAAATTCAGAAAACCGATCGGCAATTTCCAAACCATGCAGCAAGTATCGAACGAAACTCAACATCATTGCAGGGAAAGAACGATTAAGGGATTAGGGAGGACTATTTGCAAAAATTTTAAAGAAATCGAACCCAAAAAGGACGAACCCTAGCTTCCAAATTTTCTGCACTTTCTGGGTAAAATCTGTGAAATCGGCGACGTAAACCGATGGTTCTTGATATGTGAACGATCGTTGGAGAGGAAATATTTTATGTTACCCCAACAGGGTACATCCAACCATTCATTGGGAATATTCTCAATGATGTTAATTGGGAATATTCCCAATGAATGGTTGGATGTACCACATGGGGCACTACCCCATGGGGTAGCATAGAATAAATCGTTGGAGAGATGGGAAAGTGGTGGTGGGTCGCCGGGGCGGTGACTGACGGCGGCGAGCGCGACTGTTTTTTGTGAAGGATCGGGATGAGCGCGGGAGGGGGGAAGAGGAGATCGAGTCAGAAGCATGTGTTTACATCTTTAGTGTGTGTAGCGATAAATGTAAATGCAACACATAATAATTGTATTACAGTCCAGTTATGTACATCGGAGTTTATTTTACCATTTCAAAATTATCTCATGTTCCTAATTAAATTGTCAGTTAACATCTATATTGTCAATTTCACTTTTAGTTAATTAATCCAAATTAATTATTAATAAATTCTCAAATTATATTTAACTAACAGTAATCAAATCATGGGGCCTTACATATATTGTTTGACATAATTACTGTTACAAATATATAATGTCATAAATTTACTACAACATTTGTATGATATAATTAGTATCTAATAACATAAACTATTTGATATAATTACTACCCATTAATTATGATTTGTATGTATTTTAATGACATATATGAATTTTAATTAATTGCTGAATTCTTATTTTTTAAGCTCATATTCTCTCTTGCCGGGTAATGAAAAATTAATAATTGTTAGAGATTTAGTAATGGTTTGAAGGATGTAATAAGTAATGTATAGATTAAAAAGTATGAAATGATTGTAAAAATAATGTGTGATAAGTTATAAGATGATAAGATGAATGATAAAATTTATTGTTTGGTATATTATCTAAAATACCCTCAGTATTATAATAATAATTTCATTTTAATATTTTATTAATATTATATTATTATTATTATTATTATTATTATTATAAAATAATACAAATGTAACAAAGTTGTAGGAAATAAGTTGTAATTTTTTGTGGGAAGTTCAAAATTTGTAATAGTAAAAATAGGTGGATAGGGTATATATGTCATTTTGTTGCAAAGTATGATTAGAATGTGATAAATATGATGTGATAGCTTTTTTTTCAAAAACGAACTAAACATGGGACCTCAAACAAAAACATGCCCTTAAATATATAGCAAATCCACACGATGTAAAACAAAAATTATAATTAATCCATTGTTAAAATTAAGCAATATAGTAAAATAATTATTTTCTGTAAGTAATGACAATTATAATATTATATATGAATCTTACATATTCTTGACCATTATCTATTTGGTATCAACAGCACATGGATATAATATAATTAGTAAAAATCTATACTAAAGATCCCATTACAATATTATTTTTCTAAAAATTTTATTATAATAAAACTCCAATAAATTGTGCAGTCAATATTATCTAATTAAATTGGCTAAGAGAAAAATAGAGATTATGTGATATAAGAACTTCAATATTAACTATTTAAATTTGCTTTTTCTATAAAAGAAGAGAGAAGTATTAGGTGAGAGAAGATGAAGAATAAGGGTATTTATGTCTTTAAATCAGTCTAGGGAGTACACTGTGAAAATTAGGCAGTTGAAACTAAGATGTGAACTCCAAAATATGAAATAGGGATATTATGCCAATTTACAGTATAATTCGTATTTATAATTAAAATATATAATTTTTTTTAACAATTTTAATATAAGCTAGTAACAAATAAATTTAATTTATAGATATTCTTATTAAATAGTAAATATTTAATTAAAATTATTTTAATCATCTATTAAAGAAATGAACAGTTCATGTAATATCTATAAATTTATAAGATAATAAATTAACTGTCATTAAAATTATTAACATTAGAACAAAAAAATTAAAGAAATAAATAAAATTTGACCTTTAAAATTGTCATGCATTTATTTTTTCATTGATCAATCAATAAAATACTTCAATAGTTACCATATATTATTTCGTATGCTATAAAATTAAACTACACTATACTCATTTTTATATAAATTATCAATCCCTTAATATCCCTGTTGTATCCATGAACATCAGGTCGAACATCAAGTCATATTGTGAAGAGCTGCCCTCCAATTTGATATTTAATTTTGATATATTTTATAGTTGTAGTCTTTTCACCTTTCTTTTCATATATTCAAAATTTTGTTGCGCAAAACATGGCTAAATGCCTTGAGGCGCAAAAGGAGTAGACGTCCCCTCGTGCTATGGTTCCCTGCGATCAAAACACGGTGCCACATTAGGGTAGGGAGCTGTACGATAGTAGCTCATCCACATCTCAAAGCATGGTGCCCTTCTAGGCACTCAACACTAAGTAATCCAACATTTCTGACTTACAGAGGTACTAAATGCAACTCCATGAATGAGCAAAACCAAGATTGCATTAATGATAAAAATCTCTAGGGAACCACATCATTCAACTCGTCCAAGAGAGTGCTATAGTCCCTTTTTCTTCATTGTAGTCAAGTTAATTTCGCAAAGGTGCAAATAAAACCCTCGTCTATTAGGTGAAAGTAGCAAGAGCCTTGAAATCCAATAGGATTCACAAGCCAGGCATTCGCATAAAATCACATGCTCGTGTACGTGTACATAAGCACATACATAAAATACACACATATATATATATACATATATATACGAAAAATAATCAGATTCCTGATGTAAACGAAACGAGCAGGTTCACGAACTTTTCGACCCGGCTCGACATTTGTATTTGAAATTCTCGAATTCGAGCCGAGCTTGAACATGTCGAACTTTTTTCGAGCCGAACTCGAACCCAAATTACATTGTTTGATAATTTGCGAGCCGTTCACAAACTTTAATATTTTATTAAAATAATATAATTATATATTAAATATATGTATTTCCAACATTTCGGGTATTTATTTTCAAACAAGAGTTCGAATAGCTCGCGAACATGTACGAATCTTTTCGAGCAGCTCGAACTTTGATTTGAGCCGAACTTTTGAAACTATTCGAACTTCGAATTAAACTCGAGCTCGAATATATCTATTTCGAGCCGGATTCGAACAATAAAATATGTGGATCGATTTGGTTTGTTTACAACCCTGTTACAACTCGATACTCAGATTCATTTTATTTTTTATGTGTATATAGACTAATAAGAATCATGTTGTAAAGTTCAATAGCACCGATGAGGTGCCTCTATGCTTGAATAAGGAAATAACAAAATGCTATAATAGTTCTTGAGAGGTTCTCCCAACTCCCAACTCCCAACTCCCAACTCCCAAGTTCCACTCTTTAATGGCTCAACAAAAAGGATTTCCCTGATGGAAATTTACCAGACTTCCCTTAGTGTCTAATACCTGTTGTAGGAATTTTTAACACACTCGGCAGTGCCGTAAAATTTGGGACAATTTTTGCTGCTAGATTTGCATGCATGCTTCCTCGAAAAAGGAAATACTTACTGTACATTAAGAGCTACCGGCTTTCCTCGACCCATAGAAAATCCTTTTGTGCCATCAGGCATGCGGGGAACAGGAGATATTTTAGCTACAGCAAGCTTCTCGGTGGGAATGGACACTTCTAAAGGTAGAGGTCCGAGAGCGCTAATACCTCCATTCATGGGATGATGAGGACGTCCACGTCCCATCCCCTTTCCCTTGCCTTTGCCCCCAACACTATTTTGCCCTTTCCCCTGTGCATTACAGCAAACAGCAAACATTATCCTCACCATGTTCAGTGAATAAAACACTACAACTCGTGCATCTCAGTCTCAAAGACTGAATAACATTTGGGATGCTAAAAAAAGCATTTCAGATGAGACTCAATTAAAGGTCATGTGAAAGAATAGGTACTAAGATTTCATGTAAAGGCCAAATGATAAACCACCCAGTCACATTTTGGAGTCTCGAGTGGCCAAATTTGTGGGTTAACTTGTCTAAGCAAAACAGTCTGGAATTTGGTGTGTGATACAATTATTAAAATCAAGTTTGAAAATGAAAGGTATTTGAGATCGTAACATGTGTGACCTTGGTGGGATTTGCTATTTTCATTACATTCAGCAACTGGAAAGACTCATAAAGAATTATCAAAAATGGGTAGTCCTATCCATTGATGTTCCACAAATGTGATAGATGGTGGACAAACCTTTAGAAGTGTTATTATTAGCTAGGCCAAAGTAAAAAAAGGAATGCTCGTAATTTCATAGATAATGATGCAGATGAGAACCAAATTGACTTTGTTTGATGAACACATTTAAGAACTTAATTTAATATTGCTATTTGACAAGGAAACCACAAGTTCTTACTTGAAGCTCAGGAAATTGAGCATCAGATTGTTGCAAAGCATCTTCCAAATGACTTTCCTTCACCGGCTGCATCTCTCTCACAACTTCATCATCTTTCTTAACGATGGGCTGACCTTCATGACCAACTCTCTTAGCACGCACCTGGGTAGATTTCACCTGTAAATTGAGATGTAATAGAAACACGAAGACATATACTTATTAACACAATCATCACTTTCTTTCTTCTTTTGTAAAAACAATATCCATTCATAATAATAAGAGAACAAATGCTGGTTAAGACATTTTTTATACAATTGTACACATTTTATTGACACCCTTATGTCTCACAGCCTCACATGTTGATACTAGACTTTGATTTTTACTGATATAGGTTTCTATCCAATAAATAATGTAATAAATGGGATTCCTTTGATGTTTTGATCCGCTATCCCCATATGATACCCCAAAAATTGAACTTGCAAAAAACTTCACCTATTTTCCATCTCTACAAACTGTCAAAGTGCTTCCCCGTAGTACTGACCTGCATAAGTTTCTTGTTTTTCTTTCCTCCAAACATATAGACAGACTCCCATGATTATGTTTTGTTTCCAGCCAAAAAGAATGCAAAGATCGACAAATTTACGCAAATAATTTCAATATGACTAGAATATGATCATGTGTAGCTTTATAGTTCACACATAATGACAATGGATCCCCTAAAAAGATCAGCCACTGTTCGATTTGTAATACAAGGACTCAATTTGAATTGTCAACCACATTGGCAACCAAATTTTTCTTCTTTCTGCCTAAGCATAAAAGCATATATATCTATATTTGAAATGCATAGAAGTTTGCAGAGAGACATACAACATTTTTTAGCAAACGAACTTTGAGACCATTCCTCCAATTGCCCTCATCCGTGAGTTCAATTACCTGTGCAAGACCGAGAACCAACAATAGTGTGAAGAAATGAAAACTAGGCAGGTTTTCGAAAACGAGGAGGGGATATAAAGTAAGATGATTTTAAGTGTAAAGATGGTATATCCGTTACCGCTTTCTCTGCTACTTCAGCAGATTCATACTCGACAAATGCATGAAACTACATGAATATCAATTGCACGGTTAGGGATGTGATCGATCTTATACATAAGGAAAAAAAAATGTGCAAACAAAATATATTTGGAATATCAGTCAGTCACTAACAAGGGAACTGCAACGTTGCTCAAATCCAAATACTAATATTAATGCATATTTATTTTCAGACCAGGACATATAGTAAAACCAAGTCAGTAACACTGCAGATATTTCTATTAAGTAGATTATGTAATAGGTCAGCATGCAAGATATTATGTTCCACAAGTATGAAAGAGATATACGTTACCTTATAGCTTTTCTCTGTTGGTAAGATACAAACAACCTAGTCTATTCATTCATCTCTTTGTGAAAGAAGAATAACCTACTACTTGTACTCTGTAACCACCTATTTACTACTTGAACTATGTAACCATTAAAACTCTCCCTTGTCCATTCTCTCATTGTATGATACCATGAGATAAAAGGTTAAATTCCAGTTGATTTCATTTCAGAAGAATTTAGCAATGTTTTGAAGACAATGACTTCATGTATGTATTGTTAGTATGCAAATCCTATGTTCCTTTTCTAGGAACTGCCAAATATGTCCATCAAAACCAGATGAAAGATAAATAAAGGCATTTGTCTGAGCACGGACAAGAATATTACATGCTAGTAAAAGTTGAAACTAAAAAAGAAAATAACTAGATTCGACAAGTCACACGTGCCAGGAGTCAGCACCACCTCACCAAAAGGACCATCCCAAAAACAATCAAGGTTCTTTCTTGACCTCACAGAAGTTATTTTCTGACATATATACAGAACGAGAAAACAGTGTTAATCAATTTATCAACAAATGAAACTATTGACTGCATTTAAAATGCTCTCACTTCTGGGAATATGGGGAAAGCCAAACAACCATTTAGAAGAAGAGGGGGTTTAAGATTACAGTAGATTGCACTGAAGAGTAAAGTCACTGGTGGCATATAGAATAAAATAAATTACGACGGTCAAACAATAGATTAATTTGATAGTGAACAAACTGAAAACATAAACATCAGCCATAGAGTATATTCTAATGCCACAATACAAGTGCTCTAAAAAAAAGAAAAATGTTAGCTTGCAGAGATATGTAAGATCAGTTGCTTTATTGCAGAAGCATATTCACTACTTTTAGATAACTTAAGTTCCAAAGGTAACAATTTGCTGTTTGAGAGTATACCTTGCTGAAATGCATGACATCCCCTTTTCCTGTTCTAGAGGCAGACGACATGCCACCATTAGGATACATAGGTGGACAGGTACGAATTGATTTCACACTGGTAGAATCATTCAAATGTGTATAAGAAGAAGTATAACCACATCCCTTGCAAGCAAATTATCCTATTTGCCTTCAACATGATGAAAAATATGTACCTCCCCACAGATGAGAAAATCTTCATGAGGTTTTGATGAGAATGTTCCTCAGGTAAATTTTCAGCAACGACTATGTGAGACTACAGACACAGAAGATACCGATACAGGAAAGAAATTAGGCCAGGTCAAAAATTTATGAACTTTAAGGGGGCACGCACACATGCAAGCCAGATTTAACAAAAAACATAATTGCAAAGGAATTGGGTTTATCTGACATGAAAATGCATAAAGATATTTAATGTATGACCTACTTGAAGCACTTCCATATCAAGCTCAGTCAATGGATGCTGGCGTTTAACCTTTTTGCCATCTTCACTAACCACCTAGAGGAAAATATCAACCAGAAGGGAAAATAGCATAAACTAGTAAGGAAGACAAATAGACGTTACAAATAATCAAAATGAGACAACAAGATTACCAGTTTTTTAGAATTCCTCAAAATACTAGCAAGCTGAGTGCTACCATTGACGGTGTTTTTTATCTTCTTGAAAGACGCAACAAAAGAAAGTGGTACTGCATGGGAGGATAAAAAAAACAAAGTTCATTAAATTGATAATTATGAGAAACATTAAAATTGTGTAAAGAAATCAAAAGTCAAAAGCTGCTGAACTGATTTTGAATAATCTAAAGAAGAAGGGCATCATATTCCCATATTCTCATTTATCTTATTGAGGTTCCGTTCTTTTGAAAATCAGAAACTTTAATTGAATTCCATAATGTTTTTCGGTCACAACACCGAAACAGATAAGGTATTCAGTCAAAAGTATGACAGTGAAAATCTACTAAACTTTGATCAGAAGATCAACAAATCCGGACCAGCCCGGGCAAGCCACCTACCAGTTATGAAATAAAAACAATCAATGAGCAGGTTGCTAAAGTAGACCTGAACCACCCACTTGCTTTCTTCTACTTCCCTTTCCACATCCCATAGACTACCCCAAGAAAGGGGGAGAAAGGGAATCAGGAAAACCAGGATGTTTCCTGATAGAACAGGACTACCATTTCAATAAAATTTATCACTCATTTGTTCTAAAAAAATAAAGTTCAAGAGACTTAGAGACCAAATATCGCAATCAATCCCTAGGGCCAGAGGCTGGTCCACATCACCTGAAAAATATGTATCTTCCAGAGTTTGGAGTGTCCATTTAGTAAGCCATGAATAACACTCACCAATAGAAGGAATCTTTGTTCCTCAATTAATACGCTGCTAGCATGCTATTACTTGTTACATATATCTCTTCAAGAAATGAATGACCAAACAAAATCCACAAACGCACAGGCATCCATGTCTGGATAGAATAACTCTTTGCAATAGATGACTCATCCACTGGACACCCTTAAGTTACTTAACTAGAGTCTAAGAAAATAGATTTTGGAATCAATTTATCCGTAAGAGAGAAAAAAAACCTTCAATTAAATATCTTACCATATGCTTCCGGATCTTTGCACATAAGCGTAAATAACTGATCAGTCGTAGCTAGATTGATATCACTGAAATAAAATTCAACCTGCAAAGCATAAAGTAAGGGACAACCAAATTTTAAAAAACTGAGTATACTAAAGAGAGAGTACGGTAAATTACAAGTAAATAGAGAGTACAGTAAATTACAAGTAAATTCGATCTTAATTTACAGGACATAGTCACTTCCATTTAATCTCAAAATGAAGCTCTCAATAATGGGGTTTGATGCTTTAGTGATTTTTATTACCACCGATAAGAAAAAAGTACGCACATATTAGTACGTACTTTAAATGGTAACTAAATGATATATTGTAGATACATAGATACCATTACTCTTAAATAAAAAGTTCAGTACCAGAAGAAGTTGATATTGAAAGCTACATGCACCTTTAAGCAAAAGATAAAGCTTACAACAAGAAAAAAGCATATAAAACACCACAGAAATTGGAATGGCACGTCAATAAAGCCATAATATGACATTAATAAAATCATAATATCAATATTACTAGAAATCATGCTTGACCATAAAGTATAAATAAAAACAATCAACCTAGTAAGTTCATTTTCCGCACCCCATCAATACATCACAATTTCAGTCATTCCCTTAACCAGCACAAAACAAAGATTCAGTATTAATTAGAACTAGATGCAGAACAATAAGAAATATTAACGAAATGCAATTTCCAACACAAACACCACACCATTTAAATTCAAGAAGTTAGTTTGAAGTAAACCCAAAGTAGCCATAGAAAATATCACGTCTAAACGAAATTACAGAGCCAATTATGAAATTAGATCAAGTAACCAATTGAAGACACTCAATACCACCGGAGTCAGTACGTAATGACAAGTAATCCACTCCAAATAATGATATTCGTCTACTGATCACCCAAAAAATTCATAACATTATATTTAAAACAACACACAAAACCAAAACAAATAAAATTTCACCTGATTGAGAATTTTCTGATGAGAATCTAGCAATCCATTTTTCATTGAAGTTGCAGGAACATATCGATCTTCCCTCGACTCGGTGAAACTCGCTGGACGAACATTCCCATAAAAGGACACAGTATTCTGCTGATTATAGTTCTGGACAGGTAACTGGTTCTCGTATACATAGTAAGGTGGTGGCAGGGGCGTCAGCGGCGCGTAAATCGGCATCACCCGCAGCGGTGGGGTGGATACGGCGGACCGGGGGACAAATTCAGGAGCCTTTGCGTTGAGCTTCGATGTTGAGGCTAGGGCTTCGGAATCCTTCCGCTGATCCATCGTCGATCTTGATTGCTCTATGAGATTTTTTATCGAATTAAGATCGATCGTTTCGGATTAAGAAACCAATTGAAGATTTTCTATGTATAAATGAAACTGCAATTTTTTTAGCACCGAGAATGAGAGGGATAATAGAGAACGGAAAGGGATTTCTCGGGTTTTAACAATGGAGTCCGTCGCCGTCATTAACCCACTTACATTACATATATATATGCACTCCTTTTGTGTGTACTGTGTATGTATAGCTTCGCATTTATTTTAATTTTGGGTTATTTTTATTCCATTTTTTGTGAAAAAACGAAAAAAAGATAATATTTATTTGGGATAATATAAACTCAACCATCTCTTTTTTTGATGACTCGGTATCCGACCCGAAGACCCTCTAATCTTGGTTCATTCCCTCAATTTACTATTATACTAATTTAACATCTCAATTAAATTAAGGTGTATAGGTCACGTCCCGGACGATAACTTATTCATCAGTAATTGACGGATCAACACGTGAGAATCATGTGCTTTAAGCTGGTCCAAATTAGAACGGTGGAAAAATCATAAAAAATCCTCCTTGTAGTTAAAATTCGTTATTTTCCAGTCCCTCAAATTTACTCATGTGTTAATTAATTGAGCTTGTTTGGAAAATTAAATCAATAGCAATGTCACAACATACTTGATTAATAATAAATGCACCATTTTTACAAAAAAATTAGTGAATTGGAAAAGATTTTTTTAGAATTACAATTGATACATAGAACGTAATTTACATATTATTGCTTGGTTATGGTTTCTATTAAATGGTACAACTTTCTATGATGTATTTTAATTCGATTCTGTTACTTCAAAAACTCAGTTTAAATTTTTAAAAAAATTCGGTTAGTTCGGTTCAGTTTCAATTTTAATTTTAAAAATATCGGTTTAACAGAATAAACAAAAATAGCCATTTTTAATTTTTTTAAAATTAATTTATCCATTCTTTTATTTTATTAAAAAATTAATTATCTCATTTTTAGTTTTGTTTTTATTTTTTTACATGGGGTAAAATTAAAATTTCATCCCCGGCACCAACAAATGATTTCGTGGCATTATAAGTAGCCTTTATTACATAGTTAAGCTTTGTGGGTGGTATTTCAGTCTCGTGTAGGGATGGCAACGGGGCGGGTTTGGGACGGGTTTGGCCAATCCCAGGACCCGCCCCGCTACACATAAAACCCATACCCGCCCCGCCCCGCTTAGACCCACCGGGTTCGCTGGTTTACCCGCCCCGCCCCGCAAACAATTTTTTTTTATAAAAAAAAAATTTGGTAGAAATTAATTTTGAAACACAAAAATTGAGTTTTGAGATTGAATTTAATGTTTTCCTCTAGTAAATATTTATAATAAGCATCGTAAAACTATCTTTAAACTATCAAATATTTATTATTTAGTTTTTATTCCATTCAAAATGTTCAACTTCTTTACCATAAACACATGAATTTTGATATGAAATTAAACATTAACACATTATTGTACAATCAAAGAAGTGAAATGTATATTCAATATTAATTTTTTTAAAAAAAAAAATTAAAAATGCATAGCGGGGCGGGTTCGGCCAATCCCAGGACCCGCCCCGCCCCGCTTCCAAACCCGGTTGAAGCGGGTTTGGACCCGCCCCGGCGGGTCGGGTTCAATACAGGTCCGGGTTTGTACCCGCCCCATTGCCATCCCTAGTCTCGTGGAGTTATATGGCTTGGAACTTGTCATAAGTATTCTAATGGTGTCGCCCTTGTGATGTTGGGTGGAGAACGGCTGGGTGCTGGGTGGATGCTGGACCATGTTTGGGGGTATCTTTTGATATTGGCTTATTTGCTTGCTCCGCTTGTTCTTGGCGGCGATGGACTCATGCACTGGACTGTTCATGGCCCGTGGTGTGGACTGGTTTTTTGGTTGATGGCCGCAGATGCCTATTCCTCATGTGATCTGATGGTGCTTAGGTTCGATTGGGTTGTGGATCTGTTTGCTCTAACCTGGTTTTCCGTCTCCTTCTAACTTTCGCCGGGTAATGGAGGGGTTGGGCGATCGATGTTTCATTTCTCGATGATTGACTTGTCTGTGATTGGTGGCTTAGGATTTCCGAAGGGGATGGCTTTCCCGATTTGGCCGTCACTTCTTCCTTTGGCGGTGGTTGTGTGGCAACCACACCACTCAGCATGTGGCGGGTCTGGAAGATTGTTGTGAAAGCTCCCCTCTTTTGCTTTGTATATATCCGTACCTACCATCTAATTATATAGTACTTGTGATGCTTGGTAGATATGATTATGTTTGTCGTTGTCATAGGGTGTCGGGTTATGGATATCTACCTTTTTGGATATGGCTTGTGGTCTATATGATTGGAACTATGTTACTAGATGGCCTCGACTACCTTTATTTTTTGATGCTCCTAGTTTATTTTGTTGGTGGTAGTTTTTTGGTTCTGCGTCACTTATAGGCTATCGCTTGGCTTCGACTACTTGGTTTATCGGTTTCGTGCACCAACCAGTGGTGTTCTTTGATCGATGGCTTTCCGAGGGATTTGGATACGAAAGATTGCTCATTTGTTGGTATTTTATTAGTTTATATATCTTGCCTATCCGTACTTTTACATTCACATATATTGGAAGGCAATTCGCTTTCTCGACCTGCTTGGTTTGAGAGGAACTGATTTAGCTTTGTTGGTCTTTGGAGTCTCCTGGTCAAGTTCTTGCTTTTATATTGTGACTCTCACAATCATTAAACCTCTTCTTTGAGTATCTTTTTTTGGTGTCTATTGGTCAGTGTTTATGATTGACCATTGTAATTTTTCCTTGTGGTTTGCTTTAACATAAATCATGTTTTATGCTAAAAAAAATAAGATGATCAATGTGATACCCAGGGATTAATGATGTTAATCCCGATGTGGTAACGATCCTTAATGGATTTTAATTGTGTATTCTCGTCGTGATGTTAGCCTTGGAATTTGGTCTTTGGTGGGATTTGGGGTCCGGAGTACTTGGTACTGGGGTTGTTTAAGGAAATAGAGTTTGGGAGGTAATTATTGAAAACAGATGATTTTTAATGAGTCGTGATGTGTTTGTGGAGGGATTGGTATTTTGGAGTTTTGGTACTATATATACCAAGTGGACTCGGTATTCCGTCATTTTGGCACAGAACCCTTCCCTCTCTTCCCTCTCTCCTCGCTCAAGCCTTTCCCCCCATTTCCCCTCTTCTCCCTTGGTGGGAAAAATCGTTGGTAACTTGGTTCGGGAGCCGGATTTCTCGAAGATAATCAGGTATTCATCTTCCCCTCACCATTGTCTTCGATTTGATAGTAGTATGATGGGTTTTGGTTGAGTATTTTGTTGGGTTTGGCAATTGGGGATTTTTGATAAAAATCCAAAGTTGTGTTTTTAGTGTTTTTATTGGTTGCAAATGGTGTTTTGGATGTGTTGAGGAAGTTGGGGGTGTTGGTTTTGAGTTTGGGTGTCAAAAACACCATGGAAGCTCGAATTTTTCGGAAAATTGCAGGTGGCGATCGATCGCCGAGATGGGGCGATCGATCGCGACGAGCAGCTCAATTTTCAGTGACGATGAACAGTGCTGGCGATCGATCGCAAGGTCTCGACGATCGATCGCGAGCGGGTTGGCGATCGATCGCGAGGATTGGCGATCGGTCGCGAGGACACACTGGTTTGGCCACTGGACTGTGGCGATCGATCGCGATGAAAGTGGAGATCGATTGCCACCCGAGGATTTTTGTTTTTTGAAATTTTTTTGGAAAATGTCGAATTTTGGAATCGAGGTTTAAAGACGCCATTTCCGGGGCAATGTCTACATTCCAATGAGAATGCTATACTTTTAAAATGGATTGGTTGGAGCCAAAGTTTAATAAAACGGAATTCTCGGTTGGGTTTTTGGCTATCTATTAAACATATAAAATGGAATATTTTGGGTATTATGCATGCTTAGCCGGATGGCTTTTATTTTTTTGGTAATCGTCATGGATGGACGATAGGTTTGGAAGTTGTGAACGTGCATGTGCATGTAATTGCATGACTATGTTTGATTGAGAGTTATTTGTGTGTTAGAACTTAACTCATCTGGTCGTGGAACTCAGGCAAGGCTGGACTCAAACTACGGAATTATAAGGTACGTATGACGTATGAGCATAGCCCTTTATTATAATTGCAATTGTGAGTGCATGGTACGCTATATTGCAATAAATGTATATTGAATTGCATGGTTTATGGTAATCACTATGAATGGACATATATACATTGGGAATTATATGGTGCCGCTTTTGAGCGAGCAATGATTGGGATGTTGTCGCCTTTGAGCGAACATCAGTTATGACGCCACTGCTGTTGAGCATGCGTGAGAATGAAATGCCGCTATTGTAGAGCGATCAATGAGATAGAACTATGGAACCATAAATGAGATAAATGGGATAATTGTGATCATTGTTTAATGATTTGATATTATGGTTGTGATATCGGTATATAGCATATGGATTCGTTAATCAATGTAATGATTAACTGGCATTTGAGAATTTGATGATTTCAGTTGTTTTGAGAACAGGGATAGTACAGAGAATCCCGGATGATGATGATACCATCCAGGGAGTATATTTTGTATTTCATAGCATTTACATTGTTGTAAATTATGAATTGTATTATTATGACTGTTGGATTTGGGATATTGGTATGCTCACCCCGTGTGGGGGCTGTCTCTGTTGGGGCAGGTTATTAGGTACATCGACGGCTGGGAGTTGAGCTCGAGCTGTGGATTTGAGGTGATTCCAGGATCGAAGTACCAGCGACGGTATTGAGCATGATACTTTATACACTAGATACACGCTTACTTATCCGATGCTCGCATGTGAGCAGTGTTATGTGTATATGGGTTGTATAAAGAAGGCAAGGGCATTTTTCTTTTCATTTATGTGTTGCATGCAATTATTTATTAAATTGCTAAATGAACTGAGAACATGTTAGTGTATTATAATGGTGCATGATATGTACGTTGACTCGGGTAGGGGAACTAGGCATTATATGGAATAATGTAAAGGGATTTTGTTATTGGCATGATTTGATATGGTGACAAGTATATTTCCCCTACGTGTATGATTACATGTATTAAATGCTTGGATTAATACGCTAATAACGGGTTAAGGGCACGGGGGTCCTTACACTCAACCCACGTGGACAATGTTACCAAATCTGTATATTTAGAATATCTCATCCAAAAAATCCCAGAAACCGAATCATAAGCCTTCTTGAAGTCCACTTCAAAAATTAAGCCCCTAGCTTTTTTTCTGTTTAACTTCATCGACTGATTCATTAAGCAGAAGAATATCGTCCAAGATCTGTCAGCACCCAATGAAAGTTGACCAGTTTTTGGATACAACTCTGTCAAGAACACTGCTGATACGTGTAGCTAGAATTTTTGCAATTACTTTATACATGCAACCAATCAAGGAAATTAGGCGGAAATCCTCAATAGTCAAAGCGTAGCAATTTTAGGGATCAAAGTTATGAAGCTAGGATTACCTCCCTTCACAATCCTATCGAAATTATGGAATTCATCTAAATGACTCCTAAAATCATCCTTAACCAAGTGCCATATTTGTTTGACGAAAATAAAATTAAAACTATCAGACCCTGGGCTTTTGGAGCCGCAGAAGCTCCATACCGTTTTATGAATTTATACATACTAAAAGGAGCTATAAGCCCATCATTTTCCATAGAGGAAATACTATTAAATCTTGCACCAAGAAGCTTAGGTTTCAACCAACTCTGATAACTAAACTTAGAAGCAAAGTAATCATGGTTCCTGGATCTTAAATATGCCATTGATTCAAGCCACGTACCATAGACAAACAACCCATGAATATCATTGGATTTCCTTCTTTTATTGATGCAGCGATGGAAAAACTTTGAGTTAAGTCTCCTTCTTTGAGCCATTTAACAAAGCCTTTTAAATAACAAGCTATCTTTCAATTTCATAGCTTTCCACAAATCGTAATAATCAATTCTTCTACTAGCAATATCTTCAATAGATTACAATCCTTGCTCCTCCTTAAGATCGATGGACTTAACCTTAACAATAACATTATTAATTTTCAAGTCAATCAGCCAAAAAGATTCCCGGTTCCATTGCTTAAGACTCTTTTTTAAAGCTTTGAACTTTTCTTTTCGAACAAATCCACCTCAACTAGAGAACTGAAAATCTGACCAAGATTGTGATACAAACTTTTTCAATTCAGGATGTTGGTACCAACAATCCAGGACTCTAAAATGAGTGGCTCCCCAATCAAGTTTATCATCATTGAGAATAATTGGACAGTGGCCCGATGTGGTTCTAGGTAGGCACCATTGTGTTGAGTGTTCCCCTTCAGCCAGACACCATTTTTTTCTTTTGCTATTAAGGATCGAAGGTCTCTTTTCTTAACCCTCCCACCCAGTCCTCTGTAAGGATTCTGACAAGCAAACACAGCGGAATAAAATTAAAATGTTCGGATTCCAACCAATGATCTATGCGAAGAAACCATATCGGTGTTGAGAGTTATACATTTGTGGCGTGTTTGATGCAGAATAACGTCCACGAGTCGTCTAGCAAAACTTCACAGCTTTGCCTCTACTGTATCCACACGATCGAATCGATCAGGATGTTGAAATTATCAAGTTGCTAGACTTGATAATTCAACCAAGAAAGAACTAGTCGTCCAGAACGAGATAACAACTGCTCGTTAGGTTTAAAATATGTTAATCTTAATTAACATCTAAAACCTTTTAACTCTAACATGCACAATATATATATATATATATATTGTGCATATATATATATATATATATATATATATATATATATATATATATATATATATAGATCAAATGAGGAGGTTGTTATCAGAAGAGGGTTTAGCGAAAAACCCTTAAGCCCAATATCTATCAGTATATATATATTGCATATGTATATATATATCTTTATTAATATCGGCCCATTTTATAATATATATATATATATGTAAATATATTATTTGATGATTAGGACTCTTCCTAAACAATTTAATTCATCCAATGAATTTTATCTCCCTTTATCGATTTAATCTTTTGGGCGACCCGTTAGGATCTTGCAACGTTGGCAGTGACATAAAATCTTATTTTATGTCACAAGCAATGAGCGGTATCCAGCAACACATCAAGGCTACCCAAGTTGCAAGAATGTCATTGACTCGACATTACCTATGGCTTGTGATATTATTCACAATGTAACTTAATACATTTGTCCTAGGTGTTTAGATTGAACATGCATCATAGAATAAGTCATACTAGTATAGTTCAATTTTTTATTTCTTGATCCCCAACTAGAATAAACGAATAAGCTCGATACACATATCGACTCATTCGAGCATATCCATGCATTTTAGTCTCACTTGATCAAGGGCCCGAACACTTCTTCTGTTATATAGGAGGGCAAATCATATCTTGATCACTCAAAAATCCCTCTACATATTTCGTAGCATATCCAATGATTGTCTTTGTAGTTTACCCTGTTACAGGTAACATTTGACAATATCAAGATACACAACTCCTTATGTTGGGATCTCTAATGATCTCAAGTCGTAAGAATTACATACACTATTATCACTATGAGCATGGTGGGTCGGTCCAGTATTACAATGTATGCCAAAATCAATCATTTAATGAATTGTCTTAGGGCATATCCGAACAACTTCTTGTGTTATAAAAAAGTAAATTCATGGGTGAGACCGAGAGTTACCTTCCCCATTTGCATTTTTTCTACTAAGCTCAGCTTCTTTTGACCCATTTCTTCTATTGGAATTAGTTTTAAAATGATTTGTAACTTATCACCATTAGATTGAATTCCAAGTATTTTCCCAAACTCCCAAACCTTTCGGGCTTCTTCCTCCATAAGCTTTTTCCACCTGATCGAATTGCAACGAATTTAGACATTATCAGTGTAATGCCTCGATGTGACTCATACATGTTGGAAGTGATGATTGAGTACTTATGCAATAATTATGGTATGACGTGGATTCGGGTCCGGGGTAGACTGTGTTTGATTCGTTGACATATGACAAAAAGATTAATGTTCATGTTGAAATGAACTAAACATAGTTGAGAAACAATAAAATGATATGATGTATTGTTCTATGGCAAAGGTATGTGCTATTGAAAGGATGTGATTAAATGAGGTAATTGTGTGATTATGCAATTAACAAGGTTGACTTATATGAATTGTATAAGTTATACTTGGTATAGTAGTAAATTTACATGGAAGACATGTATTTGAGAACCCATGAAATAAGTTGGGATCAACTATATCAATTTGTTGAACTTATTGTAATACATGTTTGAATGTACAATTGGACTTGTTGTAAGTTTACATGGAAGGCAAGGCATAGCTTTGATGCATGGTAGAGTAGATGGAGCACACTTGATATGGGATGAATGTGACCTGAATTTGGTGTGAATTTACCTTGCATTTGTTGGGAAATTTGGAAGATATATATTAAGCAAAAATCAGATTTGAAACATACAACTCACCTAAACTCACTTACAAATCTCACACATGCTCTCTTGAACCCCTTGCTTTCTTTGTTTGAATCTAGCATTGAATCATGTTCAGCTGATTCGAATGGACGTATGTGGTAAGGATAAGATGCATGACCAACTTTTATGTTGCTAGTTGGTGTATCAACTTGGTTATGATGGTTTATGTTCATCCAAGCATCTTGATATATGTTTGAAGCAAGTTTGAATTCATATGTTGTTGAATTAAATGAAATAAGTTGTAATATGATGAAAACATGTGTATATCATGATTGAGTAGGGTTTTAGGAAGTTTTGATGTTGAATTTTGAGATAAGAACTTAGAACCATGATGATAAACTCAAAAATCGTCATGTTTTGAAAAATGCAGACATCGGCGAACGTTCATGGGCTTTATGTCGATCGATCGCCGAAACAGAGTAAAATATAAGGCGGTTTATCACTTTGGCGATCGATCGCGTGATAGCGACTGATTGATCATGGACAAGGAGATCGATCGTGTGAAGCATGGCGATCGATCGCGAGGGGCAAATATGTTTGGCGATCGATCGGTAAAAATGGGTGATCGTTCGCGAGAGCCAATTATTTGAAAAATGTTATATTTTGTAGAATTTGATGATGAGCCTATTATAACATTATACATTGTTGGTATTCATGTAGTACCATCACATGGAACAAGTCAGAGAGGAAGTAAAACATTGACTCATGATTTCTATCTTTTGTACAGCACATGTGATACGCCCGAAATAATTATATGCATTTGGGCATTAATTATGTTTATGTGATTAATTATGGTGATAATTAAATTATGTGTTGGAATTAATTATCTTGGTGATATGCTTAATCACATGGGGGACGTAAACCGGTAGAGCATTTCAGGGTGCATGTTATGCATGTTGGGAATTTGGGTATTATCATGGTTTAATTGTGATGGTCGATAATTATTTGGTAAAACATGTATTTTAATAGAGGTTTTGGTGCATTTTGGTAAGATGCTTTTAAAACATCATGTTGGGGTATTTTATTCATCATGCTAAACTTGGGGTACATGTTTTACTTCAATCCCAACACTTATACCCCACTTTCCTCTTTAACCCACCACTCTCAATTTAAATCATTCACAACCCTTCCCCAAACCCCATTTTCGACCTTGGCTAAAGAGGAGGAGAGAAAACTTGGGGAAAGCTTGCTATTGCTTGATTCTTGCAGGAAATTTGGAGCTTCAAGTGGTATAAACCCTCCTAGTGTTATTTTATTGTGGTTTGATAAGGATAGGGTTTGTGTTTTGGGGATTTAAAATGGGTTTGTGTGATTATATGGTGTTTTTGGTTGGGTTTTGGAGTATGTTGTTGTTGAGGGTTGTTTTGAAGTTATATTAGTGTTTTTGATGTATTGGACTGAGGTGTTATGGATTTAATGTGTTTTGGTAGGGTGTTGTGCACATTAATGGCGATTTCTCGCATTTACAGAGCTCCTCGATTCGATCGAGCATGACCTTCGATCGATCGAGCACGACAGAGCTTCGGGCAGAATTTTAGAAGTCTTCCCGATCGATCGAGAAGAACTCCCGATCGATCAAGGCGACTTCGCGATCGATCGGTGAGGACATCTCGATCGATCGAGACGGGCAGCGAGGCTTTGAGCGCTGGATGGTCAGCTCGCGATCGATCGAGCGTAAGGTCCGATCGATCGCGAGTCTTAAAAATGTGGTGTTTTGGATTTTTTGGCTATTTTAAATGGGATTTTGGTATTGGTTCATAAATTGCTTCTAATATTGGTTTGTATGATTGTGTAGAACCATCCCAGGTAGCCACGCAACAAAGGAGATAAAGTCCCACAACATCTCCACTTTTGGAACTAAGGTACGTAGTGAGACGTACGGGCATCGGACGGTAAAATGTGTTCTTACGCTTTTGGCTATATATATATCGTGGACAAGTGTGGATTACGAAATGTGTTGATATATATTGAGATAATGGCGATGCATTATGATTGTGGACTCAAGTATTGTGTTTATATATATGTGGTTGGAAATGCTTGATTGTTCCGGTAGTTGTTATATACGAGCGAGGGAGGTACTTGCCGCTGTCATATGAAGCGATGGTAATATGATATTTGCCGCTGTCATGTCGAAGCGATGTACATGCCGCTGTCATTGTCGAAGCGAGGGATATCATATGATGCCGCTATATGTCGAAGCGAGGGGTCCTAAAATTCCGCTGTTGTAACAGGACCGGAACAGTCACATTTCTAGTGATTAATGTGGAATATTGTGGTTATAACTGGAACGTGGTATCGATCATTATATTGTGAACTAATGATTTTGTGCATGAGTTTATGAAACAGGAACAACAATGAAAAATGTGCTAATGTGGTAAATCAGAGAGCATACATACATTTATATCTCATGCAATTATTTATGTCATTGTGCTTGGATTTTGTTGAATAGTGATGTATATGCTCATGGTGGGTTGTTCCTGTAGGTACACCTTTTGGACTTGGAGGGCTATGGGCTGGGTTGAGGCAGTGAGCTACGCGGAGCATTAAGGAATTAGGATATAGGATTTTGGATAGTCTCTACTCTAGGAGTAGTGTAAATCTATAGTATCAACATTCATTATTGGGAATGTAATTAATTAGCTTTTGGAATTTTATTTTTGGCCTGTAATCCTAATAGCTCATCGCTGCAACCGGAACCATAAACTGTCTTTAATGCATGTTAGCCCTGTTTATATTTTTATTACACTGTTAAGGTAGAGAGGCCTTACATTAGTGGTATCAGAGCAGTGGTTAGAGAACCCGGGAATGAGTGAAGGGTAGCCTTAGCAATAGGTTGGCTAGGTGCTCTTTTTAAACATGTTTAGTGCATATAGAGTATATAAATGTTATACTAACATGTTTTGGTTATTGTTAATCATGTTATCTAACGGCGTATTATATGAACTGTTTTGGTATTATTGTTAACCCTTGTGTTACAGCATGGCAGCAAATATCGAAATAGGAGACGCAGTGAGTGTTAATACAAGTGCTGGGCGTACAAATCCTCTACCACCGCCATCTTTGGGCGAAGAACCGTCTTGTTGGGAAAACGATTTCTAAGTTTTGGTGATTACAAACACCTACCGGATGTCAAAGACCAACTGGATAAAGACTCCTACCGGATGTCAAATACCAACTGGATAAAGACTCCTACCGGATGTCAAAGACCAACTGGATAAAGACTCCTACCGGATGATGACATCTACCGGATAAAGACTCCTACCGGATGAAGACATCTACCGGATAAAGACTCCTACCGGATGAAGACATCTACCGGATATTGAAGTCTTACCGGGTGACAAGACATAAACTGGATGGCTACCAACTGGATAGACATCAACTGGATGGCCACCAACTGGACAAGACATCAACTGGATGGCCACCAACTGGACAAGACATCAACTGGATGGTCACCAACTGGACAGACATCTACTGGACAACTATCAACCGGATAGTCCCACTGAACAAAGACATCAACTGGTCATAAGAGGATGAACGACCAGTTGAGCAAACAAAACCAGCAGAAGTCTAAACTTCCAGTAAGAGCACTAAGAAACGAGACAAAATAAGTACAATATTCTCTGACAAAGGTACAACAGAGCGGTGCACCCTGCTATATCTCCGCCACGATTACCGTCAGAGTGAAAAGAGCCGTTGCTTAAACAAAATAGGAAAGAAGACAATATGAATTTGGAAAGCTAATCTCTTCCATATATAGAAAAGCTACCGTTGGATAACCAAACCTATAAATACGTCCAACAGAGAATGAAGATGAGCTGAGCAATTTTCAACAAAGAGATATACTTCAAATCAAACAAGAATATCATATTACTAATATTCCAAACGTTCAGCAAAGAGCAGAAAAACAGCGAAACTGAATCTGTGATAGATTATTTCCAATTGAAGTCTGCTGCTCAAAAACACTCGAAGTTAGAAAGTTTATTCTGTAAAGAGTGTTATAGAATCTCTTGTAATCAAAAGTTAAGAAGATTGTGATTGCTAGGAGTTTAGGCCAAGTGTGTTAGTGCCTAAGAAGGTTGTATACTGTAAAAGTGTAAACCAAGTCTTCTAGTGAATCCTTCCTGCAAAGGAAGAAGGGGAGACGTAGAAGCGTTGTGCTTCGAACTTCCAGAAACAACTCTTGTGTTATTTGTTCATTGCTTTATTACCCCAGTTTTATTCCTCACAAGTTCAGTAGACGTATTCCGCACTATAACAAGTGTCTGCTGACTTGCCCAATATTGAGAAGCAACTGTAATACTTAACAGTTTACAGTTAACCAGAAAAAGAAATCGAAATTGAATCTAGTGTTTATTCAACCCCCCTTCTAAACACTACCCCGATCCTAACAAGTGGTATCATAGCTTCGGTCTTCTCAATCTAGAGAAATTACCAATTGCCAAAAACTGATGGCCTCATTCAGCAAGATTCCAATGTTCAAGAAAGACGAATATGATGACTGGAGAATCCGTATGCAAGCACATCTAAGTGCTCAAGATGATGATATGTGGTATGTAATCACTGAAGGACCGTTGAAGATCATGAAAATCAATACAACTGCTTCCATCACAAGTGGTGATCCACAAATGGTAGAAAAAGAAAGATCTCAATGGTCAAACGAAGATAAGAAAAAGGCAAATCTGGACAACGTTGCTAAGGAAATCTGGGAGAAGATTGCCCAACTCTGTGAAGGAAATGATCAAACCAAAGAAAACAAGCTTATTGTGGCTCTACAAAAGTTTGAGCATATCAAGATGATGAATGGAGAAACTCTCAACGAGTATGATGAAAGAGTGACTGAAATAATTAATGAACTGAGCAGTCTGGGTAAGGAGTTACCCAACAGAGAAGTCACTCTCAAAGTAATGAGAGGTCTCCCAAGAGAATGGGATGTCAAGACCATTGCTATGAGAGAATCGAAGGACATCAACAAGATAGATCTACATGATCTGTTTGCTGATTTAAAAGCCTATGAATTCGAATTAGGCATTCGGGTTGAAGATGAACCAAATACCAGTCAACCAACCAAAGCTCTCACTGCATCGGAGTCTCTGCCTACTTCTACAGAAATGACTCCAGAAAAGATGTGTAATGATGCTATGGCAATGTTCGTAAGGAAATTTGGGAAATTCATGAAGAAGAACCAGAGATCTTATCAATCATATCCTCGAAGGCAGAGTTCCAAAGGAAATTCAGAAGAAGAAGAGCGAGTATGCTTCAACTGCCTCAAACCAGGGCACTTCATTGCGGACTGTCCTAAACCCAAAAAGGATGATCACAAAAGAGGATCCAAGGATTACAGAAAATCCAAGGAAATCAGAAGATCATCCAAAAAGGACAGAGATCAAAAGGTTTTAATGGCAGAAGAAAGCAAGAGCAAATGGGCTGATTCTGAATCAGAATCAGAGGAGTTATCTAGCTCATCCAGCGAAAGTGAAGACGAGGAAGTCCACTGCTTAATGGCAAATGATGAAAATGAGGTACACGAATCTAACCTATCTGAATTTACACATAGTGAACTCACAAATGCATTGCAGGACATGATCAATGAGTATCGAACGCTATATGAATCTTTTGAAAGCTACAAGACTGAGTACTCAATCCCAACTGAAACGCATAAAAACAAACTTGATTATGAACAATCGAGGGAGTTGAACTGCTTAAGGGAAACAACCAGTCTCCTAGTGAAAGAAAGAGATGAAGCCAAGTGTGTCTACCAGAAACTTAGCAAACTGGTTAGCACTTGGAATGCGTCCACTACCAGAAAGGATGAAATACTTGAATCTATAAGGCTTGCTGGTGACTTAACCGGCATAGGCATAATAGTAATGAAAGCAGTTCATCAGGTAATAAACCTCAACTGTGTATAACAAAAAGCAAGGTTCAATCAATGAACTTTGTAAGATCTAGCACAGTATATGACCCTTATGAACTGGTTAAAGAACCTGTTAAAGCAACACTCATCAAGGAACAGGCACAGCACAGGGGTATCGGTTATGTAGAACAACTCAAAGAGGCTAAACCGAGGCAAAAGTTCAGAAATGAACTTAAACCCACTGGTCGAGCAGCTAGAGAGGTTAAACCCAACTGGTACTACAACTGTAAGCCTGTCCAGAAGAGGTATATGCTCAATAACAGGAACTACAAACCAAAAGCACAGGCATACACATATTATCACACTTCACAGTCAAAATCATCACCATCATTTATAAATGCACACACATTTCAGAACAGACACCGACCTAAGTCACTTAGGGTCATACAAGTGTGGGTTCCGAAAGGACTAATCCTACCCGGACCCAAGTAGGATTGGGTACCAATCATTATATTGCTTTAATTGCTGGAAACTAGAATGTATCCAGTTCGGAGCTCAGAATGGTTCCTGGACAGTGGATGCTCTAGGCATATGACAGGAAATGCGAGCTTATTGTCTGAACTGGTGGACTCCACCGGACCCAGAATAACTTTTGGAGATAACGCGAAAGGTAGAACCGTGGGTAATGGTAAGATTATCTACGGTAACATCATCATTAAAGATATTCTTTTAGTTGAAAATCTATGCTATAACTTGATCAGCATAAGTCAACTGTGTGACAATGGTCATTCCGTGGAATTCAATCAGCACTCATGCACAATCAAATCTACTGATGGCAGTATATTACTTGTAGGTAGAAGGCATGATAACACATATAAAATTGATTGGAATCTTAATCAGCCTATCTCCTCTACTTGGTTAGCTGCCCTGAATTCTTCCAAAAATTGGCTTTGGCACAAACGGTTGAGTCACTTAAATTTTAAAACTATTGCTAGTCTGCGTAAACTTGATCTAGTTATTGGACTGCCCCAAATTGAGTTCTCAAAAGACAAGATCTGTGCAGCATGCCAACTTGGTAAGCAAATCAGATCCTCCTTTAAGAACAAAGGGAGTAAATCTTCTTTTCGGTGCCTAGAGTTGCTGCATATGGATCTGTTTGGTCCTATACCAGTAACAAGTCTAGGGGGAATGAAGTATACCCTAGTGTTAATAGACGATTACATTCTTTTCACGTGGGTCTTATTCCTATGTGGCAAAGATCAGGCTACTCCAAAGCTGATCAAACTACTTAAAAGACTCCAAAATGAGAAATCGTGTGGGATAGATAGAATTCGCAGTGATAAAGGTACTGAGTTCACCAATCAATCACTTGAATCATATCTAGATGACCTTGGTATTAAACACGAATACTCTGCTGCTAGAACTCCTCAACAAAACGGAGTTGCTGAGCGTAGGAACCGCACTTTGAAAGAAGCTGCGCGAACTATGTTCGCGGAATCAGATATATCGCAGAAATTTTGGGCAGAAGCTGTCAACACAGCATGTTATACGCAGAACAGATCAATGATTAATAAGCGAGCAAATAAAACCCCTTATGAGATCTGGAATGGCAGTAAGCCAAATATTTCTTATTTCCATGTGTTTGGTTGCAAATGTTTTATTCACAACAATGGAAAGACTCATCTCACCGCTTTTGATGCCAAATCTGATGCTGGAATATTCCTTGGCTATTCTACAGTTAGTAAGGCTTTCAGAGTATTTAATAATAGAACTCTTACTGTAGAAGAATCAGTGCATGTAAAATTTGATGAACCTACTGACTGTACTGTATCTAATCTGCAAATCAACAATTTAAGTAATCGACTGGAAAGCACTTATATTGATGAAAAAGTTGATGATGAGATAGATTACAGAAGCAGGACTGACTGCTCCTTGGAACCAGAAGTGCCTGAAGCTCAAGCAGAGGAGTCTGCTGGCCAACAAGCACTGCAGCCAGCTACCAATGAAACAGTTGCATCTACCCCTACTGCAGTAGAAGGAACAAATGAGAAAGATGAGTCTATCAGAACCTCTGATGTGCCCACTCATATCCAGCCAAGTGAAGAACTCAATCCTCATGGACCTTCGCTCCGGTGGAAGAAGGATCATCCACCCTAGCAGGTCATCGGTAACTGATGTGACTATAAATAGACACATCTATTGCGCTTAATTGTCTACGATTTGGTATATTTTGATGGATAAATTGATACATATGCTACCTAATCGTATATTTGTGTAAATGTAGGGAAAGGTGAAGAAATCAAGCTAAAATGATGAAAGAAGCAATAAAGTTGAAGAAAAGAGGAAAAAAAACCAGAATCCAAGACACATGTTGCTCCTTTCTCCTCAAATTTCTATATGTTAGAGCCATGTTTTGGAAATGTGGTCCATAGAAAAGTTGTAGAACTTTGAGTTATCTTCGCGTGGACAGCTGATTCATCGAATTCGGACGAGAAAGTTACGGCCAAAATACGAAACTCGCCAGAAAAATTGATGACAGGCGTAATTACGCCATTATTAGGCGTAATTACGCCAACGCTACGGCATCTGTAGGCGTAGCTACGACATTCTACGCGTATTTACGCCAGAAGACTTTTGGAAAGTGTAAAAACTTGATTTCTTTCCTTCCCACATGGATTCTAACCTACTCCATCAGCCTCCCTATACATATATGCACGAAAATCAGACCTTTAAACATCTAGATAGTTAGGGTAGAATAATTTTAGACTAGTTTTATATTTTCTTTTCAATTTTGTTGAAGAACGGCTACGAAGATCGAAGCGAAGGCGGGATTGACACCTCGACGAGCGGAGATCGGATTAGTTTTCTTTCCCTTGTTTTTATTTATAGTTTTGTTTTAATTATGTGTAGCTAGTCTTAATTCTTGGTTGAGGAAGACAAAACCTTGGATTTATTTATCTTGGGGAGATTCATACGCTTTTGTTGATCGTTTTTATTGAATTCATTGTTTTTCTGATTTTGTTGATATGATTGATGTTTGTTTATTGGATTGACAACCTAGTAACTTGCATATAATCTATTGCTAATTGGATATCAAATAAGAGATTGTTTGAGTAATCTAATTCAAGAAGCAACTAAGATCGATAATTGCCTGCTGTTGGTGTTATTAAATTCTTAGGGAAAACCATTGACTAAATTATATAAACCGCTTGTGTTTATGTTGTTTAGATTCATCGCTCACTAGTTTTGAATGATGTCATGATTTTAATCTTGAATATGCATATACAGATTGATTGATTGGTGAAAGTTAAATTAGAACGCTTGGACTAATTGACTATGAATAAGGTGAGGGAGGAATTAGATTTCCAATTGATGAATATTCAAGTAAAATTGAGTCTTTTGTGAATCGATGAAATAGATGATAATATCCAAGGTAGAGTCAACCGATACCAAGAATCGCTTTCATTAGTTAATCTTTGTTTTTAATTTTCATTAGTATAATTCAACCTCACAACCCCATCCTTTATTATTATTTTGTTTTGATTTTCATTAACACAAAGATTCACACCTCCTCGTGGGATCGATCCCTACTCACGCTACTACATTATTGTTATCAATCTTGAGAATTGAGTGGGGTTAATTTGGGCGTACACGATAAGCGCACACCAAATTTTGGCGCCGTTGCCGGGGAGGCGTTGTATATTTTTGTGTTAATATTTTCTGTTTTTTTCTTTCTCTTTCTTTTTCTTTCTTTATTTCCCCCTAGTGCTACATTGGTTTGTTTGTGCTTACAGGTGAACATCTAATCTCGAACCACAGAGGCATACTGATTGCTATGGCAGATTATAGGAGCTTAGATGAATTGGAGTATCTTGTGCACCAACTTGGCGTAGGGAGTGGACAAAGAACATACAATTCAAGTTGGCGTTATCATCCCAATCTCAACTATGACAATCAATGGATGAGCCCACTTCCACCTTACATGGAGTCCACCCTACCGCCATACATACCGCAATACCCTCCATGGCCACAACAACCTCAATACCATACCCCTGGTGAGTCTTTAGAGGATATTGTTTCAACACTTAATGATAGTACTTTGCAATTTCAACAGGAATTCAGGGCTAGCACTCAGAATTTGGGTAACCAAATGGAGCAACTAATAAGATCGGCCGATCGGATAGCAGCACCAAAGGAGACCATGATTGTATTTGAATCATGGAGTGATGAAGAAGAGGAGACTATGGAGAAGGTGGTACTGATGCCATCCGAGCTAGAAGAGGAGACACATGTGCCAATAGAAGAAAAGGAGCTTGTACATCCTACAACTCCGAATGGTATGTTTCAAACTGAGAACTATGTTGATTACTTTGATGAATCATGTGCTGTGGAAGAGGAGTCGGCTACTGTGATGAAATGGATCCTTGGGACTATTTTTTCGAAGACAACATCACCTTGGACAGTGGCGAAGAGGTAGAAACTCCAGCAACGATGGTACTGAGGCCATCAATACTTGAACAACAAACAGAGATCGAGGTGGATAACAAGGAATCTCACCAGAATGAGATTCCCAAAGGAGAGCATAGGGGACAACAAGTTAAAGGATGCCATGAGGTAGATCTTGAGGAACCTCAACTGACTTCTTTGGAGGAAGGCGACATAGTGAAAAGACAAAAACCCTCCAAGAGGTGCAAGGCGAATAGTCATCGCCTTAAGCGAGAGGACAGGCGTAGGGCCACCGACGTTAAACAGAGGCGCTGCTTGGGAGGCAACCCAAGGGGAGTTAGTTTCATTTCTTCCTTTTATTTTTCTATTATTATTTTTAGTTAGACTTTTCTCTTCTCTTGTATTTTTGCCTTACAATGGGGACAATGTAAGATTTAAGTATGGGGGAGGGATTAGTGGTGTGTTATTGCTTTTCTATTACAAAAATACAAAAAAATCAAAAATTTTGAAAATTTTGAGCTCATAGTTAGTAATGAACACATGCTTAGAGTCACTAGCCCATGATGAAACCTTATTGATATCATGCATGCTTTTGAACATAGGTGAATTGTTAACCTTGGAACACTTTGAACTCTAATGCAAAGTTTACTTTAACTTAGTAGTTGAATATTTTGAGCACATTATTGTCATGGCTTGTGAAGTGTGCATAGCTTAGTGAAGATTGTGTGAACTTTGTAATAGTCTTAAGAAGTCTCTAATACATGCTAGAACTTAACTACATGCTCTTTGAGGCGTATGTCTAGACTGCTTGCAAACATGAAAGTGATATAGGCAATCTTTGATTCGTTTGAGCCTTTCAAGCCTACCATTTAAAAGAAAATCAATCACTAGTACCCAGTTTGAGGTTTAATGCAAAAGAATGGTTGTATGCTAAGCATACAAACAACCACCATTCGACATTCTTTGACTAGCTTATCATCCTTCCCTAATGAGCCTAAATATGAGTTCTATCCATACCTTTGAAGGGAGTATGATGTGTTTCATTCACATGCACTTAAGTATTCAATGATTAAATTGTGTGTGAGCTTCATAAGGAAAAGAATGAAATGCATGAAAGAAAAAGGATGCCTTGAGAAAATAGATAAAAATATGACTCCAAGGGGAGCCAAGGCACAAAAGAAGAAAAATGTTGAAACAAAAGTTGAAAAATTCAAGCAAGAAGAGAAGCTTTTGGTGTGCATATCATCATACTCTCTTACTTGATATATCCTTACCTTTCTTTCATAAGCCAATACCTAGGCCACACTACAAGCTAATAAAGACCTACTTGATTTATGTTTGCAAAGTGGCTAAGATAGTGGAGAAGAGTGTGCAAGTGAGCTTATACTTGTGTTAGTGTATGACTTGAACTATTGTGGATTTGCTTCTATTGGATCTATAAATTGTACATGACACTTGTTTATGACCACACACACACGTTCACTATTTTGTTGGGTACGAATTGTTTAGGGATTGAACTCGTTCCATTATTAACTTTTCACCGCCTTTCATTACTATGCATGTTTTAAATTGTTGACGCATAAAAGTGAGGACAAGTTAGTTTGTTATGATGCTATGAGCCAAGCAAAAAAATATTGTAGTTTTGTCTGATTTACTCGAGGTCGAGTAAAGTTTAAGTATGGGGGTGTTTGATGTGACTATAAATAGACACATCTATTGCGCTTAATTGTCTACGATTTGGTATATTTTGATGGATAAATTGATACATATGCTACCTAATCGTATATTTGTGTAAATGTAGGGAAATGTGAAGAAATCAAGCTAAAATGATGAAAGAAGCAATAAAGTTGAAGAAAAGAGGAAAAAAACCAGAATCCAAGACACATGTTGCTCCTTTCTCCTCAAATTTCTATATGTTAGAGCCATGTTTTGGAAATGTGGTCCATAGAAAAGTTGTAGAACTTTGAGTTATCTTCGCGTGGACAGCTGATTCATCGAATTCGGACGAGAAAGTTACGGCCAAAATACGAAACTCGCCAGAAAAATTGATGACAGGCGTAATTACGCCATTATTAGGCGTAATTACGCCAACGCTACGGCATCTGTAGGCGTAGCTACGCCATTCTACGCGTATTTACGCCAGAAGACTTTTGGAAAGTGTAAAAACTTGATTTCTTTCCTTCCCACATGGATTCTAACCTACTCCATCAGCCTCCCTATACATATATGCACGAAAATCAGACCTTTAAACATCTAGATAGTTAGGGTAGAATAATTTTAGACTAGTTTTATATTTTCTTTTCAATTTTGTTGAAGAACGGCTACGAAGATCGAAGCGAAGGCGGGATTGACACCTCGACGAGCGGAGATCGGATTAGTTTTCTTTCCCTTGTTTTTATTTATAGTTTTGTTTTAATTATGTGTAGCTAGTCTTAATTCTTGGTTGAGGAAGACAAAACCTTGGATTTATTTATCTTGGGGAGATTCATACGCTTTTGTTGATCGTTTTTATTGAATTCATTGTTTTTCTGATTTTGTTGATATGATTGATGTTTGTTTATTGGATTGACAACCTAGTAACTTGCATATAATCTATTGCTAATTGGATATCAAATAAGAGATTGTTTGAGTAATCTAATTCAAGAAGCAACTAAGATCGATAATTGCCTGCTGTTGGTGTTATTAAATTCTTAGAGAAAACCATTGACTAAATTATATAAACCGCTTGTGTTTATGTTGTTTAGATTCATCGCTCACTAGTTTTGAATGATGTCATGATTTTAATCTTGAATATGCATATACAGATTGATTGATTGGTGAAAGTTAAATTAGAACGCTTGGACTAATTGACTATGAATAAGGTGAGGGAGGAATTAGATTTCCAATTGATGAATATTCAAGTAAAATTGAGTCTTTTGTGAATCGATGAAATAGATGATAATATCCAAGGTAGAGTCAACCGATACCAAGAATCGCTTTCATTAGTTAATCTTTGTTTTTAATTTTCATTAGTATAATTCAACCTCACAACCCCATACTTTATTATTCTTTTGTTTTGATTTTCATTAACACAAAGATTCACACCTCCTCGTGGGATCGATCCCTACTCACGCTACTATATTATTGTTATCAATCTTGAGGATTGAGTGGGGTTAATTTGGGCGTACACGATAAGCGCACACCAGTAACCCTCTTGCTCCTCTACGCACCAGAGGACAAATGATTAATGAATTTCTTCATGCTGCATTCATATCTCATATAGAACCTAAGAAGATTGATGAAGCTATATTAGACCCAAGTTGGGTAGAAGCAATGCAGGAAGAACTAAATCAGTTTGAGCGAAACAAAGTATGGCATTTAGTTCCACGTCCATCCCATCACACAATTATTGGCACTAAATGGGTATTTAGAAATAAGATAGATGAAAATGGTATAGTAATTAGGAATAAAGCAAGACTAGTTGCACAGCGATACAGGCAGGAAGAATGCATTGATTTTGATGAAACATTTGCCCCTGTAGCCCGATTAGAAGCCATTCACATATTTCTTGCCTTTGATGCATTTAAAGACTTTAAGGTCTATCAGATGGATGTTAAGAGCGCATTTCTTAACGGCAATCTCCAGGAAGAAGTATATGTTGAACAACCTCCTGGATTTGAAAACTATCTGCAACCATCTTATGTTTATCATCGGAAAAAAGCTTTGTATGGTCTGAAGCAAGCCCCCCGTGCATGGTATGAAACTCTATCAAAATATTTGTTTGATCATGTAAGGACCCCCGTGCCCTTAACCCGTTATTAGTGTATTAAGCCATATCATTAGTGCATATAATCATACCATCATGGGGAAAATCATGTGCAAGTGCAACACCGTATGCTACCGAGAAAATTTCTTGCATTCAACCCACATAATATGTAAATCTCCCAACCAAGATTACATATATGACATGCACCCTCATAATACACTAACATGCTCTTAGTTCATTTAGCAATTCTACATTTAATTGCATGCAACCCATAAATGAACAGAGAAAGGCCGTAGCCCATTTATACATTCCATATACACGTAAAATGTACTCACATAAGAGCACCCAATGAATAAGCGTGTATCTAATGTATAAAAGACTCTACCGGATACCGTTACTGGTACTTCAATCCTGGAAGCACCTCCCAAGCACATCTCGATCTCAACACTGGACCTATGTACTTGTTCAACCAACTCTGGTACCTCGATCCTGGAAGTACCTTTATCATCAGCCCGAGCTCAACTCCAAAGCTACTGCTGCTGCACCTGTATTACCTGCCCCAACAGAGACAGCCCCCACACGGGGTGACCATACCAATACCACCAATCCAATAAGCATAACATTGCAATTCAAATACAGAATGTAAATGCTATAATTTAAATGATACTCCCTGGATGGTAACACCCTCATCCGGGATCCCCTGTATTGTCCCTGTTCTCAAAATAACCAAACTCATCAAATTCCCAAAGACAGTTAATCGCCACATAGATTAACTAATACCGTCCTATTATGCCAGTTCCATGATCAATATGGTAAAAACATAATATAAAAGACCATAGATATCACATATATCTAACCAATAATTCCATGTTCATATTTCATTGCTCGCTCCACAATAGCGACATACTAACCTCGCGCGCGCTCAACAATAGCGGCGTCATAACCGATGGTCGCTCAACGGCGATCGCATCCCAAATCATTGCTCGCTCAACAATAGCGGCACTGTATGGTTCCCAATGTATAACCATTTGACGCAAATACAATTTACCATGCATATTGTTATCCATTTATAGCAAATATCATGCACCATGCATTTCAATACCTATCCGATGCAATTACCACATGCCACATATTTCAATGTCCATATAACGCAATTATCACACACCATGTGTTCCAATACCCATTTGGTACAATTATCATACACCATGCATTTTACAGTTGCAACACTACAATAGGCCATGCTCGTACGTCATACGTACCTTAGAATTCCGTAGTCCATGTCAAGCCTGGCTTGAGTTCCATGCTCCGTGAAACATGTGCTAAAACACATAAACAACCCACAATCAAGCATAAGCATGCAACCATGTGCCCAAGCACGTTCAAACTCCCAAACATATCGTCTATCCATGACGATTACCAAATTATAAAAGTTCCCGGCTAAGCATGTATAATACCCCAAAAAAATATTGTCTATCCATGGCAATTAACCTTTTTTTTTTTTTTAAAATAACCCGGGGCGAAGCATGCAAGACACCCAAAAAGAGCCAAGAAACCACAAAAAAGGGGCACCAACACACTGGCCATCTCGATCGATCGACATTTCATCTCGATCGATCGAGAACCGCCTTCCGATCGATCGGTCAAAATACCGATCGATCGGTGAACTATTCCAACGCCACAAAACACATTATGCCATGCTCGATCGATCGAAAATATTTTCGGATCGATCGAGCAGCCCTGTATGCGCGAGAAACCTACAAGAATGAGCTTCCAACAACACCTTAACTCATATACAACCAAGATCAACCACCAAACTCAACATTTAACCACAAAACCACCTTAAAATACCTCCCCCAAACATAAACAACATGATGGACCAAGATCCACTCTTTTAACCCCAAAAACAAGTTATAAACTTAACCAAAACTCAACAAAACTCTACCATGATGGAAGCTTACCACTTGAGCTCCAAGTTTCAAGCAAGAAAACACAAAAAGACTCATTTTTCCAAGTTTTCTCCTCTCCTCTTGTTTCAGAAACAAAAATGGGAGTTCTTAGGTGAAAGGATGAGGTTTTGGGGACAAAAGCTGATAGGGAGGGTGTGATGGGATGTAAAGATGCAAGTGGCTCCCTTGCCAACTCACATGAGATTTAAATGTGTAGCCAAAACATAAGCATGGTATATAGAATATCCCATCATGATATTTTTAAAGCATTTTACTACAATGCACCAAAATCACCATTAAAATCATGCTTTACCAAAATTACAAATTATAACACCCAAACACCCAACATGTATAACATGCACCCCGAAATGCACCCCAGGTCACCCATACCACGTGACTAAGCATTTTTACCAAGATAAGTAATTATCACCGCAAGAATTATATAACCACAATTAATTCCTAATTGCCACAATAAAAGAAAATCTATTAAAGATTAATAATCCTCCGGGATTAATACCAATAATCCCAGGACATCACAATTATCCCCCACTAACAAAATTTCGTCCTCGAAATTTGCACCGGTGTACTCCACGTAACACCAAGGCTACACCAACCAAAATAAAACCACGAGCCCGATTCTGGATCACATTAGAATCGAATTAACAACTGCGAGAACACCAATCTCGCACCAAGTTCTAAAATAGAGCAAACGTCAAAATCCACACAAACCCATAAGATAACAACACACCTCGATGTGAATCGTCCCAGAAGTCATTCCACCACAATTTCAAATCAACCAAATCTCCCTTGGTTCTGACATAGATATCATTCCATGATATTCACCACTTGCCCACGATGCTTGACACGCATCGTTATGATGGGAACCACTAGTATAAACAGTATACTCACAGAAAATTCAGTTTCTGCTTCCAAGTCCATCTCCTCCAAAGGAGTAGTTGCACCAATTGCAATCCGGACCGGGTTACCCACGGTCACTGATCCACACAAAACACATCACCAAGGACGTTTACACCGGTGTGTTCCAAGAAATCATATCTTGGTCCCGACACACCATCAAGACTCCACAAAGTCGCAAGTTCCACAGAGGTCACGCAAAACAATCAACTTGCATCCCCGCCACGCGTGTCAACCACGACACCAAACAAATCCGAGTCCTGGCCACCCCTTGTCTCTCTTGGGATTTAACAAATCCTAAGACAGGGAGGCTATCGAATTAACCAGCAAGAACTACCATGGTCTCAAAACACGACAATCCCTCCTCAGGGGGAAGTCAAACAACCCTCACGATCATTCATCAGAATGCATCGTGCCATCGAGATTACCGATCTCGAGGTTCCACAATCTCACACCGGAGATTCACCAAACCAAGCATACAACCCGGCGTTCGACAATGAACAAAATAACGTTGGCATTCGTATACACTCACGGCATACATGCCCAAACACCAATCACAACATGCATACACAATGCAATAGACTCGGGTATCTCCAAACATACCCAAATCCCAAAACCAATTGTCAAACTTCAATTATTCTCACCCCACGGAGAATGATGGTTGACAAACCAAAACCAAAGGGTGTGATTTCAACATCACCACCCCACGAACCAAAATAACGAATCCCCCCAAAAGATTCAACCGGTAGGTATCATAATACCGCCTTCCTCTCAAGGAAAAAGTCATGAATCCATGATCCTCCAATCCTCGAACCACCGTTCGGAAGACCTGGATATATTTATACCGAAACATATCCCGGAACCCAGAAATACACAACTGGTTAGAGTAGTGCATCAATGCCACCAATACCCGATCCAAAATCCGTATACGCCATGTATACACATCCAAACAATGCTCTGTACTAATGCCATAGTACTCCACAATCGAGCATCTCCCCGAAGACGTCTCCTCAAACGTCTCACCGAGGTAAGAAATCCATTACTCGGCCCAACACCAGTAATGCTTACCCTGGCTGATTCACAATCAATCCACGACCGATGCAAGCTGTCTCCAAGACAGTACAATCCAAAACTCTCCAAGAGATAAAATCAATATAGTAGTGTCACCCCACTAACTATACCTCACAAACCATTGTGACTCCCGTTGCATTCCATATGCAAGGATGCTCAACCAGAGGTAACCACGACTTGACGACACTCACGTTGGCATTCCCAACAGAATTGAGCTGCCCCAAAGCAAGTCTCTCAAAACATTTGACGTATAAACGTCACCGTGAGGTATTCCCTACCTCAAATACCATGCCACATAGAGACTACAAGAGTCTACCATGACCCTCATCGTATCACCATACGATTCACCAAACTCGAATCCAACGAGCATTATAATGGCTAACACAAGCACGCTAAAGTACTGCAACAATACCTGGCTAGCGATTCGCTGGCCCCATAGGCTCATACCAACCTATCGACGTGACACACGTTCCATCCCGGTATACCATACCGTAACCATTAGAGTTGTGGGTCATCGCCCAACATATCTCTAAAACACCAAAGCACAATGGACAACCCGGCGTCCATGCTTAATTACCATGCAATCCTAATCCATTAGGATTTATTCCACACCCTCACGATGGGTGTGCCCATGCCTATCACATATCACAACAACAAGCGAGTAGTTTCCTCAATGACTACTCTTACCACCAATCACTTGGCCCTATCCAATCCAACGAGCATACCCAAAGGTATCATTGCTCGGCAAATATTTACCTCCACAACATGATGCGGTATACACACCGGTACAATGCATCCGATGCTCCCTCGAGCAAACCTGCTCGGCAAAAAGGTCTTGTCAACTAGTGACCCAGACTCTACCATGTGCTCACCATCGGCACTCAACCATACAACCAAATACATAAACACGAATGTATTATTCACTAAAACGACGCCACGCGTCCACATAGACATCCCAAATAACATCGTCAAACACATGACGGTACCCGTCGATACACGACACTCATAATCTCATCGTCAAACACATGACGATATAAAACAACACATAATATCCACAATAATAATAACAAAAGTAATATGCCATACCTCATCGCTATCAAGATAGCGGAATACCTTTATCCATCGTTCACCAGCGGTACACAAGCAGCATCCATCGCCCGTAGGCGGCATAATCCAGTGCTACACACATAGCGGTATAACCCATCGCTATAGAATCAGCGGCATAAAACATCTCCAAAGAATATCCGGCGGTATGAAGCATCGCCATAGATGTAGCAGAATGTACCATCGCTATATGATACTTGGCGGCATGAACCATTGCCAATAAAATACCCGGCGGCATGAACCATCGCCAATATAATACCCGGCGGCATGAACCATCGCCAATATAATACCCGGCGGCATGAACCTTCGCCAATAAAATACCCGGCGGCATGAACCATCGCCAATAAAATACCCGGAATAATCGCGGACTCAAGAGGTACTCACACCCATGTAGTACTTTGTTCCCGATCGCATCGCTATGTCATGACAGCGGCATCATCGCTTCGACGTGACAGCGGCATGTAACATCGCTTCGACACGACAGCGGCATCATCGCTTCGACATGATTGTGGTACCATCGCTTCGACGTGACAGCGGCATTCACCATCGCTTCGACACGACAGCGGCATTTACCATCGTTCTGGCATGACAGCGGAAATACCCCTCGCTTCGACAATACCAGCGGAAAATAATATCCCTCGCTATTAATATGACAGCGGCCGTGTTCTTCACTTCATATTAGCGGCAAATATTCCTCTCATCGCTACGGTATGACAGCGGCGGCAAGTATTCACATCGCTACGCCACGCATGCAACCGTAATGCATATCCCGTGTTCCAATAATTGTTTCGGCACGACAGCGACATCATCGCTTCGACGTGACAACGGCATTTACCATCGCTTCGACACGACAGCGGCATCATCGCTTCGACGTGCATGCAACCGTAATGCATAACCCGTATTCCCATAAACATCGCCATGAGTGTATTTTCATGCACCTCGCTCCAACATATTGCGGCAAAGCATTAAAATCATCACTCCGATGTATATCTATGCAACCGTAATGCATAGTCCATGTCTCATAAGACCCTGCAACCACCATGGTTAGCAATAGCATATTCCAATTAAGAACACATATCATAAATGCACATAAGCAATCATGCATAAGTATGTGCTTCTCATTCCCATTAACATGTTCCTAGGCCCTCAACAGCCCCAAAGAGCTAACCAATGCTCTGATACCACTAATGTAAGGACCCCCATGCCCTTAACCCGTTATTAGTGTATTAAGCCATATCATTAGTGCATATAATCATACCATCATGGGGAAAATCATGTGCAAGTGCAACACCGTATGCTACCCAGAAAATTTCTTGCATTCAACCCACATAATATGTAAATCTCCCAACCAAGATTACATATATGACATGCACCCTCATAATACACTAACATGCTCTTAGTTCATTTAGCAATTCTACATTTAATTGCATGCAACCCATAAATGAACAGAGAAAAGCCGTAGCCCATTTATATATTCCATATACACGTAAAATGTACTCACATAAGAGCACCCAATGAATAAGCGTGTATCTAATGTATAAAAGACTCTACCGGATACAGTTACTGGTACTTCAATCCTGGAAGCACCTCCCAAGCACAGCTCGATCTCAACACTGGACCTATGTACTTGTTCAACCAGCTCTGGTACCTCGATCCTGGAAGTACCTTTATCATCAGCCCGAGCTCAACTCCAAAGCTACTGCTGCTGCACCTGTATTACCTGCCCCAACAGAGACAACCTCCACACGGGGTGAGCATACCAATACCACCAATCCAATAAGCATAACATTGCAATTCAAATACAGAATGTAAATGCTATAATTTAAATGATACTCCCTGGATGGTAACACCCTCATCCGGGATCCCCTGTATTGTCCCTGTTCTCAAAATAACCAAACTCATCAAATTCCCAAAGACGGTTAATCGCCACATAGATTAACTAATACCGTCCTATTATGCCAGTTCCATGATCAATATGGTAAAAACATAATGTAAAAGACCATAGATATCACATATATCTAACCAATAATTCCATGTTCATATTTCATTGCTCGCTCCACAATAGCGACATACTAACCTCGCGCACGCTCAACAATAGCGGCGTCATAACCGATGGTCGCTCAACGGCGATCGCATCCCAAATCATTGCTCGCTCAACAATAGCGGCATTGTATGGTTCCCAATGTATAACCATTTGACGCAAATACAATTTACCATGCATATTGTTATCCATTTATAGCAAATATCATGCACCATGCATTTCAATACCTATCCGATGCAATTACCACATGCCACATATTTCAATGTCCATATAATGCAATTATCACACACCATGTGTTCCAATACCCATTTGGTACAATTATCATACACCATGCATTTTACAGTTGCAACACTACAATAGGCCATGCTCGTACGTCATACGTACCTTGGAATTCCGTAGTCCATGTCAAGCCTGGCTTGAGTTCCATGCTCCGTGAAACATGTGCTAAAACACATAAACAACCCACAATCAAGCATAAGCATGCAACCATGTGCCCAAGCACGTTCAAAACTCCCAAACATATCGTCTATCCATGACGATTACCAAATTATAAAAGTTCCCGGCTAAGCATGTATAATACCCCAAAAAAATATTGTCTATCCATGACAATTAACCTTTTTTTTTTTTAAAATAACCCGGGGCGAAGCATGCAAGACACCCAAAAAGAGCCAAGAAACCACAAAAAGGGGCACCAACACACTGGCCATCTCGATCGATCGACATTTCATCTCGATCGATCGAGAACCGCCTTCCGATCGATCGGTCAAAATACCGATCGATCGGTGAACTATTCCAACGCCACAAAACACATTCTGCCATGCTCGATCGATCGAAAATATTTTCGGATCGATCGAGCAGCCCTGTATGCGCGAGAAACCTACAAGAATGAGCTTCCAACAACACCTTAACTCATATACAACCAAGATCAACCACCAAACTCAACATTTAACCACAAAACCACCTTAAAATACCTCCCCCAAACATAAACAACATGATGGACCAAGATCCACTCTTTTAACCCCAAAAACAAGTTATAAACTTAACCAAAACTCAACAAAACTCTACCATGATGGAAGCTTACCACTTGAGCTCCAAGTTTCAAGCAAGAAAACACAAAAAGACTCATTTTTCCAAGTTTTCTCCTCTCCTCTTGTTTCAGAAACGAAAATGGGAGTTCTTAGGTGAAAGGATGAGGTTTTGGGGACAAAAGCTGATAGGGAGGGTGTGATGGGATGTAAAGATGCAAGTGGCTCCCTTGCCAACTCACATTAGATTTAAATGTGTAGCCAAAACATAAGCATGGTATATAGAATATCCCATCATGATATTTTTAAAGCATTTTACTACAATGCACCAAAATCACCATTAAAATCATGCTTTACCAAAATTACAAATTATAACACCCAAACACCCAACATGTATAACATGCACCCCGAAATGCACCCCAGGTCACCCATACCACGTGACTAAGCATTTTTACCAAGATAAGTAATTATCACCGCAAGAATTATATAACCACAATTAATTCCTAATTGCCTACAATAAAAGAAAATCTATTAAAGATTAATAATCCTCCGGGATTAATACCAATAATCCCAGGACATCACAGATCATGACTTCACCATTGGCACGGTGGACAAAACTTTATTTAAATTTACAAAGGGAGACCATACTCTGCTAGTTCAGATATATGTTGATGACATTATTTTTGGCAGTACTAACCCAAAATTATGTGAAAGATTTTCAAAGATAATGCAGGACCAATTTGAGATGAGCATGATGGGAGAATTATCATTTTTCTTAGGATTGCAAGTCAAGCAATCTAGTGAAGGACTCTTGATAAATCAGTCTAAATACACTAAAGAGCTGCTGAAGAAATATGGAATGAGTACCAGCTCAGCTGCTGCTACACTAATGAGCTCATCTGCCAAACTCGACTTGGATAATTCAGGAATACCAGTCGAAGTTACAATGTATCGAGGAATTATTGGATCTCTATTATATTTGACAGCTAGCCGACCAGATATTATGTTTGCAGTGTGTATGTACGCCGGTTTCAAGCAAATCCCAAGCTGTCGCACTTCACTGCAGTCAAAAGGATCCTCAAATATTTGAAAGGCACTGAGAATGTTGGTCTATGGTATCCAAGAGACTCAACTTTTCATCTTAGTGGATACTCAGATGCTGACTATGCTGGATGCAAAATTGATAGAAAAAGCACCAGTGGGTATTGTCAATTCCTTGGAGATCGATTGATATCATGGGGATGCAAGAAACAGACATCCATAGCAACTTCCACTGCCGAGGCAGAGTACCTTGCTGCTGGAAGCTGCTGTGCTCAATTGCTCTGGATTCAGCAACAACTCAGAGATTATGGAATTGAGTCCACAGAGGCTCCCATCTTTTGTGATAATACGTCTGCCATTGCTATTACATACAATTCAGTTCTTCATACTCGTACTAAACATATTGACATCCGTCATCATTTTATCAGAGATCATGTTATGAAGAAAGAAATTCGGTTGGAGTATATTTCTACCGAACAACAGGCAGCAGACATTTTCACAAAACCCCTACCGGACGCTAAGTTTTCTTACTTTCGAAATATTCTTGGTTTAATTGAAATTTCTTCTTGATTATTTTGTTTTGGTAATAAATTCAGGGGGAATCAGTTAGTTTATTTGCATAAATTTAGGGGGAATTTTAGTTATAATCCTATCATGGTTATTTAAGCTCAGCTGGTAATACAATGGTCAGCTGCAGTAGGTGTATCCGTACCAGTAGGACTCTACATCCAGTAGATGCTTTCCTACCAGTCGAACCCTACACACCAGCAGATGTTACCAAATATGCTTTGACAAAAATAACCCTCGATACTTATTAACCTAATGAACGTCGGAATTCAAAATTACTTTTGTGTAAAATAAAATATTTCACTCCCGCCTAAATCCTGACCTTTTATTTATTGGTTAAAGTTTTTTTAATCGTTAGATGATCGCCACGTATACATGTGTCCGCTCATCTACAGTACGACGTTACATATACTTTCATTTTAACCGCCATTAGTTTCACTACTCTTCTTCTCCAACAATTCACTGCAACTATCTTTTCTTTCAGAAAATTCTACTCTAACAAGATTGCTGCTGTTTCTTCCTCATATTCATCCAAAATGTCAAAGAATGTACAACCAAGCTTCATCACCAATGCTGTTCATGTAGATTTTCATTCTATATACACATCATCTGATGAGGAGACAAAGGAGCTGATTCAAAAGCTGGATACCTCAGGACTCTTGGTAATCCTGAGCCAGGCCCCCTCATTCTACAAGGACGAGCTACACGAGTTCTTTGCTACGGCCAAGGTTGTTGATGACACCGTGGTGGCATCCGTATCTGGACAGTTGGTTAAAATCACCCAACCTGAATTTGCCTCACACCTGTGACTTCCCTCCACTGGACTTACTGATTTTTCCACTATTCCAATGGAACTACGAGAAGAGATGCGCCTCACAGCTTCTGACTCTGCTCATCGCCTTCAACGTCCCCCATTCAGGAAAGTATTAATGAAGAGCCATTATCGACAACTGGCAGACATCATCTCCAAGGGGCTTCTATGTAAGGCTGGATCATTTGATATGATCACCCCTGAAAAATTTGACGTCATGAGTGCAATATGCAAAGGATTGGAGATAAACTGGTCAGTTGTGTTATTTCAAACTCTGACTAGTCTAGTAGTCTCTGGCAAGGGTCAATCAGGCTTTACTCTCCCGCTAAGCAGCCTTTTTGACAGCAAACACATTAAGACAGGGGCTCTCTCCAACCTTCATCCAGGGAGACTTATCACTGCCAAGTATCTTCAGCTTCATCGACAACGAAGTGGCAGAGAAGTTGGGGTGACAAAGCGCCGATTGACTCAAGTAATTAGTGACTCTGAACAAACTGTCTCGGAATCCGCTGAGGCTTCTCCTCCTCCTCCACCTCCTAAGAAGCCCAGAACAAGAAAAGCTGCTCCTTCAGCTATCCGACAGTAGATCATTGCCGCTTCTGATACCATCTCCTCCGCCGGACCTACAGACGTTATTCCTGATAGAGAACCCAGCCCTGAAATTCCTCCAACTGAGGAACCAACGCTTCATTAGCCATGGTGCCTGCTCCATCAATGGTTCCAGTTGACACTCCGTCAGCACTGGTGAGTTCTCAGCAAGCACCAGGCACTATCAGCTTTAGGACACCCAAGTCCTTATGTCCGTACTGTCATCCAAAGACCACCCCTGCTGGCAAAGGAAAAACTCTTACGGCTCCAGTGTCCACTCCTGTTGCCTTCGAGATCCAAATGGTCATGGATACAGTTGAAGCTAAACTGCAACCACAGCTCGATGTTTTTGATCGTTGGGTAAAGGCTCGAGTAAAAGTTCGATTTGATGATTTCGATCCTATTCTGGATCAGGCCAGGGAAGATGAGAACCAAATCTTGGCCTATCTTCAAATCTCAGACCCCGAGAAAAGCCTGAAGCTACGGGATGTTTTTCGCCTGATGAACTATGTGGGCGAACTTCAAGCCCTTGTGGAAACCCGCCTTCAACACTTCAATGGTGATTCAGGCACCACGAATCATGATAGAACCGTTCTAAATGCTCTTGGCCCCAAGCTGGAAATGGCTGAGCTCGCTCTTCATGATATTCACATATCCACTGGAATTCACTCATGCTCCACTGCTGAGAATATTGCAAGCCACGACCAGCCGGATTTACAAATGGCTATTGCAAATTTGGAGATTGTCCCCTCTACTGTGGAGATCACTTCTACTGTCCTAGAGACCACTCCCACTAGAGCAGAGATAGCATCAACTGCCGTGGAGGCTGCCTCTTCTGCTAAAGAACTCTCTTCTGCTCCCAGCTCTCATAATGATCAACCGTCCCAACCGATGGTTGTTGATCACACCAATGTGGACACAGTGATTCAGACGGTAGTTCAGCAAGTTACCATTTCCTCTGGCAACCATGAACCCAGTGAGTCTTCACATTCCAATGATCATACCCAGTCGTCTGTTGCTGCGGTTGACCAAGACACTGCTGATATGGCTGCTCCACACATTGAACCAACTGCTACTATCTCAGACTCCCCAGCTGTCCCACTTATTGAAGAAACTAGCTTTCTATCAACTGCAGTTGTAGATGTTCATCCCGATACTTTTGTTCCTGCTACTGATACTCAAATGATTGTCGTGGATCCGTCCATGGCTCAAGAACTTTCAGAGGATTTCTTTGTCTTTACAAACCCTCTGGACGAGCCACCAAACATTGCTGCACAGCTAGCTAATCTCTCCACTGCAATATCAGCGCTAGCCAGCGATGTCAATAAACTTAAGCAGGAAGAGCGGACTGCAACTCTTATTCTAGGAACCCATCAGCAGCACACGGACTCTCAATTCCAGCAAGTCTACAGGGACTTAAGTAGTTTAACGACTGCTGTCACCAGACTTCAAACTTTTGCTGAGAACACAATGGCGGACACTCTTTCTCGAATTGGCCAGGCTCGTCTTCAGATCAATCAAAATAATGAATCTCTTCATGCTGCCACATCCCTGGCTCTTGGAGAAAAGATTGAAGATGCCAAGAAAGTCTTAACCGATCAGTTGGCCACCATGCAGGCAGCATTTGCTTCTCAGATTCAAGATATATGCAACAGCCTGCCTGCAACTCCTCAAATAATCCGCAGACTGCCTGACCCAGCAGAACTGCTCCTTCATCACAGCGAGCTTCAAGTTCAGCTGATCGATCATCCCCTGCAACTAGAGCACTCACTCAGTCCAGATCAACTGCTCAACCAAGATCTCGAAGTCCGCGCCAACCGCCTACCGAAAAACGCGACTATTCCAAACATTGGTTCGGGTGAAAATAGTATCGTTTTCTGACTCCTTCTTAATTACTCTTATCTATTTACTGTTTTTAGTTGACTTTTTCTTTGTATTTACTGATCAACATAAATGCATTCACATTAATTGAAACTTCTATAAATAGCGACTCTTGTTTGCTCACATAACACACATTCACTCATCATGATTAATTTCCAGACTTTCAAAATTCCTTGGTTTTCTGTTAAAAACTTTTCCGATTCATGGGTTTATTACTTATCTAAATCAACCCCTCATGGGTTGATTACTTATCTAACCCAGCTCCATTAAGCTTCAGCGTTTTAGATCCTGCTCTGATGCTCATCATCAGTCAGGAACTGCTATCAGGAGTTATCTGGGTGCTGATGACAAAAAGGGGGAAGACAGAGATAGAGTATTCTGATAGGTGAATCCATGAACCATGGAAGCTGCCTGATGAATAGACATATGACTCTTCCCGACCTTCTCTCTGAACAAGGTAGACTGGCAGAGATAGAGTATTCTCATTAGGTCATCTCTGAAACAAGGTGGATCGAGCTCTTCCTCTCTGAAATAAGGTGGATCGAGCTCTTCCTCTCTGACATTAGGTGGATCGAAGCTCTCCGGGTCTACAGTGCTTGTTTAAAAATTTGTCATGTATCAGCTATATTGTGTAAAACTAGATTTGTCTTAGATTCTATTCAAGTTATTAGAATTCATCTTAAATAAAGATGAATCTCTCTCAATTGTCCAGTTTGATTACAACTTGTAATCTGCTTATATTTATAACAAATGAAAATTTCTTTTCCATTATGTCTTCAAGTATTTTCAGGATTCTCATCTTATTTACTCGAGTAGGAAATCGATTATTGCTTAGTTTTGTCATCACCAAAAAAGGGGAAATTGTTGGGAAAATGATTTCTAAGTTTTGGTGATTACAAACACCTACCGGATGTCAAAGACCATCTGGATAAAGACTCCTACCGGATGTCAAAGACCAACTGGATAAAGACTACTACCGGATGAAGACATCTACCGGATAAAGACTCCTACCGGATGAAGACATCTACCGGATAAAGACTCCCACCGGATGAAGACACCTACCGGATATTGAAGTCTTACCGGGTGACAGGACATAAAATGGATGGCTACCAACTGGATAGACATCAACTGGATGGCCACCAACTAGACAAGACATCAACTGGATGGTCACCAACTGGACAGACATCTACTGGACAACTATCAACCGGATAGTCCCACTGAACAAAGACATCAACTGGTCATAAGAGGATGAACGACCAGTTGAGCAAACAAAACCAGCAGAAGTCTAAACTTCCAGTAAGAGCACTAAGCAACGAGACAAAATAAGTACAACATTCTCTGACAAAGGTACAACAGAGCGGCGCACCCTGCTATATTTCCACCACCATTACCGTCAGAGTGAAAAGAGCCGTTGCTTAAACAAAATAGGAAAGAAGACAATATGAATTTGGAAAGCTAATCTCTTCCATATACAGAAAAGCTACCGTTGGACAACCAAACCTATAAATACGTCCAAGCAGAGAATGAAGATGAGCTGAGCAATTTTCAACAAAGAGATATACTTCAAATCAAACAAGAAAATCATATTACTGATATTCCAAACGTTCAGCAAAGAGCAGAAAAACAGCGAAACTGAATCTGTGATAGATTATTTCCAATTGAAGTCTGCTGCTCAAAAACACTCGAAGTTAGAAAGTTTATTCTGTAAAGAGTGTTATAGAATCTCTTGTAATCAAAAGTTAAGAATATTGTGATTGCTAGGAGTTTAGGCCAAGTGTGTTAGTGCCTAAGAAGGTTGTATACTGTAAAAGTGTAAACCAAGTCTTCTAGTGAATCCTTCCTGCAAAGGAAGAAGGGGAGACGTAGAAAGCGTTGTGCTTCGAACTTCCAGAAACAACTCTTGTGTTATTTGTTCATTGCTTTATTACCCCAGTTTTATTCCTCACAAGTTCAGTAGACGTATTCCGCACTATAACAAGTGTCTGCTGACTTGCCCAATATTGAGAAGCAACTGTAATACTTAACAGTTTACAGTTAACCAGAAAAAGAAATCGAAATTGAATCTAGTGTTTATTCAACCCCCCTTCTAAACACTACCCCGATCCTAACATGTCTGAACAACAGCTCTTGCCCGGGGAACTGAGCTTGACTCAATTCCTTGCATAACAACCCCGATGTTTGAAGGAACTGAGACAGGGGAACAGGCCGAAGAGTGGTTAGAAAGGATGGAGCAAATCTTCGTGGCGGCTCCTTGTGCGAAGTCGTCCTGGATAAGGTTAGCAGAATTCCAACAGTCCAAGAAGGCACTAATGTGGTGGAAGACCACGGTGTTAGAACAGGAGGCTCAAGGTCATGATATAAACTGGAAGCTGTTTAGAACTCAATTTCTGACCCGGTATTTTTCGGTTGCTGCACGGGAAGCTAAGGGGGATGAATTTACTAACCTAAAGCAAGGTACTATGCCGGTGTCATACTATGCTCTTCACTACTATTCTTTGCTCAGATATGTACCTCATGTTGCCACAAATACTCAAGCAAAGATGAGGCACTTCATGAAAGGCTTGAGGCCTGAATTGTATGATAGGGTGATCACTTATGGCCCTACTTGTTTTGATGACGCCCTTGCACGGGCCGAGCTGGCAGAATTGGGAGTGGGTGCATATCCGAATGTAGCGCCACCTCCAGCACCACCACAGAGATCGACCCCGGAGAACTTGAAACCAAGGGGCGACCATTTTAAGCCAAGGGGGAACTCATCAGCTTCCCGATTCAGTGGTAGACGGCCTGATGTGCGTGGAAGGGGAAACCGTGGGAATAATGGCCCGTCAAATAAGGGACAGTCACAAGCAAGTAATCATGGGAGAGTTAGATGTTTCCTTTGCGGGGGACCCCACTCGGTGAAAGAGTGTTCTGCTTGTTTTGAATGTGGTAAGCATGGCCACTTTGCTCAAGAATGTCCTAATCGGGGAGGACAACAGAACACTATGGGGAGACCTTTAGACAGGGCAGTGCAACAAAGACCACCGTTTGCACCGAGACCATTGGGAGGTCAGCCGTTGGGGCCACCTCAAGGGCAAGTGTACACTCTGACCAGCCGGCTACAGCGGCTCCAGAGGAAGTGATAGCGGGTACGTGTCATTTATTTACGCACCCTGCTTTTATTTTGATAGACACGGGTGCGTCACACTCCTTTGTGTCGACGAGTTTCGTGGAGAGGCACCGCATATGCACGTCTCCGTCGCCCAAGCCTCTTCTGGTCTCGACACCCGCTGGAAAGAGTATGATTGCTGATCGGTTTGTTGTTGACGGCCTCATTTATTTTGAGGGCAACGAGTTGAAGTTAGATTTGATTGTTCTGGTAATGTCAGACTTTGACTGCATTGTGGGCATTGATGTACTGAACAGGTATCAGGCAGTGGTGGACTGCAGACAGAGAACAGTTCGGTTCAGATCTGATTTGGGGGTTCAGTGGACTTTTTATGGGGATGGTTCCCCCTCAAAAATCCCATTGATCGGCTATCAAGATGGCTCAGTTATTGGAACGTGGGCATATGGGTTATCTTATTTATGCCATTGATGTTACTGAAAAGAAGGAAGAGTTAAGGGTCGAGGATATACCCGTAGTCGCGGAGTTTGCCGATGTATTCCCGGAGGAGATTCCCGGATTTCCACCGTCTAGGGAAGTCGAGTTTGGGATTGAATTACTACCGGGAACACCCGCTATTTCTCGTGCCCCTTACAGGATGGCACCGGCAGAGTTAAGAGAGTTGAAAGAGCAACTACAGGAACTCCTTGACAAGGGTTACATACGCCCCAGCGTATCGCCTTGGGGTGTGATGTGACTAGAAATAGACACATCTATTGCGCTTAATTATCTACGATTTGGTATATTTTGATTGATAAATTGATACATATGCTACCTAATCGTATATTTGTGTAAATGTAGGGAAATGTGAAGAAATCAAGCTAAAATGATGAAAGAAGCAATAAAGTTGAAGAAAAGAGGAAAAAACCGGAATCCAAGACACATGTTGCTCCTTTATCCTCAGCTTTCTATATGTTCCAGCCATATTTTAGAAATGTGGTCCATAGAAAAGTTGTAGAACTTTGAGTTATCTTCGCGTGGACAGCTGATTCATCAAATTCGGAGTTTGGACGAGAAAGTTACGGCCAAAATACGAAACTCGCCAGAAAAATGGAGGACAGGCGTAATTACGCCATTCACAGGCGTAATTACGCCAACGCTACGGCATCTGTAGGCGTAGCTACGCCATTCTACGCGTATTTATGCCAGAAGACTTTTGGAAAGTGTAAAAACTTGATTTCTTTCCTTCCCACATGGATTCTAACCTACTCCATCAGCCTCCCAATACATATATCCACGAAAATCAGACCTTTTAACCATCTAGATAGTTAGGGTAGAGTAGTTTAGGATAGTTTTATATTTTTTCTCTCAATTTTGTTGAAGAACGCTACGAAGATCGAAGCGAAGGCGGGATTGACACCTCGACGAGCGGAGATCGGATTAGTTTTCTTTCCCTTGCTTTTATTTATTGTTTTTCTTAGATTATGTCTAGCTAGTTTTTAATTCTTGGTTGAGGAAGACAAATCCTTGGATTTTATTTATCTTGGGGAGATTCTTACGCTTTAATTATCAATTTTATTGAGTATCAAGAGTTTTTCTGATTTTATTGATATGATTGTTGTGTTTGTTTATTGGATTGACAACCTAATAACTTGCATGAAATCTAACGCTAAATTAGATATCAAATACGGAATCGTTTGATCCCTCTAATTTACGAAGCAACTAAGATTGATGAATTTCCGCTTGTGAGTTTGTTAAATTCTTAGGAAGAACACTTGACTAGATTAAACATAGACGCTTGGATTATGTTGTTTAGCTTCATCGATCTCACTAGTTCATATGCTATCATCGATTTAAATCTTAATCGCTTGTATTTTGATTGATTGTTTGATAAGGGTTAAACTAGAACGCTTGGGCTACTTAACTAAACTTAAGGTGAGATAGGACTTTGATTATTGGATTAAACGTCCAACGATGAATATTCATATGAAAAATTGAGTCTTTTGTGAATCGATGAAATAGATGATAATTCCAAGGAAGAGTCGACCGATACCAAGAATCGCTTTCATTACTTTAATCTTTAGTTTTAATTTTAATTAGTATAATTCATTCACAACCCCATCTTTTATTCTTTTGATTTTGATTTTCATTAACACAAGAATTCACACCTCCTCGTGGGATCGATCCCTACTCACGCTACTACATTATTGTTATCAATCTTGAGGATTGAGTGGGGTTAATTTGGGCGTACACGATAAACGCTACCAGGGTGCGCCTGTATTATTTGTGAAAAGGAAAGATGGATTGATGCGTCTGTGCATCGATTACAGACAATTGAACAAGGCCACAGTGAAGAATAAATACCCTCTTCCGCGGATCGATGACTTGTTTGATCAGTTGCAGAGCACGAGGTTGTATAGTAAAATTGATTTGAGGTCGGGGTACCATCAGATTCGAGTTATAGAGGAAGATGTGCAGAAGACAACATTCCAGACCCGTTATGGTCATTATGAGTTTTTGGTCATGCCGTTTGGAGTGACAAACGCCACGGCTGTTTTTATGAGCTTGATGAACCGAGTGTTCCAACCATACCTTGATCAGTTCGTCATAGTGTTTATTTACGACATACTCATCTACTCTCGGAGTGAGGAAGAGCACAAGAATCATTTGAGAGCAGTGCTTCAGATTCTTAGGGACAATCAGTTGTACGCCGAGCTCAGCAAGTGTGAATTTTGGTTGAGCAGCGTGGTGTTTTTGGGTCATGTGATCTCTAGTAATGGGATATCTGTGGATCCCAGGAAGGTAGAGGCATTGATGGATTGGTCTGCGCCTACATCTGTGCCCGAGATCCGGAGCTTCCTTGGTTTAGCGGGTTATTACGGACGTTTCATCGAGGGATTCTCTAAGATCGCTAAGCCGTTGACGCAGTTGACTCAGAAAGGAGTTCCGTTCTTGTGGTCTGAGGCATGTGAGAAGAGCTTCCAAGTGTTGAAGCACCGGTTGACTACAGCACCTGTACTGGTGATTCCTTCGGAGAACGAGAGGTTTGCTTTGTACACGGATGCATCACTGCAGGGTTTGGGCTGTGTACTGATGCAGGATAAGCACATGGTGGCTTATGCTTCGAGGCAGTTGAAGCCCCATGAGAACAGATACCCAGTTCATGATTTGGAATTGGCAGCTATCATTTTCGCCTTGAAAATTTGGCGGCATTACCTATATGGTACTTCATTTACCATTTATACGGACCATAAGAGCTTGAAGTTCATATTCACCCAAGCGGAGCTGAATATGAGGCAGAGGAGATGGATGGACTTGCTCAAGGACTATGACTGTGAGATAGAGTACCATCCGGGGAAGGCGAACCTGACAGCTGATGCTGTGAGTAGGAAGGTGAAGTATACCGTGGAGGATGTTATTCAGCTATCAGCCATGATGACTTCCTGCTGTCATCTGGGATATGACTTTGATGTAGATACATCACCGGTACATGTATCGACCATGTTGGCAGAGCCGGACATCTTTGAATCTATCAGGAAAGCTCAGATGTCAGACGTTGAGGTGCAGAGATGGTTATCATATTTACGTCTGGGTTAGTCATCAAAGTGCAGAGTGGCAGAAGATGGTTCCTTGAGGCTTGGTAACCGTTGGGTAGTGCCGAGGGCACCGGAGTTGCGTCAAGGGATCTTGCATCGTGCTCATAGCAGCAGGTTTAGCATACATCCAGGTGGGAGAAAGATGTACAAGGACTTATGCGACCAGTTTTGGTGGAGGCGGATGAAAAGAGACGTCATCACCTTTGTCAAGAAGTGTTTGATTTGTCAGCAAGTAAAAGTGGAGAGGCAGAGGCCTGGTGGCGAGTTGAAGAGTTTAGAGATACTGGAGTGGAAGTGGGAACACATATCTATGGACTTCGTGACCCACTTGCCAAGGACTGCCTCGGGATATGATGCGATCTGGGTGATCGTGGATATATTGACGAAGATGGCTCACTTCATCCCTTATTGTATGTCGTACACATACTTAAAGAGCCAATTGTATGTACGGGACGTGGTAAGGTTGCATGGGATTCCAGTCTCGATTGTGTCTGACAGAGACCCATGGTTCACATCACATTTTTGGGAAGGTCTCCAGTCAGCTTTGGGTACGGAGGTGAGACTGAGTACAGCTTATCACCCTTAGACAGATCGTCAGACATAGCGTACCATACAGACGCTCGAAGATATGTTGAGGGCATGTGTATTGGAGTTTGATACTCCGTGGCAAGATTCAGTGCCACTGGTAGAGTTCTCTTATAATAACAGCTATTAGGCAAGCATTCAGATGGCTCCGTTCGAAGCACTTTACGGTCGACGTTGTAGGTCACCGTTGTACTGGGAGGACTTGACTAGTAAGACAGTCGGGGGACCGGATTTGATTCGAGAAATGGAAGAGAAGATCAAAGTGATCCGTCAGAAAATGAAAGTGGCTCAGGATAGGCAAGCAGCCTACGCTAATAAACGGCGGCGACCGTTGGAATTCCAAGTGGGAGATAAGGTCTTTTTGAAGATCTCACCTTTCAGAGGTGTGGTTCGTTTTGGTATGCGCGGGAAGTTGTCTCCGAGGTATGTTGGGCCATATGAGATACTGCAGCGCATCGGTACTTTGGCTTACAAGTTGGCTCTACCGCCGTCATTGTCTGGTATACATGCATGTCTCTATGTTGCAGAAGTATGAGCCAGACCTGTCTCATGTTTTACAGCCCTCAGAGGTTCAGTTGGGTTCAGATGTGTCCTACGTGGAACGACCGATTAGAATTCTGGGTCGAGAGGATCACAGAGTTCGAAGCAAGGTTATACCGATGGTAAAGGTTCAGTGGGATCGTAGGGGTGTCGAGGAGGCCACGTGTGAGACGGAGCAGCATATGGTGCAGCATTACCCTGAACTATTGTCTGGTATGTGATTTATGTTTAGTTTCATTTTGGGTATGTGCATGCGATTTCGGGGTCGAAATCTTGTAAGTATGAGAGTATTGTGATCCCCCCGAAATAATTATATGCATTTGGGCATTAATTATGTTTATGTGATTAATTATGGTGATAATTAAATTATGTGTTGGAATTAATTATCTTGGTGAAATGCTTAGTCACATGGGGGACGTAAACCTGTAGAGCGTTTCAGGGTGCATGTTATGCATGTTGGGAATTTGGGTATTATCATGGTTTAATTGTGATGGTCGATAATGTAAGTAATCCAACAAGCATGGTACGCAGCGGAATAAAATTTTGGATTACTAGACACCGGATCTATACATAGGTTATCATATCGGATAAAGGATCAAAAGTCTCACCCTTGTAGTGTGTTTGAGCAGATTCCACGAAGCAGCACCACCTCCAACGCCTCATTCGAGTCACTAGCAAAACTTATCAAGTTTTGCCTCAACGGTATCCACACGATCAAATCGGGAAGGATAGTTTAAGAACAAAGTGCTAGATTTGTTCTTAAACCAATACACGAAGCACACTCGATTCACAATCGAATGATGGCACAAAACACCAAGAGTACTCTTTGGTTATGATATAACCGAGAGCACAAGATGAGAGGCGGCTGTGTGCTTCTTTTGAGTCTAGGTTGGAATTTTAATTGTATGATTAACCCTTAATCAAAACCTTGTATTTATATTACAAGACTTTAATTAAGGTTCAAGACTTTCTTAAAGTCTCATGGGCCCAAACCCATGATTTAATTAAATCCTTATAATCATTTAATTAAGACTCTTCTTAATTAATTAATTCATCCCATGAATTTAATTTCTCTTATCGATTTAATCTTTTGTGCGACCCGATAGGATCTTGTAATGTTGGCAGTGACATAAAATCTCATTTTATGTCGCAAGCAATGAGCGGTATCTAGCAACACATCAATGCTACCCAAATTACAAGAATGTCAATGACTCGACATAACCTAGGAACCGTGATAATATTAATCATGTAACTTAATCCATTTGTCCTTTGTGTTTAGATTGAACACGAGTCATGGAATAGTCATACTCGTATATTCAATCTCTATTTCTTGATCCCCAAGTTTAACTAGAATAAACGAATAAGCTCGATATCACATATCGACTCATTCGAGCATGGCCATGCATTTTAGTCTCACTTGATCAAGGGCCAAACACTTCTCCTGTTATATAGGAGGGACAAATCCTATCTCGATCAATCAACATCCCTCTACATAATTCGTAGTGTATCCAATAGTTTCCTTTATAGTATACCCTGTTACGGGTAACGTTTGACAATATCAAGATACATAACTCCTTATGTTGGGATCTCTGGTGATCACAAGTCGTAAGGATTACGTACATTATTATCACTATGAGAATTGCTTATGACGCTCATATAACTATCCATGTAGCATTCTCATGGTGGGTCTGTCCAGTACATCGTTCTCTAACATGTACCCATGGGTTGATTTGATATCTCATATCAATGAACAATTCATCAATCAACACATACTAGTCTCTATGTATTATCATTATCCCGATTCATGATAATACTTGACTAGGGACAATGTTTAAGAATAATACAATATTATTCTAAGGACATTAACATATATATTAATTCACATTGCACAGATAAACGAATAATATATAATAATGAATTGCCATTCATAAAATCATAAACATTGTATGTCAAAACAATCATCCAATGACATGTCTTAGGGCATATCCCAACAAATCTCCCACTTGCACTAAGACCACTCAGACATATACCTAATGCCTAGAGATCTAGTATGACGATCATGCTTCTGCTATGACAGTGGCTTCGTCAATGGGTCAGATACGTTATCATCTGTTGGTACTTTGCATATTTTAACATCTCCCCTTTCAACGATTTCTCGAATGAAATGAAAGCGCCAAAGTATGTGCTTGGATCTTTGGTGAGATCTAGGTTCCTTAGCTAATGCGATCGCTCCATTGTTGTCACAATAGAGTTCTATCAGATCTTTCATGCTAGGCACCACTCCAAGTTCAGAAATGAACTTCCTAATCCAAACAGCTTCCTTTGCTGCATCCGAGGCAGCAATATACTCAGCTTCTGTTGTAGAATCGGCTACTGTCTCTTGCTTTGAACTCTTCCAGCTCACAGCACCTCCATTTAGGCAATACACATATCCAGATTGCGATCGATAATCATCTTTGTCGGTTTGGAAGCTTGCATCAGTGTAACCCATTACATTGAGCTCTTCCTCACCTCCATAAATCAAGAATGTATCCTTTGTTCTTCTCAAGTACTTCAGGATATTCTTGACAGCAATCCAGTGACCTTCACCTGGATCAACTTGATATCTGCTCGTCATGCTCAAAGCATACGATAAATCGGGATGAGTACATATCATGGCATACATGATAGATCCAATAGCTGACGCATATGGAATCTTACTCATGCATTGTCTCTCATCTGGTGTTGAAGGACACTGTTCCTTCGAGAGATATATACCGTGTGTCATAGGCACGAATCCTTTCTTTGATTCTTGCATGCTAAACCTTTTAAGCACTTTGTCTATGTATGTACTTTGACTTAGGCCAAGTAATCTTCTTGATATATCTCTATAGATCTTGATTCCTAATACATAGTTGGCTTCACCCAAGTCTTTCATAAAAAAGCAATTCCCTAGCCAAATCTTTACAGATTGTAAGGCAGGGATATCATTCCCAATGAGAAGTATGTCATCTACATACAATATTAGGAAGATAATTATGTTCCCACTGACCTTCTTGTAGACACAAGGTTCATCTACATTTTTGATGAAACCAAACTCTTTGACTGCATCATCAAAACGAAGATTCCAACTCCGAGAAGTTTGTTTCAATCCATAAATGGATCGTTGTAGCTTGCATATCATTCCAGCATCCTTTGGATCGACAAAACCCTCGGGCTGTGTCATGTACACATCCTCAAGCAGATTTCCATTAAGGAAAGCTGTTTTGACATCCATCTGCCAGATTTCATAATCATGAAATGCAGCTATTGCAAGTAAGATCCTTATGGATTTAACCATGGCCACTGGTGAAAAGGTTTCAACATAGTCAATACCATGAACTTGTTTGAATCCTTTTGCAACGAGTCGACCTTTATAGGTTTGTACATTACCATCCATATCGGTCTTTTTCTTGAAAATCCATTTGCACCCTATGGGTCGTACCCCTTCAGGTGGATCAACCAAAGTCCATACTTGGTTTGCATACATGGATTCCATCTCAGATTTCATGGCCTCTTGCCATTTCTCAGAATCAGTGCCCATTATAGCTTGTTGATAAGATGACGTCTCATCCTCATCAATAAGTAGTAAGTCGCCTTGTTGAGTCACAAGAAATCCATATCTTTGTGGCTCCCGGTGTTCTCTTACAGACCTACGCTGGGCTTGTGTCTCTTGAGCAGGCACTTTATCCACAACAGCTTGTGGTGTCTGCTGTGTTTCCATCTCAATATCATGTTCAATGTTTTCTTGTGGTTGAACTTCACTAAGTTCTATTTGTCTCCCACTGGTTTTTCTAGAAATAAATTCTCTTTCAAGAAAGACACCAGTCTGAGCAACAACTACTTTGTTCTCGGTGGGATAATAGAAATAGTATCCTTTAGTTTCCTTAGGATACCCCACAAATAAACACTTATCAGATTTGGGTCCAAGTTTGTTAGAGACGTGACGTCTCACGAAAGCCTCACGACCCCAAATCTTCATAAAAGACATAATAGGACGCTTCCCAGTCCATATCTCATATGGTGTCTGTGATGTCCCCGAAATGATTAATTGCATTCAAGGCATTAATTATGTTCATATGATTAATTATGGTGATAATTGCTTTATGTGTTAGAATTAATTGCCAAGTGGAAATGCTTAGTCACATGTGGGCGTGACCCGGCAGAGCATTTCAGGGTGCATGTTATGAATGTTGGGTAATTGGGTGCTTTAATGGCTTAAATGTGTTGGTGGTAACTTATTTGGTGAAACATACATTTAATTGGGATTTTGGCACATTATGGTGAAATGCTTTTAAAATACCATGTTGGGGGTATTTTATACATCATGCTAATTGTCGGGGTGCAATTCAATTAAACTCTTATAACCCCCACTACCCCACCTTTTATTCACTTTACCTTTACACTCAAAAAATCCCCAAATCATTTCCCCAAACCCTCATTTCCCTTCAATCTCGTTTTTGGCTTCAAGGTGGAAGAGAAGTTCTTGCAAAAGCTTTACCCTTGTGATTCTTGGTAAGATTTAAGACCTAGGAAGGGTATATATCATTCCTTGTTGTTTTTGTAGTGTTTGTGTTGAGTTTGGAATGGTTTTGAAGGGTTTTGAAATGGGTTTGTTTGGGTTGGTGTGATTTTGGTTGGGTGTAAGATTTTAAGGTTATTTAAAGATGTGTATTGAAGGTTTAAAGTGTTTTAATGTTTTTGAGTTGTTGGTATAAGTGTCGTTGAGGTTGGTGAAGGTTTTAATGTGCAAAAATGGTGATTTTCGATGTTCAGAGGCTGGCGATCGATCGCCCATTTTTGGCGATCGATCGCGAGCCAGCAGTAGGCTCCAGAAGCCTTTGGCGATCGATCGCCACTTTTGGGCGATCGATCGCGCCAAATGTGGCGATCGATCGCCGAAGGCCAAATTTTTCAGCAACAGACAGTGTGATCTCGCGATCGATCGGGACATCTAGGCGATCGATCGCGAGACACACAAATGTGTGATTTTGATTATTTTGTGGAACTTTTTGGATATTGGACTATAATTGGCTTCAAATATTGATTTGTAGGGTTGTGTAGAACCATCTCAGGTACCAACAACGTCAAGGAGATAAAGTTATACAACTTCTCCACTTTTGAGACTAAGGTACGTAGTGAGACGTACGGGCATCGGACAGTAAAACGTGTTACACCTATCGTGGATAGTGAATCCTTACATGTGATGGTATATGTGAAATGCTAGTGATATATATTATGAAATGGAATCAACTGTTGTGTTTGATTATTGTGGTAGAATTTATGAATGTTCCGGTAGCCTTTATCTCCGAGCGAGGGAGGTACTTGCCGCTGTCATATGAAGCGATGGTAGTATGATATTTGCCACTGTCATGTCTAAGCGAGGTAACATGCCGCTGTCATTGTCGAAGCGAGGGATATCATATGATGCCACTATATGTCGAAGCGAGGGGTCCTAAAATTCCGCTGTTGTATTGGGACCGGAACAGTCAGCAATTCTAATGATTTATGTGGAATATTGTGGTTATAACTGGAACGTGGTATCGACCATTATATCGTGAACTAATGATTTGTGCATGAGTTTATGAAAGAGGAACAACCATGAAGGGACTGAAACAGGGGAACGGGCCGAGGAATGGTTGGAGAGGATAGAACAGATATTTGTAGCGGCACCGTGTGCGAAGACAGCCTGGATAAGGCTAGCAGAGTTCCAATTAGCCAAAAAGGCGCTGATGTGGTGGAAGACCACAGTGATTGAACAGGAGGCTCAGGGTCCGGAAATAAACTGGAAGTTGTTTAGAACTCGATTTCTGACCCGATACTTCTCAGCTGCGGCACGGCAGGCTAAAGAGGATGAATTTACAAACTTAAAGCAAGGTACTATGCCGGTGTCAGACTATGCTCTCCACTACTGTTCTTTACTTAGATATGTACCACATATCGCCAACAGCACCCAAGCAAAGATGAGGAACTTCATGAAGGGCTTGAGGCCGGAGTTGTATGATAGGGTGATCACTTATGGCTCTACTTGTTTTGATGACGCCCTTGCATGGGCTGAGCTGGCAGAATTGGGAGTGGGTGCATATCCGACTGTAGCACCACCTCCAGCACCACCACAGAGATCGACCCCTGAAAACTTGAAACTAAGGGGCGACAATTTTAAGTCAAGGGGGAACTCATCAGCTTCCAGATTTAGTGGAAGATGGTCGGATACTCGTGGAAAGGGAAATAGTGGAAGTGATGCCCCGCCTCATAGGGGACAGTCTCAAGCTGGCAGTTTTGAGAAAGTTAAGTGTTTTCTGTAAGCAATCCAGGAGCATACAACGCAGGGGAATAAAATTTTTATGGATTACTAACCAGCAGATCTATACATAGGGATTCATATCGGATAAAGGAAATACGAAGGTCTCACCCTTGTAGCGTGTTTGAGCAGATTCCACGGAGCTGCACCACGTCCAACGCCTCCTCCGAGTCACTAAGCAAAACTTGTCTAGCTTTGCCTCAACGGTATCCACACGATCAAATCGAACAAAGGGATAGTTTAAGAACAAGTTGCTAGACTAGTTCTTAAACCAGAACCAAAAATCACTCGATTCACAATCAAGGATGATCGCCGGAATCACACAACTCACTTCGGTTATGAAGGAAAACCTTGAGAGCAAGGTGAACGGCGGCCGAGAGCTTTTGGTGCTAGGTTTGTGTTATGAAGTGTTAATCCTATTAAACACCTTGTTAACAAATTATATATGATTAATTAAAGGCTTTCATAAAGCCTCATGGGCTTAAGCCCATGATTTAATTTAATCATTATGATAATCAATTAAGACTCCTCTTAATTATTTAATTCATCTCATGAATTTAATTTCCCTTCTCGATTTAATCTTTTGTGCGACCCGATAGGATCTTGTAATGTTGGCAGTGACATAAAATCTCATTTTACGTTACAAGCAAGGAGCGGTGTCTAGCAACACATCGAGGCTACCCAAATTACAAGAATGTCAATGACTCGACATAACCTTTAGAACTTGTGATAACATTAACCATGTAGCTTAATCCCTTTGTCCTTTGTGTTTAGATTGAACACGAGTCATGGAACAGTCATACTCGTATATCCAATCTTTATTTCTTGATCCCCAAGTAGAACTAGAATAAACGAATAAGCTCGATATCTCATATCGACTCATTCGAGCATGGCCATGCATTTTAGTTCTCACTTGATCAAGGGCCAAACACATCTCCTGTTATATAGGAGGGACAAATCCTATCTCGATCAGTCAACATCCCTCTACATAATTCGTAGTGTATCCAATAGTCGCCTTTATAGTTTACCCTGTTACGGGTAACGTTTGACGATATCAAAATACATAACTCCTTATGTTGGGATCTCTGATGATCACAAGTCGTAAGGATTACATACATTATTATCACTATGAGAATTGCATATGACGATCATATAACTATCCATGTTGCATTCTCATGGTGGGTCTGTCCAGTACATCGTTCTCTAACATGTACCCATATGTTGATTTGATATCTCATATCAATGAACAATTCATCGATCAACACATACTAGTCTCTACGTATTATCATTATCCCTTTCATGATAATACTTGACTAGGGACATCTTTAAGAATAATACAATATTATTCTAAGGACATTAACATATATATTAATTCACATTGCACAGTTAAAAGAATAATATATAATAATGAAGCCATTCATAAAATCATAAACATTGTATGTCAAAACAATCATCTAATGATTCGTCTTATGGCATATCCCAACAAATCTCCCACTTGCACTAAGACCACTCAGACATATACCTAATGCCTAGAGATCTAGTATGACGATCATGCTTCTGCTGTGACAGTGGCTTCGTCAATGGGTCAGATACATTATCATCTGTTGGTACTTTGCATATTTTAACATCTCCCCTTTCAACGATTTATCGAATGAAATGGAAACGCCTAAGTATGTGCTTGGATCTTTGGTGAGATCTTGGTTCCTTAGCCAATGCGATCGCTCCATTGTTGTCACAATAGAGTTCTATCGGATCTTTAATGCTAGGCACCACTCCAAGTTCAGAAATGAATTTCCTCATCCAAACAGCTTCCTTTGCTGCATCCGAGGCAGCAATATACTCAGCTTCCGTTGTAGAATCGGCTACTGTTTCTTGCTTTGAACTCTTCCAGCTCACAGCACCTCCATTTAGGCAATACACATATCCAGATTGCGATCGAAAATCATCTTTGTCAGCTTGGAAGCTTGCATCAGTGTAACCCATTACATTGAGCTCTTCCTCACCTCCATAAATCAAGAATGTATCCTTAGTCCTTCTCAAGTACTTCAGGATGTTCTTGACAGCAATCCAGTGACCTTCACCCGGATCAACTTGATATCTGCTCGTCATGCTCAAAGCATACGATACATCGGGACGAGTACATATCATGGCATACATGATAGATCCAATAGCTGACGCGTATGGAATCTTACTCATGCGTTGTCTCTCATCTTCTGTTGAAGGACACTGTTCCTTCGAGAGATAAATGCCATGCGTCATAGGCACGAATCCTTTCTTGGATTCTTGCATGCTAAACCTTTTAAGCACCTTTCTATGTATGTACTTTGACTTAGACCAAGAAGCCTTCTTGATCTATCTCTATAGATCTTGATTCCTAATACATAGGTGGCTTCTCCTAAATTTTTCATCGAAAAGCAGTTCCCTAGCCAAATCTTTACAGATTGCAAGGCAGGGATATCATTTCCAATAAGAAGTATGTCATCTACATACAACACTAGGAAAATGATTACGCTCCCACTGACCTTCTTGTAGACACAAGGTTCATCTTCATTTTTGATAAAACCAAACTCTTTGATTGCATCATCTGTGATATCCCTGAAATGATTAATTGCAACTTGGTGCATTAATTGTGATTATATTATTATTTATGGTAGTAATTAATTATGTGTTGGAATTATTATGTGGAAATGCTTAGTCACGTGTTAGAGTGACCCGGGATAGCATTTCAGGGTGCATGTTGGGTATGTTGGGAATTATGGTTGGAAGCATGATTTATTTGCCTTGGTTAGCAATTAATTAGAAATCATGTATTTAATTGATATTTTGGTGCATTTGGTTTAATGCTTTGGAAAATATCATGTTGGGGTGTTTTATACACCGTGGTATTGTATGCACCCTATTTTAACTTATAACCCCACACCTTTACCAATTCATTCACTTTACCAAAATCAAATCCACAAACCCTTCTTCCTTCCATTTTCGAACTCAAGCTTTGGGGTGAAGAGGAACCTTTCAAAAATCTTGATTTGTGGAGATTGTTGGGTGATTTGAGGTCCCCAAGAGGTATGGATACCTCATGGTTAATTTTGTTGTGTTTTGTTTAAGTTTGGTATGATTTTGAAGGGTTTTGAAATGGGTTTTTGTTGGGTTGTTGTGGGTTTGGTTATATGTTGGATTTATACTTGTTTTGAAGTATATTTTGGTGGTTTATGTTGTTTAGATGTTGTTGGTTTGTTTGGTTAAGTGTTGGTATGGATTGGAAGGATTTTTGGGAGCAAAAATGGTGAAAATCGCATGTCTGTGCGGGGCGATCGATCGCCTGAAAAGAGGCGACCGATCGCCAAGGGACAGTAACATTTTTGCGGGTTAGGCGATCGATCGCCTAAAATGAGGCGACCGATCGCCGAGAGGCAGTAGCCAAATCAAAGGATAGGCGATCGATCGCCATGTTTGAGGCGACCGATCGCCGCAGTGAAAATTTTGAGGCGACCGATCGCCTTGGTGAAGCGATCGATCGCCGCCAGTGGATTTTTGAGAAATGATTTCTTTTGTCAAATTTTTGGTATTTGGCTATTATTTGGCTTCTAATATGGGGTTGTGTGATTGTGTAGAACCATCCCAGGTAGCAACGCAACCGAGGAACTGAAGCCATATCAAATCCACTTTTGGAAAGGTACGTAGTGGACGTACGGGCACCCAACGGTACATGTATCTTATATACTTATTGTTTATGCATTGTGGATGCAAGTATATATGTGGTATTGCATTGTGGATGCAAATGCATGTTATGCATGATGTTTATAGATGCATATGATTATTGGTGCACATCCCATGAGTCGTGGTCATCCCTTGATGATTTAATGCTTGCCGCTATTTGTTTTGGTTCCGCTAAATGTGAAGCGAGGGGTGGGAGCGCCGCATGTCACATTTGAGCGTGGTTATCATATAGGACGAGGAAAGGGTATTTGCCGCTCAATGAGAGGCGAGGGGTGGGAGTCCCGCATGTCCATTGAAGCGAGGTTATCCTATGCCGCCTATATGTAAATAAGCGAGGGGCATTAAAATACATTGTGATGGACAGACTAGGGATTGGTGATCAGTATTTGGTATTGATGAGCTGGTATATGTCATGACATGTTTAGACCATTAAAAATAATCTGTTGATTATACTCATGAGTTATGGTACAGGGACAACCAAACGGAAAGCGTTTGAAATGCATGGGGAAAACAGGAAGTGTTTTATTATGATTATGCATTTACGCTTTATCTTCATATTGTGTTGAATATGAATGATTATTATTGCTCATGTTTGGGGGTTGTCCTTGTAGGTACACGTTTGGCATGATAGAAGGGCTAGACGGGTTGAGACAGTGAGCTTGAGGATGCTTTTGTGAATTGAAGGACAGGATTATTTTGCCTAGTGTCTACTCTAGGAGTAGTGTAAAACTAGTTGATAACATTCATTTGATGGGGAATGTAATTAATCCATGTTTGGTAGTCCTTATTTTTGGCATGTAATGCTTAAGCTCATAGACTCAACACGTTCTTTTACACTCTGATCCTTTATATTAGCTCTATTATGCCTTGGTTCCGCATTTAAGGATTAGGGTCCTTACATCATCAAAACGAAGATTCCAACTCCGAGAAGCTTGCTTCAATCCATAAATGGATCGTTGTAGCTTGCATATCTTTCCAGCATCCTTTGGATCGACAAAACCCTCGGGCTGTGTCATGTACACATCCTCGAGCAGATTTCCATTAAGGAAAGCTGTTTTGACATCCATCTGCCAGATTTCATAATCATGAAATGCAGCTATTGCAAGTAAGATCCTTATGGATTTAACCATGGCCACTGGAGAAAAGGTTTCATCATAGTCAATACCATGAATTTGTTTGAATCCTTTTGCAACCAGCCGACCTTTATAGGTTTGCACGTTACCATCCATATCGGTCTTTTTCTTGAAAATCCATTTGCACCCTATGGGTCGTACCCCTTCAGGTGGATCAACCAAAGTCCATACTTGGTTTGCATACATGGATTCCATCTCAGATTTCATGGCCTCTTGCCATTTCTCAGAATCAGTGCCCATTATAGCTTGTTGATAAGATGACGGCTCATCCTCATCAATAAGTAGTAAGGCACCTTGTTGAGTCACAAGAAATCCATATCTCTGTGGCTCCCGGTGTTCTCTTACAGACCTACGCTGGGCTTGTGTCTCTTGAGCAGGCGCTTCTTCCACAACAGCTTGCGGTGCCTGCTCTGTTTCCATCTCAATCTCAGGTTCAGTGTTTTCTTGTGGTTGAACTTCACTAAGTTCTATTTTTCTCCCACTGGTTTTTCTAGAAATAAATTCTTTTTCAAGAAATACACCAGTCCGAGCAACAACTATTTTGTTCTCGGTGGGATAATAGAAATAGTATCCTTTCGTTTCCTTAGGATACCCCACAAATAAACACTTATCAGATTTGGGTCCAAGTTTGTTAGTGGCGTGACGTCTAACGAAAGCCTCACAACCCCAAATCTTCATAAACGACATACTAGGACGCTTCCCAGTCCATATCTCATATGGTGTCTTTTCCACTGATTTAGATGGAACACGGTTCAGTAAGAAAATCGCTGTTTCTAGAGCGTGTCCCCAAAACGATATCGGAAGATCTGCATGACTCATCATTGATCTAACCATGTCCAACAAGGTTCGATTTCTCCTCTCGGATACACCATTCCATTGTGGAGTATACGGAGGAGTGAGTTGTGGGACTATCCCACACTCCTTTAGATAGTCATGAAACTCTTGGCTTAGGTATTCACCTCCTCGATCTGATCGAAGCATTTTGATACTTTTGCCAAGTTGGTTTTGTACTTCATTCTTGAAATCTTTGAACTTTTCAAAGGTTTCATGCTTATGCTTCATTAGGTACACATACCCATATCTACTGAGGTCATCAGTAAATGTAACGAAGTATTGAAAACCACCTCTAGCTTGTGTACTTATTGGTCCACATACATCACTATGTATTAGTCCCAATAAAACATTTGCCCTTTCAACATGTCCCTTGAAAGGGGCTTTTGTCATCTTGCCCATTAAACAAGATTCGCATGTTTCATATGATTCAAAATCAAATGAATCTAATACTCCATCCTTATGAAGTTTAGATATGCGGTTCTCGTTTATGTGGCCCAAGCGACAATGCCAGAGATAAGTCGGATTACAATCATTATTTTTAATCCTTTTAGTATTTATGTTATAGATAGGCATATCAAGATTTAATACATAAAGACCATTTACCATTTGTGCACTAGCATAAAACATATCATTTAAATAAATAGAACAACAGTTGTCCTTTATTATAAATGAAAAACCATACTTGTCTAAACAAGAAATAGAAATTATGTTTTTAGTAATAGATGGCACAAAATAACAGTCTTTTAAAATCAATGATAAACCAGAAGGTAAAGCTAAATGATAATCTCCTATAGCTAATGCAGCAACTCTTGCTCCATTTCCAACTCGGAGATCAACTTCGCCTTTCGCCAACAATCTACTCTTTTTGAGGTCCTGCACATTTACACAAATGTGAGATTCACATCCAGTATCTAATACCCATGATGAAGAAGTAGATAAATTGACTTCTATAACAAAAATACCTGAAGCGGAAGTCACACTTCCTTTCTTTAGATCCTCCAGATATACTTTGCAGTTTCTTTTCCAATGGCCGGTCTCACCGCAATGGAAACAGTTCCCTTCCTTCGCTATCCCTCCCTTTGGTTTCAGTGTATAAGACTTTGGCTTAGATTTAACAAAGACCTTCTTTGCTTTCTTGTTGCCTTTAGCTTTGGCCCTTCCTTTGCCCTTATTCACAATAAGAACATTTGTGGCCTTAGTCTTCTTTGTATTTGCTTCATATGTTTTTCAACATACCAAGCAATTGTGGTAGAGTCTTTTCCATGTCAGTCATATTGTAATTTACTACAAATTGACTGAAGCTCTCAGGCAACGATTGCAAGATCACATCGGTGGCCAACTCTTGGTCCAATGGAAAACCCAGCTTGTCCAGATTCTCAATGTACCCAATCATCTTGAGCACATGAGTTCCAACTAGGCTCCCCTCTACCATCCTGCACTGGAATAACGCCTTAGAGACGTCATACCTCTCTTGTCTTGCTTGCTGTTGGTACAATTGCTTTAAGTGTTCGATCATATCGAACGCCTCCATTTCCTCATGTTGCTTCTGAAGCTCAGAGTTCATGGTGGCAATCATAAGGCACCCAACATCAAGTGCGTCACTCTGATGCTTCTTGTAAGCATCTTTATCAGCTCTTGTAGCTGTTAGGGGAGGTTCCTCAGCGGGCAAGGGTTCCTCTAGGACATATTGTTTCTTTTCTTGTTTGAGGACTATCCTCAAGTTCCTATGCCAGTCTAGGAAATTCGTCCCATTTAATTTGTCCTTCTCAAGGACCGATCGCAGTGATAAAGTGCTAGTAACGTTGTTAGTTGCCGTGGATATCTACAATATAAATATGCAAAATAAGTTTATGATTTAATCATTTAACATGGTCTTATATTAAATGATACTCCCACTATTTTGTTTAAAAAAAAATATCAACCCTCGAAACCTTTAGTGGGCCAAAGATCCATATTTCGCCTAACCTTGAGTTAGCTTTGGCTAATCGCCCAAGACTCGGTTATTTAGGTAGACAACACTTTGTCAATTACATCACATGTAATTCTTGGATAGTTGGACGAACAACACTTTGTTCAATTCATCAAATGAATTATAATCCAACCCATGCCTCTAAGTTCCCAATCCTATTGAGATAACTTAGTTAAGTCGTACCCAATTTTAAGTATAACGGATATCACATTTATCCACTTCATGATTAGTTTGATAATTTAAAATATGTCCACTACATATAGTTGTATACATATCTACATATATGTGTAATACTATTATCAAACTAAAACATAAGATAAATCATGCATCAACATACATAATTAAACGTGACATGGTTATAGCCCCTACTAACGATTTTCTCAAGCCAATGAAAAAATCCTAAGAGTCAACCTAAGGTAACTTCACAAGCACCTTCCTTTGGCTCCAATTTGTGAATGGCCTCCTCATCCCGGCACGATGCTCCATCTTCATTGATCACCATCAATAAAATAAACTACACTATTTACAAGATATAGAATTCCTCGATTCACATTCGAGGGGAACATAGGGGAGGGATTACATTTAGAATGAAATAGAGAAGGCACAACACGCAGGTCGTATTATATATTACAAACATCCACAAATCCTATCTAATAGGTCAAAGGGCTATAACCACGCACCATGCTCAAACAACACATAAGGCATGCATTAACATTTAATTAATTAAATTCTAAACATTTTAAATTTAATTCTCATTAAAACTGTAAAATAGAATTTCTGAAAAATTATCATACGTTCGAGACATCACATGCCACGAACTAATTTTGACTTAGCTACGAACCACCATGGTTCGAACCAACATGGACCACGGCTGGACCAATTATGGGCCTAGGGTTCGAAACCCTAGCCCATGGCCGAGCCATGCTCGAGCGGCGGCGGCGAGCCCATGCACGGCTGCTAGGGTTCGAAACCCTAGCCGTCATGAGTTAGCCGTCACGAGCCAATGGGTTCAAAAACCCTAATTTTTACGGTGGCTCGGCCCATGCTCGAGTCAGGGTCCGAACCCTAGCCCTTAAGCGGTGGCTGCTTGGCCATGCACGAGCCAATGGGTTCGAAACCCTAGCAACATGCGGCGGCCGTGAGCCATGATGACTAGGGTTCGAAACCCTAGCCCTTTGGTGGCGTCGGCCGTGAGCCATGGTGACTAGGGTTCGAAACCCTAGCCCTTCGGTGGCTGCGGACGTGAGCCATGCATGAGCTAACACCTCGATTTTACGCTTTCGTGTATCGTATACAATTATTCGCCAATTATATCAAATATAATTATACGATGATTTTCACAAACTCAATTTAATCATATCATATATGATTATATACAATTTTAAATAGCATGCAATATTAATTCTAATATGATTAAACTATTTAACCACATAAATCCGATATGAGCCTTGTACACGGCTCTGATACCACTGTAAGCAATCCAGGAGCATACAACGCAGCGGAATAAAATATTTATGGATTACTAACCAGCAGATCTATACATAGGGATTCATATCGGATAAAGGAAATATGAAGGTCTCACCCTTGTAGCGTGTTTGAGCAGATTCCACGGAGCTGCACCACGTCCAACGCCTCCTCCGAGTCACTAAGCAAAACTTGTCTAGCTTTGCCTCAACGGTATCCAGACGATCAAATCGAACAAAGGGATAGTTTAAGAACAAGTTGCTAGACTAGTTCTTAAACCGGAACCAAAAATCACTCGATTCACAATCAAGGATGATCGCCGGAATCACACAACTCACTTCGGTTATGAAGGAAAACCGTGAGAGCAAGGTGAACGGCGGCCGAGAGCTTTTGGTGCTAGGTTTGTGTTATGAAGTGTAAATCCTATTAAACACCTTGTTAACAAATTATATATGATTAATTAAAGGCTTTCATAAAGCCTCATGGGCTTAAGCCCATGATTTAATTTAATCATTATGATAATCAATTAAGACTCCTCTTAATTATTTAATTCATCTCATGAATTTAATTTCCCTTCTCGATTTAATCTTTTGTGCGACCCGATAGGATCTTGTAATGTTGGCAGTGACATAAAATCTCATTTTACGTTACAAGCAAGGAGCGGTGTCTAGCAACACATCGAGGCTACCCAAATTACAAGAATGTCAATGACTCGACATAACCTTTAGAACTTGTGATAACATTAACCATGTAGCTTAATCCCTTTGTCCTTTGTGTTTAGATTGAACACGAGTCATGGAACAGTCATACTCGTATATCCAATCTTTATTTCTTGATCCCCAAGTAGAACTAGAATAAACGAATAAGCTCGATATCTCATATCGACTCATTCGAGCATGGCCATGCATTTAAGTTCTCACTTGATCAAGGGCCAAACACATCTCCTGTTATATAGGAGGGACAAATCCTATCTCGATCAGTCAACATCCCTCTACATAATTCGTAGTGTATCCAATAGTCGCCTTTATAGTTTACCCTGTTACGGGTAACGTTTGACGATATCAAAATACATAACTCCTTATGTTGGGATCTCTGATGATCACAAGTCGTAAGGATTACATACATTATTATCACTATGAGAATTGCATATGACGATCATATAACTATCCATGTTGCATTCTCATGGTGGGTCTGTCCAGTACATCGTTCTCTAACATGTACCCATATGTTGATTTGATATCTCATATCAATGAACAATTCATTGATCAACACATACTAGTCTCTACGTATTATCATTATCCCTTTCATGATAATACTTGACTAGGGACATCTTTAAGAATAATACAATATTATTCTAAGGACATTAACATATATATTAATTCACATTGCACAGTTAAAAGAATAATATATAATAATGAATTGCCATTCATAAAATCATAAACATTGTATGTCAAAACAATCATCTAATGATTCGTCTTAGGGCATATCCCAACATTTTCTGTGCGGAGGACCCCATTCAGTGAAGGGATGCTCCGCTTGTTACGAATGTGGTAAACATGGTCATTTGGCCCGGAATTGTCCTAACCGGGGAGGGCCACAGAACACTATGGGGAGACCTTCAGACAGGCCAGTGCAACAAAGACCACCATTTGCACCGAGACCATTGGGAGGACAACCGTTGGGACCACCTCAAGGGCAAGTGTACGCCCTAACCAGGGAGCAGGCTACAGCGGCTCCAAAGGAAGTGATAGCGGGTATGTGTCATTTATTTACGCACCCTGCTTTTATTTTGATAGACACAGGTGCGTCACACTCCTTTGTGTCGATGAGTTTTGTGGAGAGGCACCGCATATGCACGTCTCCGTCGCCCGCGCCTCTTCTGGTCTCGACACCCGCTAGAAAGAGTATGACTGCTGATCGGTTTGTTGTTGACGGCCTCATTTATTTTGAGGGCCACGAGTTGAAGTCAGATTTGATTGTTCTGGGAATGATAGACTTCGACTGCATTGTGGGTATTGATGTGCTGAACAGATATAAGGCAGTGGTGGACTGCAGACAGAGAACAGTGCGGTTCAGATCTGATCTGGGGGTTCAGTGGACTTTTTATGGGGATGGTTCCCGCTCGAGAATCCCATTGATATCGGCTATCAAGATGGCTCAGTTATTGGAACATGGGCATATGGGTTACCTTATTTATGCCATTGACATTGCTGGAAAGAAGGAAGAGTTTAGAGTCGAGGATATACCCGTAGTCGCCGAGTTTGCCGATGTGTTCCGGAGGAGATTCCCGGATTCCCACCGGTTAGGGAAGTCAAGTTTGGGATTGAATTACTATCGGGAACATCCGCTATTTCTCGTGCCCCATACAGAATGGCACCGCCAGAGTTAAGGGAGTTGAAAGAGCAGCTTCAGGAACTTCTTGATAAGGGGTACATATGCCCCAGCGTATCGCCTTGGTGTGCGCCTGTGTTATTTGTGAAAAAGAAAGATGGATCGATGCCTCTTTGCATCGATTACAGACAATTGAACAAGGCTACAGTGAAGAATAAATACCCTCTTCCGAGGATCGATGACTTGTTCGATCAATTGCATGGCACGAGGTTGTACAGTAAGATTGATTTGAGGTCGGGGTACCATCAGATTCGAGTTAGGGAGGAAGATGTGCAGAAGACAGCTTTCCAAACCCGTTATGGTCATTATGAATTTTTGGTCATGCCGTTTGGAGTGACAAACGCCCCGGCTGTTTTTATGAGCTTGATGAACCGAGTATTCCAGCCGTACCTTGATCGATTCGTCATAGTATTTATCGACGATATACTTATTTATTCTCGGAGTGAGGAAGAACACAAGAATCATTTGAGGACAGTGCTCCAGATTCTTAAGGACAATCAGTTGTACGCCAAGCTGAGCAAGTGTGAATTTTGGTTGAGCAGCGTAGTATTTTTGGGACATGTGATCTCTAGTGATGGGATATCTGTGGATCCCAGGAAGGTGGAGGCAGTGATGGATTGGTCTACACCCACATCTGTGCCAGAAATCTGGAGCTTCCTTGGTTTATCGGGTTATTACCGACATTTCGTTGAGGGTTTCTCTAAGATCGCTAAGCCGTTGACGCAGTTGACTCAGAAAGGGGTTCCGTTCTTGTGGTCTGAGGCATGTGAGCAGAGCTTCCAAGAGTTGAAGCACCGGTTGACTACAACACCTGTACTGGTGATTCCTTCGGAGAACGAGAGATTTGCTTTGTACACGGATACATCACTGCAGGGTTTGGGCTGTGTACTGATGCGGATAAGCACGTGGTGCCTTATGCTTCAAGGCAGTTGAAGCCTCATGAGACCAGATATCCGGTTCATGATTTGGAACTGGCGGCTATCGTTTTCGCCTTAAAATTTGGCGGTATTATCTATATGGTACTTCATTTACCATTTACACGGACCATAAGAGCTTAAAGTTCCTATTCACCCAAGCAGAGCTGAATATGAGGCAGCGGAGGTGGATGGACTTGCTTAAAGACTATGATTGTGAAATAGAGTACCATCTGGGGAAGGCGAATCTGACAGCTGATGCCTTGAGTAGGAAGGTGAAGAATACTGCTGAGGATGTTATGCATTTGTCAGCTATGATGACTTCTTGTTGCCAGCTGGGCTATGACTTCGATGTGGACGCATCGCCAGTTTGGGTATCGACCTTATTGGCTGAGCCAGATATCTATGAGAGTATCAGGAGAGCTCAGAGGACAGATGATGAGGTTCGGAGATGGTCATCATTAGCACTTCAGGGTCAGCCATCCAAGTTTAGAGTGGCTGAGGATGGTTCTTTGAGACTTGGCAACCGATGGGTAGTCCCATGTACGCTGGAGTTGCGTAGAGGAATCTTGGAACGGGCTCATAGTAGCCGATTCAGTATCCATCCAGGAGGAAGGAAAATGTATAAAGACTTATGTGATCAGTTTTGGTGGAAGCAGATGAAGCGCGATGTAATCGTTTTTGTTAACAGGTGTTTGATCTGTCAGCAGGTTAAGGCAGAGAGACAGAGACCCGGTGGCGAGCTAAGGAGCTTGGAGATACCGGAGTGGAAGTGGGAGCACATATCTATGGACTTTGTGACCCACTTGCCGAGGACTACTTCGGCATGTGATGCCATTTGGGTGATCATCGACAGGCTGACGAAGGTAGCTCATTTCATTCCCAACAGTATGACGTACACATACTTGAGGATGGCTCAGTTGTATGTTAGGGACATAGTGAGATTGCATGGGATTCCGGTGTCTATTGTGTCTGACAGGGATCCGCGATTCACATCTCATTTCTAGGGAGGTCTTCAGTCTGCAGTGGGTACTGAGTTGAGATTGAGTACGACATATCATCCCCAGATGGACGGTCAGACTGAGCGTACTATACAGACGCTCGAGGACATGCTACGAGCTTGTGTGTTGGAGTTTGATACCTCATGGTAAGATTCTTTGGCCTTGGTAGAGTTTTCATACAACAACAGCTATCAGGCGAGTATTCAGATGGCACCGTTTGAGGCTTTGTATGGTAGGCATTGTAGGTCGCCATTGTACTGGGATGACTTGACCAGTAAATCAGTGGGAGGACCCGAACTGATCCGGGAGATGGAGGATAAGGTAAAGGTTATCCGTCAGAAAATGAAGGCAGCCCAGGACAGACAGGCAGCCTATGCGAACAAACGGCGGAGATCGTTGGAGTTTCAATTGGGAGACAGAGTCTTTTTAAAGATCTCACCCTTCAGGGGTGTGGTTCGGTTCGGCATGCGTGGTAAATTGTCTCCGAGGTATGTGGGACCGTATGAGATTTTACAGCGCATCGGTACCTTGGCTTACCGTTTGGCACTGCCACCGTCGTTGTCTGGTATTCACGACGTGTTTCATGTATCTATGCTGCGGAAGTACGAGCCGGATCCGTCGCATGTATTGCAGCCTTCTGAGATTCAGTAGATTTCAATGTATCCTACGCGGAACGGCCAGTCAGGATATTGGATAGGGCCGATCGCAGACTTTGGAACAAAGTGATACCAATGGTCAAGGTTCAGTGAATCGTAGGGGTGTCGAGGAGGCTACGTGGGAGACGGAGCTGCATATGGTACAGCACTACCCGAAACTATTCTCTGGTATGTGATTTATGTTTAGTTTCTTTTGGGGTAAGTGCATGCGATTTCGAGGTCGAAATCTTATAAGTAGGGGAGTATTGTGATGTCCCCGAAATGATTAATTGCATTGAAGGCATTAATTATGTTCATATGATTAATTATGGTGATAATTGCTTTATGTGTTAGAATTAATTGCCAGGTGGAAATGCTTAGTCACATGTGGGCGTGACCCGGCAGAGCATTTCAGGGTTCATGTTATGCATGTTGGGTAATTGGGTGCTTTAATGGCTTAAATGTGTTGGTGGTAAATTATTTGGTGAAACATACGTTTAATTGGGATTTTGGCACATTATGGTGAAATGATTTTACAATACCATGTTGGGGGTATTTTATACATCATGCTAATTGTCGGGGTGCAATTCAATTAAACTCTTATAACCCCCACTACCCCACCTTTTATTCACTTTACCTTTACACTCAAAAAATCCCCAAATCATTTCCCCAAACCCTCATTTCCCTTCAATCTCGTGTTTGGCTTCAAGGTGGAAGAGAAGTTCTTGCAAAAGCTTTACCCTTGTGATTCTTGGTAAGATTTAAGACATAGGAAGGGTATATATCATTCCTTGTTGTTTTTGTAGTGTTTGTGTTGAGTTTGGAATGGTTTTGAAGGGTTTTGAAATGGGTTTGTTTGGGTTGGTGTGATTTTGGTTGGGTGTAAGATTTTAAGGTTATTTAAAGATGTGTATTGAAGGTTTAAAGTGTTTTAATGTTTTTGAGTTGTTGGTATAAGTGTTGTTGAGGTTGGTGAAGGTTTTAATGTGTAAAATTGGTGATTTTCGATGTTCAGAGGCTGGCGATCGATCGCCCGTTTTTGGCGATCGATCGCGAGCCAGCAGTAGGCTCCAGAAGCCTTTGGCGATCGATCGCCACTTTTGGGCGATCGATCGGTGAGGTTGGCGATCGATCGCCGAAGGCCAAATTTTTCAGCAACAGACAGTGTGATCTCGCGATCGATCGGGACATCTAGGCGATCGATCGCGAGACACACAAATGTGTGATTTTGATTATTTTGTGGAACTTTTTGGATATTGGACTATAATTGGCTTCTAATATTGATTTGTATGGTTGTGTAGAACCATCCAAGGTACCAACAACGTCAAGGAGATAAAGTTATACAACTTCTCCACTTTTGAGACTAAGGTACGTAGTGAGACGTACGGGCATCGGACGGTAAAACGTGTTACACCTTTGATTTTGTATATCGTGGATAGTGAATCCTTACATGTGATGGTATATGTGAAATGCTAGTGATATATATTGTGAAAATGGAATCAACTGTTGTGTTTGATTATTGTGGTAGAATTGATGAATGTTCCGGTAGCCTTTATCTCCGAGCGAGGGAGGTACTTGCCGCTGTCATATGAAGCGATGGTAGTATGATATTTGCCGCTGTCATGTCTAAGCGAGGTAACATGCCGCTGTCATTGTTGAAGTGAGGGATATCATATGATGCCACTATATGTCGAAGCGAGGGGTCCTAAAATTCCGCTGTTGTATTTGGACCGGAACAGTCACAATTCTAATGATTAATGTGGAATATTGTGGTTATAACTGGAACGTGGTATCGACCATTATATCGTGAACTAATGATTTGTGCATGAGTTTATGAAAGAGGAACAACCATGAAATGTGCTAATGTGGTAAACCAAGGAGCATATCTATTAATCGTCTCATGTGCTTATTTATTTCATTATGTTGAATTGTGTTAAATGGTGATGTATATGCTCATGATGAATTGTTCCTGTAGGTACACTTTTGGACCAAAGGGCTAAGGGTCGGGTTGAGGCTGTGAGCTAAAAGAGGCATGAAAGGAGATAGGATACAGGAATTTTTGGATAGTCTCTACTCTCTAGGAGTAGTATAATTCTATCGCTCTAACATTCATTGTTGAGAATGTAATTAATTAGCTTTTGAAGTTTTATTTTGGCCTGTAATCTTATTAAGCTCACGTAACAACCGGAACCCTAAGATGTCTTTAATGCATGTTTAGCCCTATTTATGTCTTGATTACTCTGTTAAGGTAGAGAGGCCTTACATTAGTGGTATCAGAGCAGTGGTTAGAGAACCCGGGAATGAGCGAATGGTAGCCTTAGCAATAGGTGGGCTAGGTACTCTTTTATACATGTTTAGTGCATTATGAGTATATAAATGTTATACTAACATGTTGTGGTCATTGTTACTCATGCTTTCTAACGATGTATTATGTGAACTGCTTTTGTTGTCGTTGTTAACCTTTGTGTTGCAGTATGGCAGCAAATGTCGACATAGGTGATGCAATAAGTGTCAATGCAAGTGTTGGGCGCACGAATCCTCTACCACCGCCAGCTTTGGGCGAAGAACCGTCCGAACAGCAGTTATTGCCGGGAGAATTGAGTTTGACTCAATTCCTAGCATACCGACCCCCGACATTTGAAGGGACTGAAACAGGGGAACGGGCCGAGGAATGGTTGGAGAGGATAGAACAGATATTTGTAGCGGCACCGTGTGCGAAGACTAGCCTGGATAAGGCTAGCAGAATTCCAATTAGCCAAAAAGGCACTGATGTGGAAGACCACAGTGATTGAACAGGAGGCTCAGGGTCAGGAAATAAACTGGAAGTTGTTTAGAACTCGATTTCTGACCCGATACTTCTCAGCTGCGGCACGGCAGGCTAAAGAGGATGAATTTACAAACTTAAAGCAATGTACTATGCCGGTGTCAGAATATGCTCTCCACTACTGTTCTTTACTTAGATATGTACCACATATCGCCAGCAGCACCCAAGCGAAGATGAGGAACTTCATGAAGGGCTTGAGGCCGGAGTTGTATGATAGGGTGATCACTTATGGCCCTACTTGTTTTGATGACGCCCTTGCATGGGCTGAGCTGGCAGAATTGGGAGTGGGTGCATATCCGACTGTAGCACCACCTCCAGCACCACCACAGATATCGACCCCTGAAAACTTGAAACCAAGGGGCGACCATTTTAAGTCAAGGGGAACTCATCAGCTTCCAGATTTAGTGGAAGATGGTCGGATACTCGTGGAAAGGGAAATCGTGGAAGTGATGCCCCGCCTCATAGGGGATAGTCTCAAGCTGGCAGTTTTGGGAAAGTTAAGTGTTTTCTGTGCGGAGGACCCCATTCAGTGAAGGGATGCTCCGCTTGTTACGAATGTGGTAAACATGGTCATTTGGCCCGGAATTGTCCTAACCGGGGAGGGCCACAGAACACTATGGGGAGACCTTCAGACAGGCCAGTGCAACAAAGACCACCATTTGCACCGAGACCATTGGGAGGACAACCGTTGGGACCACCTCAAGGGCAAGTGTACGCCCTAACCAGGGAGCAGGCTACAGCGGCTCCAGAGGAAGTGATAGCGGATATGTGTCATTTATTTACGCACCCTACTTTTATTTTGATAGACACAGGTGCGTCACACTCCCTTGTGTCGACGAGTTTTGTGGAGAGGCACCGCATATGCACGTCTCCGTCGCCCGCGCCTCTTCTGGTCTCGACACCCGCTAGAAAGAGTATGACTGCTGATCGGTTTGTTGTTGACGGCCTCATTTATTTTGAGGGCCACGAGTTGAAGTCATATTTGATTGTTCTGGGAATGATAGACTTCGACTGCATTGTGGGTATTGATGTACTGAACAGATATAAGGCAGTGGTGGACTGCAGACAGAGAACAGTGCGGTTCAGATCTGATTTGGGGGTTCAGTGGACTTTTTATGGGGATGGTTCCCGCTCGAGAATCCCATTGATATCGGCTATCAAGATGGCTCAGTTATTGGAACGTGGGCATATGGGTTACCTTATTTATGCCATTGACATTGCTGGAAAGAAGGAAGAGTGTAGAGTCGAGGATATACCCGTAGTTGCTGGCAAAAGTATCAAAATTCTTCGATCAGATCGAGGAGGTGAATACTTGAGCCAAGAATTTCATGACTATCTAAAGGAGTGTGGGATAGTCCCACAACTCACTCCTCCGTATACTCCACAATGGAATAATTTACCATTGGTGAAACATACATTTAATTGGGATTTTGGCACATTAAGATAAATCATGCATCAACATACATAATTACACGTGACATGGTTATAGCCCCTACTAGCGATTTTCTCAAGCCAATGAGAAAATCCTAAGAGTCAACCTAAGGTAACTTCACAAGCACCTTCCTTTGGCTCCAATTTGTGAATGGCCTCCTCATCCCGGCACCATGCTCCATCTTCATTGATCACCATCAATAAATAAACTATACTATATAACATTTACAAATATAGAGAATTCCACGATTCACATTCGAGGGGAACATAGGGGAGGGATAACATTTAGAGAAAAATAGAGAAGGCACGACACGCAGGCCGTATTATAAATTACAAACATCCACAAATCCTATCTAATAGGTCAAAAGGGCTATAACCATGCACCATGCTCATACAACACATAAAACATGCTTTAACATTTAATTAATTAAATTCTAAACATTTTAAAATTTAATTCTAATTAAAACTGTAAAATAAAATTTTGAAAATTATCGTACGCTCGGGACATCACATGCCACGAACTTAATGCGACTCAAACCATGAACCAAATGGGTCCGACCCACACGGCTGGACCATGCATGGGCCTAGGGTTCGAAACCCTAGCCCAAGCCATGGTTCGAGCACGTGCGTCCATGCGGCGGCCGCTAGGGTTCAAAACCCTAGCCGTCGCGAGCCACAAAGTTCGAAACCTTGCTATGATTCTCGGTCTTTCCATGCACGATTCATGACGGTGGCGGCTCGACCATCTCGAGCCAAGGGGTTCGAAAACCCTAGCTCTCATGTGGAGGTAGCCGCCAAACGCATGAACCCGTGAACCATGGTCCGAACCATATTTCGAATCGGTCGCGCGCCATGGCTAGTGCAACGAGGTTCGGTCGCCTCCCTGCCACATCCAGTCACACGCCCATCATGGGAGGAGGTGGCTCGGTCGCCCTACCAGCCTCATCCGGTCGCGCGCCCATCATAGCTAGAAGAGGCTCGGTCGCGCCTCATGCATCCTAGGTTGTGCGCCATCATGTATCATATACATATATGCAACAATTATATCAAATACAATTTTACAATGATTTTACAAACTCAATTTAATCATATCATATATGATTATATACAGTTTTATAGCATGCAATATAATCCTAATATGATTAAAACAATTTAACCACATAAATCCGATATGAGCCTTGTACACGACTCTGATACCACTGTAAGTAATCCAACAAGCATGGTACGCAGCGGAATAAAATTTTGGATTACTAGACACCGGATCTATACATAGATTATCATATCGGATAAAGGATCAAAAGTCTCACCCTTGTAGCGTGTTTGAGCAGATTCCACGAAGCAGCACCACGTCCAACGCCTCATTCGAGTCACTAGCAAAACTTATCAAGTTTTGCCTCAACGGTATCCACACGATCAAATCGGGAAGGGATAGTTTAAGGACAAAGTGTCTTAAACCAATACACGAAGCACACTCGATTCACAATCGAATGATGGCACAAAACACCTAGAGTACTCTTCAGTTATGATATAACCGAGAGCACAAGATGAGAGGCGGTCGTGTGCTTCTTTTGAGTCTAGGTTGGAATTTTAATTGTATTATTAACCCTTAATCAAAACCTTGTATTTATATTATAAGACTTTAATTAAGGTTCAAGACTTTCTTAAAGTCTCATGGGCCCAAACCCATGATTAATTAAATCCTTATAATCATTTAATTAAGACTCTTCTTAATTAATTAATTCATCCCATGAATTTAATTTCCCTTATCGATTTAATCTTTTGTGCGACCCGATAGGATCTTGTAATGTTGGCAGTGACATAAAATCTCATTTTATGTCGCAAGCAATGAGCGGTATCTAGCAACACATCAATGCTACCCAAATTACATGAATGTCAATGACTCGACATAACCTAGGAACTGTGATAATATTAATCATGTAACTTAATCCCTTTGTCCTTTGTGTTTAGATTGAACACGAGTCATGGAATAGTCATACTCGTATATTCAATCTCTATTTCTTGATCCCAAAGTTTAACTAGAATAAACGAATAAGCTTGATATCACATATCGACTCATTCGAGCATGGCCATGCATTTTAGTCTCACTTGATCAAGGGCCAAACACTTCTCCTGTTATATAGGAGGGACAAATCCTATCTCGATCAATCAACATCCCTCTACATAATTCGTAGTGTATCCAATAGTTTCCTTTATAGTATACCCTGTTACGGGTAACGTTTGACAATATCAAGATACATAACTCCTTATGTTGGGATCTCTGATGATCACAAGTCGTAAGGATTACATACATTATTATCACTATGAGAATTGCTTATGACGCTCATATAACTATCCATGTAGCATTCTCATGGTGGGTCTGTCCAGTACATCGTTCTCTAACATGTACCCAAGTGTTGATTTGATATCTCATATCAATGAACAATTCATCAATCAACACATACTAGTCTCTATGTATTATCATTATCCCAATTCATGATAATACTTGACTAGGGACAATGTTTAAGAATAATACAATATTATTCTAAGGACATTAACATATATATTAATTCACATTGCACAGATAAACGAATAATATATAATAATGAATTGCCATTCATAAAATCATAAACATTGTATGTCAAAACTATCATCCAATGACATGTCTTAGGGCATATCCCAACAGATAATTATTTGGTAAAGCATGTATTTTAATAGAGGTTTTGGTGCATTTTGGTAAGATGCTTTTAAAACATCATGTTGGGGTATTTTATTCATCATGCTAAACTTGGGGTACATGTTTTACTTAAATCCCAACACTTATACCCCACTTTCCTCTTTAACCCACCACTCTCAATTTAAATCATTCCCAACCCTTCCCCAAACCCCATTTTCGACCTTGGCTAAAGCGGAGGAGAGAAAACTTGGGGAAAGCTTGCTATTGCTTGATTCTTGCAGGAAATTTGGAGCTTCAAGTGGTATAAACCCTCCTAGTGTTATTTTATTGTGGTTTGATAAGGATAGGGTTTGTGTTTTGGGGATTTAAAATGGGTTTGTGTGATTATATGGTGTTTTTGGTTGGGTTTTGGAGTATGTTGTTGTTGAGGGTTGTTTTGAAGTTATATTAGTGTTTTTGATGTATTGGATTGAGATGTTATGGATTTAATGTGTTTTGGTAGGATGTTGTGCACATTAATGACGATTTCTCGCATTTACAGAGCTCCTCGATCGATCGAGCATGACCTTCGATCAATCGAGCACGACAGAGCTTTGGGCAGAATTTTAGAAGTCTTGCCGATCGATCGAGAAGAACTCCCGATCGATCGAGGCGACTTCGCGATCGATCGGTGAGGACATCTCGATCGATCGAGACGGGCAGCGAGGCTTTGAGCGCTGGATGGTCAGCTTCGCGATCGATCGAGTGTAAGGGCCGATCGATCGCGAGTCTTAAAAATGTGGTGTTTTGGATTTTTTGGCTATTTTAAATGGGATTTTGGTATTGGTTCATAAATTGGCTTCTAATATTGGTTTGTATGATTGTGTAGAACCATCCCAGGTAGCCACGCAACAAAGGAGATAAAGTCCTACAACATCTCCACTTTGGAACTAAGGTACGTAGTGAGAAGTTTGGGCATCGGACGGTAAAATGTGTTCTTACGCTTTTGGCTATATATATATATATCGTGGACAAGTGTGGATTACGAAATGTGTTGATATATATTGAGATAATGGCGATGCATTATTATTGTGGACTCAAGTATTGTGTTTATATATATGTGGTTGGAAATGCTTGATTGTTCCGGTAGTTGTTATATACGAGCGAGGGAGGTACTTGCCGCTGTCATACGAAGTGATGGTAATATGATATTTGTGTAAGTAACCCCATGAGCATACAACGCAGCGGAATAAAATTTTGGGATTACAAACCATCGATCTATACATAGGGATTCATATCGGATTAGAGAATTACATAAGAGTCTTACCCTTGTAGCGCGTTTGAAGCAGAATCCACGGAGCTGCACCACGTCCTACGCCTTCTCCGAGTCAATAGCAAAACTCGATTGGTTTTGCCTCAACGGTATCCACACGATCAAATCGAATGAAGGGACGATTTAATAACAAGTTGCTAGACAAGTTATTAAACCAATACACGAAGCAAGCTCGATTCACAATCGAAAGAATTGACCAAAACCACCAAGAACACCTTCGACTTTTGATGGCCGAGAGTGATTCAATGGTGCGGCCGTTTTCTCTTTGGCTTGTGTAGGGTTTTTTTTGAGTTATATAATTTTTCTTGCAAGTCTTAATCTAATTAAACCTTGTTAACCAATTATATATGATTAATTAAAGGCTTTCTTAAAGCTTTATGGGCTTAAGCGCATGATTTAATTAATCCTTATGATTATTAATTAAGACTCCTCTTAATTATTTAATTCATCCCATGAATTTAATTTCCCTTCTCGATTTAATCTTTTGTGCGACCCGATAGGATCTCGTAATAGTTGGCAGTGACATAAAATCTCATTTTATGTCGCAAGCATCGAGCGGTATCTAGCAACACATCGATGCTACCCAAATTACGAGAATGTCAATGACTCGACATAACCTTTAGAACTTGTGATAATATTAATCATGTAACTTAATCCCTTTGTCCTTTGTGTTTAGATTGAACACGAGTCATGGAATAGTCATACTCGTATATTCAATCTTCATTTCTTGATCCCCAAGTAGAACTAGAATAAACGAATAAGCTCGATATCTCATATCGACTCATTCGAGCATGGCCATGCATTTTAGTTCTCACTTGATCAAGGGCCAAACACATCTCCTGTTATATAGGAGGGACAAATCCTATCTCGATCAGTCAACATCCCTCTACATAATTCGTAGTGTATCCAATAGTCGCCTTTATAGATTACCCTGTTACGGGTAACGTTTGACGATATCAAGATACATAACTCCTTATGTTGGGATCTCTGATGATCACAAGTCGTAAGGATTGTATACATTATTATCCCGATGAGAATTGCATATGACGATCATATAACTATCCATGTTGCATTCTCATGGTGGGTCTGTCCAGTACATCGTTCTCTAACATGTACCCATATGTTGATTTGATATCTCATATCAATGAACAATTCATCGATCAACATATACTAGTCTCTACGTATTATCATTATCCCTATTCATGATAATACTTGACTAGGGACATCTTTAAGAATAATACAATATTATTCTAAGGACATTAACATATATATTAATTCACAATGCACAGTTAAAAGAATAATATATAATAATGAATTGCCATTCATAAAACCATAAACATTGTATGTCTTAAACAATCATCTAATGACTTGTCTTAGGGCATATCCCAACAAATCTCCCACTTGCACTAAGACCACTCAGACATATACCTAATGCCTAGAGATCTAGTATGACGATCATGCTTCTGCTGTGACAGCGGCTTCGTCAATGGGTCAGATACATTATCATCTGTTGGTACTTTGCATATTTTAACATCTCCCCTTTCAACGATTTCTCGAATGAAATGGAAACGCCTAAGTATGTGCTTGGATCTTTGGTGAGATCTTGGTTCCTTAGCCAATGCGATCGCTCCATTGTTGTCACAATAGAGTTCTATCGGATCTTTAATGCTAGGCACCACTCCAAGTTCAGAAATGAACTTCCTCATCCAAACAGCTTCCTTTGCTGCATCCGAGGCAGCAATATACTCAGCTTCCGTTGTAGAATCGGCTACTGTTTCTTGCTTTGAACTCTTCCAGCTCACAGCACCTCCATTTAGGCAATACACATATCCAGATTGCGATCGAAAATCATCTTTGTCGGTTTGGAAGCTTGCATCAGTGTAACCCATTACATTGAGCTCTTCCTCACCTCCATAAATCAAGAATGTATCCTTAGTCCTTCTCAAGTACTTCAGGATGTTCTTGACAGCAATCCAGTGACCTTCACCTGGATCAACTTGATATCTGCTCGTCATGCTCAAAGCATACGATACATCGGGACGAGTACATATCATGGCATACATGATAGATCCAATAGCTGACGCGTATGGAATCTTGCTCATGCGTTGTCTCTCATCTGGTGTTGAAGGACACTGTTCCTTCGAGAGATAAATACCATGTGTCATAGGCACGAATCCTTTCTTGGATTCTTGCATGCTAAACCTTTTAAGCACTTTGTCTATGTATGTACTTTGACTTAGACCAAGAAGCCTTCTCGATCTATCTCTATAGATCTTGATTCCTAATACATAGGTGGCTTCTCCTAAATCTTTCATCGAAAAGCAATTCCCTAGCCAAATCTTTACAGATTGCAAGGCAGGGATATCATTTCCAATAAGAAGTATGTCATCTACATACAACACTAGGAAAATGATTACGCTCCCACTGACCTTCTTGTAGACACAAGGTTCATCTTCATTTTTGATAAAACCAAACTCTTTGATTGCATCATCAAAACGAAGATTCCAACTCCGAGAAGCTTGCTTCAATCCATAAATGGATCGTTGTAGCTTGCATATCTTTCTAGCATCCTTTGGATCGACAAAACCCTCGGGCTGTGTCATGTACACATCCTCGAGCAGATTTCCATTAAGGAAAGCTGTTTTGACATCCATCTGCCAGATTTCATAATCATGAAATGCAGCTATTGCAAGTAAGATCCTTATGGATTTAACCATGGCCACTGGTGAAAAGGTTTCATCATAGTCAATACCATTGAATTTGTTTGAATCCTTTTGCAACCAGCCGACCTTTATAGGTTTGTACGTTACCATCCATATCGGTCTTTTTCTTGAAAATCCATTTGCACCCTATGGGTCGTACCCCTTCAGGTGGATCAACCAAAGTCCATACTTGGTTTGCATACATGGATTCCATCTCAGATTTCATGGCCTCTTGCCATTTCTCAGAATCATTGCCCATAATAGCTTGTTGATAAGATGACGGCTCATCCTCATCAATAAGTAGTAAGTCACCTTGTTGAGTCACAAGAAATCCATATCTCTGTGGCTCCCGGTGTTCTCTTACAGACCTACGCTGGGCTTGTGTCTCTTGAGCAGGTACTTCTTCCACAACAGTTTGTGGTGCCTGCTCAGTGTCCATCTCAATTTCAGGTTCAGTGTTTTCTTGTGGTTGAACTTCACTAAGTTCTATTTTTCTCCCTCTGGTTTTTCTAGAAATAAATTCTCTTTCAAGAAATACACCAGTCCGAGCAACAACTACTTTGTTCTCGGTGGGATAATAGAAATAGTATCCTTTCGTTTCCTTAGGATACCCCACAAATAAACACTTATCAGATTTGGGTCCAAGTTTGTTAGTGGCGTGACGTCTAACGAAAGCCTCACAACCCCAAATCTTCATAAAAGACATACTAGGACGCTACCCAGTCCATATCTCATATGGTGTCTTTTCCACTGATTTTGATGGAACACGGTTCAGTAAGAAAATTGCTGTTTCTAGAGCGTGTCCCCAAAACGATATCGGAAGATCTGCATGACTCATCATTGATCTAACCATGTCTAACAAGGTTCGATTTCTCCTCTCGGATACACCATTCCATTGTGGAGTATACGGAGGAGTGAGTTGTGGGACTATCCCACACTTCTTTAGATAGTCATGAAACTCTTGGCTTAAGTATTCTCCTCCTCGATCTGATCGAAGGATTTTGATACTTTTGCCAAGTTGGTTTTGTACTTCATTCTTGAAATCTTTGAACTTTTCAAAGGTTTCATGTTTATGTTTCATTAGGTACACATACCCATATCTACTGAGGTCATCAGTAAATGTAACGAAGTATTGAAAACCACCTCTAGCTTGCGTACTTATTGGTCCACATACATCACTATGTATTAGTCCCAATAAAACATTTGCCCTTTCAACATGTCCCTTGAAAGGGGCTTTTGTCATCTTGCCCATTAAACAAGATTCGCATGTTTCATATGATTCAAAATCAAATGAATCTAATACTCCATCCTTATGAAGTTTAGATATGCGGTTCTCGTTTATGTGGCCCAAGCGACAGTGCCAGAGATAAGTCGGATTACAATCATTATTTTTAATCCTTTTAGTATTTATGTTATAGATAGGCATATCAAGATTTAATACATAAAGACCATTCACCATTTGTGCACTAGCATAAAACATATCATTTAAATAAATAGAACAACAATTGTCCTTTATTATAAATGAAAAACCATACTTGTCTAAACAAGAAATAGAAATAATGTTTTTAGTAATTGAAGGCACAAAATAACAGTCTTTTATCAGTGATAAACCAGAAGGTAAAGCTAAATGATAATCTCCTATAGCTAATGCAGCAACTCTTGCTCCATTTCCAACTCGGAGATCAACTTCACATTTTGCCAATGTCCTACTCCTTTTGAGATCCTGCACATTTACACAAATGTGAGATCCACATCCAGTATCTAATACCCATGATGAAGAAGTAGATAAATTGACTTCTATAACAAAAATACCTGAAGCGGAAGTCACACTTCCTTTCTTTAGATCCTCCAGATATACTTTGCAGTTTCTTTTCCAATGACCGGTCTCACCGCAATGGAAACAGTTCCCTTCTTTTGCTATCCCTCCCTTTGGCTTCAGTGCAGAAGACTTTGGCTTAGATTTAGCAAAGACTTTCTTTGCTTTCTTGTTGCCTTTAGCTTTGGCCCTTCCTTTGCCCTTATTCACAATAAGGACATTTGTGGCCTTAGTCTTCTTAGTATTTGCTTCATATGTTCTCAACATACCAAGCAACTGTGGTAAAGTCTTTTCCATGTCAGTCATGTTGTAATTTACTACAAATTGACTGAAGCTCTCAGGCAACGATTGCAAGATTACATCGGTGGTCAACTCTTGGTCCAATGGAAAACCTAGCTTATCCAGATTCTCAATGTACCCAATCATCTTGAGCACATGAGTTCCAACTAAGCTTCCCTCTACCATTCTGCACTGGAATAACGCTTTAGAGACGTCATACCTCTCTTGTCTAGCTTGCTGTTGGTACAACTGCTTTAAGTGTTCGATCATATCGAACGCCTCCATTTCCTCATGTTGCTTCTGAAGCTCAGAGTTCATGGTGGCAAGCATGAGGCACCCAACATCAAGTGCGTCACTCTGATGCTTCTTGTAAGCATCTTTTTCAGTTCTAGTAGCCGTTAGGGGAGGTTCCTCAGCGGGTAAGGGTTCCTCTAGGACATATTGTTTCTTTTCTTGTTTGAGGACTATCCTCAAGTTCCTATGCCAGTCTAGGAAATTCGTCCCAATTAATTTGTCCTTCTCAAGGACCGATCGCAGTGATAAAGTGCTAGTAACGTTGTTAGTTGCCATGGATATCTACAATATAAATATGCAAAATAAGTTTATGATTTAAATCATTTAACATGGTCTTATATTAAATGATACTCCCACTATTTTGTTTGAAAAATATCAACCCTCGTTACTTTTAGTGGGCCAAGATCCATATTTCACTTAATCTTGAGTTAGCTTTGGCTAATCGCCCAAGACTCGGTTATTTAGGTAGACAACACTTTGTCAATTACATCACATATAATTCTTGGATAGTTGGACGAACAACACTTTGTTCAATTCATCAAATGAATTATGATCCAACCCATGCCTCTAGGTTCCCAATCCTATTGAGATAACCTAGTTAAGTCGTACCCAATTAAAGTATGACGGATATCACTTTTATCCTTTCGCGCCTTACTAAGATTGCCACGGTGCTTTGCTTTGGCAAACCCACACATGTACAATCGAAGTTATTGACGAGTACTTTTATTTGGAAGGCATCTAAAACTTAATATTTTAGAGGGATTTATTGATCTCATGATTAATTTGATAATTTAAAATATGTCCACTACATATAGTTGTATACATATCTACATATATGTGTAATACTATTATCAAACTAAAACATAAGATAAATCATGCATCAACATACATAATTAAAACGTGACATGGTTATAGCCCCTACTAATGAGTTTCTCAAGCCAATGAGAAACTCCTATGAGTCAACCTAAGGTAACTTCATAAGCTCCTTCCTTTGGCTCCAATTTTGTGAATGGCCTCCTCATCCCGGCACGATGCTCCATCTTCATTGATCACCATCAATAAAATAAACTATACTATTTACAAGATATAGAATTCCTCGATTCACATTCGAGGGGAACATAGGGGAGGGATTACATTTAGAATAAAATAGAGAAAGGCACGACTCGCAGGTCGTATTATAAATTACAATCATTCACAAATCCTATCTAATAGGTCAAAGGGCTATAACCACGCACCATGCTCAAACAACACATAAAGCATGCATTAACATTTAATTAATTAAATTCTAAACAATTTAAATTTAATTCTAATTAAAACTGTAAAATAATTTTTGAAAAATTATCGTACGCTCGGGACATCACATGCCACGAACTTAATTCGACTTAGCTACGAACCACCATGGTTCGAGCCAACATGGATCAATTATGGGCCTAGGGTTCGAAACCCTAGCCCATGGCCGAACCATTTAGCGGCGGCGGCCGAGCCCATGCACGGCTGCTAGGGTTCGAAACCCTAGCCGTCATGAGCTAGCCGTCACGAGCCAATGGGTTCAAAAACCCTAATTTTTTTTTTTTTTCGGCGGCTCGGCCCACGCTCGAGCCAGGGTCCGAACCCTAGCCCTTAAGCGGCGGCTACTCGGCCATGCACGAGCCAATGGGTTCGAAACCCTTAGCTTGTGCGGCGGCCGTGAGCCATGGGACTAGGGTTCGAAACCCTAGCCCTTTGGTGACGTCGGCCGTGAGCCATGGGACTAGGGTTCGAAACCCTAGCCCTTTGGTGGCTTCGGCCGTGAGCCATGGTGAGCTAACACCTCGATTTTACGCTTTCATGTATCGTATACAATTATTCGCCAATTATATCAAATACAATTATACGATGATTTTCATAAACTAAAATTAATTTCATATCAAATATGAATTTAAACAGTTTTAAATAGCATGCAATATTAATTCTAACATGATTAAACTATTTAACCACATAAATCCGATATGAGCCTTGTACACGGCTCTGATACCACTGTAAGTAACCCCATGAGCATACAACGCAGCGGAATAAAATTTTGGGATTACAAACCAGCGATCTATACATAGGGATTCATATCGGATTAGAGAATTACATAAGAGTCTTACCCTTGTAGCGCGTTTGAAGCAGAATCCACGGAGCTGCACCACGTCCTACGCCTTCTCCGAGTCAATAGCAAAACTCGATTGGTTTTGCCTCAACGGTATCCACACGATCAAATCGAATGAAGGGACGATTTAATAACAAGTTGCTAGACAAGTTATTAAACCAATACACGAAGCAAGCTCGATTCACAATCGAAAGAATTGACCAAAACCACCAAGAACACCTTCGACTTTTGATGGCCGAGAGTGATTCAATGGTGCGGCCGTTTTCTCTTTGGCTTGTGTAGGGTTTTTTTTGAGTTATATAATTTTTCTTGCAAGTCTTAATCTAATTAAACCTTGTTAACCAATTATATATGATTAATTAAAGGTTTTCTTAAAGCTTTATGGGCTTAAGCCCATGATTTAATTAATCCTTATGATTATTAATTAAGACTCCTCTTAATTATTTAATTCATCCCATGAATTTAATTTCCCTTCTCGATTTAATCTTTTGTGCGACCCGATAGGATCTCGTAATGTTGGCAGTGACATAAAATCTCATTTTATGTCGCAAGCATCGAGCGGTATCTAGCAACACATCGATGCTACCCAAATTACGAGAATGTCAATGACTCGACATAACCTTTAGAACTTGTGATAATATTAATCATGTAACTTAATCCCTTTGTCCTTTGTGTTTAGATTGAACACGAGTCATGGAATAGTCATACTCGTATATTCAATCTTCATTTCTTGATCCCCAAGTAGAACTAGAATAAACGAATAAGCTCGATATCTCATATCGACTCATTCGAGCATGGCCATGCATTTTAGTTCTCACTTGATCAAGGGCCAAACACATCTCCTGTTATATAGGAGGGACAAATCCTATCTCGATCAGTCAACATCCCTCTACATAATTCGTAGTGTATCCAATAGTCGCCTTTATAGATTACCCTGTTACGGGTAACGTTTGACGATATCAAGATACATAACTCCTTATGTTGGGATCTCTGATGATCACAAGTCATAAGGATTGTATACATTATTATCACTATGAGAATTGCATATGACGATCATATAACTATCCATGTTGCATTCTCATGGTGGGTCTGTCCAGTACATCATTCTCTAACATGTACCCATATGTTGATTTGATATCTCATATCAATGAACAATTCATCGATCAACATATACTAGTCTCTACGTATTATCATTATCCCTATTCATGATAATACTTGACTAGGGACATCTTTAAGAATAATACAATATTATTCTAAGGACATTAACATATATATTAATTCACAATGCACAGTTAAAAGAATAATATATAATAATGAATTGCCATTCATAAAACCATAAACATTGTATGTCCTTAAACAATCATCTAATGACTTGTCTTAGGGCATATCCCAACAATTTGCCACTGTCATGTCAAAGCGATGTACATGCCGCTGTCATTGTCGAAGCGAGGGATATCATGTGATGCCGCTATATGTCGAAGCGAGGGGTCCTAAAATTCCGCTATTGTAACAGGACCGGAACAGTCACATTTCTAGTGATTAATGTGGAATATTGTGGTTATAACTGGAACGTGGTATCGATCATTATATTGTGAACTAATGATTTTGTGCATGAGTTTATGAAACAGGAACAACAATGAAAAATGTGCTAATGTGGTAAATCAGGGAGCATACATACATTTATATCTCATGCAATTATTTATGTCATTGTGCTTGGATTTTGTTGAATAGTGATGTATATGCTCATGGTGGGTTGTTCCTGTAGGTACACCTTTTGGACTTGGAGGGCTATGTGCCGGGTTGAGGCAGTGAGCTACGAGGAGCATTAAGGAATTAGGATACAGGATTTTGGATAGTCTCTACTCTAGGAGTAGTGTAAATCTATAGTATCAACAATCATTATTGGGAATGTAATTAATTAGCTTTTGGAATTTTATTTTTGGCCTGTAATCCTAATAGCTCAAGGCTGTAACCGGAACCATAAACTGTCTTTAATGCATGTTAGCCCTGTTTATATTTTTATTACACTGTTAAGGTAGAGAGGCCTTACAGCACAACAGGTACGTGTTGACGTACGAGTATTGATATTCCATTTATGCTCATTATATGTGATGATGATGTATTGTTGATTGAGGTATGAGATTATTGTGAATATCATATATGATTGGTGTTGTGAGGCATGATGTTGTTGTGGCATATAATTGACGCCATGAGTAGTATGCCATTGTTGTTCATGTTGTATATTGATGTTGTTGAGGCATATAGTTGATGGGATGAGGAGTATGCCACTATTGGGCATACAATATAGTTGTTATAACGTGTGAGGACAGTATTATGATCTGTGCTGCTAATATGGAATGTGAAGGCTGAGCCACTGACATATGAAGCTGAGAGGCATATCATATCGGTCCCGTTATAACAGGATGTTGAATGAGATATGCAATGACATATGTGGCCAATTGTATCATGTTGTATATTGTGTTTTGGGGTATGTACAGGGTGTATGTACAGGAACAACCAGAGAGGAGTATTTCCAATGCATGAAATACAGGAAGTTGTTTATATAGTATTTATGCAGTACATTGATGTTGGATCGTGAACATCATATACTCATGTTTTGTGTGGTTGTTCCGTAGGGACTCGTAGCTGGGGAAAAACCGGGATTGTGAGTCTACCTTCTGCTGCTAGGAGTTAAAATGATCGAGATTGAATGAATTGTGATGTGTCAATGATATACAAGATGTGATGCATCTGAACTATGTAAGCGAAAGACACAGTGAAAAATCTTGATCAGTAGTACTAGTATCTTAATCCTGATAAGTAAAGATATGTGATTTACTTAATTAAATGTATAATTGAGGATTAAGAATGATGATGTCCATCATTGGTATCAGAGCAGTGGTTAGATGACTGGGTGAGCAAGGGTAGATGAAGTGAATTAGGGAGATGCATATTCACTTGCAAGCATGTTTTGTCCTTATGTAGTAAATGGTGTTGTGCTATCATGTTTTCTGTGTTTCAATATATTGTTTTTACCCCCTTGTATTGCAGTATAGTGGTACTACTTGTTATGAATCCCCACGAACGTCAGAGGGGATGTTGTGAGTGTAACTGTTGTTGTTACTTCGGTTTATGTACTACCATTTCCAGTGGGCCAAATAGATATGCTTATCTGGGGACTTGCCAGTAATTCAATTCTTGAACTATATGTGTTTCGATATGAAGGGACTGAATCGGGGGAGCAAGTTGAGGAGTGGTTGGAGCGTGGTGACCAGATCTTGGTGCCAGCTTCATGTGCAAAGTCAGTGTGATTGAGACTATGAATGGTGACCGATGGTATGTCTTCATATTGTGATTCTGAGTCACTAACTGTTTTGTTGTTATCAGACAAATAAGCGAAGATGAGTTTCTGATCATGAAACAGGATATGAAAATGGTATGTGAGGTTGTTTTCCAGTTTTCATTCTTGTTGACTATGTGTGTGAAGGGATTGAGGCCTCGGTGGTATGATAGGGTTATTGTGATTAACTCTATGTCAGTTTGAGGATGTGGTGATGAGAGCCGAGCTGGTACATGTTGGAGATGATGTACACCGTATGAGATTGCCGTAACGACTTACAATAGGTACTTTGAACTGCCAATTTGGTACGTATTGACTATCGTACGACAGACGATGGGTACCGATACCACCGTTATGATGTGTGATGAGAAAGACATATATGGATGTCTTTATGGCAGTTTGTGAAATGAATGTCATGGGTTGGCATCCAATTGTGTGTCCTAGATTGACACGAGAGTACTAAGTCGAGTACGTTTGCTTGCGAGATGTATAGTTTGGTTCTGTGGATTGCATAGTAGGATGTGATACATGTGTGCTGAGTAATACTTTGTATGTGTCTACGCATTGAGTTGGTTAGTATGTACATTGCACTCGTATAGCGATGTCGGGAAGAACATAGATAATCGCATGTTATACGAATGAACATGTCACTAATTTATCATGAGTGATGATTGAGATGATTGATGACTTTGGCATATCTGATTAGATGTCTCTGTAAGTGAGATTGGGAAGAGGATGCTCTCTTATCTCTTATTGTTTGTAATATCATGATGACTTCATGATGGGAGTCAAAAAGAGTTTGTGTAGTAGCATAATGGAACAATGTGTGGAATGTTATATTATCCTTGACTGTACCACATGTTGGTGGTAATGTGAACACTTTATGCAGGCAAGATGTATTCATCAGGCGATAATGTATTATGGTAAGATAGTGAGCTTGTTGTACCCATTTGATGGAATGTGAGTACCGAGTATGATGAATGGTATGATGTGTCAACAAGAGCTTATCGTACACTTAGTATAGTCACTATAACACATTTGCGCTTGAGGTGAGAGCTTTCACAAGCAAATGTTTGTATGTATTTATACATTGCAAAATTGTATTATCAACAAGTCAGTTTTGTTGGTGCGACCAACGTATGTTGTACTTGACAAGCACCAGACGTTCGTGAGTATGATTACGAATGTCAATCATATGCGGTATTGTGATGAGGATTATGATCTCCATTGAGATTGATTGTACACCGATGATGTGCTGGTGGATTGTAACCAACATTGTGGGCCATATGTGGTCTGATAACACGATATGGTCAAGTTTTCAGTTGAAAATGATATCTGGTGTGGAGCCATTATGGGCTTTATTGCATGGTCATAGCGAAGTAATTATCTTGACCGGTACTGCAATCATTTTGGCATTTATGTCAGAGACATTGTATGGATTCATTGTGACCATTGTTAAGTTTTGTTCTGTTACTCCACAAGCATGATTGGAAGGTATATCCATTGCATCGATAGATGTGCGAATGGTTTGATAGTGATTGTGGCATGAATGCACTATCATGAGATCGTTTTGTATATCATGGTTCAAGGATACATTTAGTTAATAACGTGTTTGAGTATTTGAACAATGGTTCAGGTTTGGAAGCTGTCTATGTAATGTTTTTCTTGTATGGCAAAGAAGCATTGAAATCCCTGTTTGGAATCTTGAATAGATTCGGTGAGGTTTGGTGGTATGAAATTCGTATGTGTATGAATATTTATGTGATGGATAATTTTATCACAGGTGTGAAGGAATTCTTGGGACTCTTTATGTCGAATGTGTACAGAGTACACCCGTGACATTCGTGATTCGTAAAGATGTATGAATGAGCATTTGTATACTTGTTGATCCCTGGGTAGTGTATATAGATTGATGAATCTCTTAAAAGAGCTTGTGATATCCTCAAGAATGGTAGTCTCGAGGGAGTCAAATTGGTTACTTCTTGTGTGAGGAACTAGTGTGAATAAATGTTATGTGAGAATATTCATTGTATTTGACTCGATGAATCACAGGGATCAGTGAGGAATGACCATAATTCAAATTCATTGGTCATTGATGATGATCTTTGTGGTGAGTATGCAACAGAGTAATGTGTATGACTTCTGATGGAAACTACATGTTTGGTACACCGTTTTGATAGTGTGACGGTAGAATGTTGAAACCACGATATAATGTCTTGGACTACACTGCTGATGACATTTGAGTAGAAATGTCATTGTGTTGTCTGATTGTTGAGGGTTGCTTGATTTAGTTAGCAACCGATGTACCTTATCTTGATGCTTCCATTAGTTGTTAAGAAATTGGAGATATATGACGGTGTGCAGGTTTGACATACTGCTATAGATGCAAACGTTTCGTTTGACTCGTTGTGTAATTGTATTGTAAAGCACAAGTTGTTGAGATGTTATATTGGTGATAGCTCTGTTCACATCTGATTTAATGAGATAATAGTTTGAAAGTGATGAATTACTTGCATTGGGTGAGATCAAGACGTGTTCACAAAATTGTTGGTGAAGGAGAATTTCTACATAGACGAGATTGGTGTGAGGGTGAAGTCCTAAAAACCGTGTATTGGTGTACAATTAAATGGTTTGCGTGGCACGTTGAGTACATGTGTGCAAGATTCAAAAATGCAATGAATAATTAATTTGTGATATCAATGGCATTATGTACGATGGTGGCATTTGGTCAAGGGTGTTTGTCATTCTTCTTTTGGACTATTGTTGCTTAGTCTTGTACCTCATGTATATTAATTGACGTGTCAATGTATTGTGGCATATTTTTTTATGAAAGAGGCTGATCCAGTTTGGTAGAGTGTTCACATTGCTTGAAGAAGATCAGGTGTGAAACTCGCATGAGAGGACAAATATCGTTAAGATATATGGATTGTATGTTGTGGTACAATCTGTTGGTACATTGGCAGACTGTTGGTTCTTACCACTCTCAGAACAGACGTACTGCATCGTAATGTATAGTGAGATACAGATGCATTGTATGTGTATGACACGACCAGTTCTGTAATGCCTCGATTTGTTTTATACACATATGATATGATTATGGTGTAATTATATCAAATGGCGGTATGATACCGGGGGTTCGGGTGGAACCAAGAATGACTTAATACATGTATGAAATGATATATGGCAAGGAATGAAACATGGTGTACAATGAATTTGAATAGTAACATATCAAGCAACATGAACTAGTAGGCATTTGAATATGCATGTGAATTTAATTTGAATTAAAGTTGCATTTGAATTTGGATTTCATTTTCATGTACATGTTACGTAACATGTCTTTAACTCCAAATGACATGATATCAAGTGATTTAGGGAGCTAATGACCTTATATCAAGTGATTTAGGGAGGAGAATCACATAGTTTCTCATCTTTCACCTACAAAAACACTACACAAGCTCCTCTCCATCTCTTTCAAGTTCTTTTTGGTTTGAGCTTGGGATTCACTTGTGAATTGAGTTAGGAAGTTGTGTGAAGTGAAATTGTACAATCTTGGTAAGGAATTTATGCCTTTAAGATTGATTTGTGTAGTGGTGTAGGAGTTATGTGAAATGAAATCCAAACTATGCAAGCTTAGAATCATACCATGTTTATATGCCAAGAATTGGATTCTAAGATGGTGGAAACATGTTGTTATGTTATTAGAGAGTGCATGGAACTTGTTTACATGTTGAATTTTGAGTTATAGGAGAAGAGCTAGGAAGATAAGCTCAAAAATCGCCATGGTTTTTCTGAAAACAGAGGAGGCGATCGATCGCGACGTTTGAGGCAATCGATCGCCTGTGGCTAAACATGAGAGTGGCGGTGCATTGAGCGATCGATCGCGTCATGTGGCAATCGATCGCCTTGAGGCAGTATGTTTTCCAAAGGGGAGGCGACCGATCGCGTGAAATTAAGAGATCGATCGCCTAGGACCAAAGCTTTAGGCGATCGATCGCCTAAAATCATGAAATTGATCGCCAGAGCCAGAATGTTGAAAAATGTTATATTTTTCTAGAATTTGATTTTAATGCCTATGATAACATGATATATTGTTGGCATTGTTGCAGCATCATCTCAAGGGACGGGAAAACGAGGCAATTAGCCAGTGACGCCTAATTTAAATCGTTTGTGTCGCAGTACAGGTACGTGTTGACGTACGGAGTATAGATATTATGTGATGATGATGTTATGGTTTTGATATCATATGATTTATGTTAGCTTTGTGTCATATGATTGGTAGTATCATATGCATGTACATACATAGATTTCATATGATTGGGATGGATGCCTTGATAGATATGTGTATATGCTTTGGTAAGATCATTGCCTTGATAGATATGCCAGGTTTGGTATATGCTTTGGCTGGGATCGTTGCCACGATAGATATACTACATATGCTTTGGCTTGAGAGATATACGCCTGGTTTGGGTATATGCTCTGGCTATTATCACAGATGAGTACGGTACTATGATATGTGCTGCTAATATGAAGATGTGATGTGGTTCCACTGACATATTGAGCTGAATAGGCATATCATATTGGGCTCGTGATAATAGGGTGATTGATGAGACATGTCATGACATAGTTGCATTTGTTGATGCATGAGACAGAGCATTCACATTGGATATGATTATTATTGCTTTATCATTGATATTGTGTTTTGATATCGCACTGAGATAGTTGTTTATCTATACTCACGTTGTGTGAATGTTTCTGTAGGGACTCATAGATGTGGGAGGACGGGATGTGAGTCATTTTCCGCTGCGAGCTGAACCACTGCCTAGGAGTTATCTTGTAGTAGGTTGTTGTTTGTACATATGATGTGTAGTGGATAAGTTTTTATAAACTCTGTAAAAACTTAAATAGTACGATACTCTTAATCAGTGCTTGTTATTACTTAATTCAGACTCACATATGTATGTTAACATGATACATAATGGATTAAGTAACGAGGACCCCACATTAATGGTATCAGAGCAGTGGTCCGAGAACGGGATGAACGTGGGTAGAGGAAGTGTATTAGGGAGTTCCCTAAACACTTGAAAACATGTTGAGAATGGTCATATCATGTTACGATTTGTAATGTAATGTTCTTCTAACATGTTTTATCATTTTGATTGTTCTTGTTAACCCTTGATATACAGTTATGACAGACAGAGGGTATCATGAGGATGTTGGGGATGCCATAAGTGGCAATGCTAGTGTGAGGATGGCGCCTGTGCCACCACCACCAATTGAGCAAGGGCCAGTGGAACATGTATTGTTGCCGGGGAATTGACGTTGATGCAATTTCTGAGTTATCAGCCACCCAGGTTTGAGGGGACTGAATCAGGGGAACTGGCGGAGGAATGGCTGGAACGTGTGGAACAGATATTTGTATCAGCACCGTGTGCCAAGACTTTACGCTTAGCTGAATTCCAGTTAGCTAAGAAAGCTATGATGTGGTGGAAATCCACAGTGCTTGAGCTGAGGGCTCAAGGACAGACAGTTAACTGGGATGTGTTTAGAACAAAGTTTCTTGAGCATTATTTCTCTGTTGCTGCAAGGCAGAGGAAAGAGGATGAATTTACAAACTTGAGACAGGGATCAATGACAGTATCGGACTATGATGTACAATATTCTTCTTTGCTCCGGTATGTGCCACATATTGCTGTAAACACAAAGGCAAAGATCAGACAATTTGTGAAAGGTTTGAGGCCTGAATTGTTTGATAGGATCATGTCCAATAACCCTACATCATATGAAGAAGCATTGACTAGAGCCGAGATGGCTGAGATTGCCGTAGGGGTATACAAAGATGTTGGACAAGCCCAACCACCTACATCTGAGAGTATGAGACCTAAAGGAGAACTATTTAAATCACCACGAGGTGGTGCATCTTCCTCTCGATTTAGTGGAAACGGTTTACAATGCGAAAGGGTGGTGAACGAGGTTCAAAAGGACAGTCCCAAGGAAGTAGTAGTAGTAGTAGTGGACGAGGATTACAATGTTTTAAATGTGGAGGGCCACATTTTCAAAGAAATTGTCCACGGTTTGATACAGTGGTTTGTTTCCGTTGTGGGAAGCCAGGACATGTGATCCGTGATTGTCCTCAAGTGGGTGGACAACAGAGAAGAGGACCCGTGTCAGAGAATACAGTACAACAGAGACCACATGGTGTACCACAATCTGGTGGAGGACAGAGGGCAGGACCACCTCAGGCTCAGGTATATGCACTAAACAGGGAGGAAGCAGAGGCAGCTCCTGATGATGTGATAGCGGGTAAGTGTACTTTGTTTACTTATCCAGCTTTACTTTTGATTGATACTGGTGCATCACATTCTTTTGTTGCACAAAATTTTATTGACCGGTATCATATATGCTCGTCTCCACTGTTGATGCCTCTTTATGTTTCGACACCCATGGGAACTACTGTGATGGCTTGTCAGAGTGTGTCTGATTGTGATATTCAGTTTGAGACTGAGTATGGATTACAAGCTGATTTGATTGTGTTAGATATGACAGATTTTGATTGCATCCTTGGAATCGATGTGTTGAGTAAATATCAGTCTGTTGTGGATTGTTGTCAGAAGATAGTAAGATTTCAGTCTGATACTGGAAATCAATGGTTCTTCTATGGCCAGGGATCGAGGGCAAGGATTCCTTTGATATCAGCAATCCGAATGTCGCGTTTGTTAGAACGTGGACATGCGGGTTATTTGATTTATGCCCTTGATGTAACTGAACAGAAAAGAGAAAGGAAAGTGGAGGAGATACCTGTGGTTGCAGGAATATATGGATGTGTTTCCAGATGAGATACCTGGATTCCCACCGAGTCGAGAAGTGGAATTTGGTATTGATTTGATACCTGGTACTTCTGCAATTTCACGAGCTCCTTATCGGATGGCACCAACTGAATTGAAAGAATTGAAAACTCAATTGCAAGACTTATTGGACAAGGGGTACATACGTCCTAGTGTATCACCTTGGGGTGCTCCGATTTTATTTATTAAGAAGAAGGATGGGACAATGCGACTGTGTATTGACTATCGACAATTGAACAAGGTAACAATAAAGAATAAATATCCTCTTCCTCATATTGATGATTTGTTTGATCAGTTGCAAGGATCAAGGATTTATTCTAAGATTGATTTGAGGTCAGGATATCATCAAATACGTGTGAGGGAAGGAGATATACAGAAGACAGCATTCAGAACTCGTTATGGACATTATGAGTTTCTGGTGATGCCATTTGGAGTGACAAATGCTCCCGCTGTCTTTATGAGTTTAATGAATCGTGTGTTCCAGGAATACCTTGATCGTTTTGTCATTGTCTTTATCGATGATATACTGATCTATTCGCAGAGTGATGCAGAACATATTGGTATTGCAATTGTTGAGGACACATCAGTTATATGCCAAACTCAGTAAGTGTGAGTTTTGGTTGACTAGTGTCGGCTTTTTGGGGCATGTAATTTCAGAAGAAGGTATATCAGTTGATCCGAAGAAAATTGAAGCAGTGTTGAATTGGTCAGCAACTACTTCTGTGCCAGAGATTCGTAGTTTCTTGGGTTTGGCTGGCTATTATAGACGATTTGTTGAAGGAATTTCATCAATTGCCAAACCATTGACACAATTGACACAGAAAGGAGTACCGTTTCGATGGTCGGAGGCATGTGAGTGTAGTTTTCAGGAATTGAAACATCGATTAACTACAGCTCCAGTTTTGATTATTCCATCGGAGCATGACAGGTTTGCCTTATATACTGATGCATCATTACTAGGTTTGGGTTGTGTATTGATGCAGGATAAACATGTAGTGGCTTATGCATCACGACAATTGAAGCCATATGAAATGAGATATTCAGTACATGATCTGGAATTAGCTGCCATTGTCTTTGCCTTAAAGATATGGCGACATTATTTATATGGTACATCGTTTACCAAATATACAGATCATAAGAGTTTAAAGTTTTTATTCACTCAAGCAGAATTGAATATGAGACAAAGAAGATGGATGGATCTATTGAAAGATTATGATTGTGAGATTGAATATCATCCAGGAAAGGCTAATCTTACAGCAGATGCCTTGAGTCGAAAAGTACATCATACGGCTGATGAGATGATTCATTTATCAGCGTTAATGACTTCTTGTTGTACTTTAGGTTATGATTTTGATGTGGAAACAGTGCCAGTACGGGTATCAATATTATTGGTTGAACCTGACATTTTTGACAAAATCAGAAAGGCACAAATGACTGATGATGAGGTACAACATTGGAAAGAAATGATAAGTCAAGGACAAACATCGCAGTTTGTACTTGCAAATGATGGAATTCTGAAATACAGTACTTGTTGGGTAGTACCTACGATATTAGGACTACGCCAAGAACTACTACAACGTGCTCATTGTAGTAGATACAATATACATCCTGGAGGAAAGAAAATGTATCATGATTTACGTACCCAATTTTGGTGGAAACGTATGAAACAGGATGTGTTGAGCTTTGTGAAACGGTGTTTGATCTGTCAACAAGTGAAAGCAGAAAGACAGAAACCAGGAGGTGAATTACACAGTTTGGAAATTCCTCAGTGGAAATGGGAACATATCACGATGCATTTTTTGACTCATTTGCCTACGGACGTCTTCTGGTTGCGATGCTATTTGGGTGATCGTTGACCGACTCACCAAAGTATCTCATTTCGTGCCATATTGTATGACATTTACATATCTGAGAATGGCACAGTTGTACATTCAACATGTGGTGAGACTACATGGTATACCAGTTTCCATTGTATCGGATAGGGATCCGAGATTTACTTCTCATTTTTGGGAAGGGTTACAGACAGCGTTGGGAACTGAAGTGCGGTTGAGTACATCATATCATCCTCAGACAGATGGACAAACAGAGCGTATAATACAGACACTTGAGGATATGTTGCGTGCCTGTGTATTAGAGTTTGATAACTCGTGGCAAGAGTCATTGCCATTAGTGGAATTTTCATATAACAACAGTTATCAGTCTAGTATACAGATGGCACCATTTGAGGCTTTGTATGGGCGACGATGTAGATCGCCATTATATTGGGATGATGTGGATCAGTCTTTCTTACATGGACCGGATATAATTCATGAAATGGAAGAAAAAGTAAAGTTAATTCGATTGAAACTTAAAGCTGCTCAGGACAGACAGACTGCTTATGCCAATAAGCGACGTAGACCACTTGAATTTCAAGTTGGTGACCGTGTGTTCTTGAAACTCTCACCTTTTAAAGGTGTAGTATGGTTTGGTAAGCGTGGAAAATTGTCTCCACGATACGTTGGTCCGTATGAGGTATTGCAACGTATTGGTACGTTGGCATATCGATTGGCACTACCACCGGCCTTGAGTAGTATTCATGATGTCTTTCATGTTTCACTGTTGAGGAAGTATGAACCAAATCCGAGTCATGTTTACAGTACCTGATGTACAATTGGATACAGATGTGTCGTATGAGGAACGACCGGTTATGATCTTGGATCGAGCTGAACGCAGGTTGCGTAATAAAGTGATTCCTATGGTTAAGGTCCAGTGGGACAGACGGGGTGTCGAAGAGGCAACGTGGGAGACGGAGCAGCATATGATGCAACGGTATCCAGATTTGTTTTCTGGTATGTTGATATGTTATTTATACATGTTTCTTATATTACGTATATCATATATGTTATTATGTGAAGCATGTATTATGTTTGCATATGCAATTTCGCGGAAGAAATTCAATAAGTGGGGGAGAATTGTAATGCCTCGATTTGTTTTATACACATATGATATGATTATGGTGTAATTATATCAAATGGCGGTATGATAATGGGGGTTCGGGTGGAACCAAGAATGACTTAATACATGTATGAAATGATATATGGCAAGGAATGAAACATGGTGTACGATGATTTGAATAGTAACACATCAAGCAACATGAACTAGTAGTCATTTGAATATGCATGTGAATTTAATTTGAATTGGAGTTGCATTTGAATTTGGATTTCATTTTCATGTACATGTTACTTAACATGTCATTAACTCCAAATGACATGATATCAAGTGATTTAGGGAGCTCATGACCTTATATCAAGTGATTTAGGGAGGAGAATCACATAGTTTCTCATCTTTCACCTACAAAAACACTACACAAGCTCCTCTCCATCTCTTTCAAGTTCATTTTGGTTTGAGCTTGGGATTCACTTGTGAATTGAGCTAGGAAGTTGTGTGAAGTGAAGTTGTACAATCTTGGTAAGGAATTTATGCTTTTAAGATTGATTTGTGTAGTGGTGTATGAGTTATGTGAAATGAAATCCAAACTATGCAAGCTTAGAATCATAACATGTTTATATGCCAAGAATTGGATTCTAAGATGGTGGAAACATGTTGTTATGTTATTAGAGAGTGCATGAAACTTGTTTACATGTTGAATTTTGAGTTATAGGAGAAGAGCTAGGAAGATAAGCTCAAAAATCGCCATGGTTTTTCTGAAAACAGAGGAGGCGATCGATCGCGACGTTTGAGGCAATCGATCGCCTGTGGCTAAACATGAGAGTGGCGGTGCATTGAGCGATCGATCGCGTCATGTGGCAATCGATCGCCTTGAGGCAGTATGTTTTCCAAAGGGGAGGCGACCGATCGCGTGAAATTAAGAGATCGATCGCCTAGGACCAAAGCTTTAGGCGATCGATCGCCTAAAATCATGAAATTGATCGCCAGAGCCAGAATGTTGAAAAATGTTATATTTTTCTAGAATTTGATTTTAATGCCTATGATAACATGATATATTGTTGGCATTGTTGCAGCATCATCTCAAGGGACGGGAAAACGAGGCAATTAGCCAGTGCTGCCTAATTTAAATCGTTTGTGTCGCAGTACAGGTACGTGTTGACGTACGGAGTATAGATATTATGTGATGATGATGTTATGGTTTTGATATCATATGATTTATGTTAGCTTTGTGTCATATGATTGGTAGTATCATATGCATGTACATACATATATTTCATATGATTGGGATGGATGCCTTGATAGATATGTGTGTATGCTTTGGTAAGATCATTGCCTTGATAGATATGCCAGGTTTGGTATATGCTTTGGCTGGGATCGTTGCCACGATAGATATACTACATATGCTTTGGCTTGAGAGATATACGCCTGGTTTGGGTATATGCTCTGGCTATTATCACAGATGAGTACGGTACTATGATATGTGCTGCTAATATGAAGATGTGATGTGGTTCCACTGACATATTGAGCTGAATAGGCATATCATATTGGGCTCGTGATAATAGGGTGATTGATGAGACATGTCATGACATAGTTGCATTTGTTGATGCATGAGACAGAGCATTCACATTGGATATGATTATTATTGCTTTATCATTGATATTGTGTTTTGATATCGCACTGAGATAGTTGTTTATCTATACTCACGTTGTGTGAATGTTTCTGTAGGGACTCATAGATGTGGGAGGACGGGATGTGAGTCATTTTCCGCTGCGAGCTGAACCACTGCCTAGGAGTTATCTTGTAGTAGGTTGTTGTTTGTACATATGATGTGTAGTGGATAGGTTTTTATAAACCCTGTAACAACTTAAATAGTACGATACTCTTAATCAGTGCTTGTTATTACTTAATTCAGACTCACATATGTATGTTAACATGATACATAATGGATTAAGTAACGAGGACCCCACAAGTTCGGATCTTGACGGGAGCAGACTGTCAGTTACAAAGTACAGTGGTACTTATGATAAAAAGTCAGTGTGATGAGTGGAATGTTGAAACGATGATATGCACGACAGAGTAAATATAGGATACGCCAATATCCGGAGTTAGTTTCTGGTATGTTTATTTTCTATATTATTATTGCAATGCTGATAAATTGCAATGCTGGTAAGTAGCTACTTCGGATTGAATATATGCATAAATAATGCGTATGTTATTGTTGTTGTGATTTTGTTGCCTATATGATTGAATTTCGAGGACAAAATTCAAGTAGTATGGGAGAATTGTAATGCCTCGATGTGACTCATACATGTTGGAAGTGATGATTGAGTACATATGCAATAATTATGGTATGATGTGGATTCGGGTTCGGGGTGGACCGAGTTTGATTCATTGACATATGATAAAAAAATTAATGTTCATGTTGAAATGAACTAGACATAGTTGAGAAACAATAATTTGATATGATGTATGGTTCTATGGCAAAGGAAATGTTAGTCATATGTGCTATGGAAATGATGTGATTAAATGAGGTAATTATGTGATTATGCAATTAACAAGGTTGACATATATGAATTGTATTATACTTGGTATAGTAGTAACTTTACATGGAAGTCATGTATTTGTGAACACGTGAAATAAGTTGGGATCAACTATATCAATTTGTTGAATTTATTGTAATACATGTTTGAATGTACAATTGGATTTGTTGCAAATTTACATGGAAGGCGAGGCATAGCTTTGATGCACGGTAGACTAGATGAAGCACACTTGACATGGGATGAATGTGACCTGACTCTGGTGTGAATTTATCTTGCATTTGTTGGGAAATTTGGAAGATATATATTAAGCAAAAATCAAATTTGAAACACACAACTCACCTAAACTCACTTACAAATCTATACATATGCTCTCTTGAACCCCTTACTTTCTTTGTTTGATTCTAGCATGGAATCATGTTCAGCTGATTCAAAGTGACGTATGTGGTATGATAAGATGCATGACCTACTTTTATGTTGCTAGTTGGTATATTAACTTGGTTATGATGGTTTATGTTCATCCAAACATCTTGATATATGTTTGAAGCAAGTTTGAATTCATATGTTGTTGAATTCAATGAAATAAGTTGTAATATGCTGAAATGGGGTCATCGCTACTTAATCAATCATTACACAATTATAAAGTAGGATTAAGTAGACAATCACACTGATTAAGAATCATACTATGTCAGTTATAACAACATTTGCAAAATTTTGACATAGATTACATTATATACATATGAACAACCTAATATTTTCAAATCCTAATCAGCTGTTCCATTCGCAGCAGAAGTCGACTCACAATCCTGGACTCCCACGTCTACGAGTCCCTACAGAAACAATCACACGACATGATATCGATATACAACCATGTCATTCTCATATCACTAAGAATATACAATACGATAAATAAACATCGTAATATCTCAAATGTGATTGTCTCTGTATCATGCACAACAAAATGCAATTATGTCATGACATGTCTCATCCATCATCCTGTTATAACGTGATTGATATGATATGCCTCTCAACTCAATATGTCAGTGGCTCAGCCTTCACGTCCCGTATAAGCAGCACATATCATATTTTCGTCCTCACACGTTATAACAGCTCAACTGTATTCTCAACAGTAGCATACGTCTCATGACATCAACTATATGCCTCAACAACATCAATGTACAACAATATGATTACAACAATCATATATCTTAATCTCAACACATGTAATCAACATCACATCAACAATAAGATCAACACTCGTATCAACACTCGTACATCAACACGTACCTGTCGTGCGATACAAAATATCTAATATCAGGCGTCAATATTTAACCGTCTCTCTGTCCCTTCACCTATGATGATGTTACATGAAATGCCCACAATGCACAATGTCATAATAGGCTTCAATATAAAACTCCACAAAAATATAACATTTTTCAAAATATAAACCCTAGCGATCGATAGCCCATTAGCCCCGATCGATAGCCAAAAAGTCATGTTTAATGCGATCGATTGCCACTTTTTCTCGATCAATCGCCAGACTTTTCAACGCCTTAAAATTTACTCTGTTTCGGCGATCGATGGCCATAGGGCTCGCGATCGATCGCCGATGTCTGAAATTTTCAGAACATGGCAATTTTGATGTCTATCTTCATGGTTTATCTCCTACAACTCCAAAATCCACATCAAAACTGGATAAATGTTTACTCTAACATCATATGATCATATTTCCATCATATTACAATTCAAGTGTTTACATTATAACTCATATCAAGCCAAGAACTATCAATTAACATGCTTTAACTTCAATTCTTCATACACCAACATAAAACAAGGATATTAAGCACTTAATCCTTACCACACAAAACCAACTTCTAAAGTACAACAAGTTTCCTTGATTCAAGCTTAACTCCAAGCAAAGAAGACAAGAACAAGCAAGAAGAGGAAAGAGATTTGTGTAGAGATATTGCTAGGTGCTATGTGTAAGGACCCCCGTGCCCTTAACCCGTAATTAGTGCCTAAATCCCATGATCGTGTACATGTAACATCTATGTTGGAAAATAAGCATATGCTAACTTAGCATAATATACCGATAATAAGATTTTTCCGTTTAATTCAATACATACCATTTCCAGTTTCCCAACTAAACCATTTAGCATATCATGTACTCCCGAGATACACTAATTACATTCTCAATTCATCTAGCAGTTCCCAATTAATTGCATATCACAATATAGATGAAAAGAAAAGACATTTGCCTTTTATACAACCCATGCACACATATACACTGCTCACAAGCGAGCACCGAATTTCGTATGTGTACGTAATGTATAAAATACCATACTCCCAGATACCGTTACTGGTGCTTGTATCCTGGAAGCACCTCCCAAGCGCAACTCGATCTCAACTCTGGATCTGAGCGCCTATCCATCCAGCTCTGGTACCTCGATCCTGGAAGTACCTCTAATCAACAGCCCGAGCTCAACTCCAAAGCCGCTGCTACATTTGTAACACCTGCCCCAACAGAGACAGCCCCCACACGGGGTGAGCATACCAATACCACCAATCCAATAATCATAACATTGTATTTCATAATTTACAGAATATAAAGGCCATAATTTAAAGGATACTCCATGGATGGTATCATCCTCATCCCGGACCTCCTGTATTGTCCCTGTTCTCAAAACAACCAAATTCATCAAATTTCCAAAGCCAGTTAATCGCCTCATTGATTAACTAATATCATTCTTATATGCCAGTTCCATAATCAATATGGTAAAATCATTATATAAAATATCGTAGATATCACATATATCTAACCAATAATTCCATGTCCCCATTTCATTGCTCGCTCCACAATAGCGGCATTCTAAACCCCGCGCACGCTCAACAATAGCGGCGTCATGACCGATGGTCGCTCAACGGCGACAACACCCCAAATCATTGCTCGCTCAATAGCGGCACCGTATGGTTCCAAATGTATATCCATTTAACGCAATTACCATTTACCATGCATATCGCTATCCATTTATAGCAAATACCATGTACCATGCATTTCAACATCCATTTATTGCAAATACTACATACCATGCATTTCAATGTCCATTTAATGCAATTACCACATACCATGGATTTTACAGTTGCAACATTATAATGGCTATGCTCGTACGTCATACGTACCTTATACTTTCCATAGTTCGAATCCGACCTCGCCCGAGTCCCACGATCCGATGAATTATGTGCCAACACACAAATAATTCACAATCAAACATAAGTATGCAACCACGTGTCCAAGCACGTTCAAACTCTCAAACATATTGTCAATCCATGACGATTACCAAATAAAAGCACCCGGCTAAGCATGCACAATACCCAAAAATGTTCCATTTAAAACGTTTAAAAGATAGCCAAAACTCAACCGAGAGTTCTGATTAATTCACCTAGGCTCCAACCAAACCATTTTAAAAGTCTAGCATTCCCATTGGAATGTGAACATTGCCCCGGAAGCCGACCATTTAAGTCGCAAATCCAAAATCCCACAAAAAAGCCAAGAAAACCACAAAACCCCTGCTTGCGATCGATCGCTATACCGGGCGATCGATCGCTAGCCCCATGGCAATCGATCGCTCGACATAGCGATCGATCGCCAGACCTTACTGGCGCGAGGCGATCGATCTCTCGAATGTAGCGATCGATCGCTCGTTGTTTGGTTTCGCTACAACTTGCGCGCGATCGATCGTCAAAAACGGGCGATCGATCGACGCGACCTGTCATCCGAAAAACACCATTTTTAAGAGCTCGAAACCTCCACCAACCATACCCCAACTCCTGCCAACCCAAAACCACAACAAATCCACACCCAAGGACCTCCAACAAGGGTGTTAAACTTAAATTAAACAAACCCAAAAGATTTTATGATTTTCACCAAAATCACCCAAACCAAATCAAACCCAAAAATCAACCAAATCCAACAAAATTACTATCAAATCAAAGCTACAAGAGAGGAGAAAGAGATTACCAGCTTTTCTTCAAGAAATCCGGCCCCTAAATCGTGTTCTCAACGATTTCCATTGAAGGGGAAAGAGGGGAAGGGTTTGGGGTAAAGGGGGAGAGAGCGATGAGAGAGAGATGATTCCGGAAGAAAATGACGGAATCCCGAGTCCATCTGGTATATATAGCAAAAATGCTCCAAAATACCAATACCTCCACGAATACATCATGATTCATTAAAAATAATCTGTTATCAAAAACTCTCTCTCCAACTACAAAATCCATCACTAGCCCCAATACAAAGTACTCCGGACCCCAAGTCCCACCGAAGACCAAATTCCAAGGTTATCGCCACAATGAGAATACAATCTCATCCCTTGGATCCAACGACTCCAAAAACAGGATTTAAAATCCCCGGGAGCCCTGAAACCGCAGTTAAACACAAATGCCACAATAAAATCCATTAAGGATTATTACCACACCGGGATTAACACCATTAATCCCCGGGCATCACAATTATCCCCCACTAATAAAATTTCATCCCCGAAATTTGGACAGGCGTACTCCACGAACGCCGAGACAACGCAAACCCAAACGAATCTACATTGCTGAATCATGAACATATCATGAACGACATTCTAACCGCGAGGACACCGACCTCGCACCAAAAACCTGGAATGGGATAAACCTCCCAAACCATTGCAACCGTAACCGAAGGTCAGCATACCCCCCAATGCTAACCGTCTCAAAAGCAGTCAGCCAAACATAACTGCAAAACAACGAATCATTCGCGATTCCAAAATAGATATCGCCTCGAGGACATCTCTACGATCCGGCCCACGATGTTAAACATTCATCGTTGCCAAGGGAACCACCAGTAGACAACAGTGTACCTAACCATAACCGGCTTCAGTTCCAAACTCACCTCCAGCAAGGAGTAGTTACACCACACTGCCACACAGATTGGGCAACCACACAGCTATCGACCAACACAAAACACATCTCTAAAGATGTTCACGTGCGGGTGTTCCAAGAAGATCACATCTTGGTCCAAACACACCATCAAGACCCCCACAAGGTCTCAAGTTCTCGAAAGGATATGCGAGAACAATCAATTGCATTCCCGCCCCACGTGTCAACCACGACACTAAACAAATCTGAATCCTGGTCATCCCTCGTCTATCCTTGGATTTAACAATCTTAAAATAGGAAGGCTATCAAATTATCCAACAAGAACTACCATGGTCCTAAAACACGACAATCCCTCCTCAGGGGGAGTCAATCGGACCTCACGATTAATCCTCAGAATACCTCGTGCCACCCCGTTTACCAAACTCAAGGTTCCACAATCTCACACCGGAGATTCACCAAACAGAGCATACAAACTCGACGTTCAACAAGGAACAAAATAAAGTTGGCATTCGTATACACACACGACATACATGCCTATACACCAACACAACATGCATACTCAATGCGATAGACTCGGGTATCTCCAATCATACCCAAATCCCAAAACCAACTGTCAAACCTCGATTATTCTCACCCCACGGAGAATGATGGTTGACAAACCAAAACCAAAGGGTGTGATTTCAACATCAACACGACACGAACCAAAACAACGAATCTCCCAAAAGATTCAACCGGTAGGTATAATAATACCGCCTTCCTCTCAAGGAAAAAATGTCATGAATTCATGATCCTCCAATCATTGAACCACCGTTCGGAAACCTGGATATATCTACCAAAACATATCACGGAACCAAAAGTACGCAGTTGGTTCAAATAGTGCATCAAAGCAACTATTACCAAAACGAAACCCGTATACGCCATGTATACTCAAACTAAAGATGCTCTGAACCGATGCTATAGTACTCCACAATCTCGAGCATTTCCCCGGAGACGTCTCCTCGAACGTCTCGCCGAAAGGTAAGAAATCCATTACTCGGTCCAACACCAGTAATGTTTACCATGGCTGATTTACAATCAGCCAACAATCGATACCAGCTGTTGTAGGGTCTTCCTACCTTAACATCATCTTAATAACATATTAGGGACTAAACATGCATTTATAACTTCTTAGGGCGCCGATTGTAGCTTTGAGCTAATAAGATTACAGGCCAAGTTAGAATTTCCAAAAGCTAATTAATTACATTCTCAATAATGAATGTTTAAGCTATAGATTTACACTACTCCTAGAGTAGAGACTATCAAAATCCTGTATCCTATGTCCATCTTGCTCCTCTTAGCTCACTGCCTCAACCTGACCCTAGGCCCTTCAGTCCAAAAGTGTACCTACAGGAACAAGCCATCGTGAGCATGTACATCGTTACTTAACATCATAAGGTAATGGCATATAAATAAATGCATGAAAGTATTCGGTAACATATTCCTGGTTAATCGCATTAACCCTCTTTGGTTGTCCCTGTTTCATAGTCATGCATATAATCATTAGTTCTTGACATAATGAGTAAAATCGTACTTCATTCATAAGCTCATGATCAACAATGTTAATTAGAAATGGGACTGTCCTGGTTCTATTATGACAGCGGCACAATTGGCCCCCCTCGCTCGACATAAAGCGGAATTGTGATACCCCTCGCTACACCTTGATAGCGGATGTATCTCCTCGCTTAGCGGAATTATGATACCCCTCGCTACGCCTTGATAGCGGATGTATCCCCTCGCTAGTTATGTCAGTGGCAAGTACCTACCTTGCTTGCCCATAACAACCACCGGACATTCAACCATTCTTAATAACAATGTTAAACATACATCATCATCATCATATCATAAACATCGTCATCTTATAAACATCATCATCTTATAAATATCATCATCTTATAAGCATCATCATCTTGTAAACATCATCATCTTATAAACATCATCATCTTATAAACATCATCATTTTATCATAATCGCCATCGTAAATGTCGTATCATCTTCATTTATCATAACATCATCATCATAATTTACTTATCATAATCATCATCATAAACATCATAAATACTTATGCATCAATGCATAGTCATAGTTTAGGAATGTGTTACCGTCCGATGCCCGTACGTCTCTTACGTACCTTAATTCCAAAAATGGAGAAGTTGTAGAACTTTATCTCCTTGAAGTTGTGGGTACCTGGGATGGTTCTACATAACCATACAAATCGATATTAGAAGCTAATTATAGTCCAATATCCAAAAATCCCACAAAAACACCAAAAATACACATTTTGGTGTCTCGCGATCGATCTCCATGAAGCCCCGATCGATCGCGAGATCACACTGCCTCGTCCAACAAAATTTTCCAATTCGCGATCGATCGCCGAGTTTGCACCGATCGATCGCGACCTCGCCGATCGATCGGCCAAACTCGCGATCGATCGCTGAAGGCTACTGCCTTCTCCCCTGTAGCTCGCGATCGGTGGAAGGTGCCGATCGATCGCCGAGTTCTGTAGGTCCGATTTTTGGGCACTATTCATCCTTCTCCTTCCCCAACTCACACAAACTCAAATATTAAAACACCAACCATACCAAATCACTACAAATCTTCAATAAACATCCTCATATGACCATAAATCATACCCCAACCATAAACAACATATACCCAAAACAAACCCACATAAAGCATCAAAACTAACCCATTTCAACACCAAACATCATAAAACTTTTAGGGATGGTTCCATACCTCTTGTAGGCTCCAAATTCTAACAAAGATCACACAAACAAGTTTTTGTGAAGCTTTTGTAATACCCCCGAAAGGTTAAATGATTATATGCTACGATGATGAAATGTTATATGATTATGTACTACATTAATGAATTATGATGTATCTAAGAGGGTCGTGGTATTTTAATTGGGGGTTATATTTATGATATGATGATATGGTTTAGGTTGCATGTTACGTGTTTTTAATTGTGGTAATGATGTGGTGCAATTGTAAAATGTCAAGGGAAGATACTTTTATACATCGTATGAAATACCGGGATACAATTAAACACCACAAAACCACCCTACATGCAACCACCCACCCCCCACTTGCATACACCCCACGCCCCCCTCCCCTGTTTTCTGGAAAATAATTGACCAAGGAGTCAAGTTGGCACTTAGATATTTCTTATTTGGTCTCTCCCAAAAACCTCCTTCTTCCTCCCTTCTCTTCGTCTGAGATCTGGACTACTACTAGGAAGAAAGTGGTCGGAAATTTCTTGCCTTTTCCCTGACAAAAATCGGAGAGCAAAAGTGGTGAGGAATCACGCTGGTTCACCAGCTTTTCGTGTTTTTACATGTATGTTTGTCATAGCAGATTTGGCATGCTAGGGTAGAGTTTAATGAAAGATTGATATGAGTACCTTTATGTGATGTTTATGATGTCCTTAGCATGTTTTGTTAAGTAGCTTGCATGACTTATGTGATAGATCTTCGATTGTAAAAAGGGATCCTCGAAAATCTGGGCAAGAAGTACCCTGTTTTTGTGTTGAGCAGGACTTTTATTAGGAAGATTTGAAGCATGCTAGCTTAGGTTATGGGTAAATCTTTGATGTGCATACATACACGGAAGTTTTGTGAACATGCCAACATAAATGTTTAAGCATGAACGATGGGCTATGTGGTAGTTTCATGACTACAATTGTGTGTGTTCGAAAATTCTGAACTGAATAATCATGCCCTGTTTTTCCGAAAAAGGCTGATCGGGTATTGATAAAGAGGGGTAGATTTAATGCATGTCGGGTTAAGCTATAAGTGAGACTTTAATTTTAATACATGCATGAAAGTATGTTGAAACTATTGATATGCTAGTTTAGGCATATAATGTAAGTTATGAAGGAGTTTGAAGGGTGTAAATTGAAGTGTTCGAGATTTCTGGAAAAATCTCGAAATGTATGAACGACCGATCGATCGGTGATGAACACCGATCGATCGGCAAAACCAGTAGCAAAAGGAGTAAATGATGAACAGTTAAGCGATCGATCGGTGAGAGATACCGATCGATCGGCAGTCACTGTTCATATGTTATAAAATTTTATGATTTTTTTTTTTGAAATTTGATTTCGATTCTCGTATCGGTGCCTAATATTATATTATGTGGTTATGTAGAGCCATCCCAGGTACCAGCACCATCAAGGAGATAAGTCTATTGACTCCTCCTCCTTTTGAAAAGGTACGTAAGAGACGTACGGGCATCGGACGGTAAAACACATCCCTACGCTATGACTATGCATTTATCGCATGAATATGTATACGATGAAATTATGATGTGTATACGATGTTATATGATGATGTTTATACGATGTTATTGTGGTAAGGTGCCACGGGGTAAGGTGCCCCACATGGTAAGTAGCAATGCGATGTTATTGTGGTAAGGTGCCACGGGGTAAGGTGCCCCACATGGTAAGTAGCCATGCGATGTTATCGTGGTAAGGTGCCACGGGGTAAGGTGCCCCACATGGTAAGTAGCCATGCGATGTTATTGTGGTAAGGTGCCACGGGGTAAGGTGCCCCATATGCATGATTATGAATCAGGGACAACAATAAGAAGTTAATGAATAACCAGCATATTTACTTAACCAAGATTTCATGCATTTACTATAATGTTTATATGTTGTTAAGTGAAATTGTATATGCTCATGATGTGTTGTCCCTGTAGGTACGCTTTTGGATGAAAGGACTAAGGGTCGGGTTGAGGCAGTGAGCTACGAGGGACACAGGAACGTTTAGGATTTCAAGTTATGATTAGTATCTACTCTAGGAGTAGTGTAAATCTAAATGACATTCTTTTGGAATGTAATGAATTATTTTGAAGTTTTGTAATTTTTGGCCTGTAACCCGGTTAGCTCATGTAACAACCGAATCCTTAAGACGTTATCAATGCATGATTAATCCTTTTTATGTCTAGTAATCACTGTTAAGGTAGGAAGACCTTACATCTTTCCTTCTCCTTCTTTGGTGGATCTAAAAAATGGGAAGGGTTTGGGGTTGGGAAGTGGTTTTGGGGATTTTTAAAAAGTGAATGGTAAAGTGGGGTTAAAGTGATGGGTAAAGGATTAAAAAGGGGTTGTTTTAATTTAATTAAAAATTGTACCCCAATCTTAACATGATGTATAAAATACTCCACTTGGTATTTCAAAAGCATTTTACAACATGCTACAAACTTCCCTTAAATTCATGCTTTCCTCATAATTGGTAATCGATATAATTAAATCATGCTAACACTTCATTACCCATCATATAAATTAATTACCAACATAAATAATCACATGACCATCATTAATGCTCAAATTGCATATAATTAATTTCGAGGCATCACATTACTCCCCTACTTATAAGATTTCATCCTCGAAATCGCATGCACTTACCCAAAATGAAACTAAACTTAAATCACATACCAGAGAATAGTTCCGTGTAGTGCTGTACCATATGCCGCTCCGTCTCCCACATAGCCTCCTCGACACCCCGACGATCCCACTTAACTTTAATCATCTGTATAACTTTACTTCGTAATCTGTGATCCTCACGATCCAGAATTCTGACCGGTCGTTCAACGCAGGATACATCTGAGTCCAACTGCACTTCAGTAGGCTGCAATACATGAGACGGATCTGGCTCGTATTTCTCAGGGATAACTTCCCCGCATACCAAAACGAACTACACCCCTGACGGGTGAGATTTTCAAGAAGACCTTGTCTTCTACTTGGAATTCTAGCGATCGCCGTCGCTTATTGGCATAGGCTGCTTGCCTATCCTGAGCCGCTTTCATCTCTTGACGTATCGTCTTAATCTTGTCTTCTATATCCTTGATCATATCCGGTCCTCCGACCGCCTTACTAGTCAGGTCCTCCGAATACAGCGGTGACTACAGCGTCGTCCATAAAGAGCTTCAAAAGGGGTCATTTGAATGCTCGCCTGATAGCTGTTGTTAAAGGAGAACTCTACCAGTGGTATAGAATCTTGCCACGGAGTATCAACTCCAATGCACATGTCCTCAATATATCCTCGAGCGTCTGTATAGCACGCTATGTCTGCGGTGATAAGCTATACTCAGTCTCACCTCTGTACCCAAAGCTGTCTGAAGACCCTCCCAGAAATGTGGAGTAAACCTTGGGTCTCTGTCAGACACAATCAAGACTGGAATGCCATGTAACTTCACCACATCCCGCACATATAATTGGGCCATCTTTAGCTACGTGAAGGTCATACTGTAGGGATGAAATGATCTACCTTCGCCAGCCTATCCACGATCACCCAGATCGCATCAACTCCAGAGGCCGTCCCCGGGCAAGTGGGTCACGAAGTCCATAGATATGTGTTTCCACTTCCATTGGGGTACCTCCAAGCTCTTCAGCTCGCCACCAGGCCTCTGCCTTTCTGTCTTTACTTGCTGGCAGATCAACCATCCTTTTTTTTTTTAACAAAAGCGATCACATCACGCTTCATCCGTTTCCACCAAAACTGGCCACTTAGGTCCTTATACATCTTTCTCCCTCCTGGGTGGATACTAAATTGGCTACTATGAGCTCGCTCCAAGATCCCTCTACGCAACTCCGGCGTGCATGGAACTACCCATCGGTCACCGAGTCTCAGAGAATCATCCTCAACCACTTTAAACTTGATGGCTGTCCTTGAAGTACTAGCAATGACCATCTACGAACCTCATCGTCCGATCTCTGGGCTTTCCTGATAGTCTCAAATATGTCCGGCTCAGCCAACAAGGTTGACACTCGCACCGACGACGCGTCCACATCTAAATCATAGCCCAGATGGCAATAAGAAGTCATTATCGTTGATAAACACATAGTGTCCTCAATAGTGCTCTTCACCTTCCGATTTAAGGCGTCTGCTATCAATTTTACTTTACCAGGATGGTACTCAATTTCACAATCATAATCCTTGAGTGAATCCATCCATCTTCATTGCCTCATGTTCAGTTCAGCCTGAGTGAATAGAAACTTCAGGCTCTTATGGTCCAAAAAAAATGGTAATGAAGTACCATATAGATAATGCCGCCAAATCTTCAAGGCGAAAATGATGGCCGCCAGTTCCAGATCATGGACTAGGTATCTGGTCTCATGAGGCTTCAACTGCCTCGAAGCATAAGTCACCACGTGCTTATCTTGCATCAACACACAGCCTCAGCCTTCTTGGGATCTACAGACATCCCTCAGGTAGACATAACATGACTCAAGAACACCATACTGCTCAACCAAAACTCGCACTTACTGAGCTTTGCATATAACTGATGATCCCTAAGGATCTGGAGTACTGCCCTCAAGCGCTTTACGTGTCCCTCTTCAGTTCGGGAGTAAAGAAGTACATCGTCAATGAAAACAATGACGAACTGATCCAAATACGGCTGGAACCCCCTTGTTCATCAGACTCATAAACACAGTTGCGGCATTCGTCACCCCAAAGGTCATGACTAAGAATTCATAGTGCCCAAATCTAGTCTTGAAAGCTGTCTTCTGAACATTAACACTCACAAAGCAGTCAAAATTTGACATTCCCCGATCAATCAAATCTGACCTTAGCTTGCTATCCTCAAAATAAATGAGGCCATCATAGACAATCCGATCAGCAATCAAACTTCTTCCAGCGGGTGTCGAGACTACTAGAGGCCTGGGCGACGGAGAAGTGCATATGTGGTACCTTTCCACAAAACTTGTCGACACAAAAGAGTGTGACGCACCTGTATCTATCAATATAAAAGCAGGGTGCGTAAATAAAAGATACATACCCGCTATCACTTCTTCCGGAGCCGCTGTAGCCTGCTCCCTTGTCAATGCATAAACCTGCCCTTGAGGTGGCCCCATAGGCTGACCTCCATGCTGCCTTGGTACAAACGATGGCCTGTGCTGCGCTGCTCTGTCCGCAGGCCTCCCCGCAGAGTTCTGTTGTCCCTCCCGATTGGTACACTGCCAAGCAAAGTGGCCCTTATTACCACAAACATAGCAACCTACGCAGTCTTTGGTCATATGTGATTGCCCACAAAGAGAGCACTGAACCTCCCCAAACCTGCCTCACTGAGACTGGCCTCTTCCTGATGGGGCGTTATTCTTACGGTTTCCTATCCAACGATTCTTGGGCCTCTTACCACTGAATCTCGAAGCCGAAGTATTCCCCTTTGGCTTGAATTGATCACCCCTTGGTTTCAAATTGTCAGAAGTGGACCTCTGAGGGGGTGCTGGAGGTGGCACGGCATCAGGATATGCACCAACTCCCAGCTCGGCTAACTCAGCCTTTGTAAGTGCATCATCAAAACAAGCAGGGCCATAAGTGACCACCCTGTCATACAGTTCAGGCCTCAAGCCTTTCATGAAGTTCCTCATCTTTGCTTGAGTACTTGCGGCGATGTGAGGCACATATCTGAGCAAGGAACAGTATTGGAGAGCATAATCTGACACCGGCATGTTACCTTGCTTGAGGTTAGTGAATTCATCTTCCTTGGCCTGCCGTGCAGCAGATGAGAAATAGCGGGTCAGAAACCGAGTTCTGAACAGCTTCCAATTAACTTCATGACCTTGAGCCTCTTGCTCTACTACTGTGGTCTTCCACCACATCAACACCTTCTTGGCCAACTGGAACTCCGCTAGTCTGATCCAGGCTGTCTTAGCACAAGTATTCTTTCCAACCACTCTTCTGCCTGTTCCCATGTCTCCGTTCCTTCAAATGTCGGAGGTCGGTATGCAAGAAATTGAGTCAAGCTCAGTTCCCCGGCCAGTAATTGCTGCTCAGACGGTTCTTCGCCAAAGGCTGGCGGGGGTAGGGGATTCGTACGTCCGGCACTTGCGTTGACACTCACAGCGTCACCCACTTTCACATTTGCTGCCATACTGCAACACAAGGGTTAACAACAATACCCAAAAGCAGTTCATATAATACATCGTTAGAGAAACAAAACATGTTAGTGCTACATCATATACTTCATATGCAACATATGCACAAAACATGTTTAAAAGTAAGCACCTAGCCAACTTATTGCTAAGGCTACCCTTCACTCATTCCCGGGTTATCTAACCACTCTCTGATACCACTAATGTAGGGTCTTCCTACCTTAACATCATCTTAATAACATATTAGGGACTAAACATGCATTTATAACTTCTTAGGGCGCCGATTGTAGCTTTGAGCTAATAAGATTACAGGCCAAGTTAGAATTTCCAAAAGCTAATTAATTACATTCTCAATAATGAATGTTTAACTATAGATTTACACTACTCCTAGAGTAGAGACTATCAAAATCCTGTATCCTATGTCCATCTTGCTCCTCTTAGCTCACTGCCTCAACCCGACCCTAGGCCCTTCAGTCCAAAAGTGTACCTACAGGAACAAGCCATCGTGAGCATGTACATCGTTACTTAACATCATAAGGTAATGGCATATAAATAAATGCATGAAAGTATCGGTAACATATACTTCCTGGTTAATCGCATTAACCCTCTTTGGTTGTCCCTGTTTCATAATCATGCATATAATCATTAGTTCTTGACATAATGAGTAAAATCGTACTTCATTCATAAGCTCATAATCAACAATGTTAATTAGAAATGGGACTGTCCTGGTTCTATTATGACAGTGGCACAATTGGCCCCCCTCGCTCGACATAAAGCGGAATTGTGATACCCCTCGCTACACCTTGATAGCGGATGTATCTCCTCGCTTAGCGGAATTATGATACCCCTCGCTACGCCTTGATAGCGGATGTATCCCCTCGCTAGTTATGTGAGCGGCAAGTACCTACCTCGCTTGCCCATAACAACCACCGGACATTCAACCATTCTTAATAACAATGTTAAACATACATCATCATCATCATATCATAAACATCGTCATCTTATAAACATCATCATCTTATAAATATCATCATCTTATAAGAATCATCATCTTATAAACATCATCATCTTATAAACATCATCATCTTATCATAATTGCCATCGTAAATGTCGTATCATCTTCATTTATCATAACATCATCATCATAATTTACTTATCATAATCATCATCATAAACATCATAAATACTTATGCATCAATGCATAGTCATAGTTTAGGAATGTGTTACCGTCCGATGCCCGTACGTCTCTTACGTACCTTAATTCCAAAAATGGAGAAGTTGTAAAACTTTATCTCCTTGAAGATGTGGGTACCTGAGACGGTTCTACATAACCATACAAATCGATATTAGAAGCTAATTATAGTCCAATATCCAAAAATCCCACAAAAACACCAAAAATACACATTTTGGTGTCTCGCGATCGATCTCCATGAAGCCCCGATCGATCGCGAGATCACACTGCCTCGTCCAACAAAATTTTCCAATTCGCGATCGATCGCCGAGTTTGCGCCGATCGATCGCGACCTCGCCGATCGATCGCGCCAAACTCGCGATCGATCACTGAAGGCTACTGCCTTCTCCCCTGTAGCTCGCGATCGATCGGTGGAAGGTGCCGATCGATCGCCGAGTTCTGTAGGTCCGATTTTCGGGCAATATTCATCCTTCTCCTTCCCCAACTCAAACAAACTCAAATATTAAAACACCAACCATACCAAATCACTACAAATCTTCAATAAACATCCTCATATGACCATAAATCATACCCCAACCATAAACAACATATACCCAAAACAAACCCACATAAAGCATCAAAACTAACCCATTTCAACACCAAACATCATAAAACTTTTAGGGATGGTTCCATACCTCTTGTAGGCTCCAAATCCTAACAAAGATCACACAAACAAATTTTTTGTGAAGCTTTCCTTCTCCTTCTTTGGTGGATCTCGAAATGGGAAGGGTTTGGGGTTGGGAAGTGGTTTTGGGGATTTTTAAAAAGTGAATGGTAAAGTGGGGTTAAAGTGATGGGTAAAGGATTAAAAAGGGGTTGTTTTAATTTAATTAAAAATTGTACCACAATCTTAACATGATGTATAAAATACTCCACTTGGTATTTCAAAAGCATTTTACAACATGCTACAAACTTCCCTTAAATTCATGCTTTCCTCATAATTGGTAATCAATATAATTAAATCATGCTAACACTTCATTACCCATCATATAAATTAATTACCAACATAAATAATCACATGACCATCATTAATGCTCAAATTGCATATAATTAATTTCGGGGAATCACAGCTGTCTCCATGACAGTGCCATCCAAATTTCTCCAAGAGATAAAATCGGTATAGTAGTGTTACCCCACTAGCTATATCCTACAAATCCAATCGTGACTCCCGTCGCATTCCACATGCAAGGATGCTCAACCAGAGCTAATGACGACTTGTTGACACTCACGTTGGTATTCCCAACAAAATCGAGTTGTCCCGGTACAAGTCACTCGAAACATTTGACGTAAAACGTCCCCGTAAGGTATTCCCTATCTCAATCACCATGCCACATAGAGACTACAAGAGTCTATCATAACCCTCATCGTATCACCATACGATTCACCCAGCTCGAATCCAACGAGCAGCATAAAGGCTAACACAAGCACACCAAAGTACTGCAACAATACCTGGCTAACGGTTCTTTGGCCCCATAGGCTCATACCAACCTATCAACGTGACACACATTCCATCCCGGTATACCATACCGCACAACCATTAGAGTTGTGGGTCATCGCCCAACATATCTCTAAACACCAAGCACAATGGACAACCCGGTGTCCTTGCTCAACTATGAAGCAATCCTAATCCATTAAGACTTATTCCACACCCTCAGGGTGGGTGTGCCCATGTGATAAGTGTGATTTTTACACTTAATTTGATACATGATTAGGGGTGTTTTTGTAGTGATTCCTAGAAAATATTACACGTTTTGGTATATATTTGTATATGTCAGGAATCTAGGTCCAAATGCATAAAAGTTGATGAAATGGGCTTAAAAATGCTGAAAAGGACCAAACTGAGCAAATCTGGAAAAGGAGGGACCAAATCGCAAGATTGGAGATTTGAGGTCCGCGATCGATCGCCAACTTACGAAGATCGATCGCCACCATCCAGAATGTTTCCGCGATCGATCGCCAACTGACGAAGATCAATCGCCAAACCCGAAAATTTTGAGATTTTGTTTCCTTCTTGGTTATTTTGTGTCCAAACTTTACCAAACTCCTTCACCATTATATATATTAGGTCTTGGACGAAAATATGGACTTTTATCATATTTTACACCCTAGGAATAGCCTCCATCCAGCCTCCCATCCTCCATATCACCATCATTCACCTCCATCCGTCAATCATCCTAGGATTTTGGAACACCTTCAACAAGGCGATTCAAGAGACGATCGAGAAGGAAGCAAGAGAAGGAGCGGAGATCTACAACCAGAGTCGACGCTGGGAGTTTTTCTTTGTCTTTAATTCTTAGTTTTGTTGTGTTTTGATTTATTATGAGGAACTAATTTTATTTATCGAGGCTAGGCGAATCCTTTGTCAAGAAACTATGATTTGATGATTTATTTGATTGAATTCCTTTAATTCTTTGAGTATAATTTATTGATCTTCATGCTTTTGAGGGATTGATCACCCTTGAATGATTGTTATATTGCAATTGAATTGACCATAGGATATTGCAATACGATAGAGTAAATTATACCGTGGGTTTTAGGTTGAGACGGACCAAGTAAAATCTAGCACACGTGTGATAGCAATAGATTTACCAAAATCAAAGGCTAGTAGTTTTCATAGATCTTTATTCGATATTAATTGTACAATAAGGACACGGGAGTGGTTTACTGCAACATTAATATTAGACTTGTTATAACTGGACCAAAGTATAACGAATGCATTAGGAAAACTCGTCACCTTAGAAATATTTGGATATTCAATCGAGAATTGTAGGGGATTGCATTGGTGAGCCAAAGTCTCGATAATCTTCTCTAGTGGATTTTTCTCGTTTACTTTTATTGACTTGGTTGGATTAGTAGTTAATTTAATTAATTAGTAGTTTAATTATTAATTCAATTTCGTAGGTTAAATATAGTTAAAAGTATCTTATTTGGTACTTGCTTGTTAGTCCCTGTGGGTTCGACAATCCGTATTCTTTCTATCTATACTAAAACTTGACACCGTGCACTTGCGGTACATAAATCGCTACATTGGAAAATATTGTTTAAAATAATAGCGATCAAGTTTTTGGCGCCGTTGCCGGTGACTAACTTTAGAATATCATACGAGAAGCTTTGACTGTAATTTAACCTTTTTTTTTTCTTCTTTGTATATATTTATAAAAAAAACTATATTTAATTGTTTTATTTGTTTTCCTTGCGAGGTACTTGTGATGCTTCATCAACAAGTCTTCACAAGATTTGCCCAACAATATTCAGAGCCGTTTTATGTAGCGTGGGGAAGATTCAATGAATTGGCAGACACATTCCGGTATCACAACTTTTCGAACTATACTCTTCTGCAATATTTCTTCAAAGGTTTGGATGCACAGACACGAGAATGGGTATTTAGCGGAGCACTGGTGACTGGGAGTCCCCTGGTTGATAGAGATGAGGACAATGTGTTACACCTGTTCAATGATATGGCGGACTTCGATTATCACTGGTATTGTGATCCTTCACTACAAGGTTGGAGTCACCAATACCCACCGGAGCCTCACTACCCTAATGATACGCCCCAACTATTTGAACATCACGAAGAGAGGAGAGATAGTTCTGCAGATGTCACGACTCAGTTAGAGGATACCTTAATAAGATTCATGGCATCAACTGAGAACAGTTTGGAGTGCCAAACCAACTATATGTGCCACCTGGAGCAGCAAATGGCGGTCCTTATGGAAACAATTTCAACTAGCTGCCAGGAGGAAGAGACGAGAGCTACCAATCAAGAGGCGACGAATCGAGTTTGGTTATATGATGATGATCACTCAACCAACCAAGTTTGGGGGAGTGATCCTACTCATGTGGAAAAGTCATGGGAACTTGAGCCTCTTCAAGAGATTGAGCCTACTTCAAAGATGTTATCCGAGGAGTTCTCATGTGAAGATGAGTCGAGTGTGACGTTGGAGAAGGAAGAGACTTTCGAAGATTCTGATTTGAGCCCATCGATGGAGACATGTTCTATGCCATATGTGGATCCGTATTTTCCATCGATGCCAACTTCACCGCAGTACATCCTCCAAGATATGAAGCCAAGTCAAGAATCATTCTCACGTACCTACCAATTCAAGAGTGTTGTTGGAGCGAAGAGCTTACACTGTTACAATCATGCCAATCTTGAGGGCATACTGAATCAAGACCCATTAGTTGTATCATACGATACTTACTATGGGCGGCAGCCGCTCTTTGATGGATGCTTCTGATGGTCAAGCCGATGACTAGAAATCAGCGCTTCTTGGGAGGCAACCCAAGCGTATCCTTTTGCAATTTAGTTTGTTATTTGCTTTTCAGTTTTGTTTTTCGTTTTGTCTATCTCTCGAGTCAACTATTTTATTTGCATTCTTCTCTTGCTAGGTACTCATTTGGAGCGATGAACCCCTACATCAGTGGAGCTTTCAAAAGCCAATCTTCCTCAACCCACATGCAAGCGTCTTGATCAGGGGAGTTTACTGTTTCCCTTTGATTCATTTCAACATTGAGGACAATGTTTGATTTAAGTTTGGGAGTGGCTTGCATGTTTTTCTTGTTTTATCCACATGTTGTGTGATTAATTGACACTTGAATCGTCTAATTATTAAGAGCTATTTTTTTTTAATGAGTTCAATTAGTAAGATAAGAATAAATCATAGTAGTGGTCTCTATTCAATGATGATACTTGTCTCACTATGCATGTCAACTTGAGTTTTGATGATTGTAAGACTTGTTTGTGAATATCTTGTTTTGAGTAGCATGTCAAAGATGAGGAATATTTTGAGCACATCTGAGTCATAATCTTGTGAATTGCATTTGGAGTAGTAAGAATCTTTGTGAACTTAATAAATTATTTTGAGCATCTTAGAGTACCTTATAAACTATTTGATGATGACACTTTGAGGCGAAATTTTATAGTTGTGAACTTGACTTGGAAATGATCTAGGCGATCTTTCGACAGTTTGAGCCTTTCAAGCTTACCATGTATATATCAATCTCTAGTGTCCCATTTTTTAGCTTTAATTACAAAAGAATGGAGTGTGTTTAACATACAATTAGCCCCCATTCAACATTCTTTGGCAAACTCATTATACCCACCTTTATGAGCTTAAATTGAAAAGAATTTTCCTTACCCAAAGGGAGTATAATGATTCTCATTAGATGCACATAAATTGCTATACTTTGATGAGCTTATTTGTAAGGACCCCCGTGCCCTTAACCCGTAATTAGTGCATTAAGCCATACCATGAGTGCATATAATCATACCATCAGGGGAAAAACCCTATGCAAGTGCAACACCGTATGCTACCCAGAAAATTTCTTGCATTCAATTCCCAATATTCAAATTCCCCCTACCATTATTATTCACATAACATGCACCCACATAATACACTAATATGCTCTTAGTTCATTTAGCAATTTCCATAATTAATTGCATGCAACCATAATGAACAGAAAGAGGCCATAGCCCATTTATACATCCCATATACGCGTAAGGTGTACTCAATGAATAAACGTGTATTTGATGCATAAAACACTATACCGGATACCGCTACTGGTACTTCTATCCTGGAAGCACCTTCCAAGCACAACTCGATCTCAACACTGGATCTGAGCGTCCATCCAGCCAGCTCTGGTACCTCGATCCTGGAAGTACCTCTAACCAAAAGCCCGAGCTCGACTCCAAAGCCGCTACACCTGTGTTACCTGCCCCAACAGAGACAGCCCCCACACGGGGTGAGCATACCAATACCACCAATCCAAAATAATAATATCGCAATTCATAATTTACAGAATGTAAATGCCATAATTAAATGATACTCCCTGGATGGTAACATCCTCATCCGGGATCCCATGTATTGTCCCTGTTCTCAACACAACCAAACTCATCAAATTCCCAAAGCCAGTTAATCGCCATATAGATTAACTACTACAGTTCTATCATGCCAGTTCCATAATCAATGTGTAAAATCATCATAGATAGGCCATAGAATTCACATAATTAACCAAGGATTCCATGTTCCCATAACATTGCTCGCTCCACAATAGCGGCATTCTAAACCCAGCGCACGCTCAACAATAGCGGCGTCATAACCGATGGTCGCTCAACGGCGACAACACCCAATCGTTGCTCGCTCGAAAGCGGCACCCTATGATTTCTAATGTATGTCTATTTATCACAGTTACCATATACCATGTATTTCACTATCCAATTATTGCAAGTACCATAAACCATGCACTTCGATACCCATCTATTTCCAATACCATATACCATGCATTCAATACCCATTTATTGTAAATACCACCAACCATGCATTTCAATGCCCATTTATTACAAATACCCGATATCATGCATTTCACTATTGCAACATTACAAAAGGCTATGCTCGTACGTTATACGTACCTTAGAATTCCGTAGTCCATATCAAGCCTGGCTTGAGTTCCATGCCCCGAGAAACATGTGCTAAAACACATAAATATTCACAATTAATTACGAACATGCAACCCATGCTCAAGCACACCCATAACCCTCAAAATATTGTCAACCCACGACAATTTACCATTTAAAAGACCCGGGGCAGGGCATACACAGGGAGGGAAATCGAATGAGACAATATCGAAAATTGCTCAAGAACCACCCCTAAATTTCGAACCTCAACAACACAAATCAAACCCAAATAATCACCATAATTCATCTAAAAATATGAATTAATCAATCAACAACATGAATAATCGCCCCACATGCGAAACCCCCAAAATTCGAATTTAAAGCCCTAAATTCGAATTCAATTCCTCAATTCGAACCCAATAAGCATCTAAACCATAAATTAATTAATTCAACAAGAATCAACATCCCCAAGCCAAAGCCCCAAATTTTCGAACATAAACCCCCTAAAATCGAACATAACTCCACGCACACAGCATACAAAATCGAACCATTAAGCAACAATTTTTCGAACCATGAAAGTGTGGAATAATCGACCCAAACCAAGCACCAAAACGCCCCAAAAACACCTGAAAGAAAGCCCCAAAATCGTACCAAAAATCGAGCCCCAAATCGAAGAAATCCAGTTTTCGAACCCTTCGCTTTTCTGGCAAATCCGAGCTCAAATCGCGACCAAACTTCAAATTGATGATATGGATAGAACCGCCTGGAAGAGACGAACACGGCGGCGGGTCGGACGCGCCGAACGGCGGCCGGACGGCGGCGGGCGGTGGCCTTTTGTGCGCGGGGGTAAAGGGGATCGGGAAAGCTCGCGCGCGGGAAGAGAGGAGGAAGAAGAGGAAAATGGTTCCGATAATTAAAATCCCGGGTTTAATTGGTATTTATAGCAAAAATACCCCGAAATACTAATAGCCCCACAAATACATCATGATTCATTAAAAATCATCTGTTTTCAAAAACTCTCTCTCTAACTCAAAAACCCCCTACCGGTGCCCACACACAGCACCCGAAATTCTGAGTCACACTAAAAACCCAACTCGTAGGTTTTCACCGGAATGAGAATACGATCTCAACCTCGGGATCCAACGATCCCAAATAATCAATTAGACGAGCCCAGAAGGCCCGATTTACCAACCTCGGGAGATGCCGAACCGCAATTAATTCCTAATTGCCACAATTAAAATCCATCAAGGATTAATACAACACCGGGATTACCCCCATAATTCCCGGACATCACATTATTGAAAAAATTGATGAATGAGAAAAGAAAAGAATAGAAAAAGCCTTGAAAAAAAAATCTAATTAAGACCAAAGTGGCCAAGGCTAAAAAAAAAAAAAGAGAAAAGAGAAAAAGAGAAGCTCAAGTTGTGCTAAAAATTTGAAATTTACATGATTATACTCTCTTTTTTATGCTATCCTATCCTTTCTTTGAAGCCAAACACCTAGGCCTAACACTACAAGCTTAAAAAGACCTAGTGATCCAAGTCTAGGGAGTGACTACATTAGTGGAGAAGTGTTTGAAAATAGGATTTTGGGGTGCTAAAAGATAATCTTACTTTTCATTGAATAGCATGATTTGATCTATGAAATTTGCATGAAACTTGAAAATGACTATAGCACACACGCACATTCTGATTTGGAGACATGTTACTCGATCTAAAAAGCACAACTTGTTGAACATTTTTGATTGACTCTTGTTTGTCTGTAAGTGAGATGTCTGAGCTACATGATTGACTGGGAATTGGTTTATTTGAATTATGAAAATTGAACTCTACATTTTGATCTTATTTCTTGCTCGAGACGATCAAGTTTAAGTTTGGGGGAGTTGATAAGTGTGATTTTTACACTTAATTTGATACATGATTAGGGGTGTTTTTGTAGTGATTCCTAGAAAATATTACACGTTTTGGTATATATTTGTATATGTCAGGAATCTAGGTCCAAATGCATAAAAGTTGATGAAATGGGCTTAAAAATGCTGAAAAGGACCAAACTGAGCAAATCTGGAAAAGGAGGGACCAAATCGCAAGATTGGAGATTTGAGGTCCGCGATCGATCGCCAACTTACGAAGATCGATCGCCAAACCCGAAAATTTTGAGATTTTGTTTCCTTCTTGGTTATTTTGTGTCCAAACTTTACCAAACTCCTTCACCATTATATATATTAGGTCTTGGACGAAAATATGGACTTTTATCATATTTTACACCCTAGGAATAGCCTCCATCCATCCTCCCATCCTCCATATCACCATCATTCACCTCCATCCGTCAATCATCCTAGGATTTTGGAACACCTTCAACAAGGCGATTCAAGAGACGATCGAGAAGGAAGCAAGAGAAGGAGCGGAGATCTACAACCGGAGTCGACGCTGGGAGTTTTTCTTTGTCTTTAATTCTTAGTTTTGTTGTGTTTTGATTTATTATGAGGAACTAATTTTATTTATCGAGGCTAGGCGAATCCTTTGTCAAGAACCTATGATTTGATGATTTATTTGATTGAATTCCTTTAATTCTTTGAGCATAATTTATTGATCTTCATGCTTTTGAGGGATTGATCACCCTTGAATGATTGTTATATTGCAATTGAATTGACCATAGGATATTGCAATACGATAGAGTAAATTATACCGTGGGTTTTAGGTTGAGACGGACCAAGTAAAATCTAGCACACGTGTGATAGCAATAGATTTACCAAAATCAAAGGCTAGTAGTTTTCATAGATCTTTATTCGATATTAATTGTACAATAAGGACACGGGAGTGGTTTACTGCAACATTAATATTAGACTTGTTATAACTGGACCAAAGTATAACGAATGCATTAGGAAAACTCGTCACCTTAGAAATATTTGGATATTCAATCGAGAATTGTAGGGGATTGCATTGGTGAGCCAAAGTCTCGATAATCTTCTCTAGTGGATTTTTCTCGTTTACTTTTATTGACTTGGTTGGATTAGTAGTTAATTTAATTAATTAGTAGTTTAATTATTAATTCAATTTCGTAGGTTAAATATAGTTAAAAGCATCTTATTTGGTACTTGCTTGTTAGTCCCTGTGGGTTCGACAATCCGTATTCTTTCTATCTATACTAAAACTTGACACCCTGCACTTGCGGTACATAAATCGCTACATTGGAAAATATTGTTTAAAATAATAGCGATCACCATGCCTAACACACATCACAACAACAAGTGAGTAGTTTCCTCAATGATTACTCTTACCACCAATCGCTTGGCCTTAGCCAATCCAGCGAGTATACCCAAAGGATATCATTACTCGAAATGTTTACCTCTATTACGTGATGCGGTACTCTCACCGGTACAATGCATCCAAAGCTCCATCGAGCAAACCTGCTCGGCAAAGGGTCTCGTCAATTAGTGACCCAGATTCTACCATGTGCTCACCATCGGCACTCAAACCATACAATCAAATTCATAAACATGAATGTATTATTCACCAAGACGACGCCACGCGTCCACATAGACATCCCAAATAACATCGTCAAACATATGACGGTACCTGTCGATACACGACACTCGTAATCCCGTCGTCAAACACATGACGGTATAAAACAACACATAATATTCACAATAATGATAACAAAAGTAATATGCCATACCTCATCGCTATCAAGATAGCGGAATACCTATATCCATCGTCCACCAGTGGTACACAAGCAACATCCATCGCTCGTAGGCGGCATAATCCAGTGCTACGCACACAGCGGTATAACCCATCGCTATAGAATCAGCGGCATGATCCCTTGCCATAAAGTCAGCGGCATAAGACATCGCTATAGATATCCGACTGTATGAATCATCGCCAATAGATGTAGCGGAATGTACCATCACTATATGATATCTGACCGCATAGACCATCGCCATAGAATACCCGGCGGAATGAACCATCGCCAATAGAATACCCGGCGGAATGAACCATCGCCAATAGAATACCCGGTGGAATGAACCATCGCCAATGGAATACCCGGCGGAATGAACCATCGCCAATAGAATACCCGGCGGAATGAACCATCGCCAATGGCGGAATGAACCATCGCCAATAAAATACCCGGCAGAATGAACCATCGCCAATAGAATACCCGGCGGAATGAATCATCGCCAATGGAATACCCGGCGGCATGAACCATCGCCAATAGAATACCCGGCGGAATGAACCATCGCCAATAGAATACCCGGCGGAATGAACCATCACCAATGGAATACCCGGCGACATGAACCATCGCCAATAGAATACTCGGCAGCATAATCGCGGACTCAAGAGGTACTCACACTCATGTAGTACTTTGTTCCCGATCGCATCTGTAGGGTCTTCCTACCATAACATCATCTTTAACAAATATAATGGACTAAACATGCATTAATAACGTCTCATGGTTCAGGTTGTAGTTTGAGCTATTAAGATTTACAGGCCAAAAAGAAATTTCAAAGCTTGATCAATTACATTCTCAAAATGAGTGTTAAAGCGATAGAATTATACTACTCCTAGAGTAGAGACTATCCAAAAATCATGTATCCTATTTTCTTTCGTGCTCCTCATAGCTCACTGTCTCAACCCGACCCTGAGCCTTCTGTCCAAAAGTGTACCTACAGAGACAACACATCGTGAGCATATACTTCATTACTTAACATCGTAAAGCAATGGCATATAAATAAATGCATGAAAATAAACGTATTAACACACTTAGTTGTCCCTGTTTCATAGTCATGCATATGGGCGTCTTACCCTAACGTATGGCATCTTGCCATATCATAACATCGGGTGGCATCTTACCCTATCGTATGGCATCTTACCATACCATAGCATCGTGTGGCATCTTACCACGAGGGCATCTTACCCTATCGTATGGCATCTTACCATACCATAACCATCGTCATCATAAACATCATCATCATAAACGTCATCATCATAAATATCATCATCATAAACATCATCATCATAAACATCATCATCATAAACGTCATCATCATAAATATCATCATCATAAACATCATCATCATAAACATCATCATAAACATCATCATCATAAATACTATTATCATAAACGTCATATGTAGGAGTGTGGTTTACCGTCCGATGCCCGTACGTTTCTTACGTACCTTAATTCCAAAAGATGGAGAAGTTGTAGGACTTTATCTCCGTGAAGTTGTGGGTACCTGGGATGGTTCTACATAACCATACAAATTGTTATTAGAAGCTAATTATAGTTCCATATCCAAAAACCCCACAAAAACATCAAAAACACATAATTATGTGTCTCGCGATCGATCACTGGGTTGCCCCGATCGATCGTGAGATCACACTGCCCGTTGTTGAAATTTTAAGTCTTCGACGATCGATCGCCACTTTTGGCGCGATCGATCGCCATATGCTACTGACGCGCACTGGAGGCTCGCGATCAATCGCCAAAAACGGGCGATCGATCGCCGAGTGCTGAACCCCAAAAAATCGCCATTAATGAGCATTTTTCAAGCTCCTCTTCATGCCTTACAAATCCAAACTTCCCTACAACACCAATAACATCATAACCCACTAAAACCCACATAAAACACTTCAAAAATCATACCCCAACCATAAACAACATATACCCAAAACATACCCACATAAATCATCAAAAACTAACCCATTTCAACACCAAACATCATAAAAACTTTAGGAAGGGTTCCATACCTCTTGTAGGCTCCAAATCTTAACAAAGATCTCACAAACAAAGTTTTTGTGAAGCTTTCGTTCTCCTTCCTTGGTGGATTTCGAAAATGGGAAGGGTTTTTGAGTTGGGAAGTGATTTTGGGTATTTTAAAAAGTGATTGGTAAAGTGGGGTTAAAGTGATGGGTAAAGGGTTAAAAAGGGATTGATTTAAATTGCACCCCAAACTTAATATGATTCATAAAATACTCCAACATGGTATTTTACCGGCATTTAATAAAAATGCAACAACTTCTTTCCTCATAATTAACAACCAATACAATAAATCATGTTAACAACTCATTACCTAACCTATAATTCAATTACCAACATAATTCGTCATATAACCATCATTAAAGCCAAAATTGCATATAATCAATTTCGGGGCATCACATTACGCCCCTACTTATAAGATTTCATCCTCGAAATCGCATGCACTACCCATAAAGAAACTAAACATAAATCATACCAGAAAATAGTTCCGGGTAATGCTGCATCATATGCCGTTCCGTCTCCCACGTAGCCTCCTCGACACCCCGACGATCCCACTGAACTTTGACCATTGGTATAACTTTACTTCGTAATCTGTGATCCTCACGATCCAGAATTCTGACCGGTCGTTCAATGTAGGATACATCTGAATCCAACTGCACTTCAGTAGGCTGTAAAACATGAGACGGGTCTGGCTCATACTTCCGTAGCATAGAAACGTGGAAAACATCATGAATCCCAGATAAAGACGGCGGTAGAGCCAAACGGTAAGCCAATGTACCAATACGCTGCAACACCTCATACGGTCCGACATATCTCGGAGATAACTTTCCCCGCATACCAAAACGGACCACACCCCTGAAGGGTGAGATTTTCAAGAAAATCTTGTCTCCTACTTGGAATTCTAGCGGCCGTCGCCGCTTATTGGCATAGGCTGCTTGCCTATCTTGGGCCGCTTTCATCTTTAAACGTATCATCTTAATCTTTTCTTCCATGTCCTTAATCATATCCGGTCCTCCGACCGCTTTACTCGTCAAGTCCTCCCAAAACAGCGGTGACCTACAGCGTCGACCATAAAGAGCTTCAAAAGGGGCCATTTGAATGCTCGCCTGATAGCTGTTATTATAGGAGAACTCCACCAGTGGTATAGAATCTTGCCACGGAGTATCAAACTCCAAAACACATGCCCTCAGCATATCTTCGAGCATCTGTATGGTACGCTCTGTCTGGCCATCTGTCTGAGGGTGATAAGCTGTACTCAGTCTCACCTCGGTGCCCAAAGCTGTCTGGAGACCCTCCCAGAAGTGTGAAGTAAACCTTGGGTCTTTGTCAGACACAATCGAGACTGGAATCCCATGCAACCTCACTACATCCCGTACATATAATTGGGCCTTCTTTAAGTATGTGAAAGTATTGTTGTAAGGGATGAAACGAGCTACCTTCGTCAGCCTATCAACGATCACCCAGATCGCATCAAATCCAGAGGCCGTTCTTGGCAAGTGGGTCACAAAGTCCATAGATATATGTTCCCACTTCCACTTAGGTACTTCCAAGCTCTTCAGCTCGCCCCCAGGCCTCTGCCTTTCTGCCTTTACCTGCTGGCAGATCAAACATCTTTTAACAAAAGTGATCACATCACGCTTCATGCGTCTCCACCAGAATTGACCGCATAGGTCCTTGTACATCTTCCTTCCTCGTGGGTGGATACTGAACCGACTACTGTGGGCTCGCTCCAATATTCCTCTACGCAACTCTGGTGTATCTGGGACTACCCATCGGTTGCCCAATCTCAAGGAATCATCTTCTGCCACTCTGAACTTTGATGGCCATCCTTGAAGTACTATAGATGACCATCTTTGAACCTCATCATCCGACCTCTGGGCTTTCCTGATAGCCTCAAATATGTCTCGCTCAGCCAACAAGGTCGACACTCGCACCGGCGACATGTCCACATCAAAATCATAGCCCAGATGGCAATAAGAAGTCATCATAGCTGATAAACACATAGCGTCCTCAGCAGTACTCTTCACCTTCCGACTTAAGGCGTCTGCTATCAAATTTGCTTTACCAGGATGGTACTCAATCTCACAGTCATAATCCTTGAGCAAATCCATCCATCTTCTTTGACACATATTCAGCTCAGCTTGAGTGAATAGGAACTTCAGGCTCTTATGGTCCGTATAGATGGTAAATGTCGTACCATAAAGATAATGACGCCAAATCTTCAAGGAGAAAATGATGGCCGCCAGTTCCAGATCATGGACTGGGTATCTGGTCTCATGAGGCTTCAACTGCCTCGAAGCATAAGCCACCACGTGCTTATCTTGCATCAACACACAGCCCAAACCCTGCAACGATGCATCCGTGTACAAGGCAAACTTCTTATTCTCATAAGGAATCACCAACACTGGCGTTGTCATCAAACGACGCTTCAACTCTTGGAAGCTTTCCTCACAAGCTTCGGACCAATAGAACGGGACTCCTTTCTGAGTCAGCTGTGTCAATGGCTTAGCGATCTTAGAGAATCCCTTGACGAAACGTCGGTAATAACCCGCTAAACCAAGAAAGCTCCATATCTCGGGAACTGAAGTGGGTGCAGCCCACTCCATCACAGCTTCAATCTTCCTGGGATCTACAGATATCCCGCTGCTAGATATAACATGACCCAAGAACACTACACTGCTCAGCCAGAACTCGCACTTGCTGAGCTTTGCATACAACTGATGATCCATAAGGATCTGAAGTACTGTCCTCAAGTGCCTTACATGATCTTCTTCGGTCCGAGAGTAAATGAGTATATCGTCAATGAAAACTATGACGAATTGATCCAAATATGGCTGGAATACCATGTTCATCAAACTCATGAAAACAGCTGGGGCATTCGTCACCCCAAAAGGCATGACCAGGAATTCATAGTGCCCATACCTAGTCCTGAAGGCTGTCTTCTGGACATCTTCTCCTCTTACTCGAATCTGATGGTACCCCGACCTCAGATCGATCTTACTGTAGAGCCTCGTACCCTGCAACTGGTCAAACAAATCATTTATCCTCGGAAGTGGATACTTGTTCTTCACTGTAGCTTTGTTCAGTTGTCTGTAATCGATGCACAAACGCATCGAACCATCTTTCTTCTTCACAAATAAAACCGGTGCACCCCAGGGCGATACACTAGGGCGTATATAGCCCTTATCAAGGAGCTCTTACAACTGAACCTTTAACTCCCTTAGCTCCGCTGGTGCCATCCTATATGGGGCACGAGAAATGGCAGACGTTTCCGGTAATAACTCAATCTCAAACTCGACCTCTCTCGTCGGTGGGAATCCGGGAATCTCTTCCGAAAAAACATCAGGAAATTCCACCACTACAGGCACATCCTCAACCTTTAATTCTTCTTTCTTTTCCGTAACATCAACGGCATATATGAGATATCCTGTATGGCCTCGCTCCAACAACTGCGCCATCTTGACAGCAGATATCAACGGGATCTTAGAACGAGAACCATCCACAAAGAATGTCCACTGGACTCCCATATCAGATCTGAATCGGACAGTCCTCTGCCTGCAGTTCACAACTGCCTGATACCTGTTCAGAACATCAATGCCTACAATGCAGTCAAAGTCTGACATCCCCAGAACAATCAAATCTGACCTTAGCTCATTATCCTCAAAATAAATGAGGCTGTCATACACAATCTGATCAGCAATCATACTTCTTCCAGCGGGGGTCGAGACTATAAGAGGCGTGGGCGACGGAGAAGTGCATATGTGGTGCCTTTCCACAAAACTTGTCGACACAAAAGAGTGTGATGCACCTGTTTCGATCAATATAAAAGCAGGGTGCGTAAATAAAAGACACGTACCCGCTATAACCTCCTCCGGAGCTGCTGTAGCTTGCTCCCTCGTCAAAGCATAAACCTGCCCCTGAGGTGGTCCCATGGGCTGTCCTCCAAACTGCCTCGGTACAAACGGCGGCCTGTGCTGTACTGCCCTGTCTGTAGACCTCCCCGCAGAGTTCGGTTGTCCTTCTCGGTTGGGACATTGCCGAGCAAAGTGGCCCTTGTTGCCACAAACATAGCATCCTACGCAGTCTTTTGTCAAATGTGGTTACCCACAAGTAGAGCACATGACCTTCCAAAATCTGGCTCCCTGAGGCTGTCCTCTTCCTGACTGGGCGTCATCCCTACGGTATCCTTTCCAACGATTGTCGGGCCTCTTACCACTAAACCTTGACGCCGATGTGTTTCCTCTTTTCTTGAACTGATCAGCCCTCGGCCTCAAATTATCAGGAGTAGATTTCTGAGGGGGTGCTGGAGGTGGTACGGTATTAGGGTATGCACCAACTCCTAGTTCGGCTAGCTCAGTCCGTGAGAGAACATCGTCAAAGCAAGTAGGGCCATAAGTGATCACCCTATCATACAGTTCCGGCCTCAGGCCCTTCATGAAATTCCTCATCTTTGCTTGCGTACTTGTGGCGATATGAGGCACATATCTGAGCAAGGAACAATATTGGAGAGCATAATCTGACACCGGCATGTTACCTTGCTTGAGGTTAGTGAATTCATCTTCCTTGGCCTGTCGTGCAGCAGCTGAGAAATAGCGGGTCAGAAACCGAGTTCTGAACAGCTTCCAATTAACTTCATGACCTTGAGCCTCTTGCTCTACTACTGTGGTCTTCCACCACATCAATGCCTTCTTGGCCAACTGGAACTCCGCTAGTCTGATCCAGGCTGTCTTAGCACAATGAGCTGCCACAAATATTTGCTCTATTCTTTCCAACCACTCTTCTGCCTGTTCCCCTGTCTCCGTTCCTTCAAATGTCGGAGGTCGGTATGCAAGAAATTGAGTCAAGCTCAGTTCCCCAGGCAGTAATTGCTGCTCAGACGGTTCTTCGCCAAAGGCTGGCGGGGGTAGGGGATTCGTACGTCCGGCACTTGCGTTGACACTCACAGCGTCACCCACTTCCACGTTTGCTGCCATACTGCAAGACAAGGGTTAACAACAATACCCAAAAGCAGTTCACATAACACCTCGTTAGATAAACAAAACATGTTAGCACAACATCATATACTTCATATGCAACTTATGCACAAAACATGTTTAAAAGTAAGCACCTAGCCAACTTATTGTTAAGGCTACCCTTCACTCATTCCCAGGTTATCTAACCACTGCTCTGATACCACTAATGTAGGGTCTTCCTACCTTAACATCATCTTTAACAAATATAATGGACTAAACATGCATTAATAACGTCTCATGGTTCAGGTTGTAGTTTGAGCTATTAAGATTTACAGGCCAAAAAGAAATTTCAAAGCTTGATCAATTACATTCTCAAAATGAGTGTTAAAGCGATAGAATTATACTACTCCTAGAGTAGAGACTATCCAAAAATCCTGTATCCTATTTTCTTTCGTGCTCCTCATACTGTCTCAACCCGACCCTGAGCCTTCTGTCCAAAAGTGTACTTACAGGGACAACACATCGTGAGCATATACTTCATTACTTAACATCGTAAAGCAATGGCATATAAATAAATGCATGAAAATAAACGTATTAACACACTTAGTTGTCCCTGTTTCATAGTCATGCATATGGGCGTCTTACCCTAACGTATGGCATCTTGCCATATCATAACATCGGGTGGCATCTTACCATGAGGGCATCTTACCCTATCGTATGGCATCTTACCATACCATAGCATCGTGTGGCATCTTACCACGAGGGCATCTTACCCTATCGTATGGCATCTTACCATACCATAACATCGTCATAAACATCATATCATAAACTTACATATCATAATCATCATCATAAACATCATCATCATAGATATCAACATCATAACCATCATCATCATAACTATCATCATCTTAAACATCATCATCATAAACGTCATCATCATAAATATCATCATCATAAACATCATCATCATAAACATCATCATCATAAACGTCATCATCATAAATATCATCATCATAAACATCATCATCATAAACATCATCATCATAAATACTATTATCATAAACGTCATTTGTAGGAGTGTGGTTTACCGTCCGATGCCCGTACGTTTCTTACGTACCTTAATTCCAAAAGATGGAGAAGTTGTAGGACTTTATCTCCGTGAAGTTGTGGGTACCTGGGATGGTTCTACATAACCATACAAATTGATATTAGAAGCTAATTATAGTTCCATATCCAAAAACCCCACAAAAACATCAAAAACACATAATTATGTGTCTCGCGATCGATCGCTGGGTTGCCCCGATCGATCGCGAGATCACACTACCCGTTGCTGAAATTTTAAGTCTTTGGCGATCGATCGCCACTTTTGGCGCGATCGATCGCCAGCTCGCCGATCGATCGCCCAAAAGTGGCGATCGATCGCCATATGCTACTGGCGCGCACTGGAGACTCGCGATCGATCGCCAAAAACGCGCGATCGATCGCCGAGTGCTGAACCCCGAAAAATCGCCATTAATGAGCATTTTTCAAGCTCCTCTTCATGCCTTACAAATCCAAACTTCCCTACAACACCAATAACATCATAACCCACTAAAACCCACATAAAACACTTCAAAAATCATACCCCAAACATAAACAACATATACCCAAAACAAACCCACATAAATCATCAAAAACTAACCCATTTCAACACCAAACATCATAAAAACTTTAGGAAGGTTTCCATACCACTTGTAGGCTCCAAATCTTAACAAAGATCTCACAAACAAAGTTTTTGTGAAGCTTTCCTTCACCTTCCTTGGTGGATTTCGAAAATGGGAACGGTTTTTGAGTTGGGAAGTGATTTTGGGGATTTTAATAAGTGATTGGTAAGGTGGGGTTAAAGTGATGGGTAAATGGTTAAAAAGGGATTGATTTAAAATTGCACCCCAAACTTAATATGATTCATAAAATACTCCAACATGGTATTTTACCGGCATTTAATAAAAATGCAACAACTTCTTTCCTCATAATTAACAACCAATACAATAAATCATGTTAACAACTCATTACCCAACCCATTATTCAATTACCAACATAATTCGTCATATAACCATCAGTAAAGCCAAAATTGCATATAATCAATTTCGGGGCATCACAGCATCGCTACGTCATGGCAGCGGCATCATCGCTTTAACGTGACAGCGGCATGTATCATCGCTTCGACACGACAGCGGCATCATCGCTTCGACATGACGGTGGTACCATCGTTTCGACGTGACATCGGCATTTACCATCGTTTCGGCATGACAGCGGAAATACCCCTCGCTTCGACATATTAGCGGCATAATATCCCCCGCGATAGTAATATGACAGCGGCATTATCCTTCGCTTTGACATATTTGCGGCAAATATTCTTCATCGCTATAATATGACAGCGGCAAGTATTCACATCGCTACGCTATGCATGCAACCGTAATGCATAAACTTAAATTAAACAAACCCAAAAAATTTTATGATTTTCACCAAAATCACCCAAACCAAATCAAACCCAAAACTCAACCAAATCCAACAAAATTACTATCAAATCAAAGCTACAAGAGAGGAGAAAGAGATTACCAGCTTTTCTTCAAGAAATCCGGCCCCTAAAACGTGTTCTCAACGATTTCCATTGAAGGGGAAAGAGGGGAAGGGTTTGGGGTAAAGGGTGAGAGAGCGATGAGAGAGAGATGATTCCGGAAGAAAATGACGGAATCCCGAGTCCATCTGGTATATATAGCAAAAATGCTCCAAAATATCAATACCTCCACAAATACATCATGATTCATTAAAAATCATTTGTTATCAAAAACTCTCTCTCCAACAACAAAATCCATCACTAGCCCCAGTACAAAGTACTCCGGACCCCAAGTCCCACCGAAGACCAAATTCCAAGGTTATCGCCACGATGAGAATACAATCTCATCCCTTGGATCCAACGACTCCAAAAATAGGATTTAAAATCCCCGGGAGCCCCGAAACCGCAGTTAAACACAAATGCCACAATAAAATCCATTAATGATTATTACCACACCGAGATTAACACCATTAATCCCCGGGTATCACACTATGTGGTGTTCTATGTGATTTGCAAGCTGAGATAAGCTTCATATATTGGCAACAAAATGAAATGCAAAGTCACATGAAATTCAGATCATATTCATATATCCTTGTTGTCCAATTATCTGTGATTCATGCTCTTTCCTACACATAATATGCACATGAATTCTCTTGCTACATATGTATCAACCATGTATCACCACTTTAAATCATAATATAAGTTTATGTATGCGGTCTCAAATAATCATTCCACATATCTTGCAAGCCCATATATATCATGAACATTTCGTCTTTCATACACGGTTCAATCCAAACACGAGTCCACATCATGCCGTAATTATCACATAATTACGCAAATGTTGAATTTTGAGATGAGAACTTAGAACCATGAAGATAAACTCAAAAATCATGTTTTGAAAAATTCAAACATCGGCGATCGATCGTGAGTAAAATATAAGGCGGTTTATCACTTAGGCGATCGATTGCGGTGTACAAGGCGATCGATCACGTGAAACATGGCGATCGATCGCGAGGGGCAGAAATGTTTGGCGATCGATTGGTAAAAACGGGCGATCGATCGCGAGAGCCAATTATTTGAAAAAATGTTATATTTTGTGGAATTTGATGACGAGGCCTATTATAACATTCTACATTGTTGGTATTCATGTAGTACCATCACAGGGAACAAGTCAGAGATGAAGTTAAACATTGACTCCTGATTTTCTATCTTTTGTACAGTACAACAGCGATGTACGGAATGCCCGGGCTACTGCGAACCGAAAAACTTAGCTCTTCGCGCTGAACTTCTACGAATAGCGCGTAATGCTGCGTCTCTTCCGAGACCGGGACCTTTTATCATGACTTCTGCTCGTTGCATACCTTGATCAACTACTGTACCCCGACCCCCGGCCTCTCACTTCGTTTCGTTCTTCTTCTGTACCGTCGCTTGAATGAAGACACCCGATCGGCCCGACTTTCCCAAATTCCCACCACCGGCCCTTCGCCTTTCCGCCGAGTTTCTGACAAAGAAGATACAAAAGACTGGACATTATTGCTACAAAGAGGAAAGGCTTCTTAGCTTGTTCTATTCCCTAGCAGCCCTTCTCATCGCGGGAGTTGGGCTGGGGCAAGTAGCTCAGTGCATTGTTGTAAAATAAATAAAAGAAAGATGATTCATTTTGAATCTAGTGCTTATTAATAATGTTAAAACATGGGAGCTCATCATCAGTAAATGCGATAGTGTTTGAAGCAAGGACCTGGCCCTGGCCTACCAGATGCTTCAATTTCTCAAGAGAGATCATTAGGAGATTGGAAGGGTTCTCGATCATCATCTTGTTCAGGTGGTCGGCCCCGAATGGGGCTGTATTACTAGCTTGACGTAGTCAACTATCCGCGGGATAGGGAGAAGAGATAGCTGAACCATCAGATCTTCTTCTCTTTTATTCCAAGAGGGTTACTTTATCATCATCTTTTTGGGTTCTTTGTCTACGGACAAGAATCATAATCAGTCAAGGGAACTTGAATTATTTTAATCACCACTAGCTTCTATGTTCAATCTGGTGATTCCCCCCTCACTGCTCACTAGCCCCTTTCGTACTTTTTCGTATTAGAAAGGGAGGAAATACAATCGATTCCTCCATTTAAGTGGTTCACCTGCTCTTTCATCGAGATTAGCGAATTACGGTAGAAGATCTAATAGAATTAGAATCTGGTTCGAGGAGCCTAAGCCTAGCCTTCTTACGTGCTGACGTACGAGTATTGATAATCCATTTATGCTCACTTATTGTGACGATGATGTATTGTTGATTGAGATATGAGATTATTGTGAATATCATATATGATTGGTGCTGTTAGGCATGATGTTGTTGAGGCATATAGTTGATGCCATGATTAGTATGCCATTGTTGGGCATGTTGTAAATTGATGTTGTTGAAACATATAGTTATTGCCATGAGCAGTATGCCACTGTTGGGCATACAATATAGTTGTTATAATGTGTGAAGACGGTATTATGTTCTGTGCTGCTAATATGGGACGTAAAGGTTGAGCCAATGACATATGAAGCTGAGAGGCACATCATATCGGTCCCGTTATAACAGGATGTTGAATGAGATATGCTATGACAAATGTTGCCAATTGTATCATGTTGTATATTTTGTTTTTGGGGTATGTACATGGTGTATGTACAGGAACAACAAGAGAGGTGTATTTCCAATGCATGAAATACAGGAAGTTGGTTATACAGTATTTATGCAGTACATTGATGTTGGATTGTGAACATTATTTATATACTCATGTTTTGTGAGGTTGTTCTATAAGGACTCATAGCTGGGGGAAAGCCGGTTGTGAGTCTACCTTCTGCTGCTATGAGTTAAACTGATCGAGATTGAATGAATTGTGATGTGTAAATGATATACAAGATGTGATGTATCTGAACTATGTAAGTGAAAGACATGGTGAAAAATCTTGATCAGTAGTACTAGTATCTTAATCCTGATAAGCAATTTAGATTCTTCCATAGCAGAACGACTCATCTGGGTGTGAATATGATCTGCTCCCCCATCGGTATCAAAACCTTCTGCAAAACCGACCAATTTTCCTTCACCGCCTTTTTCACTTTCTTTAGCTTGCCTCTCCCTTTGAATTTTTTAGAAGGATTTCCCATAGATAATACATTAGCATTGATATAGCTTCTCGATTCTTACCCGTTAACGGAACCAGAAATACAGAAGTGGCCTGGATCACTTTATTGAGATAAATGGTTCACTAGACTAGCAATTTTATTATTAACTTGACTATAAAGTTCAAAATGGGATTTTGGCAAAATGGGCTCTTACTGAACAATATTTGTTCCATTATAGTCAAAAACAATATTAAAAGTATTTGTTTGTTGAGAAATTTCCTTAACTACCCCTCCTCCTTCATTAACTGCCTCAATAAACGAGACTTCTTTAACATCTTCTCGACCAACCTCCATAATCTCTTGGAACACACTGATGTTAACATCTGTGAAGATGTGTTTTAGTGTTGATCGGTGGCCGTGGGTTTCCCGATTCAAGTTGCAAATGATGCAACTATTCATTTGATGAGTAAGATTCCATTATTTGTGATGAAATTGGAGAAATGGAAAACGAGTTTAGTGTGACTATACTGCTATGTACTCGTGGTTTCCTTCGAAGTAATGTGTATTTTACATCGTAGTTCAAGTTGTAGAGATGTCTTAATTGTGATATTTATGTTGGAAACCGGAATGATTCGAGTAGAGAGCAGTTAAGGTTAATTGACTGCTTTTGGTTAGTTTACATCGAGGTATGTTAACATCTTTTAGGGTGCGCTTGGTTCGTGGATATGATAAATGAATGATGAATAATAAGAGTGATAAGTAAATGATAAATAGAAATAAATAATTTAGAATGATAATGTATAACATGTTTGGTTTGGATGATTAGAAAATATATATAATATATATTTTGTTTCATGTAGGTGATTGTGTAAGGATTATATTTACAAATTATATGAAATACCTAAAATAACCCCGAATTACAATAGATCTGCACACATGTTCCGCGGCAAATTTAAATAATTAATATAAAAAAATAAGGTGATAAAAAAAAATTATGATTCTAGCATGAATCGCGATCCAGGATCACGTTTCTCTCTCATATTATTTAATAGGAGAGAGAAAATTGTTTCTCTCTCCTGGTAATGTTTCTCTCTCCAATTTCTGATTTTCTCTCTCCTATTTTTGATTTTCTCTCCCCTAATTCAAGTTTATCTCTCCTCCAAATTTTAACATTTCTCTCTCCTCCAATTTTTAGCATTTCTCTCTCCTCCATATTTTAATATATCTCTATCATCCACATTTGTTTTCCACGTTAAAATTGCATTGAGATATGGTTAATATCCGGAGATGTAGGAAAAAATTTGGGAAATAAAGTTTAAAAATATTTTAGATTTCAAAGTTTTGGTATTTTATTTTAAAATTACTTAACAACATTTAATAAAAATGAATATGCAAAAAAATTTTCCAAAATATCTTGACTTTTTTGTCATAAAATTGGTATTAACTATTAATCAATTGTATTTGATATTTTGTACGTCAACATATTTCAAATTTTATAATTAGATTAGTTAATCAAAATGTTATGATCGAATATGAGTGTTTAGAGGGGGGGTGAATAAACACTCTACTAAAATTTATCTTTATAGATTTTCCTGGATTGATTTCACTTGGGTTAGCAAATGAAACATATTTCTTAATCAATACTAATCTGAACAGACACTGATAGTGTGAGTGCGGAATCGGTCTGTCCTAGCAAGACCGGTCTGATAGCTTTGAAACACAAAGTAGTGCAATATGTAAATAGACAGGATGTGTTTCTGGAAGTTCGAAGGCAATTCCTTCTACGTCTACCCTTCTTCCAATTTAGGAAGGATTCACTAGAAGACTTTGAGTAATACATCTCGTTGTACAACCCCGATTCAGCTGGATTTACCCCACTACCAGACTGAAACTCCTAGTCTCTCAATCTGTTCAGACACAATCCGTCTGACAGTTACAAAGAACTCACTCTTCTATCTTAGAACAAATACAATTGATAGAGTGATTATTCTAAGCACAAATGATCCTTAAACGATCAAATAAAACAATAAGACGTGCTTTCAACTTTGAGCAGATCGACAAGATGAAGTCTTTCATGATAGTGTTCTGCTCAAATGGATGCTCAATAAAATGATTGATTGTTGATCTCGTAGGCGTGTTGTATCTCTTGTATTGTCTCTATCTTTGAGCATTTAAGTTGCACTTATATATAAGCATTTCTGCCAACATAATATTTCCTTTTGTGTGCAACCCTTTACTTTGGTCAACCTCTGAACAAACTGCCGTCTTCTATTTTAGACTCTTTCCCTTCTGGTCTGTTGTTTACTTGTCAGATAAGATCTGCTTTGTCTATTTACCATTTAAGGTAACTTCAGTCTTTGGTTTATTTCAGTATTAAATGCAACATTAAATGCTTCAATAAATAGCCGTTGATTGTTTGGACTGATGAACGAAGTTTGCAAACTTAGTATGAATCGATAAGTTCTGATCTGATCTGCATTGATCTGCGTCGATCTGATCTGTACCGATCTGGTTGGCATTGATCTGGTCTTTATTGGTCTGGTATTCAACGATCTGGTTGACCTCGATCTGGTCTTTATCGACCTGGTCTGTTTTGTCATTGTCTTTATTTGTCTGGTCTGTTTTGTAATCTTTAAAATCCGGAAACAAACAAATTCCCCCTTTTTGATGATGACAAAACCGAGTTGCTTCATCTTTTTAAGTCCTTTCTCTTGTAGATATTATGTTCAGATCGATTAAGTCTTTTAGTTCAAAATAAATAAACTTTTCAAAATAAATGAACAAGACTGAGAATTCCGACCGAAAGACTTTTTATAAACTTGCCTGATGAATATATTTACATATGTTATTCATTACAGACAGTTATTATGTCTTCTTTTTGGGTTGCTGTGCTGGCTTCATTTATTTCTTCTTTTCCCCATTTTTGGCATCAACAATCTCCTGAAGGAAATCTACGATTTGCTTAAATTGAGCATAGATAGCATCCAGGCGATGATATTGGGTAAGGCTGCGGTTTTACTTCGGAAGCTAGCTCGACCTGTTCTTTTCTCAAGATGGTATTATAGGATGCTTATTGAGAAAACAGATCGTTCAGACCATGCTGGATACTATTGATGCTCTTCAGCATCTTTTCCTTGAAAGAATCAAAATCCATAGAGGTAGTCCGCTGGCTTTGATGTACTTCTCTTACTCTTTGGGAGAGAGAGAGAGAAAATTATCAGATAATTCTCGAAGGGACTTGGTATGCAGTATCATCAAGGTAGTCTGGTATGTCTTCAGCAGGTGGCACAGCCAGCTCTTTCCCTTTTTCAGTCGGCACAACAAATGAGTCAGCAGATTTGCGATTGTCTGACCGGACTAATTCAACCTGATCCGTAGAAAATTGATTCAAAATGCCAAGTCTGCAGCAGACTGATCTGAAGGAGAGATTGGTTGAACATGCTCCTTAAGTTGTAAAGCCGCAACGATGCCGGGAACAACTAATCCAACATCGACGATGTCTTGTGTGACAATAGTCTTTGGTGCATCTAGTGTGTTGGTCTGAGCTTCTGAGACTGAGGACGCAAAAGGAATAGACGCAGTATGAGATTCCAGTAGTACTTCCAATGCCTCAGCCTCTGCAGCAGTCGGAGCATTAGGCGGTGGCTGCTCCGCTGGCTTAGTAATGGTTGCCTCATATTCTGCAGAATTTGATCCTGCCACAGTCTGGCTTGGGGTTGGGCGATCCGGACTGGGAGGAGGGGATGAAATATTCAGCCACTGGCGATGCATTCTGACAGTAATATGAAGAGTGAGGACGTCCATCTCCAGCTGAGATATAACCACGCTGTCGTCCTTGATAGTCGGGCTGGTTACATCAAAATTGGTTTTCTTAGCTTGGATAAGGAGAGTTGCAATCCTCAGCCTGTGTTTTGCACAAAAAGCTCTTTGCGATGCACAGCGAGGCAAACATCATCTGTTTCTGTGCCTTTCAGAACTTCTTGTTCCATTTTGTTCAGCCGCTTGAGCTTACCAAAGAATAGATTGAAGTGATTGATCGTTCTGTACTAGACCCATTCATCGAATAAGACGGTGAGAGCCTGTACTTTTTCTTCAATGTCTTCCATGGCAATGTCAATAGTTGTTTGAGCAGCTGATTTGGGCTTTGAGGTGCAGTCTCTGTCATGGTAGCTTTGCCCTTCCCAGCAAAGATGGGGACTTGATCCCTAATTGGGTATAATAGTCCAATTCTTTAATCACAATACCCTTGACAGCTGGGATATTGGAAGTGACTCGGGCACAACTTTGGCTAGTTTGGGTGGAGATTTGGGTGTTTGAGGTGGAGCTTGGGTTTTTGGGAGTGGAGCTTGGAGTACATGGGTTGCTTGGGTTGGAGGAAAGGTAGATATGGGTTTGGGTTTAAGGTTGTCAGGGGTTTGGTGAGTTGGGTTCGAGGCTTATTTGGTAGGGTTTGGTTAGAGATGAGGTAGTAGACGCAGACTGGGTTTCATCAGAGTCAGTCTGGACCACTACCAGTTTTCGCTCAGCCATTGTCTTCTTCGCTGCAGCCTGTTCTGCACCAATCTCCTTCTTGATAGTCAATGATTCAGTGGGAGTTGGGGGAGCACTTTTGGATCTTAACAGAGCCAGTCCTTTGGGATTGATGACTTTGAACGGACTGAGTGCCGAAGATTTCCCCAGTTCAATATTCATGGACTTTAACAGCTTGCTCAGTGGAACGGCAAAACAGACAGCATGCTTTGCGGAAGTGATGGTCTCCAATAAAACACCAAATAGGATGGAGGACCAGTTCACTTTCTATCCAAAGTGAATAGCTGCCATGGCCCCAAACTTTTCAGACGTAACAGCATCAAAACTTCCAGCCTTGCTCAGCAGCGGCTTTCCAACGATGTCCCAGAGCACTTGAAAATGGAAAGACATCTCTTTCTTCTTGAATGCAGGCTTAAGGGTAAGTCCAAAGATTGATACTCTGCGTTGAAATTCTTCCAGAGTGGCTTTGGGAAAGTGAGCGAAATTGGACATGCCAGAGGTAGGAAGTCTAAACGTCTCCGTAAACAACTCCTGAGAAATTTCAACAATCTGGCCATTAACCAAAGAAGAGATGGAAGTCTTGTGAGATACGACGTTGGAGAATAGTTCTTTGATTTCTGATTCATACACCACCGTGCCGCATTCCAAGAATTTTCTCAGTCCGGATGATTCCAGATTTTTGAACGCAGATACCATTTATGTATCTTCCATCCTGTAGATAGCATCAAACTCAACAGATAATGAATTGTGAGTATCGTTGCCATTAGAAAGAATAGGATACGAATACGGAATAAAGAGGAATTTTTGGAAGAGATAAGCAGACGATGGTAAATAGATAAAGTAAAATGTGCATGAGATGTACAGCCTGATAAATACAAAGATATTAGACACGTGTCTGCATCTCGATGACTGATAGTTTAAAAATTAATTTTAACAGACTGGATGAGGGTATAGTAAGGTGGTTAAAGTTATATCAATCTGGGCTGTAAAGTATTACTATGTTAAATATTGATAGTGTTTTGAGTCAAATCATAGGATAACATCAGATCGATAGAGATCGGTCTGATAGTCAGGACCGGTATGTATCTTACTGACCATTGTATTATCGATATGTGCTAACACTAAATCTTTAAAAGCGAAGTTAAGCATGCGTCAAATATATTAAGATAGATCTATTAAACCAAGAATTTGACGAAAATAATTAAACTTAGCCTCTGGGAGTGGTTTAGTGAAGATGTCTGCTGCTTACTAGTATGTTGAGATATACTCAATCCGAATCTCCATTTTGACAACATGATCTCGAAATAAAATGATGTCTGATATCAATATGTTTCCTTCGAGAGTGCAAGACTGAATTATATGTGATAGCAATTGCACTTGTGTTGTCGCAAAAAAATGGTGACTCAGCAGCTTGAATGCCATAGACTCTGAGCTGGTGTAGAACCCAGAGCATTTGAGCGCAACAACTTTTGGCGGCGAGATATTCCGCCTCAGCTGTGGATGTGGCAATCAATGCTTGCTTCTTGCTATACCATGAGATCAATCTTTCACCTAAGAATTGACAAGTTCCACTGGTGCTTTTGCGATCGATCTTACATCCTGTATAGTCAGCATCTGAATATCCAATCAAATTGAAGTTAGAATCTTTGGGATACCAGAGACCAACATTCTGGGAATATTTTAAACATTTTAAAATGCGTTTACCGGCAAAGAGTGGGATTGTTTAGGGTCAGATTGAAATCTAGCACACTTACAAACAGAAAACATAATATCAGGCCGGCTCGCTGTAAGATATACCAGCGATCCGATTAGACCTCGATACATTGTTACCTCAACTGACGTTCCCCCTTTGTCTTTATCTAACTTGATTGATGGACTCATTGGAGTTGAAGCAGTTGAGCAAGTCTCCATACCAAACCGTTTGTGTAGCTCCTTGGTGTACTTGGTTGATTAATGAAGATTCCATTATCGAGCTGTTTGACTTGTAGACCTAGGAAGAATGACAATTCTCCCATCATACTCATCTCAAATTGGCTCTACATTAATTTAGAAAATTTCTCGCATAACTTGGGGTTAGTTGACCCAAAAATGATATCATCAACATATATTTGAATTAACAAAGTGTGTTCCCCCTTGATTAACTTAAATAAAGTTTTATCTACTGAGTCGATCTGGAAATCATGATCCAGAAGAAATTGAGACAGAGTGTCATACCAGGCTCTGGGGGCTTGTTTAAGTCTATAGACTGCTTTATTTAGTAAGTATACGTGATCTGGAAACGAGTGATTAAGAAATCCAGGAGGTTGCTCGATGTAGACTTCATCATGAAGTTCATCATTAAGAAATGCATTCTTCACGTCCATTTGATATACTTTGAAATCTTTAAAAGCTGCATATGCAAGAAAGATTCGAATGGCTTCAAGTCTAGTAACTGGTGCAAAGGATTTAACAAAGTCGATTCCTTCTTCTTGTCTGAAGCCTTGTGCAACCAGTCTGGCCTTGTTCCTAACTACCACACCATTTGCATCTAGCTTGTTTCTGAAAACCCATCTGATTCCAATAACAGACTGATCACTTGGTCTGGGAGTTAAACTCCACACCTGATTCTATTCAAATTGGTTGAACGCTTCTTCCATAGCCTCTATCAAGTTATAGTCAGCTAAAGCTTCGTCAGTCTTTTTTGGTTCCAGGTTGAATATGAATGCAGCGTAGGTAAATTCATCCATCATCTGTCCTCTAGTTCTTATGGGTGCAGATGGACTTACAATCACATGATCAGGTGGATGCCTCTTAGTCCAGTGTGATGGAGGCAGAATACTGATTTCATCAGTATCGGTCTTCACGTTGGTATTCGTTAATTCCGGATCAGCGACATCAACTCGATCTGGTAGAACTTCAGTGGGTTCTACCGGTCTATATGGTACTTCAAGTTCTGATGGATTGTCTCTTAACCTGTTAACTGCATTCTCATCATCATTGTTAGCTTCGAGATGGATATTTTCCATCTGATTTTGAATTAGTTTCTTGTGGCTCAAAATATTAAGTGATTCATCAAAAACCACATGAATTGACTCTTCCACAGTTAGAGTTCGATTATTAAAGACATGAAATGCTTTGCTAACAGATGAATATCCCAAGAATATTCCATCATCTGATTTAGATTCGAAAGCGATTAGATGATTCTTACTGTTGTTATGGACATAACATTTGCAGCCGAAGATATGAAAGTATGAAATAGTCGGTCTGTTATCGTCCATACTTCATATGGTATTGAATTTAATTTCTTATTAATCATGGACCGATTCTGTGTATAACATGTAGTATTGGCAGCTTCTGCCCAGAACTTTTGAGAGATTCCAGAGTCAGCAAGCATTGTTCTTGATGCTTCCTTGAGCGTTCTGTTGCGTCGTTCTGCAACTCCATTTTGTTGAGGAGTACGAGCTCCTGAGTATTCATGTCTGATCCCTTGGTCATCTAGAAAGGATTCAAGATTTTGGTTTGAGAATTCAGTGCCTTTGTCGCTTCGAATCCTGTCTATCCCAGAGGATTTCTCGTTCTGAACGCGCTTCAACAACGTGATTAATTTTGGGCCGGTCTGGTATTTACTGCTCAAAAATATAGTCCATATAAAATGTTAGTAATCATCAATAACAACAAGAGTATACCACATTCCCCTTAAACTTTTTATTGGCATGGGACCAAACAAGTCCATGTGCAATAATTCTAAGCAGCGTGCGTAAGATTTGACATTCTTGTTCTTCAAGGATGATCTGACATGTTTGCCCATTTGACAAGCTTGACAGATCTTATCCTTAACAAAGTTGATCTTGTGAAGACCGATAACTTGATTATTTTTAGATAGGCTAGAGAAAGTCTTGAAATTAAGATGATTCAAGCGTTTATGACATAGCCAATGTTTATTATCGATATAAGCGATGAAGCAAGTACGATATGAGGACCCCCGTGCTCCGTTATTAGTGTATTAATCCAAGCATGTAGTGCATGTAGTCATATATGTAGGGGAAAACCCACTTGTCATCATAACAAATCATGCCAGTAATAAAATTCTTTACATTATTCCATGTAATGTCTAATTTCCCCCAACCAAGTCCACATACATATCATGCACCATTTTAATACACTAACATGTTCTCAGTTCATTTAGCAATTCAATAAATAATTGCATGCAACTCATACATGAAGAGAGAAAGGCCCTTGCCTTTTTATACATGTCATATACACATAATAGTGCTCACATGCGAGCATCAAAAAGTATGTGTGTATCAAATGTATAAAACACGGTGCTCAATACCGTCACTGGTACTTCGATCCCTGGAGGCACCTTCATTCCATAGCTCGAGCTCAACTCCAAAGCCATCGATGTACCTAATCACCTGCCCCAACAGAAGACAGCCCCCACACGCGGTGAGCATACCAATATCCCAAAGTACGATATTACATTTCATAATTTACACAAGTAAATGCTACGAATATTAAAAGACACTCCCTAGATGGCATCATCCTCATCTGGATACCCTGTGTTGTTCCTGTTCTCAAAATAACTGAAACCATCAAATTCCCAAATGACAGTTAATCGTTACATTGATTAACAAATCCATTTGCCACGTACCGATATCATAATCAATAATATCAAATCATTAACAGTGATTACAGATATTCCATATATCTCACTTATGGTTCCATAGTTTCATTTCATCGCTCGCTCTATGATAGCGGTGTGATGCCCGGGAATTATTGGTACTAATCCCGGTGTGGTAATAATCCTTAATGGATTTTAACTGTGGCAATCGTGTATTAGTTGTGGTTTTGGGACTCCCGGGGATTTTAAATCCTGTTTTTGGAGTCGTTGGATCCAAGGGATGAGATTGTATTCTCATCATGGTGATAATCTTAGAATTTGGTCTTTGGTGGGATTTGGGGTCCGGAGTACTTTGTACTGGGGCTGGTAATGGGAATTGAGGTTAGAGAGATGATTTTTGAAAACAGATGATATTTAATGAATCATGATGTATTTGTGAAGGGATTGGTATTTTCGAGTTTTGCTACTATATATACCAAGTGGACTCGATATTTCGTCATTTGGCATGGAACATTTCTCTCTCTCCCCTCTCTCCACGCTCAAACCCTTTCCCCCATTTCCCCTCTTTTGCTCTTGGAAGAAAATCGTTGGTAACTTGGCTCGAGAGCCGGTTTTCTCGAAGATAACCAGATATTAGTATTCCCCTCGTCATTGTCTTTGATTTGGTAGTAGTATTGTTGATTTTGGTTGAGTATTAATGTAAGATTTGGATTTGTGGATTTTGGGTAAAAATCCAAGAGTTTTATTGTCTCTCGACCTCTAAAACATCAAATGAAATTAAAAATCAAATAAATTAAAGTTCAGAAATACGATAAACGATGGATGAATCCGTGCGTTGCACCGTGGTTTCTCCTCTTGTTCCTTCCTTGCACTCCGGAATAGATTGGCTCGACCTTGGACGAAGAACGGGGATTGGATCTCCTTTTCCGGCGTTGGGCGGCGGCTCTACTTGACCTAAAAATCGTCTGAAATGGTATGCTCTGATGTCTCTCGAAATGAATCAAGATTCCCGCTTAAAACCCCCACAATCACGATAAAAAGGAAAATAAAATCTTCAGGATTTTGCGTCTCGATCGATCGGCGCACTGTTCACGCCAGCTTTTGAAACTCACTGTCTAGCTCGATCGATCGAGAATTTCCACCGATCGATCGAGAATTTGAATATTATCAGCTCCGAAGTTACTGCCTCGCTCGATCGATTGAGATTTCCACCGATCGATCGAGACTTCAAAAATTCTGATTCTCACTTTCTGCCTGGCTCGATCGATCGAGAGTAAATCTCGATCGATCGAGATTCCGAAAATTTCATTTCCTAAATTTCAGTTCTTTTTCGCCTCGATTTCGCCCGTTATCTTCATATTGGCTCATTTCTTCCACTTCCGATCTATTTTCCTGAAACAAACGAATAAACACCAAAAAGCATAATATCATCCAGGAAAAAGAACGGAAAATAGGAAGAATTTATAGTTAAAAACACTCAAAATCTAAGCCTATCAACTCCCCCAAACTTAGACTTGATCGTCCTCGAGCAAGCAATAAGCTCAAAAAGAAAAGTTAAACTCGATACTAAGCATGAATCATCTTTACAACATACGTAAAATCTCAGAAATCCTACTTACACATCAATAGGAGTCCTTCAACACTTAACAAGAAGCACTTTCTCCTAAATTAAACAATACATCGCAACATCGGAACGTGCATGTGTGCTATTGTCAAACATGAGTTACATACATATCTTTAAAATCAACATGTGCCATATCAACTCCTAGTCAAGATTACTTTGAATTACTCTACAAATTTACTATCCAGCACTTCTCCACTAATGTAATTATTCCCTAGACTTGGATCAACAGGACTTTAAAAGCTTTTAACGCTAGGCCTTTTGGTGTCGGCTCCAAAGAAAAGGTAGGATAGAAGCAAAGAAGAGAGTATAATAGAATCAGTTCAAAATCTTCTCACAATATCATTGAGCTTCTCTTCACATTTTCTAGCCTTGGCCACTTTGGGTCTTATTTAACTTTTCTTTTCAAGGCTTTTTCTCTACATCTTTTCTTTTTCTTTGCTCATTCTTTTGTTCATTTCATTTCTTTCACAATGAACTTCTCAACATATAACAATTTAATGCAATGAATGAGATTCATTATACTCTCCTAGGGATGGATGAAATTGTTCTTTTAGGCTCAAACCAAGGTGGGTATAATGAGTTTGCCAAGAATGCCAAATGGGGGTCTAATCATATGCAATGCATATACCATTCTTTTTCAATAAGGCTCAAAAGGGGACACTAAGGAGTAATGTATATAAGGTAGGCTTGAAAGGCACAAACGGTCCAAAGATCGCCTAAATCATCTCCAAGTCTAGTTCCTAATTATAAATTTCGCTTCAAAGTGCTTTCACTAAACTGTAGAGTTATCTAAGATACTCAAGACTCATCATAGTTAACACAAGTTTTCAATTTAATCAATACATACTTCACTCAATCATGACTCAATAAGTGCTCAAATTATTCCTCAGTTTTGACATGTAGTTAACAAAGGATATATACAAACAAGTTAAGCATTTTCATGCCTCCTATCTAGATGAGGATTAATTTCATCATGTATTACCGTTGCAATTCCAACTCATCAATTCTCAAGAATAACTCAATCAATAAAAAAAAAATTTTGTTGGTAATGCTCAAGGACGAATTAGTCTCAACATCATGCAGTCATGCTAGGAGAAGAAACAAGACAAGTAGCAGAATGTGCAAAAGCAATATATATACAAATACTCAAAAACCCCCCCAAACTTAGCATGTGAATTGCCCTCAATGAACAAGAAAAATAAATGCAAAGGCAAAGACACATACCATGACGACGATCGTCACTGATCATCATCCTCATCATGCTCCAGAGGGGGGACTGGGTAGTGGTGCTCCTCGCCCTGATATGGCGGAAATGGTGGGTACTCAGAAGGTGGAGGTGCATGCGGCTGATAAGGTGCAAAATGTGGCTCTGGCGGGAACTGGAAACCTGGAAAGCCCTGGGCCATGGCAGTGTTCCATGCACTCTGATAGTGCATGAACTCCATCTGACGCTGAGCTACCTGCTCATGGTCCATCTGCAGTGCTCTCTGCATGCTATGAATGTCCCGCTGCATGCTGTGAATGCTCTGCTGCTCCAGGCGAATATCTTGGAGATCCCTATGAAGAGAATCCAAAGTAACACGTGTATGTTCTGCAGCAGAGGATGATGCTCCAGCTTGTGTAGTGTCCGAAGGTCTTCGTCGACCCGTAGGAGGTGGTGGAGTGTCCACAATGATCGGTGTCTTCGGCGGAAGTAGCTCCTCGTCTTCCCCCCATGTCACTCCGTACCGCTGACATAAAGCAGTGATTGTGGATGGAAACGGTAGTGCGGAGGTCGGTGAGCTGCTCCCAATTTCAGCAATGTGATCAGCAATGATCTCGCCGAAGTCCACTTCCTTCCCTGAGAGGATGGCATATACCAGGACCGCTCTGTCTTTTGTCACCTCAGAAGTGTGGGTCGAAGGCATGACCCACGAGGCGACAAATGAAAACCATGCTTGGGCCTCTGGCTTCAAACGTTTCTTTAGAACCAACTGTGGCTCTGCTTTATCATTCCTTTGCCAATCCACTCCCGGCTTGCCAATAACTGTCAATACCTCATCGTAGTCAATCCTGCTACTCTTGAAAGATTGGTATGCACAGTTTTGAAGTAAAGGCATCCGGTGAATATTGTTGATTGCGGCTCGATCCACCAACATATCCTTCCCTCGAACATAAACACTTACTTGGTGCCCTGGTCTAACAGCTCGAAAATTCGTGTAAAACTCCCTTACCAGCGGCACCACAGCATCAATCGGTGTCTGAACGAATTGAAACCACCCTTTTCGCCGGACTGTCCTAATGACAGGACATTCCAATTTATCTATGCTCATTCCCCTTTCACGGCTCAGGGGTTTCTTATGGTAGGTGGGGTATAATTCAGCAATTTTGGCATTGAGAAATTTCTTTTCATCATATCCTGGCTCAGAAACAGTGGCCTCCGCCTGCTTTTGCTTTTGGGAAGCTTCCGCCTGCTTTGACCTCTTTCTGGACGACATTTTCTTGCCAAATGATTCCCAACTAATTCAATTAAATTCAACTAACACCCCACAACACTGTAAATCCGGCACCCTTCAACACCACAAAACTTCCTCCAAATTTAACTCCTTCCTAACCCAATTCTACTACAATTCAAGGAGTTTCACCAAAAGCTAAAATCTTCAAGAATTGGAAACCAATTACCGCTTAAAAATCTGATCTTGGAAAGATTTGGCACTTGGCTTGGAATTCTCTTTTTGATGCACTTCTACCCAATTGGCCTTGCAATTCTTCAAATCTGCAATGAAAATCTCATTAGAATGAATATTACTTCTTAGAGTTGAAGTAAATTTGAAATTCTATGGAAAAATGATGAGATTAGATGAAGGAATTTGAAAGAGACGGCTAGGGTTATGTTGTGGAGAGGAGAAAGATTGATTTTTGAAATTGATAGATGCTGCGGCTGTGCCCTTATTTTTTTTCAAAATTTTCTCTCGCTCGATCGATCGAAAATATTCTCGATCGATCGAGCGAGGCAGTAGGCACAATGTCTTTTTTAAAAAAAATCGGGCGATCGATCGGAAAAATTCTCGATCGATCGCCAGCAGCAGCAAACAAAATTTAGAATTTTTCTCAACATCTTTCTCTCTGATTGCCTCGCCTACAACCAACTTGCTCTTGCTTACACACCTGCAATAGAAAATACACGAATTCATTCCAGGACAAACTCAAAACAAACAAACTAACAAAAACACAACAAAACAAGAAATCAAAAACAAAACTCAAGGAAGGAAAAACAGAAGTTCTTAATTTATAGTCCCAAGCTGGACTGTCACCTCCTTGTCTTCTCAATTTGATGGCTCCTTCGGATTCTTTACAGAATCACTCGGGAGCGTACCTTGCGTCCTCCCAGATATCAATGTGGCCAACTGCCCTATCTGCACTTCCAAATTTTTAATAGATGCATCCTGATTCTGCATCCTCACCTCCGTTGATGAAATCAGCTTTGCCATCAGTTCCTCCATACTCGGCTTTTGTGTGAACCCTGCCTGCGGTTGAGGGTTCAACACATTTTCTTGATTCGACCACCTCAATTCGGGTGGTTCCTCCATGGTTGGTTGTAATTCGAGTAGGAATTATTGGGTGGCCTGTTACCTACAAAATTAACAGCCTCAACAGATTGGTTAAATTGGTTACCTGCCTGGCACTCGATGCTAGGATGACCGCCTCCACACAGCTCACAGAAGATCGCTTGAGCTTGCATTGCTGCTGCTCCCATGCTGTCAATCTTCCGATTCATGGCTTCTAATTGAGCCGAAAGAGCAGTGATCTCGTCCACTTGATGGACTCCCATTGGTTTCTGTGGCGTGCTCCTCTCTGATTGCCACTGGTAACTGTTGCACGCCATTTCTTCCAACAAGCTATATGCCTCTTCCGGCGTCTTTCTCATTATGGATCCCCCAGATGCTGCATCAATCATTGAACGGTTAGCAGAAAATAAACCGTTATAGAACGTTTGTACCTACAGCCATATGGGTAGACCATGGTGTGGGCATCTCCTCAACAACTCCTTAAAACGATCCCACGCTTCATACAACGTCTCGGGGTCAAACTGCCCAAAAGTCGTGATATCGTTCCGCATCTTCGCCGTCTTGGAAGGGGGAAAGTACTTTGACAAAAACGCCTTTGTCATTCCCTCCCATGTTGTTATAGAACCTGCAGGTAGAGAATTCAACCATGCCTTAGCTTTGTCTCGTAATGAAAAGGGGAAAAGTCTTAACCTGATGGCGTCGTCAGAGACGCCATTGTGTTTGAATGTATCACAAATCTCCAAAAAGTTGGAGATGTGATTATTCGGATCATCCGTAGCTGCTCCCCCGAACATCACCGAGTGCTGAATCATTTGTATGATTGCCGGCTTGATCTCAAAATTGTTTGCTTGAATCGTCGGCCTCGTAATACTCGACAACGATCCATGAAATGCTGGTTGTGCAAAGTCCATCATCGATCTAGGGTGATGTGCTTCGTTATTATCAGCCATCGCTCGAGCTTCTCGTAATCGCCTAAGTAAAGTTCTTTCTATCTCCGGATCGAAAGGCTCGAGAATGGGCTCCTCTCTTCTGAGCATGCACTAGAAAAACGGTTCCTGTACAAAATAGACAAAAGGAGACAACAAAATACACAAAGTTATTAACAAAGATCAACAAAAGAAAACAAAGAAAAGAAAAACAAAAACACAATAATAAAAGAATTGGCTAAATTACAATTAACTAATCTCGTATGATATTATACAGATTAGTCCCCGGCAACGGCGCCAAAAACTTGACCGCTTTATTTTTAAACAAAAGATATTTCAAAGAATGGTGTGAAGCGATTCTACCGCAAGTGCACGGTTATCAAGTTTTAGTATAGTGAAAATTAAGTACAGGTTGTCGAATCCACAGGGACTAACGTATAAGTACCAAATAAGATTAATAAAATTATATTTAGCCTACGATTTAAGAATGATTAACAGTGCTGAATTAAACTAAAGAATGAAGATTTAAACTATAAACAATGAACAGGATGGTTCCGGAAATGCAAAGGTAAGTTACTCGAGAAATTACCGAGTTCGTCGTTCAATTATGTTATCTCTAATGATTCAATGGACTTCTCAGTTTATCAACCAATTGATTTTAAAGGTGAAAGGTTTTCACTATTATTCGATACACTCTCTCGAGCTGTAACTAAACTAACAATAAATTAGAACATGTCACTCTCGTGCACCTATTTACTAATTCAAAGTTGCATAAATTATCAAAACCTTATAACTCTAAATCTCTCGATTCCAAGTTCTCACGTATGCGATATCATCTCTCGATGTCAATCGTAACATACATCATAAATTAATGGAGCGTGTTACAACGTTATCTCTCGATCTCGACTGTAACCCTCAAATTCAATCAAAGCTAGCTAGACTTTGATCTACACATGCAATTAATTTATGAACAATAACAATCAATGCACTCAAATACCAATGAATCAATAATCAAACACAACGAAACTAAAACTCAATAATATAAACTAAATTTAATTCAAATCAAATACATAAGAGTTTTATTGTCTCTCGACCTCTAAAACATCAAATGAAATTGAAAATCAAATAAATTAAAGTTCAGAAATACGATAAACGATGGATGAATCCGTGCGTTGCACCGTGGTTTCTCCTCTTGTTCCTTCCTTGCACTCCGGAATAGATTAGCTCGACCTTGGACGAAGAACGGGGATTGGATCTCCTTTTCCGGCGTTGGGCGGCGGCTCTCCTTGACCTAAAAATCGTCTGAAATGGTATGCTCGGATGTTTCTCGAAATGAATCAAGATTCCCGCTTAAAACCCCCACAATCATGATAAAAAAGGAAAATAAAATCTTCAGGATTTTGCGTCTCGATCGATCGGAAGGTTTTCTCGATCGATCGGCGCACTGTTCACGCCAGCTTTTGAAACTCACTGTCTCGCTCGCTCGATCGAGAATTTCCACCGATCGATCGAGAATTTGAAAAAAATCAGCTCCGAAGTTACTGCCTCGCTCGATCGATCGAGATTTCCACCGATCGATCGAGACTTCAAAAATTCTGATTCTCACTTTCTGCCTGGCTCGATCGATCGAGAGTAAATCTCGATCGATCGAGATTCCAAAAATTTCATTTCCTAAATTTCAGTTCTTTTTCGCCTCGATTTCGCCCGTTATCTTCATATTGGCTCATTTCTTCCACTTCCGATCTATTTTCCTGAAACAAACGAATAAACACCAAAAAGCATAATATCATCCAGGAAAAAGAACGGAAAATAGGAAGAATTTATAGTTAAAAACACTCAAATCTAAGCCTATCAAGTGCCAGATGTTCCCAAATCAAACTACCGCTGGACTAAGAGGCATCCACCTGATCTGGTTATTGGAAGTCCATCTGCACCCATAAGAACTAGAGGACAGCTGATGGATGAATTCACCTACGCTGCATTCATATCCAACCTGGAACCAAAACAGACTGACGAAGCTTTAGCTGACTATAACTGGATAGAGGCTATGCAAGAAAAGCTCAACCAATTTGAACAGAATTAGATGTGGAGTTTAACTCCCAGACCAAGTGATCAGCCTGTTAGTGGAACCAGATGGGTTTTCATAAAGAAGCTAGATGCAAATGGCGTGGTAGTTAGAAACAAGGCCAGACTGGTTGCACAAGGTTTCAGACAAGAGAAGGAATCGACTTTGATGAATCCTTTGCACCAGTTGCCAGACTAAAAGCCATTCGAATCTTTCTTGCATATGCTGCTTTTAAAGATTTCAAAGTATTTCAAATGGACGTGAAGAGTGCATTTCTTAATGGTAAACTTCAGGAGGAAGTCTACATTGAGCAACCTCCTGGATTTCTTAATCACTCATTTCCAGATCACGTATACCTACTAAATAAAGCAGTGTATGGACTTAAACAAGCTCCAGAGCCTGGTACGACACACTCTCTCAATTTCTTCTGGATCATGATTTCCAGATCGGCTCAGTAGATAAAACTTTATTTAAATTTATTAAGGGGGAACGTACTCTGTTAATTCAAATATATGTTGATGATATCATTTTTGGGTCATCTAACCCCAAGCTTTGCGAGAAATTTTCTAAGTTAATGCACAACCAATTTGAGATGAGCATGATGGGAGAATTGTCATTCTTTCTGGGTCTACAAGTCAAACAGCTCGATAATGGAATCTTCATTAATCAAACCAAGTACACCAAGGAGCCACTCAAACGGTTTGGTATGGAGACTTGCTCAACTGCTTCAACTCCGATGAGTCCATCAATCAAGTTAGATAAAGACGAAGGGGGAACGTCAGTTGAGGTAACAATGTATCGAGGTTTAATCGGCTCACTGTTATAAGCCGACCTGATATTATGTTTTCTGTTTGTATGTGTGCTAGATTTCAATCTAACCCTAAACAATCCCACTTCATTGCCGCTAAACGCATTTTAAAATATTTAAAAGGTTCTCAGAATGTTGGTCTCTGGTATCAAAGATTCTAACTTCAATTTGACTGGATATTCAGACGCTGACTATGTAGGATGTAAGATCGATCGCAAGAGCACCAGTGGAACTTGTCAATTCTTAGGTGAAAGATTGATCTCATGGTTTAGCAAGAAGCAAACGTCGATTGCCACATCCACAGCTGAGGCAGAATATCTCGCCGCCGGAAGCTGTGCGCTCAAATGCTCTGGGTTCAACATCAGCTCAGAGACTATGGCATTCAAGCTGCTGAGTCACCAATCTTTTGCGACAACACAAGTGCAATTGTTATCACATATAGTCTAGTCTTGCACTCTCGAACTAAACATATTGATATCAGACATCATCTTATTCGAGATCATGTTGGCAAAAAGGAGATTCAGATCGAGTACATTTCAATAGACCAGCAAGCTGCAGACATCTTCACTAAACCACTCCTCGAGGCTAAGTTTAATTATTTTCGTCAAATTCTTGGTTTAATAGGTTATCGTGATATATTTGACGCACCCTCGTTTTTAAAGATTTAGTGTCAGTACAGATTGATAATGGTCAGTACAGATTTAGTGTCAATACAATGTCAGTAAGATACAGACCTGTCCTGATTATCAGACCGATCTCTACCGATCTGATGTTATCCTATGATCTGACTCAAAACACTATCAATCTTTAACCTATTAATATTTTACAGTCAGGACTGATCTAACTTTAACCGCCTTACTATACTCTCATCCAGTCCGTTAAAATTCGAATTTTAAAATATCAGTCATCGAGATACAGACATGTGTCTAATATCTCTTTATTTATCAGGCTGTACATCTCACTCACCATTTTACTTTATCTATTTACCGTCGTCTGCTTATATTTTCCTAAACTCCTCCTTATTCCATATTTGAATCCTAATCTTTCTAAATGGCAACCATTACTCACAATTCATTATCTGTTGAGTTCGATGCTATATACAGGATGGAAGATACATAAATGGTGTCTACATTCAAGAATTTGGACTTCCGAACTACGGAAATTTTTGGAATGCGGCACGATGGTATATGAATCGGCGATCAAAGAACTGTTTTCCAACTCCGTATCTCACAAGAATTCAATATCTTCTTCAGTGAATGGCCAGATTGTTGAAATCACTCAGGAGCTGTTTATGAAGACGTTTGGACCTCCCACCTCTGGCATGTCCGACTTCGCTAATCTTTCCAAAGCTACTCTGGAAGAATTTCAACGAAGAGTCTCAATCTTCGGACTTACACTTAGGCCTTCATTCAAGAAGAAGGAGATGTATTTACACTTCCAAGGGCTCTGCGACATCGTCGGAAATCCACTGCTGAGCAAGGCCTCGGAGTTTTGATGCGGTGACGTCTGAGAAGAGGGGCCATGGCAGCTATTCATTTTGGACAGAAAGTTAATTGGTCCTCCATTTTATTTGGTGTTTTGATGGAGACCATCACGTCCGCAAAGCAGACTGTCTGTTTTGTCTTTCTCCTGGGCAAGCTGCTGGAGTCCATGAATATTGAGCTAGGAAAATCTTCAACAGTCAGTCTGTTCAAGGTCATCAATCCTAAAGGACTGGCTCTGTTAAGATCCAAGAGTGCTCCCCCAACTCCCACTGATTTATTGACTATCAAAATGGAGGTTGGTGCAGAACAGGCTGTAGAGAATAAGACAACAAGGGCCAAGCGAAAACTTGTAGTGGTCCAAACTGACTCGGACGAAACCCAATCTGCCTCTACTACTTCATCCATAACCAAACCCCTACCAAAGAAGCCACGAACCCAACTCACCAAACCTCTGGCAACCTTAAACCCCAAACCCATATCTACCTTTCCTCCGACCCAAGCAGTCCCTGTACTCCAAGCTCCACTCCCAAAATCCCAAGCTCCACTTCAAACATCCAAAGCTCCACCCAAAATAGCCAAAGTGGTGGCCCGAGTCCCATAAAATATCCCATATGTCAAGGGAATTGTAATCAAAGAATTGGACGTTTATACCCAATCAGGAATTAAGCCATCATCTGTTGCTGGAAAGGGCAAAGCCGCCTTGACAGAGTTTGCACCAACCAAGCCCAAATCAGTTGCTCAAACAGCTATTGACATTGCCATGGAAGACGTTGAAGACAAAGTACAGGCTCTCACCGTCGTATTCAATGAATGGGTCCAGTATAGAACGGTCAATCACTTCAATCTGTTCTTTGGTAAACTCAAGCGGCTGAACAAAATGGAACAGGAGGTTCTGAAGGGAACAGAAACAGATGATGTTCGCATTACCGTGCATCGCAATCGCAAGCCAGACTGTGGCAGGGCAGAGTTCTGAGCCAACCATTATTAAGCCAGCGGAGCAGCCACTGCCTAATGCTCCGTCTGCTGCAAAGGCTGAGGCAATGGACGTACTGCTTGAATCTCCTACTACTTCCATTCCTTTTGCATCCTCAGTCTCAGAAGCTCAGACCAGCACTATAGTCGCACCACAGACTAATATCCCACAAGACTATGTCGATGTTGATCTAGTTGTGCCCAGCATCGTTGCAGCTCTACAAATTGAGGAGCATGTTCAACCAAACTCTCCTCCAGATCAGTCTGCTGCATATTTGGCATTTTTGAATCAATTTTCTACGTATCTGGTGGAACTAGTCCGGTCCGACACTCGCCAATCTGCTGATTCTTTTGTTATGCCGACTGACAAAGGGAAAGAGCTGGTTGTGTCACCTGCTGAAGAAATTCCAGACTACCTTGATGATGCTCCATCAGTGGTCAAGTCCTTCGCGAATTATCTGTTAACTTTCTCTTTGTCTCCCAGAGTAAGAGAAGTACATCAAAGCTAGCGGTCTACCTATCTGGATTTTGATTCATTCAAGGACAAGATGATGAAGAGCATCAACAATATCCAGCATGGTTTGAACGATCTGTTCTCTCAGCAAGCATCCTATAAGACCAGCCTGAGAAAAGAACAGATCGAGCTGGCTTCTGAAGTCAAAACTGTAGTTGCAAAATTCCTCCTTACCCAAGATCATCGTCTGGATGCTATTTGCGCTCAGCTTACGCAGATCGTAGATTTCCTTCAGGAGATTGCTGCTGACAAAAAGAGGGAAAAGAAGAAATAAATGAAGCTAGAACAACAGACAGAACAACAGCCCACAAAGAAGACATATATAACTCCCTGTAATGAATAACATGTAAATGTATTCATCAGACGAATTTATAAAAGGTCTTTCAGTCGGAATTCCCAATCTTATTCATTTATTCTGAATAGTTCATTTATTTTGAACAAAAAAGGCTTAATCGATCTGACGAAATTCCTACAAGAAAAAGGACTTAATAAAAGGACAAAGAAGCTAGGTTTTGTCACCATCAAAAGGCGGGATTTATTGGTTACGGATTTTAAAGATGACAAAACAGACCAGACCGATAAAGTCAATGACAAAACAGACCAGACCGATAAAGTCAGTGACAACAGACCAGATCAATGTCAACCAGATCAAAACAGACTAGATCGACGCAGATAATGCAGACCAGATCAGAACTTATCAATTCAGACTAAGTTAGCAAACTTCGTTCATCAGTCCGAATAATCAACGGCTATTTGTTGAAGCATTTAATGGTGCATTTAATGCTGAAAAAGACCAAGGAGTGAAGATTACCTTAAATGGTAAATAGACAAAGGGTATCTTATCTGACAAGCGCCGAAAGAACAGACCAGAAGGGAAAGTGTCTAAAATAGAAGACTGCAGCTTGTTTATAGGTTGACCAAAGGAAAGAGTTGCACACAAAAGGAAATATTATCGTTGGCAGAAATGCTTATATATAGGTGCAACTTAAATGCTCAACACACGATGTGACGAAACAATACAAGATCAACAATTTTATTGAGCATCCAGTTGAGCAGAACACTATCATCGAAAGACTTCATCCTATCGATCTGCTCAAAGTTAAAAGCACGATTTATTGTTATATTTGATCATTTAAGGATCATTTGTGCTTAGAATAATTCACTCTATCAATTTTATTTGTTCTAAGATATAAGAGTGTGTTCTTTGTAACTGTCAGACGGATTATGTATGAACAGATTTCGAGACTAGGAGTTTTTAGTCTGGTAGTGGGGTAAATCCAGCTGAATCGTGGTTGTACAACAGGATTGTATTACTCAAAGTCTTCTATTGAATCTGTTGGAATCGAAGAGGGGGGGTGAATGAGATTCCTTGGCTACTTTAGCTTTTTAAAATGAGTTTGAAAAATAAAATAGTTTTGCGCTTGCGGAAGCCTTTAGTCAATCGATAAATAAAAAGAACAAAATAAATAAATGCGTAAAGGAATTAAAGCAATAAAAGACAAGAGATTTGTTATAGAAGTTCGTCGATGAAACGCCTACGTCTCCTCTTCCCGGTTAGATAACCTCCAACCGAGGTTCCACTAGAACAATTGGTCTTGGCCTTGAGGGCTCCAAGTTAGCCACACAACAACTCTTCCCGAGTTTACAAAGCTCTTCCCGAGCACACTACTCTTCCCGAGTACACAAGCTCTTCCCGAGCACAATACTCTTCCCGAGTACACAAAGCTCTTCCCGAGCTACCAACACTCTTCACGAGTCTTCTTGGCCTTAAGGGCTCCAAGGATAGCCACACACTTGCACCAACTAGACTTGTTGATGACTTTACAATTTTCCAACTTGCTCTGCTGTTGGAGGACCTTTACAATAAATCAAACCAAAAACACCTTCACGGTGTACTCACACGAAGAAAACAAGACTCTAACAAAAGAATGAATTACAAGCTCCAATACAACAACAATGTATGGAGATTGCAATGCAATTTGAAATAATGATTACCAAGACTTTGTAGAAGTTTGTAGGCTTGTTCCTTAGCTTCAAAATGCTCCAAAGCATCAATATTTATAGTGTAGGAGGCCCCTAGGCTCCTACTAGCCGTTGCTACACAAAAGGCTGAAATCACTCGTCGATCGCCTCAGCCATCGCCTCAGGCGATCTCCATCGTCACGCTCCAACGGTCAGCATAAATCACGCATCGCCTCAGGCGATGTCCCGATCGCCTCAGGCGATCCAAATTAAATTTCAATGCCATAGCCTCAGCAGCCTAAAATCTTGCATCGCCTCAAACGAACTCCACGTCGCCTCAGGCGTTCAGCGCATCGCCTCAGGCGTTCGTGCCATCGCGCCAGGCGATCTCCCCTGCGTGCATGCCCGCGCATTCTTCGGCGTCGCTCCAGTCGATGGCCGTGGAGAAGTCCCCATTGCTGCCATCGCCTGGGGCGATGGTCACCATCGCCTGGGGCGATCCAACCCAGAATGTGCACACTTGATTTTCTTCATTCCAATCCACTTTACATCACTTAATCTGCACACTAAGTAGATGTATTAGTACAACCAACACAAGTTTTGTTGATCATCAAAACTCAAAGATTGACCGGGAATAATTTAACGCATTAAACACAACCATGCGTTTAAGGCTCAACAATCTCCCCCTTTTTATGATCACAAAACTTGATAAACTTGAATAAGTATTATGCATCAAATGTGAGTAAAAATGACTCCCCCTTAACAATTGCATAACACATACAAGTTTACAAGTAAAGCATTAAACAAATAACTCTCCCCCTCAAACCATGCATACATGAGCTCTCCCCCTTAAACTATGCATGTATTAAGGTTCAAGTTTATCACAAAATTCTCCCCCTTTTTGTGATAATCAAAAAGCATAGAATTTAAATAAACATAGCTCAAATATGTTGACACATAGCCATATTTTAACAATTTTACACATGATCCTCACCAAGCATGTAATAGCTATTAGATCAAATCAATTAGTGAAATACACATGCGTTTAAGGCACTCAACCATGAATTCTAAACATTGCAAAGTGTGCATATGTTCTACCAAGAGTTCATGCACCTATGCCCAATAAACAATATAATCTCAAACCAACATTTAATAAGATTATTAAGGTCATGATAGCATTATATCAAAGATTAAGCATCTAAACACTTATAGCATGCTAAATCACATAATTGCACAATTCTACATAACATATTCAAATTTGGATCAAAGATATATCAAGATTTTTACTATAAAAAGATAAGCATATATCATGCATTAAACAATTTATATGTGCATATGCTAAGGGGTATTGCATTTTACTACCAATGAATATTGAGCTTCATAATTTATTGGTCACTATTAATTTGTGCCAATTAAATTTTGAATTGCTCTTTAAAATGCATAAAATAAATTTTACGCTTAATGACAAGAGTTCGTTCTTGTCATTGGTCCAACGCCTCGCGCATCTTCTATAGTGGTGAATAATACAAACTCCTCCTTTGAGTTGCTTGGTCCTTCATCCTTCATTACATTGTTGTCCCTACAAGACAAATTAACAATAGGAGGATCTTTGGTACCCATTTGATTTTTGGGTCCTTGAGGGTTAACTTTCAATGGCACTTTTGGAATCCATTTCCACCTCTTATTAGGTTGGTATTGGATTCTAGCAAACCTACACTTATTCTTAGTGCGGCCATTTTTACAACAATAGTTGCAAGTAGGAGAATCATGCTTTGCTTTGGCTAACAAGCTAGAAAAAGTTTTTAATTTGCTTGAGTAGCCTAGCCCGGCTTTGTCAAAGCTACAACATTGTAAGCCAAGCAATTCACTCATCTTTTGACTACTTTCACTATATTTGCAAAAAGATATCTTTAAAGAATTTAATTCATTTTTCAATGAATTATTTTCTTCATCTTTCTTAGCAATCTCAAGTTTGAGTACTTTGTTACTCATCTTGGTTTTGCCAAGAGCATCAATAAGTTCATTATAAGACTCTAAAAGTTCATTAATGAAGGTACCTCATCGTCGCTTTCATCTCCTTCATCTCCAAGCGCCATTAAACAAAGATTTTTGGCTTCTTCTTCATCGGAGTCGCTATCACTCCATGTGGCTATAAACGCCTTCTTCTTCCCTTTGTCCTCATTCTTCTTCCTAGGACATTTGTTAGCATAATGGCCTTTATCTTGACAATTATAACAAGTTACCTCATTTTTGGATTCTTGTTTGGTAGCATTAGAGGTCTTTGACTTGCTATGTTTGTTGAAGAACTTCTTGAACTTCTTTGTGAACAAGATCATCTCCTCATCATCATCATCATCTTCTTCATCATCGGAATGGTCTTTCCTTCCCACCAAGGAAATCCCATTTCTTTTGGATCTATCATCCTCCTTTATTTCTCTTCTTGTTGACACTTCAAGCTCATGGGTCACCAATGTGCCATGGAGCACATCAAGATCATAGGAAGCATTTTCACCTTTGTTGGACTCGATGATAGCCGTCCTCTTTGCGTCCCATTCCTTAGGTAATGCTCTTAGGGCTCTCCTCCATATTTGTTTTGGAGGATACTTCTCTCCAAGTTGGGCAAGCTCATTGATAATTTGGGTGAGCCTCCTAAACATGAAATCCACCTCTTCTCCGGACTCCATCTCAAATGTCTCATATTTGAGTTGTAGGAGGTCTATCTTTGTCTCCTTTACTTGGTTTGTTCCTTCATGACAAATTTGCAATTTGTCCCATATCTCCTTAGCGGTTGAGCACATCGAGATCCGGTTGTACTCCTTCATATCTAAAGCACAATGCAAAATATTAATAGCTTTAGCATTTTGAGATATTAAAATCATATCCGCTCTAGTGAAATCGTCCATTTCTTTAGGGATACTAATTCCCCCAACTTCCTTTAAAGGAATGTGTGGACCTTTCACTATGATCTTCCGAATATCATAATCTACGGATTGGATGTATAGAGAAATTCTATTTTTCCAATAGCCGTAATTATCACCCGTGAAAAGCGGAGGGCGATTAGTCGATTGACCTTGAGCAAACTCATTTGCTAGATTAGCCATAAAAAGATTTGATTTAAAAACAAAAATCAAATGGCTCTGATACCACTTGTTGGAATCGAAGAGGGGGGGTGAATGAGATTCCTTGGCTACTTTAGCTTTTTAAAATGAGTTTGAAAAATAAAATAGTTTTGCGCTTGCGGAAGCCTTTAGTCAATCGATAAATAAAAAGAACAAAATAAATAAATGCGTAAAGGAATTAAAGCAATAAAAGACAAGAGATTTGTTACAGAAGTTCGGCGATGAAACGCCTACGTCTCCTCTTCCCGGTTAGATAACCTCAAACCGAGGTTCCACTAGAACAATTGGTCTTGGCCTTGAGGACTCCAAGTTAGCCACACAACAACTCTTCCCGAGTTTACAAAGCTCTTCCCGAGCACACTACTCTTCCTGAGTACACAAGCTCTTCCCGAGCACACAAGCTCTTCCCGAGCACAATACTCTTCCCGAGTACACAAAGCTCTTCCCGAGCTACCAACACTCTTCACGAGTCTTCTTGGCCTTAAGGGCTCCAAGGATAGCCACACACTTGCACCAACTAGACTTGTTGATGACTTTACAATTTTCCAACTTGCTTTGCTGTTGGAGGACCTTTACAATAAATCAAACCAAAAACACCTTCACGGTGTACTCACACGAAGAAAACAAGACTCTAACAAAAGAATGAATTACAAGCTCCAATACAACAACAATGTATGGAGATTGCAATGCAATTTGAAATAATGATTACCAAGACTTTGTAGAAGTTTGTAGGCTTGTTCCTTAGCTTCAAAATGCTCCAAAGCATCAATATTTATAGTGTAGGAGGCCCCCTAGGCTCCTACTAGCCGTTGCTACACAAAAGGCTGAAATCACTCGTCGATCGCCTCAGCCATCGCCTCAGGCGATCTCCATCGCCACGCTCAGCATAAATCACGCATCGCCTCAGGCGATCCAAATTAAATTTCAATACCGTAGCCTCAGCAGCCTAAAATCTTGCATCGCCTCAAACGAACTCCACATCGCCTCAGGCGTTCAGCGCATCGCCTCAGGCGTTCGTGCCATCGCGCCAGGCGATCTCCCCCTGCGCGCATGCCCGCGCATCCTTCGGCGTCGCTCCAGTCGATGGCCGTGGCGAAGTCCCCATGGCTGCCATCGCCTGGGGCGATGGTCATCATCGCCTGGGGCGATCCAACCCAGAATGTGCACACTTGATTTTCTTCATTCCAATCCACTTTACATCACTTAATCTGCACACTTAGTAGATGTATTAGTACAACAAACACAAGTTTTGTTGATCATCAAAACTCAAAGATTGACCGGGGATAATTTAATGCATTAAACGCAACCATGCGTTTAAGGCTCAACAGAATCCTTCATGCAAAGGAAGAAGGGGAGACATAGAAGCGTTGTGCTTCGAACTTATAGAAACATTTTTTGTGTCATTTACTTACTACAAATTTACCATTCAATTATTACTACTCACAAGTTCAGCAGACGTCTTCCGCACTATCCTCAGTGTATGTTGATTTGCAACTAATTGAGAAGCTACTGCAGTACTTAACAGTTTGTAGTAACAAAGAAAAATCAAATTTGAGTCTAGAGTTTATTCAAACCCCCCCCCCCCCCCCCCCCTCTTCTAAACACTACTCCGATCCTAACAAGTGGTATCAGAGGAAGTTCTTCTCAATCTTGAGAAATACTAAAAATTGATGGCCTCATTCAGCAAGATTCCAATGTTCAAGAAAGATGAATACGATGACTGGAGAATTCGTATGCAAGCACATCTGAGTGCTCAAGACGATGACATGTGGTTCGTCATCACTGATGGACCAATGAAGATCATGAAGATCAACACAGCAGCTGCCATTACTAGTGGTGAATCACAGATGGTCGTAAAGGACAGAGCATCCTGGACAAATGAGGAAAAGAAAAAAGCAAATCTGGACAATGTAGCTAAAGACATATTGTTCAAAACACTGGACAAAAAATATGTTCAATAAAATTAAGATGTGTCCTACTGCTAAAGACATCTGGGAAAAGATTGCTCAGCTGTGTGAAGGGAATGACCAAACCAGGGAAAACAAGCTCACTGTCGCCCTATAGAAGTTCGAAAACATCAAATGATGTATGGAGAAACTCTCAGTGAGTATGAAGAAAGAGTAACTAGAATCATCAATGAACTCAACAGCCTAGGTAAGGATATATCCAACAGAGAAGTCACCATAAAGGTCATGAGAGGTCTCACAAGAGAATGGGATGTAAAAACAATTGCCATGAGAGATCCAAAGATTTAAACAAGATAGATTTACATGATCTATTTGCTACATAAAGGCATACGAATTTGAACTAGGCATTTGGATTGGAGATGAACCCAACACCAGTCAACCAACCAAAGCCCTTACTGCTTCAGAGTCCCTGTCCACCACAACAGAGATGACTCCCGAACAAATATGCAATGATGCAATGGCACTGTATGTCAAGATGTTTGGAAAACTTAAAAAGGAATCAGAAGACCTATCAATCTTATCCAAGGAAGCAGAACTTCAGAAGTAGATCAGATGATGATGATCGTGTTTGCTTCAACTATCTTAAACCAGGACATTTTATCACTGACTGTCCAAGCCAAAGAAGGATGATCAGAAGAGAGGATCCAAGGACCATAGGAAGTCCAAGGAAAAGAGAAGATCATCCAGAAGTGACAGAGACCAGAAAGTACTGGTGGCTGTAGGAAATAAGAGCAAATGGGCTGATTCAAAATCAGAATCAGAAGAATCTACCAGCTCATCCAGTGAGAATGAAGATGAAGAAGTTCACTGTCTAATGACCAATGATGACAGTGAGGTAACTGACTCTAATCTCTCTGAATTTACACATAATGAACTCACAACACATTGCAGGACATGATTAATGAGTATCAGATGTTGTATGAGTCCTTCGAGAATTATAAGACTGAACATTCAATCCCAATAGAACAGCAAAACAACAAACTTGATTGTGAACAATCAAAGGAGTTGGAATGCCTAAGGGAAAAAGTAATTCTACTCGAGAGAGAAAGGAACGAAGCCAGATGTGCACACCAGAAACTCATTAAACTGGTTTGCATATGGAACACATCAACTGCCAGAAAAGATGAGATGCTTGAGTCAATAAGGCTTGCTGGTGATCTCACCGGTATAGGCTACACTAATAATGAAAGTAACTCATCTGGTATCAAATCCCAACTGTGTCTAGAGAAGTACAAGGTTCAAACAATGAACTTTGTCAGATCCAGCACAATATATGAACCAAGTGAATTGGTTAAGGAACATGTTAAGCCAATACTCATCAAGGAACGGGCATCACACAAAGTTATAGGTTATGTTGAGCCAATAGAGAAAGCTAGACCGGGGTAAAAGTTCAGAAGTGAACATAAGCCCACTGGTCAGGCAACTCGAGAGGTGAAATTGTATGCATGTCCAACTGGTTCAGAATTTAACAATACCAACAGTAGGCAATTATCAATCTTAGTTGCTTCAAAGGCCAAGCATTAGATTGCATGTAAAAATTATTCGACGGCCAGTCTTATAATCAAAACACAACAATCATGGCATTAAAATGTGAAAAGCACATGATACTCAATCAAAATCAATATAACAACATCAATCTCATGAGAACATTAAATCCAAAGTATTGTTTTCCTTTAACCAAGAATCAAAGTGTTTAGCCTTGCATAATCAAATCAAAAACAATAAAATCTACCCTAAAAAACATTAAACTAGAAAATAAATAGTTACTAAAGCGAAGCACAAATCCGGAGTGTCGCTTTCGTCCTCGTTCTTCGAGTGTTCTTCAGAAAAATTGAAAGTAAAATTATTCTAATGTCTAAACTATGTTGGTCTCTCACAAAATATGATTAATCCTCTGATTTAAGGTCTCCAATTTCGTCCAAAGATGGTGGGAATCTGATATTGTAGGTAAAATCTATCCAAGATGGTAAAACATCAAGTTTCCAATATTTCCAAAACTCGTTCACTGATCGATCGCCTCAGACTTCCGATCGATCGCCAATTCTCGGTCTCTCGATCGATCGAGCTCATTAGTCGGATCGATTGAGCACCTTGTATAAATATTATGCATTTTTCTTGGTCTACTTTGATCCCTTGTCAACTCCAATGCATTTCTTGATCTTTATCCTTGCATATGGAATGCAATGGGGGACACAATTGGAATTGTGGGATATAGTTAGTGGGGTGGCACTACTATATTGATTTTATCTCTTGGAGAGATTTGGAACCTACTGTCATGGAGACAGTTGGTATTTGTTTAGGGTTGATTGTAAATCAGCCACGGTAAGCATTACTAGTATTGGACTGAGTAATGGCTTTATATTTTCGGTGAGACGTACGAGGAAGCGTCTCTGGGGAGATGCTCGAGGTTTGTGGAGTACTATGGAATTAGTACAGAGCATTGTTAGAATGAGTATACGTTGAGTATACGGATTTTGATTTGGTAATAGTGGCATTGATGCACTATTCTGAACCAGTTGTGTATTTGTTGGTTCCGAGACATATTTGGTATAAATATATCGAGTTTTCCGAACGGTGGTTCGAGGTCGAAAGGTCATGGGTTCATGACACTTCCTTTGTGGGGAAGGCGGTATTCATATACCTATTGGGAATCTTTGGAAGATTCGTTGAATCGGTTTGTGTGGTGTTGATGTTGCAATCACACCCTTTAGTCATTGGTTCATCAATAGTTATTCTCCACTGGGTGAGAATGACCAAGGATTGGCATTTATGTTTGGGGGACTTATGGGTATGATTGGAGATACCCGAGCCGAGTGCACTGAGTATGCACGTGGTTTTGGTACTTAGGCATGTATACCGGTGTGTGTATACAAATGTCCGCATTTTGGTACTTGTCGAGCATCGGATTAGTATGCTCGGATGGGTGAATCTCTGGTGAGAGATTGCGGCACCTTGAGATGGTTAATCTCGATGGCACGATGTATTCAGATGAATAATCGTAGGGTTCGGTTGACTTCCCTGAGGAGAGATTGCCGTATTTTAGGTCATGGAAATTCCTTACTAGATAATTCGATAGCCTCCCTGTGTTAGGATTGTGGAATCCTAGGGTAAACGAAGGATGGCCAGGATTCCAATTTGTTGGGTGTCGTTGTTGACACGTGTGGTGAGAAAGCAATTGAATTTTCTTGCATGTTCTCTATGGAAACTTTAGACCTTGTAGAGTCTCGATGGCGTGTTTGGGCTAAGATGTGATTTCTTGGAATGCATAGATGTTGATATCTGTGGAGATGTGTTTTGTGTGCATCGGTGGTCGTGAGTTGCCCGATCCGTGTTGCAAAGAGGTGCAACTACTCCTCTGATGGAGATGGATTTGGAAAGTGGAAACTGGGTGTAGTTTAGGTACACCGTTCTACACCGTTGTGTACTGGTGATTTCCTTGGTAACGATGTATGTTTAACATCGTTGGCTAAGTCATAAAGATATCATTTGGGCGATATCTATGATGGGATCACGAGGGAATCGTTGGTTAGCAGTTAGGGTTGACTGATTGCTTCTGGGTCTGACGTTCTTTGTGATGGTGATGATCTGGGAGATTTACTCAATTCCAGGTTTTGGTGCGAGGTCGGTGTCCTCGTCGTTGATGTGTCGTTCATGATATGTTCATGACTCAGCGATGTAGATCCGTTTGGATTGCATGGTCTCGGCGCTACGTGGAGTATGCCTGAGCATATTTTGAGGACGAAATTTTATTAGTGGGGGATAATTGTGATGCCCAGGAATTAATGGTATTAATCCCGAAGTGACAATGATCCTTAATGGATTTTAATTGTGGCAATTATGAATTAATTTCGGTGTTGGGACTCCCTAGGATTTTAAATCCGATAATTGAAGTTGTTGGATCCAAGGGTTGAGACCGTATTCTCATCATGGTGTTAAACCGTGGAATTTGGTTTTTGGTGGGATCTGGGGTCCGGGGTGCTTTTTGTTGGGGTTGGTAATGGAAATTGAGATTGAGAGGTAATTATTGAACACAGATGATTTTTAATGAATCGTGATGTATTTGTGAAGGACTCGGGATTTTAGAGCCTTGGTGCTATATATATCAAGTTGACTCGGTGTTCAGGACACAATTCTCTCTTCTCTCTCTCTCTATCGTTCAAAACCCCTCCCTTTTCCCCCATTTTTCCCTTGGTGCATAAATCGTTGGAAGCTCAGCTCGGGAGCCGAATTTCTCGATGATAATAAGGTATTATCATTCCCCTCGCATTTATCTTCGATTTGATAGTAGTATTGTGGAGTATGGTTTAGTATTATGTTGAGTTTGAGATCTGAAAATTTTAAAGATTTTGGGTTGGTATGTTTTAGGAAGATTTATGGCATTTGTGTGGAGGATTAATGGTTTAATGGGTGTTGGGGTGGTTTATTTGGAGGTTTTAAACCATAAAATGCCATTGTTGGGCTTGTTCAGAGCTCCCGAGATCGCGAGTATTTCAGAAAAAGGAAGACAGTGAACAGTTTCCTCGATCGATCGAGCAAATCTGCCAATCGATCGAGAACCTCGGGTAATTGATCGGAGCATCTGCTCGATCGATCGAGCACTACTGGCCGATCGATCGAGAGGCCCTGCTTTATGGCATATTTTGGGTTGATGTTATGGAGTCGATGCATGCTTCACCCGGAGTCTTTTTAAATGGTTAATCGTCATTGATTGATGAATATCATTGGGGATTGCAGACGTGCTTGGGCACGTGGTAGCATGCTTGTTTTTAATTGCAAGTTATTTGTGTGTTTAGCACATGATCCTTCGGGTCACGGGACTCAAGCAGGGTATGATTCGGACTACGGAATTATAAGGTACGTATAGCGTATGAGTATAGCTTTAAATATATTATTGCAATTGTTGTGCATGAATAATATATGGTTGTTGCTGTCACTTTGTAAGGACCCCATATATTTACCCTTGATTAGTGTATTAATCATTATGTGTGGCACATGCTTTCAATAAAATTATTCGGGAAACCCAGATGATACTTTACCATTGAATGGCAATTACAAAGTTTTCTTTAACATACAGTGTTATAAGCTCATCATCCTAACAACAACAGACTCATAGGGTTCGCCCATCACACCACTTTTTACATTGTGGACTTTTATAAAAATTTGGGCAGAGTCTCCCCATAAATAGAGCTATCCCGAAATAAAAGCACAACGCATAACATAATTCCCGGCCAGGGAAAAACATAACACTCATCAGAATACAGCAATATCAAGTAAATTCCCAGCCAGGGAAGACACCACACATATGACAACCAAAGTGGGTTTCAACCCCCACATAACACACTAACGACTCTCATATCATTAGCAATTCTACCACAATTGCATGCAACATATAATGAAAGAGAGGAAGGCTCATGCCTTTATATACAACGCATATACAAGTAATCTTGCTCACATGCGAGCATCATGAATATGTATATAACCCTGATGGGTATATAAGTCCTCTATACGATACCGTGCTCCATCAAGCCCTGGTACCACGATCCTGGGAGTACATCCAATCAACAGCTCGAGCTCATCTCCAAAGCCATCGATGTACCTGTTCACCTGCCCCAACAGAGACAGCCCCCAACGGGGTGAGCATACCAATTCCACAATTTCATAATCATAATGACATAATACATAATTTACGAAAATGTAAATATTGCGGAACATATGTGATACTTCCTGGATGGTATCATCCTCATCATAGCGTACCCCTGTAATAATCCTGTTCTCAAAACAGATAAATCATCAAATCCTGAATATACAGTTAATCATCATAATGGTTAACCCTAGCCAGTTTCAATTTAACAACATTTCATAACATCTTTCTTTATCTAGCAATTATCATAATTCTAGATATTATAATGAGATTTCCTTAACTTCCGATACTAGTTAATCACTTCTCTGATTAACTACGTCTCTGTTCTTATTCATTACCAATAGGGAATAAAATACAGATATCCTAGATATCTAATCAAATACCATCTTTTTCATTTCTTACTTCAAGTAGCATCATACTATCGGTGTTTGCTCCGTAGCAACCACACCCATCATTTGCTCGCTTCATAGCGGCACTAAGCATTTCACCATGTGAATCAACATAACGTAATCAAGTCCCGGTACCATCATAGTAAAGCATTTCATGTATTTTAGATCATGCATCATACTTGTAAAACATCATTTAAACTATGCTCGTACGCTAAACGTACCTTAAATCCTCGAAGCCCGAGCCAAACCTTGTTCGAGTTCCATGCCCCGAGGAACGATGTGCTAACACGATAAATAATTCACAATTATTTACGAACATGCAACCCATGCTCAAGCACATCCATAACCCTCAAAATATTGTCGACACACGACAATTAAACATCTAAAAGACCCGGGGCAGGGTACATGCAGGGAGGGAAAACGAATGCGGCATATCGAAAAATTGCCTAAGAACACCTTCAATAATTCGAACCCAACCAACACAAATCAAACCCGAATAATCACCATAATTCATCTAACACATGAATTAATCAATTATCAACAACAATAATCGCCCCACATGCCAAAACCCCCAAAATTCGAATTCAAGCCCTAACTTCAAATCCAATTCCTCAATTCGAACGCAATCAAGCATCATAATGCATTTAAACATGAAATAATCGAATAACAACAAGAATCATCATCCTCATGCCAAAAATCCAAATTTTCGAACCCTAACTCCCAAAATCGAGCTGAAATTCGAACCAAATTTAACCAATATTTTCGAACCAAAAAGTCTGAAATAATCGACTCAAAACCAGCTTAAAAACGCCCCAAAAACATCAGAAAAATCGTACCAAAAACATACCAAAATCGCGCCCCCAAAATCGGATGAAATCCAGTGACGAACCGTAGCGCTTCTCTGGCAAATCCGAGCTCGATTCTTGACGAAACTTCGAATTGTTGGTATGTATAGAAGCGCCTGGAAGAGACGATTCCAACGGCGGGTGGCACGCGCCGAACGGCGGCCGGACGGCGGCGGGCGGTGGCCTTTTGTGCGCGGGGGTAAAGGGGATCGGGAAAGGCCAGCGTGCGCGAGGAGAGAGAGAGGTGAGGAAAATGGCTCCGATAATTAAAATCTCGGGTTCAACTGGTATTTATAGCAAAAATACCCCGAAATACTAATATCCCCACAAATACATCATGATTCATTAAAAATCATCTGTTTTCAAAAACTCTCTCTCTAACTCCAAAACCCCCTACCGGTGCTCACATAGCACCCGAGATTCCGAAACACATCAAAAACCCAACTCTTAGGTTTTACACCGTAATGTGAATACAATCTCAACCTCTGGATCCAATGATCCCAACTACCCAATTAAACGAGCCCAGAAGGGCCCAACACCTCGATTAAACTCCAATTGCCACGTAAAACCACTTTAGGGGTTATTAACACTCCGGGATTAACATCCCTAATCTCAGGTCATCACAATATCCCCCACTAAAAGAATTTCGTCCTCGAAATTAGCACCGGTGTATCACATAACACCCAGGCTACACAACAACATGAAGCCAGAACCTCGATTCTTGACCATAACAAAATCGTCTTAAAAAAACTCGAGAATACTTACCTCACTTCAAACTCTGAAACAGAGCGACATAACAAAACCAACATATCACTCAAGAGGCAAAACGTACCTCGATGTGGGTCATCCCAAAGGTCAGTCCCTCATGACTGCAAAACAACCGATATTTACGACTGTAGATCGGACAGTCATCCTTCGTTCTAATACCACTAGTAAGAACGCATCATGAATGACACCTCAACCTTGAGAACGTGACTTCGTGTCAAACTCTGGAGTGGAATAGACCTCCCAATCCATCATAACGTCGAAGAGCGTCAGTACAACTCAACGCTAACGGTCCAAAAGCAGTTAGTCAACTGAAACTGCAAGGATTCGAATTGCTTCCGATTCCATCGTAGATATCATTCAAAGACATCTCTATCATGACTCACAATGTCTAACATACATCGTTACGAGGGAAACATTAGCATACCGCGGTGTACACATACCAAACCTGGTTTCCACTTTCAAACCTCCTCTTTCAAATGAGCAGTCGCATCATTGCAACTCAATTTGGGCAACTCACGGCCACAGATTCACACAAAAGACATCTCGCAAGATGTCCACCTCCGGATATCCTAAGAATCACATCCTGATCATAAATAAGCAATCGAGACTCCTCAGAGTTTCGAATTTGAAAGGACGTGCAATAAACCCAATGCATCCCAAATACATGGATTCCCAGGCCAAAACAACGACGACTTGATGACTCTCTTGTTGGTACTTCAACATCATGAGCTGTCCCAGACAAGTCTCACCAAGATTTAAACATAAACATATATACGTTCAGTGAGGCATACTCAACTTCAACTTCAAATGACGTGGTGACTACCAGAGTCCACCACAATCCACCTCGTATCACCTTATGATTTGCCAAACTTGGTTCCAATGAGCAGTATAACGGCTCTAGCAAGCCCATCATGGTGCTGCACACACGCGGCAGACAAACTAGTCGCTGCCTCACTAGGTTCACCTCAAACCTACCAATCAGATGGACGTTTCCGCACGGCATACCATACCATGGGAAGAAAAATCAATAGAGTAGTGGGTCTTTACCCAACATTCCTCCAATGCTGACATACCCTGAACACTCCAATGTCCCCATGTACTTAACATAACCTGATCCTACCTCCTTAGGATCCATCTTACACCCTCATGGTTGGTGTGACCATGTCTACCACATGTCATATCAATAGAAAGCGAGCAATTCCTCCACGATCACTCCTGTCGTCAAATTACATGGCCAAAAAGCCATTCCAACGGTACCACCACTCGTGATATGATCCCTCAAACAATTTCTGCGGTACAATCACATGTACAGCGCATCTATCCATTCCTCGAGCAACCCGCTCGGTATAAGGGCCACGTTAATCGGTGACGCACACACCACCTTGTGCCCGACACTTGGCACCCAAGGCATACAACTGAAAACGTATACTCAACGCATTGTTCATCGTAACGATGATGCATGTCTAATAAGACATCTCCTAAACCATCGTCATCGCCACCCCGTGACGACACATGCCCACTCTTGGCATCTAAGGTATCGTCAACTAGTGACGATACATGTCAACAATGACATCTAAACAACCCAGTCAACTCGTGACGGTCCATGTACATCAACATATGTCATCCATCATCATGCTAGTAAAATAATCATAATAAAACATGTATAACAACGCATGCCAGCTATAATAAAGCTAATAGAATAGCAATATCTCATACCTCATCGCTAACAAGATAGCGGCATACCTGTCTCCGTCGCTCGATAATAGTGCGAAATCAGCACTCATCGCTCGAAGGCGGCATAATCCTGTGCTGAGTACATAGCGGCACAATCCATCGCTATAGAGTCGACGGCATGATACCTCGTCATATAATAAGTGGCATGAAACCTCGCTATACACCTGAGCCTGAATCATTGTCTACATAACAGCGGAAAGAGGCATCGCTATCAACATATCTGGTGGCACTAATCATCGCCAATCCTCATAGAAGAATAAGTCATCGTAAATCCACATAATAGCGGAATGGGGCATCGCTATTAACATATCCGGCGGCATAAACCATCGCCAATCCTCATAGAAGAGTGAGTCATCGTAAAATAGCGGAATGAGGCATCGCTATCATCATATCCGGCGGCATCAATCATCGTCAATCCTCATAAAAGAATGAGTCATCGTAAAATAGCGGAATGAGGCATCCTATCATCATAAACATCATCATAATCATCATATCATCTTTACTCATCATAAACATCATCATACACATCATATTCACATATATACTCACAACAAACTATGTTAATTAGAAATGGGACTGTCCGGGTTCCATTATGACAGCGGCACAATTGGCCCCCTCGCTCGACATAACACATCGTATGATACCCATCGCTACGCCTTGATAGCGGATGTATCTCTTATTCAGCGGATGATACCCATCGCTACACCTTGATAGCGGATGTACCCCATCGCTCAGCGGATGATACCCATCGCTACACCTTGATAGCGGATGTACCCCATCGCTCATCAGCGGATGATACCCATCGCTACACCTTGATAGCGGATGTACCCCATCGCTCATCAGCTATGTGAGCGGCAAGACCTTCCTCGCTTGCCCATAATGACCACCGGACATTCAACCATTCTAAGTAACATAGTTAAACATACATTATCATCTTGTAGCATCATCATCATATAAACATCATCATCTTATAGATATAACAGTAAATGTACGAAATCATAGTTGAGTAAGCTTGCTAGTTATTCATTAACTTCTTTTCTTTTTCCCCGGTTCATATTCATGCATATGGGTATCTTACCCTATGACATCTTACCACCTTATAAACATCATATCATTCTATAAACATCATATTAACATCATCATTACTTATCATAATTGTCATCGTGAACGTCATATCATCTTCATTTATCATAACATCATCATAAGTATCTTGTCATCTTTATTCATTATAAAATCATCTTCATCGTGAACTTACTTATCATAACATCATCTTAAACATCTTATCATTTTTATTCATTATACATATCATCATGGCATCGTAAATTCTTATGCAATCATAGTATGATCATAATATAGGAGTATGGCCTCTTACCATATGGGCATCTTACCCCGTGGCATCTTACCACATCATAACATCGTATCACATCATCATAAACTTACTTATCAAAATCATCATTATCATGACATCATCATTATAAACTTACTTATCATAATTATCATCGTAAGCATCATCATCATAAACTTATGCAATTAAAGCAAGGTCATAGTTTAGGAATATGTTACCGTATGATGCTCGTACGTTTCTTACGTACTTTCCTTGCTTGAACATTACATGAACAAACGCATTAGTATATTCAATAATAATTGAGACCATACCGAAGTATTCCACTGTCGGTTGTCTACCCAGTCTGTCCTCAGACAATACGTCATATCTTTCTTTTCCCTGATTTTCTTCCAAAATCAGATTCCTTGGCACGTAGCATATAGAGTGTTAGACATCGCTATTAATGCCATCCTATCGTGTTCCACACGATTCCTGCAACCACAATGGTTAGCAATACCACTTTTCATAACATAAAAGCACATAAACAATTAGTCATGTCGTATAACATTAAGGCCATCATGCATAAATATGTGCTATCAATAACTTCCTAGGCCCTCAACAGTCCCAATGAGCAACCACTGCTCTGATACCACTAATGTAAGGACCCCATATATTTACCCTTGATTAGTGTATTAATCATTATGTGTGGCACATGCTTTCAATAAAATTATTCGGGAAACCCAGATGATACTTTACCATTGAATGGCAATTACAAAGTTTTCTTTAACATACAGTGTTATAAGCTCATCATCCTAACAACAACAGACTCATAGGGTTCGCCCATCACACCACTTTTTACATTGTGGACTTTTATAAAAATTTGGGCAGAGTCTCCCCATAAATAGAGCTATCCCGAAATAAAAGCACAACGCATAACATAATTCCCGGCCAGGGAAAAACATAACACTCATCAGAATACAGCAATATCAAGTAAATTCCCAGCCAGGGAAGACACCACACATATGACAACCAAAGTGGGTTTCAACCCCCACATAACACACTAACGACTCTCATATCATTAGCAATTCTACCACAATTGCATGCAACATATAATGAAAGAGAGGAAGGCTCATGCCTTTATATACAACGCATATACAAGTAATCTTGCTCACATGCGAGCATCATGAATATGTATATAACCCTGATGGGTATATAAGTACTCTATACGATACCGTGCTCCATCAAGCCCTGGTACCACGATCCTGGGAGTACATCCAATCAACAGCTCGAGCTCATCTCCAAAGCCATCGATGTACCTGTTCACCTGCCCCAACAGAGACAGCCCCCAACGGGGTGAGCATACCAATTCCACAATTTCATAATCATAATGACATAATACATAATTTACGAAAATGTAAATATTGCGGAACATATGTGATACTTCCTGGATGGTATCATCCTCATCATAGCGTACCCCTGTAATAATCCTGTTCTCAAAACAGATAAATCATCAAATCCTGAATATACAGTTAATCATCATAATGGTTAACCCTAGCCAGTTTCAATTTAACAACATTTCATAACATCTTTCTTTATCTAGCAATTATCATAATTCTAGATATTATAATGAGATTTCCTTAACTTCCGATACTAGTTAATCACTTCTCTGATTAACTACGTCTCTGTTCTTATTCATTACCAATAGGGAATAAAATACAGATATCCTAGATATCTAATCAAATACCATCTTTTTCATTTCTTACTTCAAGTAGCATCATACTATCGGTGTTTGCTCCGTAGCAACCACACCCATCATTTGCTCGCTTCATAGCGGCACTAAGCATTTCACCATGTGAATCAACATAACGTAATCAAGTCCCGGTACCATCATAGTAAAGCATTTCATGTATTTTAGATCATGCATCATACTTGTAAAACATCATTTAAACTATGCTCGTACGCTAAACGTACCTTAAATCCTCGAAGCCCGAGCCAAACCTTGTTCGAGTTCCATGCCCCGAGGAACGATGTGCTAACACGATAAATAATTCACAATTATTTACGAACATGCAACCCATGCTCAAGCACATCCATAACCCTCAAAATATTGTCGACACACGACAATTAAACATCTAAAAGACCCGGGGCAGGGTACATGCAGGGAGGGAAAACGAATGCGGCATATCGAAAAATTGCCTAAGAACACCTTCAATAATTCGAACCCAACCAACACAAATCAAACCCGAATAATCACCATAATTCATCTAACACATGAATTAATCAATTATCAACAACAATAATCGCCCCACATGCCAAAACCCCCAAAATTCGAATTCAAGCCCTAACTTCAAATCCAATTCCTCAATTCGAACGCAATCAAGCATCATAATGCATTTAAACATGAAATAATCGAATAACAACAAGAATCATCATCCTCATGCCAAAAATCCAAATTTTCGAACCCTAACTCCCAAAATCGAGCTGAAATTCGAACCAAATTTAACCAATATTTTCGAACCAAAAAGTCTGAAATAATCGACTCAAAACCAGCTTAAAAACGCCCCAAAAACATCAGAAAAATCGTACCAAAAACATACCAAAATCGCGCCCCCAAAATCGGATGAAATCCAGTGACGAACCGTAGCGCTTCTCTGGCAAATCCGAGCTCGATTCTTGACGAAACTTCGAATTGTTGGTATGTATAGAAGCGCCTGGAAGAGACGATTCCAACGGCGGGTGGCACGCGCCGAACGGCGGCCGGACGGCGGCGGGCGGTGGCCTTTTGTGCGCGGGGGTAAAGGGGATCGGGAAAGGCCAGCGTGCGCGAGGAGAGAGAGAGGTGAGGAAAATGGCTCCGATAATTAAAATCTCGGGTTCAACTGGTATTTATAGCAAAAATACCCCGAAATACTAATATCCCCACAAATACATCATGATTCATTAAAAATCATCTGTTTTCAAAAACTCTCTCTCTAACTCCAAAACCCCCTACCGGTGCTCACATAGCACCCGAGATTCCGAAACACATCAAAAACCCAACTCTTAGGTTTTACACCGTAATGTGAATACAATCTCAACCTCTGGATCCAATGATCCCAACTACCCAATTAAACGAGCCCAGAAGGGCCCAACACCTCGATTAAACTCCAATTGCCACGTAAAACCACTTTAGGGGTTATTAACACTCCGGGATTAACATCCCTAATCTCAGGTCATCACACACTTGATTCACATTGGGAATTATATGGTGCCGCTTTTGAGCGAGCAATGATTGGGATGTGGTCGCCGTTGAGCGAACATCGGTTATGACGCCGCTATTGTAGAGCGGGCGATGAAATTGAACTATGGAACCATTAGTGAGATATATGGAATATCTGTAGTCATTGATTTATAATTTGATATTATTGATTATGGTATTGGTATGTGGCAAACAGATTAGTTAATCAATGTAATGATTAACTGGCATTTGGAAATTTGATGGTTTCGGTTATTTTGAGAACAGGAACAGCACAGGGGATCCCGGATGAGGGTGATGCCATCCAGGGAGTGTCTTTTAATATTCAGAGCCTTTACATTGTGTAAATTATGAATTATGATACCGTGCTTATTGGATTTGAGGTATTGGTTCGCTCACCCTGTGTGGGGGCTGTCTCTGTTGGGGCAGGTGGAACAGGTACAACGGTAGCTCCAGCGTTGAGATCGAGCTATGGATTGGAGGTACTTCCAGGATCGTGGTACCAGTGCTAGTATGGAGCACAATATCTTATACATTAAATACACATACTTTTATTCGATGCTCGTATGTGAGCACTATTATGTGTATATGGTTTGTATAAAAAGGCAAGGGCCTTTCTCTTCATTTATGTGTTGCATGCAATTATTTAGGGATTGCGAAATGAATTGAGAGCTTGTTAGTGTATGTATAAAGGTGCATGTCATGTTTATGGACTATGTTAGGGGGAAAGTTAGACATTTATGCAAGAAATTTTATAGATGGTGTTTTATGCCATGGTTGCATGTAGCTTTTCCCATACATACATGATTGTATGCACTAATTGTATGGGTTAATACACTAATAAAGGGTTAGGGCTTGGGGTCCTTACATTAGTGGTATCAGAGCAGTGGTTTGCTCTTTGGGGATGTTGAGGGCCTACGAATATATTGATGGAAATGGGTAGCACATACTTATGCATGATAGTAGTTAGTGTTGTGCGGCACAACTATGTTGCTTATGTATGTTTATGATATGTGCTCATAAATGGAATGGTTATATGTCATGACACTTATGGGACCGTAATATAACACAATGATTATGATTATGAGTGTAGTACAAGGACAACCAAGGGGAGCATCTTTAAATGCATTGAAATACAGGAAGTACTTTGTACTCATGGTTTATGCATTTGCTCTTTATAATCATATTGTGGTGAATATGGATTATTATATGCTCATGGTTTGGGGTCGTTCCTGTAGGTATGTTTTGGCATGGATGGCTAAGACCAGGGTTGACGGGCACCAAATGGTAACATGTATTTTGTATACATCTTGTATTATGCATTATGGATGCATATGTATATTGGATGTTTGGTGCATAGCATGTAGAATCGTTATTATATTCCAGTGATGATTTTAATGCTTTGCCGCTAAATGTTGAAGCGATGGTAAATGCCGCATGTCACATTTGAAGCGAGGTGCATTAAAATACACTGTGGTACTGCTATATGGGATACCGCTGTTACACGAAAGCGAGGAATTGTTGTTACATATTGGAGTGATGATTTTAATGTTTTGCCGCTAAATGTTGAAGCGAGGGTATTGCCGTATGTCACATTTGAAGCTAGGTGCATTAAAATACAATCATTGAGGTTGCATATATATTGGAGTGATGATTTTAATGCTTTGCCGCTAAATGTTGAAGCGTGGGTATTGCCGCATGCCACATTTGAAGCGAGGTGCATTAAAATACACTCATTGTGGTTGCATATATATTGGAGTGATGATTTTAATGCTTTGCCGCTAAATGTTGAAGCGAAGGTATTGCCGCATGTCACATTTGAAGCGAGTTGCATTAAAATACACTCATTGTGGTTGCACATATATTGAAGTGATGATTTTAATGCTTTGCCGCTAAATGTTGAAGCAAGGGTATTGCCGCATGTCATTTGAAGCGAGGTGCATTAAAATACACTCATAGTGATGTATATTGGGTTATGGATTATGCATTGTGTTGCAGGTGTAGATTGGATGCTTGGTGAATATCCCATGAGTCGTTGTTATGGACGAGTGATGATTTTAAATGCTTTGCCGCTGTCACTTGACGTGATGATAGAATACTTGTCGTTGTCATACGTAGCAAGGAAAGAATATTTGCCGCCAAATGTTGAAGCGAGGGTGTTGCCGCATGTCGCATTTGAGCGAGGTTATTCAATGCCGCTGATATGTCGAAACGAGGGGTATTAGTACCGCGATCATGACAAGCAAGGTGCATTAAAATACACTGTTGTAACAAGACTACGGATCGGCTATTCTATGGCGATGGTTCATGCCGCCGGGTATTTACATAGCGATGGTACATTCCGCTATTCTATGGCGATGGTTCATGCCACCGGGTATTTACATAGCGATGGTACATTCCGCTATTCTATGGCGATGGTTCATGCCGCCGGGTATTTACGTAGCGATGGTACATTCCGCTATTCTATGGCGATGGTTCATGCCGCTGGGTATTTACATAGCGATGGTACATTCCGTTATTCTATGGCGATGGTTCATGACGCCGGGTATCTATACAGCGATGATTCATTCCGCTAGTTCTATAGCGATGATTCTTACCGCCGGTTGTATAGCGATGATTTATGCCGCTGATTACATAGCGATGTCTCATGCCGCTGATTATATGGCGAGGGTTTATGCCGCTGATTCTACAGCGATGGATTATACCGCTATGTACGCAGCACGAGATTGTGCCACCCACGAGCCAGGGGTGTTGATTGCGTACCACTGTTGGACGATGGAGACAGGTATGCCGCTATTTTTTTAGCGATGAGTTATAGTATATTGATATTTTGTTAGCATTACTTTGGATGCCATGCGTTGATATATGTACCGTCACGTGTTTGACGATGGTATTGTGGGTGTCTTGTGTTGACATACCGTCAAATGATGACGATGACATAGAGGATGATCTATGTGGACGGATGTCATCTTTAGGGTGGATAATACAGTTATGTATATGTATTTAGTAGTATCGTTTGAGTGCCAATGGTGAGCACAGGGGAGTATCTGAGTCACTAGTTGACGGGACCATTATGCCGAGCAGGTTGCTCGATGAATTATTGGGTGCGCCGTACAGGAAGTGTACCGCAGCACATATTTCAGGTAAATATTTTACGAGTAGTGGTATCTTTGGGTATACTCGTTGGGATGGCTATGGCCAAGTGACTGGTAATAGGAGTAGTTATTGAGGAAACTACTTGCTTACACCGAGGTGACATGTGGTGGACATGATCACATCCACCCATGAGGGTGTGGAATAAATCCTACGGGATTAGGATTGCTTTGTGGTTGAGTAGGACAACCGGATGTCCATTGTGCATTGATGTTTTAGAGAAATATTGGGTGATGACCCACTCCTCTAAAAGGATATTAAGGTAGGGTATACCGGGATGGAACGTATGATACGTTGGTAGGTTTGGTATAAACCTAAGGAGTCAGCGATTTGCTAGCCAGGTATTGTTGCAGTGATATAGTGTGCTTGTTGTAGCCATTATACTGTTCGTTGGAACCGAGTTGGTGAATCATATGATGATATGATAAAGGTTATAGTGGACTCGTGTAGTCACTTTGTGTCTTAAGGTTTGAGGCAGGAAATACCTCACGGGGACGTTTATACGTTGTATGTTTTAAGGGACTTGTATGGGGACAACTCAATTTTGTTGGGAATACCAACGCGAGTGTCGACAAGTCGTTGTTAGCTCTACTTGAGCATCCTTGCATATGGAATGCAATGGGGGACTGTAGGGTCTTCCTACCTTAACAGTGCAAGAATGACATAAAATGAACTAAACATGCATTAATGACATCTTAGAGTTCCGGTTGTTACGTGAGCTAACAGGATTACAGGCCAAAAATAAAACTTCAAAACTTATCAGTTACATTCACATAAACGAATGCTAACATTTTAGATTTATACTACTACTAGAGTAGATACTAATCAAATCTTGAATCCTATGCATCCTTGTGCTCTTTTAGCTCACTGCCTCAACCTGACCCTTAGCCCTTCAGTCCAAAAGTGTACCTACAGGGACAATCCATCATGAGCATATACATCATTACTTAACATTATAAGAAAATGGCATATGAATGAATGCATGAAATAACCGTTAGCATGTACATCCTGGTTAATCGTATTAACCCACTTTTGTTGTCCCTGTTTCAAATATTCATGCATATAATCATTAAATCTTGACATAAATGATTAATATCATACTTCACTTATATGCCCATGATCAACAATGTTAATTAGAAATGGGAATGTTCTGGCCCTGTTTTGTCAGCGGCACAATTGGACCCCTCGCTCGACATATAGCGGTACTGTGATATCCCTCGCTACACCTTGATAGCAGGATATATCTCCTCGCTAGCTATGTCAGCGGTAAGTACCTTCCTCGCTTGCCCATAACAACCACTGGAACACTCCACCATTCCCAATAACGTAGATTAACATGTATCATAAACATCATCGTATCTTTACTTATTATAAACTTCATCGTATCTTTACTTACCATAAACATCGTAACATCATCATGTTACATAATTACTTATGAAATCATTGCATGGTCATAGTATAGGTGTGTGTTTTACCGTCCGATGCCCGTACGTTTCTTACGTACCTTAATCTCAAAAGTGGAGAAGTTGAAGAACTTTATCTCCTTGAAGTTGTTGGTACCTGGGATGGTTCTACACAACCATACAAATCAATATTAGAAGCCAAATATAGTCCAAATACCAAAAATCCAACAAAAACATCATTTCTCACTATTCAGCAGCTGGCGATCGATCGCTGCATCGAGGCGATCGATCGCCAGACTTCACTGGCTCGAGGCTATCGATCGCGCCATTTATGGCGATCGATCGCCTGCCTTCGATTTTTGCCACTGGTCTTCGGGGATCGATCACTACATTTGTAGCGATCGATCGCCACCTGCTGTGTGCGCGATTTCTCCATAATTACCAAGCACCTCATTTCATACCATCCAAACTTCAACATAAAACATATAACATGCTTGAACAAACATGCTAAGGGCTACAATATACTACCATGTATGTATTCAAATCGAAGTTCCACCCAAACTTAAACCCACATGCATCAAAATTGCCCAACTCTATCAATACTCACCCAAACTTTCCAAAAACAGGGTATCATAATCTTACTCAGATTTTCGAGCACCTCTTTTCATCTCAACAAATCCACCCAATAAAACATGCATCATGCTCAAGTAAACATGCTAGTAGCTTCATAATAACACCATGTAGGTACTTAAATCGAAGGTAGCATGCATCATATCATCTCCACAAAGTTCAAACCCATCCAAAATCTTAAGAAAAACAGAGTCATAGTTACCTCACCCTTTTTGCTCCCTTTTTTTGGCAAGGATTTTTAATACACTTCATAAGCTAAATCATCTCCTATCAGCAGATCTTTTGGACGTTTTTGGTGAGCGGAAAAAGGGGAGAGGAAGGAATGAGAATGAATTGATTGCAAGAGGTGAGTAGAAGCATGGGTTTGATCAAGTGGGGGGATGGGTTGCCATGTGGGGGAGGTGGCTGATTGATTGGGGGTGGGGTGGTGTAGGTTGGGGTGTCATGTGGTGTTTAATTGTGTCCCGGTATTTAGCACAATGTATTAAAATATCCTCACGCAATATTTCATAACATTACTTAATTAATACATCCCTTAAAACACCTAACATACCCCCTAAATCATATCATCATAACATAAATATAACCCCCCCAATTAAAATGCACCACAACCCTTAAACATATCATAACCGTGTACGATAGTACATAACATATAAACATTTCGGGGGTATTATATTACTCCCCTACTTATAAGATTTTGTCCTCGAAATCCACATGCATTCACTACATCGAAACTAAACATAAAAACATACCAGAGAATAGTTTCGGATAGAGCTGCACCATATGCCGTTCCGTCTCCCACGTAGCCTCCTCGACACCCCGACGATCCCACTGAACTTTGACCATCGGTATAATCTTGCTTCTTAATCTGCGATCCTCTCGATCTAGAATTCTGATTGGTCGTTCTACGTAGGATAAATCTGAGTCCAACTGTACTTCAGTAGGCTGTAAGACATGAGACGGGTCTGGCTCATACTTCCGTAACACAGAGACGTGAAAAACATCATGTAATGCCTCGAGTTGTTGTATATACATATGATATGATTATGGTAAAATTATATCAATTGGCTGTATATTAATGGGGGTTCGGGTGGAACCAAGAATGAAGTAATACATGTGTGATATGATATATGGTAAGGGCAAAGAATGAAACATGGTCTATGATTTGAAATATAGTAAGCTATCAAGAAATATGACAAGTCTATGCCTTTGAAGGTGCATGAGCATGTGTATTGAGTTGCATTTGAATGTGAGGTTCATTTCATGTACATGTTACTTAACATGTAATTACCTTGAAATGGTATGATAGCAAGTGACTTAAGGAACTAAGGATCCTATATCAAGTGGATTAAGGGGATGGAATCACATAATACACCAAGTTACACCTACAAATCTCTACCAAGCTCCTCTCCTTCTCTTTCAACTTTCTTGTGGTTTAAGCTTGGGTTTCACTTGTAACTTGAGCTAGGAGGGTGTGTGAAGTAGAATTGTATCAGCTTGGTAAGAACTTCATGGTTATATACTTGTTTTTCTCATTGGTGTTGATATATGAGAAATAGCATATGAAATGTTTATGTGGAGAATCATAACATGTGTATATGCTATGAATTGGATTCTTTAATGATAGAAACATGTTATTATGTTCCTAGAGATATCAAGAAACATGTTGAAATGGTTTAATATGAGGTGTGGGAGAAGAACCATGGAGATAAGCTTGAAAATCGCCATGTTCAAAACTTTCTGGACATCGGCGATCGATCGCGAGCTTTGTGGCGATCGATCGCCGATGCAGAGTAAAATTTAAGGCGGTGAAAGTTTGTGGCGATCGATCGCCAAGTTGTTGCGATCGATCGCAAGGGGGCAGAGAGTTTTGGCGATCGATCGGTGTTGATCGCGATCGATCGCCAGTGTTAAAATATTGAAAAATAAAATATTTTGTAGAATTTGATTTTAATGCCTATGATAACATGATATATTGTTGGCATTGTTGTAGCATCATCTCAGGGGACAGGACAACGAGGCACTTAGCTATTGACAACTACTTTATCTCGTTTGTGTCGCAGTACAGGTACGTGTTGACGTACGGAGTATAGATATTGTGTGATGATGTTATGAGATTGATATCATATGAATTGTCTTATGTTGTTATCATATGATTGGTAGTATCATATGCTTGTACATTCATGGATATCATATGTATGTGAGATATACGCCTGGTTTGGGTATATGCTCGGTTATGTATTTGAGATATATGCCTGGTTTTGGATATATGCTCGGCTATGTGACATAGAGATATATGCCTGGTTTGAATATATGCTCGGTTATGTGACAGAGAGATATACGCCTGGTTTGGGTATATGCTCGGTTATGCTATATAGCGATATATGCCGGTTTTTGGATATATGCTATGGCTATTATCATTTGAGGACTGGTACTATGATATGTGCTGCTAATATGAAGATGTGAGGTGGTTCCACTGACATATTGAGCTGAATAGGCATATCATTTTAGTCTCGTGATAATAGGGTATGTGTTGAGACATGTCATGACATGGTGCATTGGTGGATGCATGAGACAGAACATTCACGTTACGTTATATGATTTATTGTGCTTTATCATTGATATTGATATTGTGTTTTGATATTGCACTGAGATAGTTGTTATCTATACTCACGTTGTGAATGTTTCTGTAGGGACTCATAGACGTGGGGAGCGTGAGTCATGATTTCCGCTGCGAGGGGAACCACTGCCTAGGAGTTCTTTTGGATTAGGTTGCTTATGTACATGTCATGTATATGTACAAAACATATTTAGCTGGTTTTTGTACTCAGGATTTGGTACTGTAACAACTTATCTAGTATGAACTCTTAATCCGTGCATGATATATTACTTAATTCAGACTCACATATGTATGTTAACTGGATACATAATGGATTAAGTAACGAGGACCCCACATTAGTGGTATCAGAGCAGTGGTTCGAGAACGGGGTGTACATGGGTAGAGGAAGTGTATTAGGTTGTTACCTAAACACTTTGAGAATGGTAATAGCATGTTAGTTTTTGGCATATGATGTTATTCTAACATGTTATATACTTGTGAATGTTATTGTTCATCCTTGTTGTACAGTTATGACAGACAGAGTACCACATGAGGATGTTGGGGATGCCATGAGTGGCAATGCTAGTGTGAGGATGGTGCCTGTGCCACCACCACCGATTGAACAAGGGCCAGTGGAACAGGTACTGTTGCCTGGAGAATTAACATTGACGCAGTTTCTGAGTTATCAGCCACCCAGGTTTGAGGGGACTGAATCAGGAGAACTAGCAGAGGAGTGGCTGGAACGTGTGGAACAGATCTTTGTGTCAGCACCATGTGCCAAGACTGCTTGGTTACGTTTAGCTGAATTACAGTTAGCCAAGAAAGCGATGATGTGGTGGAAGTCCACAGTGCTTGAGTTGAGGGCTCAAGGACAGACAGTGAACTGGGATGTGTTTAGAACAAAGTTTCTGGAGCATTATTTCTCTGTTGCTGCAAGGCAGAGGAAAGAGGATGAATTTACCAATTTGAGACAGGGAGCAATGACAGTATCTGATTATGTTGTGCATTATTCTTCTTTGCTCCGGTATGTGCCACATATTGCTGTCAACACAAAGGCCAAGATTAGACAGCTTGTGAAAGGATTGAGGCCTGAATTATTTGATAGGGTAATGTCCAATAACCCTACATCTTATGAAGAAGCGTTGACTAGAGCCGAGATGGCTGAGATTGCTGTAGGGGTATACAAGGATGTTGGACAAGCCCAACCACCTACATCTGACAGTATGAGACCTAGAGGAGAACCATTTAAATCATCACGAGGTGGTGCATCTTCATCTAGGTTTAGTGGAAAACGTTTTGGATCACAAAAAGGGGGTGATCGCAAATCTAAAGGACAGTTCCAAGGTAGTAGTAGTGGCAGTGGTGTGCAATGTTTTAAATGTGGTGGACCACATTTGAAACGAGATTGTCCTCAATTGAATCCCGTAGTTTGTTTCCGTTGTGGGAGACCCGGACATGTGATCCGTGATTGTACTCAAGTGGGTGGACAACAGAGGAGAGGACCCATTTCAGAGACTACAGTACAACAGAGACCACAGGGTGTACCACAGTCTGGTGGAGGACAGAGGACAGGAACACCTCAGGCTCAGGTGTATGCACTAAACAGGGAGGAAGCAGAGGCAGCTCCTGATGATGTGATAGCGGGTAAGTGTACTTTGTTTACTTATCCTGCTTTACTGTTGATTGATACTGGTGCATCACATTCTTTTATTGCACAAGCATTTATTGATCGGTATCATATATGCTCGTCTCCACTGTTGATGCCTCTTTATGTTTCGACACCCATGGGAACTACGGTGATGACTTGTCAGAGTGTGTCTGATTGTGATATTCAGTTTGAGACTGAGTATGGGCTACAGGCTGATTTAATTGTGTTAGGCATGACAGATTTTGATTGTATCCTTGGCATTGATGTGTTGAGTAAATATCAATCTGTTGTGGATTGTAGTCAGAAGATAGTGAGATTTCAGTCTGATACTGGCAATCAATGGTTATTCTATGGCCAGGGATCGAGGGCAAAGATTCCTTTGATATCAGGAATCCGAATGTCGCGTTTGTTAGAACGTGGACATGCGGGTTATTTGATTTATGCCCTTGATGTAACTGAACAGAAACTAGAAAGGAAAGTGGAGGAGATACCAGTGGTTGCAGAATATGCGGATGTGTTTCCAGATGAGATACCTGGATTCCCACCGAGTCGAGAAGTGGAATTTGGTATTGATTTGATACCTGGTACTTCTGCAATTTCACGGGCTCCTTATCGGATGGCACCAACTGAATTGAAAGAGTTGAAAACTCAATTGCAAGATTTATTGGACAAGGGGTACATACGTCCTAGTGTATCGCCTTGGGGTGCTCCGGTTTTATTTGTGAAGAAGAAGGATGGGACAATGAGATTGTGTATTGATTATAGACAGTTGAACAAAGTAACCATAAAGAACAAATATCCTCTTCCCCGTATTGATGATTTATTTGATCAGTTGCAGGGATCAAGGATATATTCTAAGATTGACTTGAGGTCAGGGTATCATCAAATACGTGTGAGGGAAGGAGATATACAGAAGACAGCATTCAGAACTCGTTATGGACATTATGAGTTTCTGGTAATGCCTTTTGGAGTGACAAATGCTCCTGCTGTCTTTATGAGTTTAATGAATCGTGCGTTTCAGGAATACCTTGATCGATTTGTCATTGTCTTTATCGATGATATATTGATCTATTCACGGAGTGATGCCGAACATGTTCAACATTTGCATATAGTGTTGCAATTGTTGAGGACACATCAGTTGTATGTCAAACTCAGTAAGTGTGAGTTTTGGTTGACTAGTGTTGGATTTTTGGGTCATGTCATATCAGAGGAAGGTATATCAGTTGATCCAAAGAAAGTGGAAGCAGTGTTGAATTGGTCAGCACCTACTTCTGTGCCAGAGATTCGTAGTTTCTTAGGTTTGGCTGGATATTATAGACGATTCGTTGAAGGATTTTCAGCGATTGCCAAACCATTGACATATTTGACACAGAAGGGAGTATCATTTCAATGGTCAGAGGCTTGTGAGCGTAGTTTTCAGGAATTAAAACATCGATTGACTACAGCTCCAGTCTTGATCATTCCATCTGAGCATGACAGGTTTGCATTATATACTGATGCATCTTTACTTGGTTTGGGTTGTGTATTGATGCAGGACAAACATGTAGTGGCTTATGCATCACGACAATTGAAACCACATGAAATGAGATATCCAGTGCATGATCTGGAATTGGCTGCCATTGTCTTTGCATTGAAGATATGGCGACATTATTTATATGGTACGTCGTTTACCATATATACTGATCATAAGAGCTTAAAATTTCTATTCACTCAAGCGGAGTTGAATATGAGACAACGGAGATGGATGGATCTGTTGAAAGATTATGATTGTGAGATTGAATATCATCCAGGAAGAGCTAATCTTACAGCAGATGCCTTGAGTCGAAAAGTACATCATACGGCTGATGAGGTGATTCATTTATCTACTTTGATGACTGCTTGTTGTACTTTGGGTTATGATTTTGATATGGAATCAGTGCCGGTACGGGTATCAACATTGTTAGTTGAACCCGATATTTTTGATAAAATCAGGACGGCACAAACGACTGATGATGAGGTACAACATTGGAAAGAACTGATAAGTCAAGGACAAACATCACAGTTTGTACTTGCAGAGGATGGAGTTTTGAAATACAAGACTTGTTGGGTAGTACCTGCTGCATTGGGACTATGCCAAGAACTACTACAACGTGCTCATTGTAGTAGATACAGTATACATCCTGGAGGGAAGAAAATGTATCATGATTTACGTACCCAATTTTGGTGGAAACGTATGAAACAGGATGTGTTGAGCTTTGTGAAACGATGTTTGATCTGTCAACAAGTGAAAGCGGAAAGACAAAGACCAGGAGGTGAATTACATAGTTTGGAAATTCCTCAGTGGAAATGGGAACATATCACGATGGATTTTGTGACTCATTTGCCACGGACGTCTTCTGGTTGCGATGCTATTTGGGTGATTGTTGACAGACTCACCAAAGTATCTCATTTTGTGCCATATTGTTTGACATATACATATCTGAGAATGGCGCAGTTGTACATTCAACATGTAGTGCGACTACATGGTATTCCAGTTTCCATTGTATCGGATAGGGATCCGAGATTTACTTCTCATTTCTGGGAAGGGTTACAGACGGCGTTGGAAACTGAAGTGCGGTTGAGTACAGCATATCATCCTCAGACAGATGGACAAACAGAGCGTACGATACAGACGCTTGAGGATATGTTGCGTGCCTGTGTATTAGAGTTTGATAACTCATGGCAAGAGTCATTGCCATTAGTCGAATTTTCATATAACAACAGTTATCAGTCTAGTATACAGATGGCACCATTTGAGGCTTTATATAGGCGACGATGTAGATCGCCATTGTATTGGGATGATGTGGATCAGTCTTCCTTACATGGACCGGATATGATTCATGACATGGAAGAGAAAGTAAAGGTAATTCGATTGAAATTGAAAGCTGCTCAGGATAGACAGGCTGCTTATGCCAATAAGCGACGTAGACCACTTGAATTTCAAGTTGGTGACCGTGTGTTCTTGAAAATCTCACCTTTTAAAGGTGTAGTACGGTTTGGTAAGCGTGTAAAATTGTCTCCACGGTATGTTGGTCCATATGAGGTGTTGCAACGTATTGGTACGTTGGCATATCGCTTGGCACTACCGCCGGCATTGAGCAGTATTCATGATGTTTTTCATGTTTCACTGTTGAGGAAATATGAACCAGATCCGGGTCACGTCTTACAGCTACCTGATGTACAGTTGGATACAGATGTGTCGTATGAGGAACGACCGGTTATGATCTTGGATCGAGCTGAACGCAGGTTGCGTAATAAGGTGATTCCTATGGTAAAAGTACAATGGGACAGAAGGGGTGTCGAAGAGGCAACGTGGGAGACGGAGCAGCATATGATGCAACGGTATCCGGATTTGTTTTCTGGTATGATTTTACAGTTTTATGGTACTGTTGCATACATGATCATGTTTCTTATTTGCATATTTTACTTGTAGAGTTGTATATCTCATATGCATGTATTATGGTTGTATATGCAATTTCGAGGACGAAATTCAATAAGTGGGGGAGAATTGTAATGCCTCGAGTTGTTGTATATACGTATGATATGATTATGGTAAAATTATATCAATTGGCGGTATATTAATGGGGGTTCGGGTGGAACCAAGAATGAAGTAATACATGTGTGATATGATATATGGTAAGGGCAAAGAATGAAACATGGTCTATGATTTGAAATATAGTAAGCTATCAAGAAATATGACAAGTCTATGCCTTTGAAGGTGCATGAGCATGTGTATTGAGTTGCATTTGAATGTGAGGTTCATTTCATGTACATGTTACTTAACATGTAATTACCTTGAAATGGTATGATAGCAAGTGACTTAAGGAACTAAGGATCCTATATCAAGTGGATTAAGGGGATGGAATCACATAATACACCAAGTTACACCTACAAATCTCTACCAAGCTCCTCTCCTTCTCTTTCAACTTTCTTGTGGTTTAAGCTTGGGTTTCACTTGTAACTTGAGCTAGGAGGGTGTGTGAAGTAGAATTGTATCAGCTTGGTAAGAACTTCATGGTTATATACTTGTTTTTGTCATTGGTGTTGATATATGAGAAATAGCATATGAAATGTTTATGTGGAGAATCATAACATGTGTATATGCTATGAATTGGATTCTTTAATGATAGAAACATGTTATTATGTTCCTAGAGATTTCAAGAAACATGTTGAAATGGTTTAATAGGAGGTGTGGGAGAAGAACCATGGAGATAAGCTTGAAAATCGCCATGTTCAAAACTTTCTGGACATCGGCGATCGATCGCGAGCTTTGTGGCGATCGATCGCCGATGCAGAGTAAAATTTAAGGCGGTGAAAGTTTGTGGCGATCGATCGCCAAGTTGTTGCGATCGATCGCGAGGGGGCAGAGAGTTTTGGCGATCGATCGGTGTTGATCGCGATCGATCGCCAGTGTTAAAATATTGAAAAATAAAATATTTTGTAGAATTTGATTTTAATGCCTATGATAACATGATATATTGTTGGCATTGTTGTAGCATCATCTCAGGGGACAGGACAACGAGGCACTTAGCTATTGACAACTACTTTATCTCGTTTGTGTCGCAGTACAGGTACGTGTTGACGTACGGAGTATAGGATATTGTGTGATGATGTTATGAGATTGATATCATATGAATTGTCTTATGTTGTTATCATATGATTGGTAGTATCATATGCTTGTACATTCATGGATATCATATGTATGTGAGATATACGCCTGGTTTGGGTATATGCTCGGTTATGTATTTGAGATATATGCCTGGTTTTGGATATATGCTCGTCTATGTGACATAGAGATATATGCCTGTTTTGGATATATGCTCGGTTATGTGACAGAGAGATATACGCCTGGTTTGGGTATATGCTCGGTTATGCTATATAGCGGTATATGCCGGTTTTTGGATATATGCTATGGCTATTATCATTTGAGGACGGTACTATGATATGTGCTGCTAATATGAAGATGTGAGGTGGTTCCACTGACATATTGAGCTGAATAGGCATATCATTTTAGTCTCGTGATAATAGGGTATGTGTTGAGACATGTCATGACATGGTGCATTGGTGGATGCATGAGACAGAACATTCACGTTACGTTATATGATTTATTGTGCTTTATCATTGATATTGATATTGTGTTTTGATATTGCACTGAGATAGTTGTTATCTATACTCACGTTGTGAATGTTTCTGTAGGGACTCATAGACGTGGGGAGCGTGAGTCATGATTTCCGCTGCGAGGGGAACCACTGCCTAGGAGTTCTTTTGGATTAGGTTGCTTATGTACATGTCATGTATATGTAGAAAACATATTTAGCTGGTTTTTGTACTCAGGATTTGGTACTGTAACAACTTATCTAGTATGAACTCTTAATCCGTGCATGATATATTACTTAATTCAGACTCACATATGTATGTTAACTGGATACATAATGGATTAAGTAACGAGGACCCCACACATCATGTATGCCAGATAAGGATGGCGGTAGAGCCAAACGGTAGGCCAATGTACCGATACGCTGCAATACTTCATACGGCCCAACATACCTCGGAGATAACTTCCCCCGCATACCAAACCGAACCACACCCCTGAAGGGTGAGATCTTCAAGAAGACCTTGTCTCCTAACTGGAATTCTAGCGGTCGTCGTCGCTTATTGGCATAGGCTGCTTGCCTATCCTGGGCCGCTTTCATCTTCTGACGTATCAACTTGACCTTTTCTTCCATATCCCTGATCATATCTGGTCCTCCGACCGCTTTACTAGTCAAGTCCTCCCAATACAGTGGTGACCTACATCGTCGTCCGTAAAGAGCTTCAAAAGGGGCCATTTGAATGCTCGCCTGATAGCTGTTATTATAGGAGAACTCCACCAGTGCCACTGAATCCTGCCACGGAGTATCAAACTCCAAAACACATGCCCTCAACGTGTCTTCAAGCGTCTGAATGGTACACTCTGTCTGGCTATCTGTCTGAGGGTGATAAGATGTACTCAGTCTCACCTCTGTGCCCAAAGCTGTCTGGAGACCCTCCCAGAAATGTGGAGTAAACCTTGGGTCTCTGTCAGAGACAATCGAGACTGGAACCCCATGCAACCTCACCACATCCCGTATATATAATTGGGCCATCTTTAGGTATGTGAAAGACATACAGTATGGGATGAAGTGAGCCACCTTCGTCAGCCTATCTACGATCATCCAGATCGCATCAAATCCTGAGGCCGTCCTTGGCAAGTGGGTCACGAAGTCCATAGATATGTGCTCCCACTTCCACTTAGGTACCTCTAAGCTCTTCAGCTCGCCACCAGGCCTCTGCCTTTCTGCCTTTACCTGCTGGCAGATCAAACATCTTTTGATAAAAGTTACAACATCACACTTCATGCGTCTCCACCAGAACTGACCACTTAGGTCCTTACACATATTTCTTCCTCCTGGGTGGATACTGAACCGGCTACTGTGAGCTTGCTCCAAGATTCCTTTACGCAACTCCGACGTATTTGGGACTACCCAGCGGTTGCCCAGTCTCAAGGAATCATCCTCGGCCACTCTAAACTTTGATGGCTGACCCTGAAGCACCAATAATGACCACCTCTGAACCTCATCATCCGACCTCTAGGATTTCCTGATAGCCTCAAATATGTCTGGCTCAGCCAATAAGGTCGACACTCGCACCGGCGATGTGTCCACATCGAAATCATAGCCCAGATGGCAATAAGAAGTCATCATAGCTGATAAACACATAGCGTCCTCAGCAGTACTCTTCACCTTCTGACTTAAGGCATCTGCTATCATGTTTGCTTTACCAGGATGGTACTCAATTTCACAATCATAATCCTTGAGTAAATCCATCCATCTTCTTTGTCGCATATTCAATTAAGCCTGTGTGAACAAAAACTTCAGGCTCTTATGGTCTGAATAGATGGTAAACGTCGTACCATACAGGTAATGCCACCAAATCTTCAAGGCAAATATAATGGCTGCCAGCTCTAAATCATGGACTGGATACCTAGCCTCATGTGGCTTCAGCAGCCTCGATGCATAAGCAACCACATGCTTATCTTGCATCAACACACAGCCCAAACCCTGCAGTGATGCATCTGTGTACAAGGCAAACCACTTATTCTCATAAGGAATCACCAATACAGGTGCCGTAGTCAAACGACGCTTCAATTCTTGGAAGCTTTCCTCACATGCTTCAGACCAATAGAATGGTACTCCTTTCTGAGTCAGCTATGTCAGGGGTCTGGCAATCTTTGAGAAACCCTCGACGAAACGTCGGTAATATCCTGCCAAGCCGAGGAAGCTCCGTATCTCGGGTACAGAAGTGGGTGCAGCCCACTCCATCACAGCTCCAACCTTCCTCAGATCTACAGATATCCCGCTTCTAGATATAACATGTCCCAAGAACACCACACTGTTCAACCAGAACTCGCACTTGCTGAGCTTCGCATATAACTGATGATCCCTAAGGATCTGGAGTACTGTCCTCAAGTGCTTCACGTGTTCCTCTTCGGTCCGAGAGTAAATGAGTATATCGTCAATGAAAACAATGACAAACTGATCCAAATACGGTTGAAATACTCTGTTCATCAGGCTCATAAAAACAGCTGGGGCATTTGTCACCCCAAAAGGCATGACTAGGAATTCATAGTGCCCATATCTAGTCCTGAAAGCTGTCTTCTGTACATCATCCTCTCAAACTCGAATCTGATGATACCCCGACCTCAGATCGATCTTACTGTAGAGCCTCGTACCCTGCAACTGGTCAAACAAATCATCGATCCTCGGAAGTGGATACTTATTCTTTACTGTGGCTTTGTTCAGTTGCCTGTAATCGATGCACAGACGCATCGAACCATCTTTCTTTTTGACAAATAGAACTGGTGCACCCCAGGGCGATACGCTAGGGCGTATGTAACCCTTATCAAGGAGCTCTAGCAACTGAACCTTCAACTCCCTTAACTCCGCTGGTGCCATCCTATACGGGGCACGAGAAATGGCAGACGTCCCGGTAGTAACTCAATCCCAAACTCGACCTCTCTCATCGGTGGGAATCCGGGAATCTCTTCCGGAAAGACATCAGGAAACTCCACCACTACGGGCACATCCTCGACCTTTAATTCTTTCCTCTTTTCCGTAACATCGATAGCATAGATGAAATATCCCATATGGCCTCATTCCAATAACTGTGCCATCTTGACAACATATATCAACGGAATCTTTGGACGGGAACCATCCCAATAAAATGTCCACTGGACTCCCAAATCAGATCTGAACCGGACAGTCCTCTGCCTGCAGTCTACAACTGTCTGATACATGTTCAGCACATCGATGCCCACAATGCAATCGAAGTCTGACATTCCCAGAACAATCAAATCTGACCTTAGCTCGCTACCCTCAAAATAAATGAGGCCGTCATAGACAATCCGATCAGCAATCAAACTTCTTCCTAGTGGGTGTTGAAACTACAAGAGGCATGGGCGACGGAGAAGTGCATATGTGGTGCCTTTCTGTAAGGCCCCAACACTTAAACTCGTCATTATTTCATTTATGACGTCGTATGTGTATAAATTTTTCATTTTCTTTTCATTCTTTAAAACGAATCATTACTTGTTTCCCATAATTCCAAGACACAAACAAATGCTCAACATTATATGTTCATCTCTACCAACAAATAGACTCAGGGGTTTCACCCAATACCATCCCCATTATACCACTTTTGCATTGTGGGTTTTTATAAAAATTTGGGCAGAGTCTCCCCACAAACTGAGCTATCCGGAAATAAAAACTCATCACATAATATAATTCCCGACCAGGGACAACGCAATATTAAACAGAATATAGAAACACAAGTAAATTCCCGGCCAGGGAAGACACCACACTAATAAGACAACAAAAGTGGGTTTCAACACCCTTATACAGTCCATATACACATACAAGTGCTCACAGAAGAGCAACGAATAACGGATATTCATTCGGATGCATAATTAGTATAAATACCGACCGCTCAACCTCGTATATCGGCTCAATCTCATACTATGCTTCTGGAAGCATCATCCAACAAGGTTCGAGCCTAGCACTCCAAAGCAGCATCGTACCTGTTGTACCTGTTTCAACAGAAACAGCCCCCACACAGGGTGAGCACACTCCAACTCAATATTCGATCACAAATCAACATATGAAATCATAATGCAACAATTTAGATTATTCAGAGCTCATAAAATATACTCCCTGTACAATTCCGAATCTGTATAGCTTCCATACACTGTTCCTGTTTCAAACTCACGCACTTCATAATGTCAAGTTTAATATTGTCACTGAAAATATAATACTCAACAACACTTATGAATTCAATACAATGACAATATATTATTTATGCTTAAACATAAATAGTTCAACATCAATGTGAACCTGGTTATCCCAATGTAACCCTGGTTATCCCACCATCTCATTCTCGATACTTTCTCATATCGCTCATGCCCACGGCATCACTATTCAACAAGTAAAATTGGATCACGTACCACTACGTGTCCCCCATAACTCGTATATGAAACTCAATTAGTAAAGTCAAACACTTACCTGAATCATCATATTCAAAATTGCATGTATACATGAATGTATAGATACTAGATATACCTGCTCGTACGTCACCACGTACCTTATAGTAGACAACATGAACAAGCTATCATCAACGTCCGAAGTCTCCTGTAGAGTCTATATCGAACATCAATTCAATATTAGCTCATAATCCGAGCAATGAACATCCATCAAATAGTTCTTACTTTCATTTCTATATCACAAATCAATAACTCAATATTATGAATCAAATCATAATCAACACTTTGGATGCACACATCCTCACATGAATCATGATATATCATTGGTAATGCAACACCCCATCATCTCCCACCATCCGCTACATCACACACATGATGCGGGATACACACACCCATACTGTGCAAGATCACGCCCAACTCGCATAGCAGTTCACTAGACACTCAAGTTCAATAGAGGGAAAGGAAGTGCAAGGGTGCATGCATAATAATATCCAACTAGTGTCTAACTAAAACAATCCAATTAAGCCGATTAACATGATCCACAATTATTCAAACCCACACCGAGGTGATTCAAACCAAGACACGAAAGAAGGGATCCATGAAGATACAAGATTCTACTCTTTTAAATCTAATTCCCTTAAACCCAACATAAAGTCATTTATTGATTAAATTCAACTTTAACAATTTAAAGATGCATTGGTTCCATAATTCTTGATTTAGAACTCACTATAAGATTAGTGACTCAACAAGGTGACATAAATCAATAACACATGCTATGCTATCCACTTGAGCATAAATATCACCATAACTCTATTCCATGTCAACACATACTAGCATGAATCTAGTCTTCACCTTTTAACAACAATGACACTAAATCACGACATTTAATCACCAATTCATTTTCAACAATTTTCCGTTCAATAATGTGAGTTATGATTAAATCCCTACAATTAATAACATTTTCATGCTATCCAATTCCCAATTGTTCATACTCAATTTATCGTCACATGACCGCCTTAACTCATCACACTAATTTAAGTTAACCTTTTACATTAACAAAACATCATCCAACCACAAGGCACAACATATATAGAAGTCTTGTACCTATACCAATACATGTTGGAATACACATTTTCTTGTATAAACTTCACCTACACACACTAATACATGCTGGATACAAACACACACACACAGAACACACACGAACACACACTAATCTGCACACAGAACACACACATGCACACACACTGTTGCACACACTAGCAACCCTTCGAAAAAAAGCCAGCAAAATCGAACCAAAGTTCATCAAAAATTCGAGGGATTTCAGGTAAATAACGACTGAGGGACGGCGAGGATTACCCACAAAAAAATCGAAAGAAAATCGTCCCAAAATCGGACGAAATCGCGACTTCAACCCGCGGCGCTTCCTTGCAAGATCCGGACGCAATCCTCGACGAGACTTCGCGATATTGGTATGGAAAGAAGCGCCTGGGAGATACGAAGGCGGTGGCAGTTCGGACGCGCCGGAAGGAGCTCGGACGGCGGCGGGCGCGGTGGTTTAGTGGCGAGGGGTCAAGCAGCAGCGAAGAGAAGAGGGGTTCGGGAATCAGTGCGTGTTTTTACACGTTTTCAGAGTGTGTCCGAAAATGCCCCACATAACATATTTATTTTTTTTGTATCCTTCCCCGGTTTTGTACATCGAAGTGTCACCGGTGCACTGATAAATTATTTTTAGACAACGATTGGGATTTATACACACCCCAAAAACCCAAAACTTAAATTCTTCATTTTAATTAATTTATCTCTAAAATATTATCGGAGTATATTTTACAATCTCAAAATATTTTAGGATCCGATTAATTTGCCAGTTGACCTTCACTTGGTCAATCCACTTCTAATTAATTCTAAAATTAATTATCAATAAAATCCAAATCATATTTAGTCCAACAAATAATTATAATAAATCTGGACATCACACTTTCCACAAAACTCGTCGACACAAAAGAGTGTGACGCACCTGTGTCTATCAATATAAAAGCAGGGTGCGTAAATAAATGACATGTACCCGCTATAACCTCCTCCGGGGCCGCTGTATCCTGCTCCCTTGTCAATGCATATACCTGCCCCTGAGGTGGCCCTATAGGCTGACCTCCATACTGCCTCGGTACAAACGGTGGCCTGTGCTGCACTGCTCTGTCCGCAGGCCTCCCCGCAGAGTTCAGTTGTCCCTCCCGATTGGGACATTGCCGAGCAAAGTGGCCCTTATTGCCACATACATAACAACCTACGCAGTCTTTCGTCGAATGTGGTTGCCCACAAAGAGAGCACTGAACTCTCCCAAATCTGCCTCCCTGAGACTGTCCTCTTCCTGACGGGGCATCATTCCTACGGCTTCCTTTCCAACGATTCTCGGGCCTCTTACCACTGAACCTCGAAGCTGATGTGTTCCCCCTTGGCTTGAACTGATCACCCCTCAGCTTCAAATTATCAAAGGTAGATTTCTGAGGCGGTGCTGGAGGTGGTACGACATCAGGATACGCACCAACTCCCAGTTCGGCTAGCTCAGCCCGTGAAAGATCGTCATCAAAGCAAGCAGGGCCATAAGTAACCACCCTGTCATATAGCTCCGGCCTCAAACCTTTCATGAAATTCCTCATCTTTGCCTGGGTATTCACAGGAATATGGGGCACATATCGGAATAAAGAACAATAATGAAGAGCGTAGTCCGATACTGGCATGGTACCTTGCTTTAAGTTGGTAAACTCATCCTCCTTAGCCTGTCGTGCAGCAGCTGAAAAGTAGCGGGTCAGAAACCGAGTTCGAAACATCTTCCAATTTATTTCCTGTCCCTGAGCCTCTTGTTCCACTACTGTGGTCTTCCACCACATCAATGCCTTTTTGGCCAGTTGAAATTCTGCTAACCTTATCCAGGCCGACATTGCACAAGGAGCCGCCACGAAGATTTGCTCCAACCTTTCTAACCACTCTTCGGCCTGTTCCCCTATCTCAATTCCTTCGAACATCGGGGGTCGGTGTGCCAGAAATTGAGCCAAACTTAGCTCCCCAGGTAGTAACTGCTGCTCAGATGGTTCTTCGCCCAAAGCTGGAGGTGGTAGAGGATTTGTACGCGCAGCACTTGCATTAACACTAATTGCATCACCCACTTCCACATTTGCTGCCATGCTGCAACACAAGGGTTAACAACAATACCCAAAAGCAGTTCATACAATACATCGTTAGAAAACCATAACATGTTAGTATAATAGTCATGTACTTCATATGCAACATATGCACAAAACATGTTTAAAAAGGAGCACCTAGCCAACTTATTGCTAAGGCTACCCTTCACTCATTCCCGGGTTCTCTAACCTTGCTTTGATACCACTAATGTAGGGTCTTCCTACCTTAACAGTGCAAGAATGACATAAAATGAACTAAACATGCATTAATGACATCTTAGAGTTCCGGTTGTTACGTGAGCTAACAGGATTACAGGCCAAAAATAAAACTTCAAAACTTATCAGTTACATTCACATAAACGAATGCTAACATTTTAGATTTATACTACTCCTAGAGTAGATACTAATCAAATCCTAAATCCTATGCATCCTTGTGCTCTTTTAGCTCACTGCCTCAACCTGACCCTTAGCCCTTCAGTCCAAAAGTGTACCTACAGGGACAATCTATCATGAGCATATACATCATTACTTAACATTATAATAAAATGGCATATGAATGAATGCATGAAATAACCGTTAGCATGTACTTCCTGGTTAATCGTATTAACCCACTTTTGTTGTCCCTGTTTCAAATATTCATGCATATAATCATTAAATCTTGACATAAATGATTAATATCATACTTCACTTATATGCCAATGATCAACAATGTTAATTAGAAATGGGAATGTTCTGGCCCTGTTATGTCAGCGGCACAATTGGACCCCTCGCTCGACATATAACGGTACTGTGATATCCCTCGCTACACATTGATAGCGGATATAACTCCTTGCTAGCTATGTCAGCGGTAAGTACCTTCCTTGCTTGCCCATAACAACCACCGGAACACTCCACCATTCCCAATAACGTAGATTAACATACATCATAAACATCATCGTATATTTACTTATTATAAACTTCATCGTATCTTTACTTACCATAAACATCATAACATCATCATGTTACATAATTACTTATGAAATCATTGCATGGTCATAGTATAGGAGTGTGTTTTAGCGTCCGATGCCCTTACGTCTCTTACGTACCTTAATCTCTAAAGTGTAGAAGTTGAAGAACTTTATCTCCTTGAAGTTGTTGGTACCTGGGATGGTTCTACACAACCATACAAATCAATATTAGAAGCCAAATATAGTCCAAATACCAAAAATCCAACAAAAACATCATTTCTCACTATTCAGCAGCTGGCGATCGATCGCTGCATCGAGGCGATCAATCGCCAGACTTCACTGGCTCGAGGCTATCGATCGCGCCATTTATGGCGATCGATCGTCTGCCTTCGATTTTTGCCACTGGTCTTCAGCGATCGATCGCTGTGTTTGTAGCGATCGATCGCCACCTGCTGTGCGCGATTTCTCCAGAATTACCAAGCACCTCATTTCATACCATCCAAACTTCAACATAAAACATATAACATGCTTGAACAAACATGCTAAGGGCTACAATATACTAACATGTATGTATTCAAATCGAAGTTCCACCCAAAACCCACATGCATCAAAATCGCCCAACTCTATCAGTACTCACCCAAACTTTCCAAAAACTGGGTATCATAATCTTACCGAGATTTTCGAGCACCTCTTTTCATACCAACAAATCCACCCAATAAAACATGCATCATGCTCAAGTAAACATGCTAGTATCTTCATAATAACACCATGTAGGTACTTAAATCGAAGGTTTAACAAAACCTAAGCTAGCATGCATCATATCATCTCCACAAAGTTCAAACCCATCCAAAATCTTAAGAAAAACAGAGTCATAGTTACCTCACCCTTTTTGCTCCCTTTTTTTGGCAAGGATTTTTAATACACTTCATAAGCTAAATCATCTCCTATCAGCAGATCTTTTGGACGTTTTTGGTGAGCGGAAAAAGGGGAGAGGAAGGAATGAGAATGAATTGATTGCAAGAGGTGAGTAGAAGCATGGGTTTGATCAAGTGGGGGGATGCGTTGCCATGTGGGGGAGGTGGCTGATTGATTGGGGGTGGGGTGGTGTAAGTTGGGGTGTCATGTGGTGTTTAATTGTGTCCCGGTATTTAGCACGATGTATTAAAATATCCTCACGTGATATTTCATAACATTACTTAATTAATACATCCCTTAAAACACCTAACATGCCCCCTAAATCATATCATCATAACATAAATATAACCCCCAATTAAAATGCACCACAACCCTTAAACATATCATAACCGTGTATGATAGCACATAACATATAAACATTTCGGGGGTATTACAGGGACACAATTGGAATTGTGGGATATAGTTAGTGGGGTGGCACTACTATATTGATTGTATCTCTTGGAGAGATTTGGAACCTACTGTCATGGAGACAGTTGGTATTGGTTTAGGGTTGATTGTAAATCAGCCACGGTAAGCATTACTAGTATTGGACTGAGTAATGGCTTTATATTTTCGGTGAGACGTACAAGGAAGCGTCTCTGGGAGATGCTCGAGGTTTGTGGAGTACTATGGCATTAGTATAGATCATCGTTAGAATGAGTATATGTTGAGTATACGGATTTTGATTTGGTAATAGCGGCATTGATGCACTATTCTGAACCAATTGTGTATTTGTTGGTTCCGGGATATTTTTTGGTATAAATATATCCAGTTTTCCGAACGGTGGTTCGAGGTTGAAAGGTCATGGGTTCATGACACTTTCCTTGTGGGGAAGGCGGTATTCATATACCTATTGGGAATCTTTGGAAGATTCGTTGAATCGGTTTGTGTGGCGTTGATGTTGGAATCACACCCTTTCAATTCTAGTAAGAATGATGAACCTAGACAACATAATCAAAGCGTTTATGTTTATTATGTGCTTTCCATAAGAATTTAACAACACAAACAACAGGAAATTATTAATCTTAGTTGCTTCAAAGGCCAAGCATTAGATTGCATGTAAAAATTTATTAGACGGCCAATCTTATAATCAAAACACAACAATCATGGCATTAAAATCAGAAGGGCACATGATACTCAATAAAAATCAATATAAGAACATCAATCTTATGAAAAACATTAAATCCAAGGTATTGTCTTCCTTCAACCAAGAATCAAAGTGTTTAGCCTTGCATTATCATTTCAAAAACAATAAAATCTACCCTAGAAAACATTAAACTAATAGGAAAAGAAATAGTTACTAAAGCGAAGCACGATTCCGGAGTGTCACTTTCGTCCTCGTTCTTCGAGTGTTCTTCATAAAAATTTAAAGAAAAATTATTCTAATGTCTAAACTATGTTGGTCTCTCCCAAAATATGATTAATCCTCTGATTTAAGGTCCCCATTTTCGTCCAAAGATGGTGGGAATCTGATATTGTAGGTAAAATCTATCCTAGATGGTAAAAAAATCAAGTTTTCAATATTTCCAAAACTCGTTCACCGATCGATCGCCTCAGACTTCCGATCGATTGCCAATTTTTGGTCTCTCTCGATCGATCGAGCTCGTTCTTCCGATCGATCGAGCACCTTGTATAGATTTTATGCATTTTTCTTGGTCTACTTTGATCCCTTGTCAACTCCAATGCATTTCTTGATCTTTATTCGCCTTAGTTAGCTCGATTTCTTCGATTCCACATACATTTACACAAATATACGATTACGTAATATAGGTATCACATTATCCATCAAGACATACCAAATCGTAAACAATTAAAGTTAATAGATGTGTCTATTTTTAGTCACATCATGGTTATACCGTAGAATTTCACAAACACACTTGCACTATTAAATCATCTAATGGTAAAACCATGCTGGTAGGAATCAGGAATGTAAATACTTATAGATTAACTGGAATCATGATCTACCTGATAATCCTACATGTTTCATTGCTCATAACGATAATAAACATTGGCTATGGCATAAACGCTTGAATCATCTTAATTTCACGACTATTTCTAGCCTATGTAAAAATGATTTAGTTATCGGTCTGCCCAAGATCAACTTTGCTAAGGATAAGATCTGTCAAGCTTGTCAAATGGGCAAGCAAGTCAGATCATCCTTTAAGAACAAGAATGCCAAATCCTCCTCACGCTGTTTATAATTATTGCACATTGACTTATTTGGTCCAATACCAATAACAAGTTTAGGGGGAATGTGGTATACTCTTGTTGTTATTGATGATTACTCAAGTTTTACATGGACTATATTTTTTAGCAGTAAAGACCAGACCGGCCCGAAATTGATCAAGTTGTTAAAACACATTCAGAACGAGAAATCCTTTAGGATAGACAAGAGTCGAAGCGATAAAGGCACTGAATTCTCAAATCAAAATCTTGAATCCTTTCTAGATGACCAAGTGGTAGCGTTTATCGCGTACGCCCAAATTAACCCTCTCAAGTTAATAACAGTAATGAATGTAGTAGCGTGAGTAGGGATCGATCCCAAACGGAAGAATGTGTTTTTCGTGTCAATTTTCGAACAAATAGTAAAAAAAAAGGATTTTTGAATTTGATTAACTACTACTAAGCAAAATCTATGAATTAAACTAATTAGCAAATTTAAATAAAGTGATTAAAATTATGAGAGAAAAGCGATTCTTGGTTTTCAGTCGACTTTACCTTGAATTTATGCATTCAATTATCGATTATCATAAAAGATATAATTTTTACTTGAATATTCATCATTAGAGATTCAACTCTTATCTTACCTTATGCCTAGTTAAGATAGCCTAAACGTTCTAATTAACCTGTATTTTTATATCGATCAAAACAACTGCAGTTAAGATTAATATTAACAATAGCTTTCAATTCCAATAAGAATGATGAACCTAGACAACATAATCCAAGCGTCTATGTTTAATCAAGTTACGTGTTTTCCCTAAGAATTTAACAACACCAACAGCAGGCAATTATCAATCTTAGTTGCTTCAAAGGCCAAGTATTAGATTGCATGTAAAAATTATTAGATGGCCAATCATATAATCAAAACACAACAATCATGGCATTAAAATCAGAAAAGCACATGATACTCAATCAAAATCAATATAAGAACATCAATCTCATGAAAAACATTAAATCCAAGGTATTGTCTTCCTTCAACCAAGAATCAAAGGTGTTTAGCCTTGCATAATTAAATCAAAAACAATAAAATCTACCCTAGAAACATCAAACTAATAATAAAAGAAAACAAAGCATGATTCCGGAGTGTCGCTTCCGTCTTCGTTCTTCTGGTTGTTCTTCAAAAGTTGAGAGAAAAATAAAATCTAATGTCTATACTATGTTCTAAGGTCTGAATTATGTCCTATAGAGATTGATTTTCGAGTATAAAGAGGTAGGGAGGCTGATGGGGTAGGTTAGGGCCCATGTAGGAGGGAAAGAAATCAAGTTCCCAAACTTTCCAAAACACCGCTGGCGATCGATCGCCTCATTGTAGCGATCGATCGCTAGCTCTTTTTTTCGGCGAAATTCCTTAGGCGATCGATCGACACTTTTCTCGCGATCGATCGCTTGGCTCCAGTGGGCTTTGGCGATCGATCGCCTAATCCTCGCGATCGATCGCTGCTTCGTAAATTTTGTTGCTCAACTTTCTGTCCATAGGCGGTCGATTGCCTCCTTCATGCTGTCAATCACCTCTACTAAAATTACATTTTTAGCCTTTTTCTTGATCTACATTGAGTCCTTATTAGCTCCAAAGATTTTCTTGACCTTTATTCGCCTTAGTTGGCTCGATTTCTTCGATTCCACCTACAATTACACAAATATACGATTAGGTAGCATATGTATCAAATTATCCATCAAAATATACCAAATCGTAAAAAATTAAACGTAATAGATGTGTCTATTTCTAGTCACATCACCAAGGGATCATACATGAATACTCAGCAACTCGCACTCCTCAACAAAATGGAGTTGCAGAACGACGCAACGGAACGCTCAAGGAAGCAGCAAGAACAATGCTTGCTGACTCTGGAATCTCTCAAAAGTTCTGGGCAGAGTCTGTCAATACTGCATGTTAACACAGAATCGGTCCATGATTAATAAGAAATTAAATGCAACACTGTATGAAGTATGGACAAATAACAGACCGACTATTTCATCTTTTCACATCTTCGTTTGCAAATATTATGTTCATAACAACGGTAAGAATCATCTAACCTCTTTCGAATCTAAATCAGATGATGGGATATTCTTAGGTACCGTTTGAAGTGATTGATGTGATAAGTAATGTAAAGATTAAAAAGTTATGAAATGATTGTAAAAATAAATTGTGATAAGTTATATGATGTTTGATTGGATGATAAGATAGTTGATAATGATTATTCTTTGATAAAAAGACTAAAACACCCTCATCAATGTAATAACACACACACACACACACACACATATATATATATATATATATATATATATATATATTGATTAATATTTTAATATATAATATTATATTTATTATGATTAGTATATTTTATTATCACAATATTATATAATATTATATAATAATCAATATATATATTATATTAATAATATAATAATAATTTAAAATAGATATCATAATAAAATATATATATATATATAAATACGTATATAATGATAATAATATATAATAAATATAAAATATTATGTTTAGAATAATAATAATAATAATAATCATAATATAATATATATATATGTATATATATATATATGCATAAATAATAATAATAATATAATCATAATCATAATATAATATACATGCATAAATAATATAATTATTATTATATAAATATACATACATATTATGTATATATATACAGCTATAAAATAATAACAATAATAATAAATTATTATATAATAATTATAATAATTAATATTATTATATTATATAAAAATAATAACAATAATAATATTATTATTATTATTTATAATAATAATAGTAATATATATTATTATTATTGCATAATATATATATTATATTGATTATTATATAATATAAAATATATATACATATTTATAATAATAATTGTAATTTAATAATAATTAGTATTATTATTATATATATATATATACATATTTATAATAATAGTAATATAATAATCCGATTATTATTATTATTATTACATAATATATATATATATATAACACTATGATTATTATATATATTATTATATAATATATACATACGTATTTATTAATCATAACATAACATAATATATATATACATATATTATAATAATAATAATAATCATATATATATACGTATATATATATATATGCATATATAAATATGTAATAATAGTAATATTATTATTATATTAATAATTTTTAATAATAATAGTAATATAGTAATTATTATTATTATTATTACTGCTACTACATATTGATAATAGTAATTATTATTATTACTACATAATAATATATAATAATATATGTATATATATATTATAATAATCATATAATAATAAATTATAATAATAATAAAAATAAATAAACAGTACAAATATAATAATAAAGTTGTAGGAAATAAATTGTAGTTTTTGGTGGAAATTTCAAATTTTGAGATAGTAAAAAAAGGCGGGAAGGGGTATTTATGTCATTTTGTTGCAAAGTGGGATTAGAATGTGATAAATATGGTGGGATATTTTTTTTTTTGAAAACAAAACAAACATTGGATGAGATTAGTATCCCGGGATTATTAATCCTTATCATGAACCCCAAACTGTGCCTTAGGATATTCATCTGTTAGCAAAGCATTTCGTGTCTTCAATAATCGAACTCTAAACGTGGAAGAGTCAATTCATGTAGTTTTTGATGAATTTCTTGATATTGAGAACCACAAGGAAATGATTCAAAATCAGATGGAAAATATACATCTCGAAGCTAACAATGATGATGAGAATGCAGTTAGCATGTTAAGTGTAAGGACCCCGTGCCCTTAATCCACGATTAGTGTATTAATCCATGTATTTAGTGCATACAATCATGTATCAGGGGGAAAAACTACATGCAACCATAGCATAATGTACCAACAATAAAATTTCTTACATTATTCCATACAATGTTCAAATTCCGCATACCACTCAACTCTTAAGTATGCATCTTATAATACACTAACATTGTTCTCGATTCATTTAGCAATTCTTTAATTAAATGCATGCAACATGTGAATGAAAAGAGAAATGCCCTTGCTCTTTTTATACAAACATATACACACATAGTAGTGCTCACATGCGAGCATCTAATGAGTTGTAAGACCCCAAGTCCTAAACACATTCATTAGTGCAATTATTATTAATAATGCATACATCCACGTTAATGGGGAGTCCTCATTCGGGGTTTCTATCATAACATGTCCTTCATATAAAATTTGAAGCGAAATCCCCTCAAACTCTTGACAACATTCGAGACTCAACATGCATACACTTGATATAGCACTAATCATCTCTTCAAGTCAATCATGCAATAGTCACTCTCAATTTGATTGCATGCACACTTAAATGAAAAGAGGAAAATCAACTTCTTATACAATCCATATACATGTACCATCATGCTCATAGGCGAGCAGTAAACAGACGCATATTTAAATATATAAGGTCATGTTCTCAATACCAATACTGGTGCCTCCTCTCAGGGAGCATCCTCGTACATAGTTCTACCAGTGCCAATTCCAATATCAATGTCAACCTGTTTTTACCTGTTTCAACAGAAATAGCTCACACATAGGGTGAGCACACCAATAACAAATTCTCAATATCATCAGTTTCACAGTTTATAATTCATAAAATGTAAAGGCTGAAACTGTAATGTCAATAATACTTCCTGTGTATGCCACAATCATGGATCTCCCATGTTGTTCCTGCTCTCACAATATCCAAGATCATCAAACTCCATAATTATTTATATTATTTTCAGTGATTACTGTACTCATACAATCGATAGTAACCAAATCATTGCAATAATAATTCATAATGATGACATGCATCTCATTCATCAATTGTATAGTCATAGCTCATCATATCATATGGCTCGCTCAAAGGCGGTAACATCTCATCTCTCGCACGCTCAACAGCGGCGGCATCATATCCATCACTCGCTCCATGGCGACAGTATTCCCATTCCATAATAATAATATGCTCAATAGTGGCATTTCCATCAATACGAGAATATAACATCCAATGCGCATAATCTTAATACATTTACCTCTGCTCGTACGCTACATGTACCTTAAAAGCCAATAGTGAGATTCAAACCTTGCCTTCGCCCCGAGACCTGACGAATTATGCGCTACACAATTCCATAATTCACAATTAATCACGCGCACAACATTACATGCCTAAACACGTATTCAACCTCCATATATATCATCAAAACATGATGATTAACAGTATAAACGACTCGGACAAAGCATACGTCGAAATCATAACACAAAATATTTTTTTCAAAAATTTGAGACTCGCGATCGATCGCCTAAATCTCGCGATCGATCGCGACAATTCGCAGCCTCGCTCGATCGATCGCGACTAACTTGGCGATCGATCGCTGAGCTACTTTAGCGCCCAATTATTGGCTGGCTCGTGCGATCGATCCCGCACTGGTTAGCGATCGATCGCCGAGCTCTGTTCTTCGAAGAATTCTCCATTTTTGTGTACAAGCTCCATACAACTCATATACCATGAAGTATACTACTCCTTTCTCAACTACAATACATAAAAACACTTCAAAACACAACTTACTCTTCTTATTCTCAAACCGTTAACTTCCTTCAACTCAAAACCAAAGTATTCAACACAAAAACTACATAATGATATTAAGAACTTAACACTTTAATAATCTTACCACGTTGATCCCATTACCAAGGTAGTGTTAGGATCCACAAGTTCCATGCATCATAAGCATTCAAGAGGAAGCAAGAAGGGATAAGGTTTTTGAGAGAAGAGTTGTAGAGATTTGTGTGTGTAGATGGTGTAAGTGTGTGCATGACTTAACTTATGGTGCAAAGTGCAAGAGTGAGGATTGAGTGGCTATAACAAGCTCTTGCCTCTAATCCAACTCCCATCCACTTATCATGCAATAACTAGCTTATTAGGACTTAAATCAAGATGCTTAGCAACATAATAATATCAAAGATATAATTAAGCCTTAATTCCCATGGTCATGCATGATTATTTCCAATCCATTCCATTTCAACACATTTCATCAATCATAATTATTTTATTCAACTTCAAATAAAACTCCCATTTGATTAAGTCAACCCATACTCGGTTTGCCTCCATACCGAGTGCATATACAGTTACGTAATTTATTTCATAATTACCACAATTAAGTTATTGTAATATTCTACTACATTTGATTATCTCTAACTGAGTTCAAAGAATAACGATGTTCAATCGTTCTTACTTATTAATTATCGCATTAAGTCAATTTAACTTAGGTAGTTAAGTTTCAGGTATTACATTAAGAGACAATCAAACAGAACATGAAGTACCAGACAGAGCGGTAGAAGCCACTGGTGTTCTACCAGATTGAGTTGATGTGCTGATCCGATAGTAGCGAATAACAACGTAAAGATCAATACTGACGATATCAGTATTCTGCCTCCATCAGTGCCAGATGTTACCGAACCAAACTACCGCTGGACTAAGAGGCATCCACCTGATCTGGTGATTGGAAGTCCATCTGCACCCATAAGAACTAGAGGACAGATGATGGATGAATTCACCTACGCTGCATTCATATCCAACCTGGAACCAAAATAGACTGACGAAGCTTTAGCTGACTATAACTGGATAGAGGCTATGCAAGAAGAGCTCAACCAATTTGAATAGAATCAGGTGTGGAGTTTAACTCCCAGACCAAGTGGCAGCCTGTTATTGGAACCAGATGGGCTTTCAGAAACAAGCTAGATGCAAATGGCGTGGTAGTTAGAAACAAGGCCAGACTGGTTGCACAAGGTTTCAGACAAGAAGAAGGAATCGACTTTGATGAATCCTTTGCACCAGTTGCCAGACTAGAAGCCATTCAAATCTTTCTTGCATATGCTGCTTTTAAAGATTTCAAAGTATTTCAAATGGATGTGAAGAGTGCATTTCTTAATGGCAAACTTCAGGAGGAAGTCTATATCGAGCAACCTCCTGTATTTCTTAGTCACTCATTTCCAGATCACGTATACCTACTAAACAAAGCAGTGTATGGACTTAAACAAGCACCCAGAGCCTGGTATGACACTTTATTTAAATTTATTAAGGGGGAACATACTCTGTTAATTCAAATATATGTTGATGATATCATTTTTGGTCAACTAACCCCAAGCTTTGCGAGAAATTTTCTAAGTTAATGCAGAGCCAATTTGAGATGAGCATGATGGGAGAATTGTCATTCTTCCTCGGTCTACAAGTCAAACAGGTCGATAATGGAATCTTCATTAATCAAACCAAGTACACCAAGGAGCTACTCAAACGGTTTGGTATGGAGACTTGCTCAACTGCTTCAACTCCGATGAGTCCATCAATCAAGTTAGATAATGACGAAGGGAGAACGTTAGTTGAGGTAACAATGTATCGAGGTCTAATAGAATCGCTTTACAGCGAGCCGACCTGATATTATGTTTTTCTGTATGTATGTGTGCTAGATTTCAATCTAACCCTAAACAATCCCACTTCATTGCCACTAAACGCATTTTAAAATACTTAAAAGGTTCTCAGAATGTTGGTCTCTGGTATCCCAAAGATTCTAACTTCAATTTGACTGGATATTCAGACGTTGACTATGCAGGATGTAAGATCGATCGCAAGAGCACCAGTGGAACTTGTCAATTCTTAGGTGAAAGATTGATCTCATGGTTTAGCAAGAAGCAAACGTCGATTGCCACATCCACAGCTGAGGCAGAATATCTCGTCGCCGGAAGCTATTGCGCTCAAATGCTCTGGGTTCAACATCAGCTCAGAGACTATGGCATTCAAGCTGCTGAGTCAATCTTTTGCGACAACACAAGTGCAATTGCTATCACATATAATCCAGTCTTGCACTCTCAAGCTAAACATATTGATATCAGACATCATTTTATTCGAGATCATGTTGGCAAAAAGGAGATTCGGATCGAGTACATTTCAACAGACCAACAAGCTGCAGATATCTTCACTAAACCACTCCCCGAGGCTAAGTTTAATTATTTTCGTCAAATTCTTGGTTTAATAGATTTATCGTGATATATTGGACGCACATTTAACCTCATTTTTCAGGATTTAGTGTCAGTACAGATCGATAATACAATGGTCAGTAAGATACAGCCCGGTCCTGATTATCAGACCGATCTCTGTCGATCTGATGTTATCCTATGATCTGACTCAAAACACTATCAATCTTTAACCTAGTAATATTTTACAGGCCGGACTGATCTAACTTTAACCGCCTTACTATACTCTCATCTAGTCCGTTAAACTTTGAATTTTAAAATATCAGTCATCGAGATACAGGCACGTGTCTAATATCTCTTAATTATCAGGCTGTACATCTCACTCACCATTTACTTTATCTATTTACCGTCGTCTTCATTCTTCCTAAACTCCTCCTTTTTTCCATATTTGAATCCTAATCTTTCTAAATGGCAACCATTACTCACAATTCATTATCTGTTGAGTTCGATGCTATATACATGATGGAAGATGCATAAATGGTGTCTACATTCAAGAATTCAGAATCTTCCGGACTACGAAAATTTTTGTAATGTGGCACGATGGTTATGAATCGGCGATCAAAGAACTACTTTCCAACGCCGTATCTCACAAGAATTCAACCTCTTCTTCAGTGAATGGCCAGATTGTTGAAATCTCTCAGGAGTTGTTTACGAAGATGTTTGGACTTCCCACCTCTGGCATGTCCGACTTCGCTAATCTGTCCAAAGCTACTCTGGAAGAATTTCAATGAAGAGTCTCAATCTTCGGGCTTACACTTATGCCTTCATTCAAGAAGAAGGAGATGTATTTTCACTTCCAAGTGCTCCGCGGCATCGTCAGAAAGCTGCTGAGCAAGGCTGGGATATTTGACGCGGTGACGTTTGCGAAGTTCGGGGGCATGGCAGCTATTCATTTTGGACATAAAGTGAACTGGTCCTCCATTTTATTTGGTGTTTTGATGGAGACCATCAAGTCCGCAAAGCAGGCTGTCTGTTTTGCAGTTCTCCTGAGCAAGCTGCTAGAGTCCATGAATATTGAGCTAGGAAAATCTTCAGCACTCAGTCCGTTCAAGGTCATCAATCCTAAAGGACTGGTTATGTTAAGATCCAAGAGTGCTCCCCCAACTCCCACAAATTTATTGACTATCAAAATGGAGGTTGGTACAGAACAGGCTGCAGAAAAGAAGACAACAAGGGCAAAGCGAAAACTGGTAGTGGTCCAGACTGACTCTGATGAAACCCAGTCTGCCTCTACTACATCCCTAACAAAACCCATACCAAAGAAGCCATGAACCCAACTCACCAAACCTCTGGCAACCTTAAACCCCAAACCCATATCTATTTTTCCTTCGACCCAAGCAGCCCCTGTACTCCAAGCTCCACTCCCAAAATCCCAAGCTCCACTTCAAACATCCAAAGCTCCACCCAAAATAGCCAAAGTGGTGGCCCAAGTCCCATCCAATATCTCAGCCAAAGTGGTGGCCCAAGCCCAAAGCCACCTTGACAGAGTCTGCACCCTCCAAGCCCAAATCAGCTTCTCAAACAGCTATTGGCATTGCCATGGAAGACGTTGAATACAAAGTACAGGCTCTCACCGTTGTATTCGTTGAATGGGTCCAGTACAGAACGGTCAATCACTTCAATATGTTCTTTGGTAAACTCAAGCGGCTGCACAAAATGGAACAGGAGGTTCTGAAGGGCACAGAAACAGATGATGTTCGCATTGATGTTCATCACAAAGATCTGTTTTGTGCAACACAAGCTGAGGCTTGCAAACCTCCTTATCCAAGCCAAGAAAGCCAATTTTGATATCACCAGCCCGACTGTCAAGGATGACAGCGCGGTCATAGCTCAGCTGGAGATGGACATTTTTAACTATTCATATGGTTGTCCATATGGATCGCAAGCGACTGAACATCTCTACCCCTCCTCCCAGTCCGGATCACTCAACCGCAAGCCAAACTATGGCAGGGATGAGTTCTGAGCCAACCATTATTAAGCCAGTGGAGCAGCCACTGCCTAATGCTCCGTCTGCTGCATAGGTTGAGGCAATGGACGTACTGCTGGAATCTCCTACTACTTCCATTCCTTTTGTGTCCTCAGTCTCAGAAGCTCAGACCAGCACACTAGCCGCACCACAGACTAATGTCCCACAAGACTTTGTCGATGTTGATCTAGTTGGGCCCATCATCGTTGCAGCTCTACAAATTGAGGAGCCTGTTCAACCAAACTCTCCTTCAGATCAGTCTGCTGCAGATTTGGCATTTTTGAATCAATTTTCTACGGATCTGATGGAAACTAGTCCGGTCCGACACTCGTCAATCTGCTGACTCTTTTGTTGTGCTGACTGACAAAGGGAAAGAGATGGCTGTGTGTAAGGACCCTAGTTCCTTAAGTGCGGATTAAAGGCATAATTAGGACTAACGTACATTATCAGAGTATAAATGTTCATGTTGAGACTATTAGCCTTAAGAATTATATGCCAAGTTAAGGACTATCAAATGGATTAGTTACATTCTCAAACAAATGAATGTTATCCACTATAGTTTTACACTACTCCTAGAGTAGACACTATACAAAAGTAATCTTGTCCTTCATCTATCAAAAGCGTTCTTCACAAGCTCACCGTCTCAACCCGCCTTAGCCCCTTTCTATCATGCCAAAATGTACCTACAAGGACAACCCCCAAAACATGAGCATATAATAATCCATATTCAACACAATAAGAATATAAGGCGTAAATGCATAAATCATAATAAAACACTTCCTGTTTTTCCCATGCATTAACGCTTCCTTTTTGGTTGTCCCTGTACCATAACTCATGAGTATAATCAATAGATTATTTAATGGTTCACGCATGTCATGACATAACACCATTCCATTATCACCAATTACAACCAATCACCAATCCCTAGTCTGTTCATCACAATGTATTTTAATGCCCCTCGCTTCACATATAGGCGGCATAGAATAACCTCGCTTCAATGGACATGCGGCGCTCCCACCCCTCGCTTCACATTTTAGCGGCAAATATTATTTCCTCGCCTCATATGATAACCACGCTTCAATGTGACATGCGGCGCTCCCACCCCTTGCTTCACATTGAGCGGCACCAAACAAACAGCGGCAAGCATTAAAATCATCAAGGGGATGACCACGACTCATGGGATGTGCACCAACAATCATCATATGCACATACAATCATCATGCATAATTTAACATGTATTTGCATCCACAATGCATAATTCCACATATACTCGCATCCACAATGCATAACCAATGAGTATAATAGATACATGTACCGTTGGTGCTCGTACGTCCTCTACGTACCTTTCCAAAAAGTGGAATTTGATATGGCTTCACTTCCTTGGTTGCGTCGCCACCTGGGATGGTTCTGCACAATCATACAACCCCATATTAGAAGCCAAATAATAGTCAAATACCAAAAATTTGTCAAAAAAATCCATTTCCCATTATTCTGCTGCTGGCGATCGATCGTTACAACGAGGCGATCGATCGCGAGCCTTACCGATCGATCGCTTCGATGTAGCGATCGATCGCCTGATCTTTCTGCCTCGAGGTGATCGATCGCGCCAGACATGGCGATCGATCGCCTGCCTTGCGTTTTGCCACTGCCCTTCGGCGATCGATCGCCACAGCCTGTACACGCGATTTCTCCATTTTTAAGCCATAATTTCTTCCCCAATCTTACCAACACTTACACCAACAAACCCAAAACACAAAAACACTAAAAACCTTCAACAAACACCATCAAGCAACCAAAAACCTAACATCCAACCAAAAATAATGCCAACCCAAAACAACCCATTTCAAAACCATTTCAAACCCACTCCAAACACAACAAAAACATTAAGGAGGTATCCATACCTCTTGGGGACTCCAAATCTCCCAACAAATTCCACAAATCAAGTTTTTGGAAGGATTTCTCTTCCACTTTTTGCCCAATTTCGAAAATGAAGAGGAGGAGGGTTTGGATGAGTGATTTGGGGGAAAAATAGAAAAGTGATGGGTATAGTGGGGGTTGGGGGTATAAGTGGGTTTGTTTTAATTAAAATGCACTCCCACAATTACCATGGTGTATAAAACATCCCAACAAGATATTTAAAAGCATTATACCAAAATGCACCAAAATACCAACATGTTTCACCAAATAATTATCCACCATCACATTTAACCATTAAAACACCCAATACCCAACATGCATAACATGCACCCTGAAATGCTCTATCGGGTCACGCCTACCATGTGACTAAGCATTTCACTAAGATAATTAACGCCAACACATATATTAATTATCACCATTAATAATCACATGAACATAATTACTGACCAAATTGCAATTAATTATATCGGGGATATCACACTGTGTCACCTGCTGAAGAAATTCCAGACTACCTTGATGATGCTCCATCAGTGGTCTAGTCCCTTCGCGAATTATCTGATAACTTTCTATTTCTCTCCCAACGAGTAAGAGAAGTACATCAAAGCCAGCGGACTACCTCTCTGGATTTTGATTCATTCAAGGACAATATGATGAAGAACATCAACAATATCCAGCATGGTCTGAACGATCTGTTCTCTCAGCAAACATCCTATAAGACCAGCCTGAGAAAAGAACAGATCGAGCGGGCTTCTGAAGTCAAAACTACAGTTGCAAAATCCCTCCTTACCCAAGATCATCGTCTGGATGCTATCTGCGCTCAGCTTAGGCAGATCATAGATTTCCTTCAGGAGATTGCTAATGACCAAAAGGGGGAAAAGAAGAAAGAAATGAAGCCAGAACAGCAGACAGAACAACAGCCCACAAAGAAGGCATATATAACTGCCTGTAATGAATAACATGTAAATGTATTCGTCAGGCGGATTTATAAAAGTCTTTCAGTCGAAATTCTCAGTCTTATTCATTTATTTTGAATAGTTCATTTATTTTGAACAAAAAGACTTAATCGATCTGAACGAAATTCCTACAAGAAAAAGGACTTAATAAAAGCATAAAGAAGCTAGGTTTTGTCATCATCCAAAAGGGGGAATTTGTTGGTTACGATTTTTAAAGATGACAAAACAGACCAGACCGATAAAGTAAATAACAAAATAGACCAGACCGATAAAGTCAGTGACAAACAGACCAGATCGATGTCAACCAGATCAGAACAGACCAGATCGACGCAGATCAATGCAGACCAGATCAGAACTTATTAATTCAGACTAAGTTAGCAAACTTCGTTCATCGGTCCGAATCTATTTATTGAAGCATTTAATGATGCATTTAATGCTGAAAAAGACCAAGGACTGAAGATTACCTTGAAAGCTCTGCTCACAAGCCTCAGATCAATAGAATGATACTCCCTACTGAGTCAACTATGTCAAAGGCTTAGCAATTTTCGAGAATCCTTCGACAAAACGTCGAAAATAACCGGCTAAACCAAGAAAGCTCCGTATCTCGGGCACAGAAGTAGGTGCAAACCATCCCATCACTGCCTCTACTTTCCTGGGATCCACTGATATCCCATCGCTAGAGATGACATGCCCCAGAAGCACCACACTTTCCAACCAGAATTCACACTTACTGAGCTTGGCAAACAGTTGATTATCCCTGAGAATCGGGAGCACTGTCCGCAAATGTTTCACGTGCTCCTCCTCACTCTGAGAATAGATAAGTATGTCGTCAATGAACACAATGACGAACTGATCAAGATATGGTTGGACACCCGATTCATCAGACTCATAAAGACAGCCGGGGCATTCGTCACTCTGAGCGGCATAACCAAGAACTCGTAGTGCCCATACTGAGTCTGAAATGTTGTCTTCTGAATATCCTCCTCTCTGACCCGAATCTGATGGTATCCAGACCTCAAATCAATCTTGCTATAAAGTTTCGTGCCCTGCAACTGATCAAACAGATCGTCAATCCGTGGGAGAGGATACTTGTTCTTTACGGTTGCCTTATTCAATTGCTGGTAATAGATGCACAAACGCATCGAACCATCCCTTCTTCTTTACGAACAGAACCGGTGCGCCCCAAGGCGCTACGCTAGGGCGTATGTATCCCTTGTCAAGATGTTCCTGCAACTGTACATTCAGTTCCTTAACTCCGCCGGTGCCATTCTATAAGGAGCACGAGAAATAGCGAACGTTCCCGGTAACAACTCAATTCCAAACTCGACCTCTCTAGTCGGCGGGAACCCTAGAATTTCTTTCGTAAACACGTCCGTAAACTCCGCAACCACGGGTATCTCCTCAATCCTCAATTCTTTCTTCTTTTCCGCCATATCAACAGCATAAATAAGGTAACCTGTAAGGCCCCAACACTTAAACTCATCATTAGTTCATTTATGAATTCGTATGTGTATAAATTTTTCATTTTCTTTTCATTCTTTAAAAGAATCATTTCATGTTTCCCATAATCCCATGACATAACCAATGTTCAACATTATATGATCATCTCGACCGACAAATAGACTCAGGGATTTCACCCAATTCCATCCCCATTACACCACTTTTACATTGTGGGTTTTTATAAAAATTTGGGCAGAGTCTCCCCCACAAACTGAGCTATTCAGAAATAAAAACACATCACATAACATAACTCCCGACCAGGGACAACACAATACTAAACAGAATACAGAAACACTAAGTAAAATTCCCAGCCAGGGAAGACACCACACTAATAAGACAACAAAAGTGGGTTTCAACACCCTTATACAATCCATATACAGATACAAGTGCTCACAGAAGAGCAACGAATAACGGATACTCATCCGGATGCATAATTAGTATATATACCAACCGCTCAATCTCGTATATCAGCTCAATCTCATACTACGCTTCTGGAAGCATCATCCAACAAGGTTCGAGCCTAGCACCCCAAGGCAGCATCGTACCTATTGTACCTGTTTTAACAGAAACAGCCCCCACACAGGGTGAGCACACTCCCACTCAATATTCAATCACAAATCAACGTACAAAATCATAATGCAATAATTTAGATTATTCAAAACTCATAAAATATACTCCCTGTACAATTCCGAATTTGTATAGCTTCCACACACTGTTCTGTTTCAAACACACGCACCTTCATAATGTCAAGTTTAGTATTATCACTGAAAATGTGATACTCAACAACGCTTATGAATTCAATACAATGACAATATATCATTTATACTCAAACATAAATAGTTCAACATCAATGTAAACCTGGTTATCCCAATGTAAACCTGGTTATCCCACTATCTCATTCTCGATACTTTCTCATATCGTTCATGCCCACGGCATCACTACTCAACAAGTAAAATTGGATCACGTACCACTACGTGTCCCCCATAACTCGTATATGAAACTCAATTATTAAAGTCAAACACTTACCTGAATCATCATATTCAAAATTGCATGTATACATGAATGTATAGATACTAGATATACCTGCTCATACGTCACCACGTACCTTATAGTAGACAACATGAACAAGATATCATCGACGTCCGAAGTCTCCTGAAGAGTCCACAAAATTATTGGAAGAAAATCGTCCCAAAATCGGACGAATTTGGAAATTTTAACTTCTGCGCTTCCTTGCAAGATCCGGAACGCAATCCACGACGAAACTTCATGTTCTTGGTATGGAAAGATGCGCCTGGAAGAGACGAAGACGATGGTGGTTCGGACACGCCGGAAGGAGGTCCGACGGCGGCGGGCGCGCGGCTTTTAGCGGAGAGGGTCAGACATCGCGCGGGAGGAGAGAAAAGAGGGGAGAGATTTCGGATCTGATGTGTGCGTTTTCACACTTTTAGTGCATGAAAAATAGGCTGAAAACATTTTAATATAAGTGTATTTCCAATCCAGTTATGTACATCGGAGTGTCACCGGTGCACTGATAAATTAAATTTACAACTACCAATCGGGATTTATACACACTCCGAAAACCCAAAACTTAAATTCTTCATTTTAATTAACTTATCTCTAAAATATTATCGGAGTATATTTTACAATCTCAAAATATTTTATGATCCGATTAACTTGTCAGTTGACCTTCACTTGGTCAATTCCACTTCTAATTAATTAATTCAAAAATTAATTATCAATAAAATCTAAATCATATTTAGTCCAACAAATGATTATAATAAATCTGGACATCACAATTCTCCCCAACATATAAAATTTCGTCCTCGAAATTTCAACGCATGCTTACCATAAAAGCAAACTGTAAAATTTATGTACCCTATATAGCTCGATATAGTGACTTTACCATTTGTAGGATGACAGTTATCGAAATCATCGTGGCTCACACATGTGCCCCATTGCACCAACGATCGCAAGAAGTGTTTAACTGTCAAGCTTCTTTGTCATATCTCACTACCTGTGTACTTCCATCGACACAATTCCATTGCACAATCTTATTTCCCGTCATATACTTTTATCACAGTACCCATCATATAATCTCGTTAAATCATGCAATCCATGATTTCATGTATATTCAAGAATATATGACAATACATCAACATTTATCTTAATTAACTTCATACCTGTGTCATTGCAAATGTATGCAACTTATCCGCACATCATCACCGTCATCCGTATGAAGTAACGGTACTCTTGAGCCTTTACGCATAAATCTTTCATATATCATCTCCTGGCTATTATCTGGTGCAAGGTAATGACTGGAAAATCCATTAGTCATTCTCACATACGTATAAACACATTATACACACCAACAGCCACAGACCATCAGCATCAAATCATGATAAATGGCTTAACACCAATATTTTCATGTCACGATTATACTCATCTAACACAAGGCACAACATCAATATCGAATAGTTCGTGACATACCTTTGTAGATGGAATCATCTACATTACACAATGGCACCATAATATCATGTTAATCACAACACTCACATACTCTTAAGTATCAACATTTCCACATTACTTCACCCAATTATTATCTGTCATAGGACAAGTACAAAATAATCTCGTTAGTATTTCTCAAATACTAGTAACATAACACGTACCTTGTCATTTACGCATTTCGATATTCATAATGTTTTTGTCATCAAACATTAATTCCCTGCATCAGAAGTTTCTCGCAGTTCCATACACAACATGCTACTGCACACTATCACATAGGGTGATTGAAATTTAACATAAGAATCAATTGCATGCTTCAATGACGCCATTTATATCAATCTTTAACTCATCCTCGAAACATAAAAAAAATTCATTAATCATGAATGTTCACAATGATCACATGTCCACACACGACATTCGTAGTAATCACGCGTCATCCCGCGACATACTCATGTCATCCCGTGACACGCTCATTAAACTCATGTCTATCTGATTGTATTCCATTCAACATAATAGTTGATTAATCAATTATTAATTCCTACCACATACAAAACTAGCAGGCTTTCACAACAATAATTATCATCACAAAATGATTAACATCTATTTTCAATATCTCCTTACTATACACCGTAGATATGAGAGTGTTATCACAGAGGTTACACCCCTTCTTGCCTCATTACCGCAACAAAATATGAATATGACACATCTAGGTTCCATTTCAATTCCATTATCAGCTTTTCTACATGTACATGATTTCAACATCAATATAATCAACAAAATAGCTCGAACCAACATATATCAATATGTTCAACCAACTGAAATGGTTTACCTCGATACTTCGTCCTCCTGGATCGATCCAATATCCTCTTGGGCCTAAATCACATATACCCAATGAGCAATAACATAACTGTACATAGCACAACTTCTATTGCCATCTGCAATCAAAGCATCATCAATACTCATTGCTAACACAATTGCGGTACAACAGCATTCCTCCCTAATCACAATAGCGGTACTAAAAATATTCATTGCTAACACATTAGCAATGCATCAATCTTCATCGCCCTACGGCGGTACATAATACTCATCGCCACTACTGGCATACATATAATATCCATAATCACAATGAATATATATATTCTTAAAACAACAAGATGTAATAACACTTACTGTACACAGTTGATCCACACTTGATCCTTTAAATTGTCCCTGCTCTCAACATAAATATTTCACAAAATATGATTTCTTATCAATACACAAATTGATATACTCATCATCAACAGAATAGCAGAATGAGACGTCGCTATATATATAATCGACGGCAAGAACCATCGCCATGGAATCAGCGGAATGCACCATCGCTAAACACATGTCTGGCGGCACGAGCCATCGCCAATGACATAGCGGAAAGAGGCATCGTTATACATGTACCCGGCGGCATAAACCATCGCCAATCAATATAGCGGAATAAGACATCGCTATCAATATACCTGGCGGCATGAACCATCGCCAACCAATATAGCGGAATGAGACATCGCTATCAATATCGATAATGTGGTTGTTCCTGTTTCAAATATTCATGCACGAAATCATTAGATCTTAACGTAATTGATTAACATCATAGCATCATATGGTATTTTACCACATCGTAAACATCATAACGTCATATGGCATCTTTCCATATCGTAACATCATAACATCTTATGGCATCTTACCATATTATAAACATCATAACATTATATGGCATCTTACCACATCATAAACATCGTATGACCTCTTACCATATGGGCATCTTACCACATCATAAACATCGTATGGCTTCTTACCATATGGGCATCTTACCCTGTGGCATCTTACCACATCATAAACATCGTATGGCATCTTACCATATGGGCATCTTACCCTGTGGCATCTTACCACATCATAAACATCGTATGGCATCTTACCATATGGGCATCTTACCCTGTGGCATCTTACCACATTTCCTGTGACCTGCAACCATCATGGTTAGCAACAATAGCCATATATGCTATGCATCAAACATTCAATACATATATGCAACCACTTGCAAGTCAATACGTATATCAAATACATGTTACCTCAGAAATATCCCTTTACCTGACTTTCTTACAAAATCAGATTCCTTGGCACATAACATACAGAGTGCCAGACATTACTGTTAATGCCATCCTATCGCGTTTCACACGATTTCCTGCAACCACAACGGTTAGCAACACCACTTTTCATATCATAAAAGCACATAAACAACTAGTTGTGTCATACAACATTAATGCCATCATGCATAAATATGTGCTATCAATAACTTCCTAGGCCCTTAACAGCCCCAAAGAGCAACCACTACTCTGATACCACTAATGTAAGGCCTCAACACTTAAACTCATCATTAGTTCATTTATGACGTCGTGTGTGTATAAATTTTTCATTTTAATTAACTTATCTCTAAAATATTATCGGAGTATATTTTACAATCTCAAAATATTTTATGATCCGATTAACATGTCAGTTGATCTTCACTTGGTCAATTCCACTTCTAATTAATTAATTCAAAAATTAATTATCAATAAAATCTAAATCATATTTAGTCCAACAAATGATTATAATAAATCTGGAAATCACATAACCCGTATGTCCACGTTCCAATAACCGTGACATTTTAACAGCCGATATCAACGAAATCTTCGGACGAGATCCGTTCCCATAAAATGTCCACCGAAACCCCTGATCAGATTGGAAACGAACCGTTCTCTGCCGGCAATCTACCACTGCCTGATATTTGTTCAGTATATCGATGCCCACAATGCAATCGAAATCTGACATACCCAAAACAATCAAATCTATCTTCAACTCATTGCCCTCAAAATAAATGAGGCAGTCAGAAAGAAACTGGTCAACAATCACAGTCTTTCCAGTGGGTGTCGAGACCAAAAGATGCGTGGTAACGGAGACTTGCACATAACATGTCTTTCCACAAAATCTGTAGACATAAAGGAGTGCGAAGCACCTGTGTCTATCAAAAGAAAAGAGGGATATGTAAATAAAAGACACGTACCAGCAATCACTTCCTCTGGAGCTGCCTCAGCATGCTCCCTAGTCAAAGCATATACCTGCCCTTGAGGTTGCCCCACTGCCTGACCTCCCAACTGTCGAGGCATCACTGGTTGCCTCTGTTGTACTGTCCCACCAGTAAATCTCCCCCTGCCTTCCCTAAGATTTGTTTGTCCTTCACGGTTAGGACAATGCCGAGCAATGTGGCCCGTCTGTAACATGCCGAACAGTCATGCATCAAATGAGGTCCTCCACAGAAATGACATTTTACTTCTCCAACTCTACTTGCTTGAGTCTGTCCTCCAATGGTGGATGCGTTGCCCCTCCGGTCCCCTTGTTTTCGGCTATCCGTCCTCTTCCCACTAAATCAGGAAGAAAATGAAGTTCCACGAGCTTTAAATGATCCCCTTCGAGGCCTCAGATTATCAGATACTGGCCTCTGTGGTGGAACTTACGGGGGTACAACATCCTCATAAGCACCAACTACAATCTCTGCTAGTTCTGCTCCTGTGAGAGCATCATCAAAGGAGCTGGGGTTATTGAAAATGACTCTATCAAATAGCTCCGGCCTCAAGCCCTTTAAGAAGTGCCTCATCTTGGCATGTCCATTGGTAGCAATGTGAGGACATACCTCAACAGTGATGAGTACTGCATAGCATAGTCTGAGACAGTCATAATGCCTTGCTTCAAGTTTGAGAACTCATCCTCCTTCAGTTGTCTTGCCGCAGCTGGGAAATATCGATTCAAAAATCGAGTCCTGAACAAGCTCCGGTCTACCAAAATCCCTTGAGCTCTCAATTCCATTACAGTTGTCTTCCACCATATGGAAGATTTCTTGGCCAGCTGAAATTCTGTTAGCCTCAACCAGGCCGTCTTAGCACAGGGTGCAGACACAAAGATCTGCTCAATCCTTTCCTGCCATTCCTCTGCTTCCACCCCTGTCTCAGTTCCTCAAAGCGGGGCGGATGGAAGTTCAAGAACTGTGTTAGACACAGCTCTCCAGGTAATAATAGCTGTGCCATCGGATCCACACTCACAGCCGGTGGCGGTAGAGGATTCTTCTGAGCAATACTAGCATTTACACTCCCTACATCACCCACCTCCTCATTGTGGTGCTCTGTCATGCTGTAATACAAGGGTTAACAACAATACCAGAAGCAATTCATATGTTACACCGTTAGATAACATGAACAACATTCCAAGCATGTTAGTATAACAAATGTATACACCAATATACACCACATGCATACGCATACTCATAAGTGATCACCTAGCCAACATGTTTGCTAAGTCTACCATTCACTCATTCCCGGGTTCTCTAACCACTGCTCTGATACCACTATTGTAAGGCATCGCTACCTTAAGTGTGGATTAAAGGCATAAGAAGAGCTAAACATGCATATATCAGAGTATAAGGTTCATGTTTGGATGCCTCGAGCTTAAAGGATTACAGTGCCAAAAATAAAATTCCAAAAAGAATTAATTACATTCTCAGCAAAATGAATGTTAAGGCTATATCTTTACACTACTCCTAGAGTAGAGACTATACAAAAAGAATCATGTCCTTCTATACCGATAGCACTCCTCACAAGCTCACCGCATCAGCCCGGTCCTTAGCCTTTCATGCCAAAAAGCTCCTACAGGAACAACCCCAAAACCATGAGCATATAAAAAACCATAACCACATCAACAAGATTATGCTATTAAAATGCATAACCGTAAATACAAATCACTTCCTGTATTATATGCACTTAAAAGCTCCCTTTGGTTGTCCCTGTATCACATTCATAATCAATAGATTATAATACCAATAATGTATGTCATGACATGCATCCGTTCCATCAATATCAATAACCGTTTTCCAAGTCTTATTATATCAGTGGCATAATACCCCTCGCGTTGACATGACAGCAGCATAATACCCCTCGCTTCGACATATTAGCGGCATAATATCCCTCGCGATAATATGACAGCGAAATTATCCTTCGCTTCGACATATTTGCGACAAATATTCTTCATCGCTATAATATGATAGCAGCAAGTATTCTATCATCGCTTCGACATGAAGGCGGCAAGTATTCTTCATCACTGGAATAATAACCTCGACGTACAATCACATGCACAGATGCATCCAATATGTGTATGCAACCATAATGCATCAACCAATATTTGATGCAACCATAATACATCAACCAATATGTGTATGCAACCATAATGCATAATCCAACACGTAAAAATACATTTTACCATCCGATGCCCGTACATCTCACTACGTACCTTTTGTTCCAAAGAGTGGAAATGTTGTGGGACTTTATCTCCTTGGTTGTGTTGCCACCTGGGAAGGCTCTACACAATCACAGAATCCAATATTAGAAGCCAAATAATGGTCCAATACCAAATACCAACAAAATAACCAAAATATCAAAATTTGGAATCTCGCGATCGGTCGTCCTCATGCCCCGATCGATCGTGAGATCCAGCTGCTTTACCATCCAAAATTCTGTAATCAGCGATCGATCGCCAAGTTTGGGGCGATCGATCGTGAGACCCACCGATTGATCGCCCCAACTTGGCGATCGATCACCAAATGCTTCTATTCGCTACTGCCTTAGCCTGATCGATCGCCATTTTCTCGCGATTGATCGCCGCGTCCTGTAACGCAAAAATGCACCATTTTTACCCATTTCATCCCCTCCAACCCATCCAATACATAAAAACCAAATTCCATCCATACCAAAACACCAATATTACACTATAATAACCATCAATAGCAACATAATCCAAAACCCAACCAAAAACACCACATCCCCTTTTTAAATCCCTAAAACACAAAATTATTTCAATACAAATCTTAATAAAACCATACAAGGAGGAAACCATATCACTTGAAGCTTCAATTTCTACCAAGAAATCCAACGAAAGCAAGCTTCCAAAGTTCCTCCTCTTTTCTCTTCCGAGAATCGATTTTGGGTTTATTTTGGGGGAAAGGATTTGAGAGTGATTTTGGATAAAGAGTGATGGGGAAAGTGAGGGTAATGGTATTAAGGTGTTGTGGGGGTAATTAAAACATGGTACCCTATTAATTAACACGATGTATAAAATATCCCTACATGATATTTTAAAAGCATTTTCCAAGAATGCACCGAAACTCCAATTAAACATATTTTACCAAAATAATTAATATCTGCTTCAAATAAACCATGCCAAAACTCAATTTCCCAACATGCATCACATGTACCACGAAATGTATTACCAGGTCATGCCCACCACATAACTATACATTTAACCACCATAATTAATTTAGCACCATATTAATCACCTAAACATAATTAATGGCCCAAATGCATATAATTATTTCAGGGATATCACAATCGATGAGAGAGAAGAAAGTGATGGTCACATCGAATGGCCATCAAAAAGTAGGAAAATCGGTGAGGGAGACTTGGTGTTAATGAATAGAGCGAAAATGCGACTATTTTCATGGAAGTCGGACTCACCATGGGTTGGACCTTTCAAAGTGGTCGATGTTTTACCATGCGACACTATCAATATGAGAGATGACAACGGGGCACTGTTGTGATGCCCCGAAATTAATTAATGGTAACTTGGACATTAATTATGTTTATATGATGTATCATGTGTTGATGGATTTATGTGTTGGGTATTAAGATGTTAACATGATTAATTGTGTTAAATTATCAAATATGAGGAAGATGTGATTTTAAATGAAGTTTAGAGCATTGTTGAAAAATGCTTTTGAAATACCAAGTAGGGTATTTTATACATCATGTTAAGTTTGGGGTACAATTTTTATTAAGTTATTACAACCCCTTTTAAATCCCTCACACATCACTTTAATCCCCCACATTACCATTCACCTTTTAAAAATCCCCAAATCACTTCCCAACCCCAAACCCTACCCATTTTCGAATCTCACCAAAAGAGGAGAAGGAAAGTTCCACAAAAACCTTGTTTGTGTGATCTTGGCTAGGATTTGGAGCCTACAAGAGGTATGGAACCATTCCTATAAGTTTTATGATGTTTGGTGTTGAAATGGGTTAAGTTTTTGATGTTTTATGTGGGTTTGTTTGGGTATGTGTTGTTTATGGTTGGGGTATGATTTTTGAAGTGTTTTATGTTGGTTTTAGTGGGTTTTGATGTTATTGATGTTTTATGGAAGTTTGGTTTTGGGGTGGCATGTGAAAGAGCTTGAAAAATGAGCATTAATGGCGAAAATCCGATGTACAGCACTCGGCGATCGATCGCCCGTTCTTGGCGATCGATCGCGAGCGTCCAGTACCAGCCAGAGGCATTTGGCGATCGATCGCCACTTTTGGGCGATCGATCGGCGAGCCTGGCGATCGATCGCGCCAAAAGTGGCGATCGATCGCCAAGAAGGAAATTTTGCCCCCTCGTCCAGTGTGGTCTCGCGATCGATCGCGCCTGGGCGGCGATCGATCGCGAGCTGAAGAAAAGTGGTTTTTTGATATTTTTGTGGGATTTTTGGATATTGGACTATGTTTAGCTTCTAATATCAATTTGTATGGTTGTGTAGAACCATCCCAGGTGCCCACAACATCCAGGAGATAAAGCTCTCCAAATTCTCCACTTTTGGGAATTAAGGTACGTAAGAGACGTACGAGCATCGGACGGTAAACCATGCCCTTACATATTATGATGATGTTTACGATGATGACGTTTAAGATGATGTTATGATGATGATGCTTATGATGTTATGATGATGATGCTTATGATGATGTTACGATGATGATGCTTACGATGATGTTATGATGATGATGCTTAAGATGATGTTTATGATAACGATGTTTATGAGGACGTCTATAATGACGAAGTTTATGATAAGGTCATACGACGTGACGAAGTTTATGATAAGGTCATACGACGTGTATGGTTGGGTAAGACGCCCATGTGGTGAGACACCACCCAAAGCATATGATTGGGTAAGATGCCCACGTGGTAAGATGCCACGCAATGTTTATGATATGGTAAGACGCCATATGATTGGGTACACGTGGTAAGATGCCACGCAATGTTTATAATATGGTAAGACGCCATATGATTGGGTAAGATGCCCACGTGGTAAGATGTCACACGATGATTATGATATGGTAAGATACCATACAATGGGGTAAGACGCCCTAATATATGAATAAGAGCCAGGGATAACAAAGGAAGTCGAAGGACGACCAATAACCTTTACTTAACTAGGATGTTATGCATTATTGTATGCTTTTATGTAATGTTAAGTAAATATGCGTATGCTCATGATGTGTTATCCCTGTAGGTACACTTTTGGACCAAGGGCCTAGGGTCGGGTTGAGGAAGTGAGCTAAAGGGAGCATGATGAACGTAGGAAGCAGGATTTTGATAGTCTCTACTCTAGGAGTAGTGTAAATCTATAGCTTTAACATTCTTTATTGGGAATGTAATTAAATAGCTTTTGAAAACTTTATTTTGGCCTGTAATCTCCTTAGCTCAAGCTACAACCGGAACCCTTAAGAGGTTATAAATGCATGTTCTGTCCAATTTATGTGTACTAAATGATATTAAGGTAGGAAGACCCTACAACTGTTCACGGATGAAAGAGAAGTGGTTACAACACTACATGTGATGTCATGTGTTCTAACAATATGCCCCACGAACTGACAAGGAATTGGACGACGATCACTGACGATCGTCGTTAACGGTAACTGCTTCGTCTTATTTTCCATGCCCATTACATTGAGGACAATGCATGAATTAAGTTTAGGGGAGTGCATTACTATGTCATGCTTTTTCTTTGGAATTGTATCATTCTTTGAGCACCAACAAAAAAAATTCTTGAAAAGTTAGTTCAGTTAGTGAGAAAAGAATGAATCATAGTAGTGGTCTCTATTCCATTATCATAGTAATCTCACTATGCATGTCAACTTGAGTTTTGATGATTGTAAGACTTGTTTGTGAATATTTTGTTTTGAGTTAGCATGTCAAAGATGGGGAATATATTGAGCACATTTAAGTCATAATATTGTAAATTGCAATTGAAGTAGTGAAAATCTTTGTGAACTTGATGAATTGTTTTTTAGCATCTTAGAAACAATTTGATGATGACACTTCAAGGCGAAATTTTATTGTCATGAACTTGATTTGGAGATGATCTAGGCGATCTTTGGACTGTTTTGAGCATTTCAAGCTTACCGTGTTTATATCAATCCCTAGTGTCCACTTTTGAGCCTAATTGAAAAAGAATGGTGTATGTTTAATATACTATTAGCTCCATTCAATAATTTTTTGTTGGCAACTCATTATACCCACATTTTTGAGCCTAAAATGAATATATATCCTTACCCTAAGGGAGTATAATGAATCTCATTATATGCATATGAATTGCTAATATTTTGATGATATTGTTGAAAAATTTGATGAATGAGAAAAGAAAAGAATAAAAAAAGCCTTGAGAAAAATTATCTAACTAAGACCCAAAGTGGCCAAGCTAGAAAAGAAAAAGAAGATAAACTCAAATTTGTGCTAAATTATGAATATTACACGATTATACTCTTTTCTTTGTGATATCCTATCTTTTCTTTTAAGCCAACACCTAGGCTTCTAACATTACAAGCTTAAAAAGTCATTTTGATCCAAGTCTAGGGAGTGACTATATTAGTGGAGAAGTGTTTGAAAATAGGACTATGGGGTACTCAATGATAATCTTGACTTTCATTAACTAGCATGCTTTGATCTATGAAATTTGCATGAAACTTGAAAGTGACAATAGCACACACGCACGTTCTGAGTTTGAGACAAGTTGCTTGATTTAGGAGAAAACACAACTTGTTGAACATTTTGTATTAACTCTTGTTTGTCTGTAAGTGAGATGTCTGAGCTACATGATTAACTGTGAATTGGTTCATTTGAATCTTCAATATTGAACTATACTTTTTGATTTTATATCTTGCTCGAGATGATCAAGTTTAAGTTTGGAGGAGTTGATAAGTGTGATTTTTACATTTAAATTGCTATAAGATTATAGGCGTTTTTGTCATGATTCCGGTACCATATTACGTGTTTTGGTATATATTTGTATATTTCAGGAGTCTATGTCCAAATGCATAAAAGTGGAGGAAATAAGCTAAAATGATGAAAAATGACCAAACCGAGCAAACACGGAAAAGAATGGACGAAATCGCAAATTGTTGAAAACCATGAGTAGCGATCGATCGGCATGTTCGGGCGATCGATCGCCTTGGTCCATAAGCTTTTCGCGATCGATCGTAAATTGAGGGAGATCGATCGCCGTTATGAAAATGTTGAAAAATAAAAGACAGATTGTTCTGGCGATGGATAGCCAGAGTTTAGCGATCGATCGCCAGACCCAAAAAAGTCGAGATTTTGTTTCCTTCTTGGGTATTTTGTGTCCAAAATACATTAAACTCTTCCAACATTATAAAGGGAATGGTCTTGAATGAAAATGGGACTCTTGGCTCATCTTTCAACCTAGATTATCAGCCTACATCACTCTCCATCAACCAACCATCATCCATACACCACAAACCATTGAAGGAGAAGACGCATCGGAAGAGACGGGACGACGGAGTAACGCAAGGAGTCAACGCCTATCGTTACTATCGTATTTCTGAACTTATTTATCGTTTAGTCTTAGATTTTGATGTTTAGAATGTTGCAAAACAATTTTATGCATTATTATTTGATGACTATTGTTGTCTAAGTTTGTTGTCAAGATTTAGAGGATCATTTGTATGAACCCATAATTCAATTTAAGGTTTTCGATTGACTCTTACATATCTTTGTGCATAATTTATTGTGATTCATGCTTTTTAAGGAGTGATCACCTTTGAACGATTATTTATTGCAATTGAGATCGATAGTTAAAATTACAATACGATATAGTAATTTATGCCGTGGATTTCAGACTGGGATCGAGAGATGAAGTCAAATACATGTGTGATAGCAATAGATTTACCAAAATCGAAGGCTAGTAGTTTTCACAAATCGACATTAAATATTGATTGTTCAATAAGGATACAGGAGTAGCTTATTGCATCGTTAGTATTAGATTTGTTATAACTAGACTAAAGTATAACAAGTGCATAGGAAAACTCGTCACCTTAGAAAGTGAATTCAAATCTTAACTAATAGACGAATTATGGGGGATTACTTGGGTGAACCGAAGTCTTGATAATTGTCTTCACTGATTTTATCTCATTCTTTGCTTGTTTGGGTTGAATACCGAGTTATTAGTCAATTTAGTTTAATAATCATAATTAATTATCGTAGGCTAAATATAGTTAAATTAATTGAGTTTGGTAATTATTTTCTAGTCTCTGTGGGTTCGACAACCTGATCGTAATCATCTATATTAAAACTTGACAACCCTGCACTTGTAGTATAATCGCGCTACACTTATAATTTTTTGTTTAAAATAATAGCGATCAGAAATACTTATACAAGAAAACTTATCTAAATTTGCTATATTGGCCTAAAACAAGGCTTAAGTAAGCCCATATCATCTACTAACTAAATAAAGCATAAAAATAAACTGAATAAACAAAAACAAGGCCAGTTGGTTTGTTGCACACCAGTTATTCGATATGGTGAAGCATTCGATGTTTTAAAGCAGAGAACTAGTGTGACTCCATTTGCTGCTATTCTGGTAACTTAATACAGTTCTTACTTTTGCGGGTATAAGTATGGGTTTCTAATCGAGAATGTGCAGATATGTATCAAGTTAATGAAGCAACCACTGGTAGAAGATTGGTATTGGAGGAAACTGGTCATACTTTGTTTATGCTTCATCGCCACAGTACTGGCACTAGTCTCTGGGTATGTGTGCCCTTCAGACGTATTCATGTCTTTGGAAACTGGACAAGAGCTACTATAATATATCATTCTTACAGATATAAAATATTTTTCCAAGAAATTCGAGAGTTCACATGCTTCATTTGCGCCCACAGTTAATGCCCTTGTTTCTTCGAGAATAGGGCAGAAACAAAAGAATCCATTGCTTTTAGAGAGGAACCTTCATCATTTCCGTCTTCACCAACGGCAGATCTAATCAACTCTGCGATTTCAGCTGCTTTTTTCTTCATATCCTCTGCTTTAATACCTTCTCCCATTACAGTATCTATGACTTTCAGTACAGCCTCCTTGCTCAAACTACTCTTAGTTCCTCTAGTTAACTCTACACAAACTCCCATTTCCTCCACTAACAACTTCGCATTATATCCTTGCTCCGCCGCTAATGGCCACCCGATGATTGGTACTCCTTGGCTTAAGCTCTCCATGATTGAATTCCATCCACAATGGCTTACAAAAGCAGCTGTTGATATGTGGCAAAGAATATCCAACTGTGGTGCCCATCCATGCACCATTAATCCTTGCTTGCTGTTCACCATTCCTTCCTCGAACCCTTCGGGCAACCATTTCGAGTCGAACTCACCTTCTAAGTTGAACCCAACGGGTGGCCTGATGACCCAAATGAATGGTCTTCCACTTTCCTCTAAACCCGTGGCTAATGCCATCATTTGTGTAGTGCTGATGGTGTTTTGGGAGCCGAAAGATATGTACAGAACAGAGCTGTCGGGCTTCGAATCCAGCCATTCCATGCATTTCTCGGGGGAGACTCCGGGTTCTCTTCCGGTCTGCTGCCCGATTATACGTGACGGCTTTCGAGTCAGCATTGCTTGTGGGAGGAGTGGTCCGATGCACCAGACCGGAAGTTTTGAGTATCTCCTGAAAATATCTACTCCAAATTGTTCGATATCTTCGGCGGAGTTGCAGAGCCATCCGAAAGAATTTAGAGAGAATCTAATCTGAGGTTGGAAAAATGTTGACCAGGAATCTGTTCCATCTGCAGCTCTTAAAAACGGTTGCAACTGAGTGATATGAAAAAGGCAAGAATCTGGAAAACCTGGAAGACTAAACTCATCGCTTTGGGTTAATCTGTGGGGAAGATTTTCCCACAACGATACATAAGCAGCGGTCCCATAAGCGCCACCAGTGGTGAAAGTTATATTCACAGTGCCGCAAGATCTAGCAACTTCAGTAGCCCAACCCATGAAAACATCAGAGATTATGCAAAGTGGAGGGCTACCCTCTTTGATTGATATATCGGAAATTAATCTTCGAAAGGGGGCTTCAAGGGACGTTGTGGCATGACAGAGGTCGCTAATTTGGTTAAGTGGTAAAGATTCTGTGTTCTCAATGTTCGGTGGGAGGCCATGTTGACTGCTGTCGAAAGGGAGTTCAAAGAGAAATTTTGGCTGTCTGGTTTGTGGGTTATTTGAGTTCTTGTCTATGGCGGATTTGAGGTACTGAACATTGAGTTGAGTTGTTGCAATGGTGATTTTGAAGCCGAATCTTTGTTGGATTTTGTTAGCAAGAGCTAGGAATGGGATCAAATGGCCTTGCGCTATGAAAGGCAGCATTACTATATGCTGCTGCTCTCTGGTGCCTTCGTTGATTTCCATGGTTTCTTTGCTCAAATCTGTTTTCTCTGTAATTTTATCCAGTATAGTTTGACTTTTTGTTCAAGATAAATGAAAAGACATTTGAGGTTGGAAATGAAAGTCAGAATGACAAATGGGATTAAGACACATCGCCAAGGTGGTCAGGACTATGACATTTTCAATCGGTGGGGAAAAAAATTCCAAATAATCCTATATTTCGAATTGAAAAAGGCAGTGTTAATATCAAAGTATAAATTATTTTTGTCAATGTAATTTTTATAAATTAACAATTTTATCTTTTTTATTCTTTCACTTTTACTTGCACGCTCCTACCTTAAATTGATCAGTTTTCTATGTATAACATACATGGATTTTTTACTCGCATGCTCATACCTTAAATTGACCAGTATTCTATGTATAACTACATGAAGAAGTATCATTTAGTGCTTATACGTCTTTTTTTTATTTATGAAAAAATTATGACAAAATAATTTATAAATTAGTCTAAATTTTTGGTATATTTATTTTTTCCACAATTCCTAAAAAGTTTTAGGATCAAATCATCATTTTTCGGTTGTTAGCATTGTTGGCCGATCATCGTGTTATACGATATTAGTGTTACAATTCACCCGTTTCCAAAGCCAAGCAAGTGGATTGCTTTATGGGATGATGTTATATATATGTGTTTTTATCTTTTGGTTTAGCTTTTTGGTTGATCAAAACTATGTCTTTGAAGCCGGGGTGCTAAGGCGGAGGTGCGACAAAACCGATGCGAGGTGTAGCCGAATTTTTTTTTTGCCTCCTCTCTTGAATTTAAGGTATGAGCATGTAAAGAAGAGAATAAGAAGGATAAAATTATCAATATATTTGACAATAACAATTTGTGCTTTGGCATTTAACACTAGACATTGAAAAATAAGATATCCGTAAATGCTGATAAATAAGATATCCGTAAATGCTGATATTCCCTTTTGACAAATCGATTTAATGTCACAACGTAAGCTATTCAAATGGTAATTTCTTCCGTACATGAGAATATAAGATGGTTATGATGTCATTTCAAATATCAATTATGTATTCAATAGGTTTTATTAAAAAATAATTTATTTTACAAAAATACTCCAATTTCAGGGGTTTAAAAAATCTAATGCAATATGCTAAACTAATTGGTGTAAACTTTTTTGCGGCATGGATGCTGCAAAGCTACAGCGTCCGCCTGCGTCGGGCAGCATTTGGATTTTTTTTTTTATTATAAATAATTCGTAGCGCTCGCCAAGATGAATGGAGGACGGTGCTTTAATTAAAAACTAGTTTTTTTTTAAACTAACGATTTTTGGCACGTGATATATGCATATAAAATTATATAAATTTTTTAAAAAACTTATATGGTATTAAATTACAATATAAATATGTAATTACAAATATTATGTGATATGATGATATTGTAATTGACAATATTATTAAGGATATTACAGACATTTTAAGAATATAGTATATTAGGATAAATTAAAATTATTAAAAGTCTCAGGTCACTTTGCATGTTGACATACTATTCGTGATTAATAAAAATCTTAGAGGTATTTTGGTATGACCATATCAAGAGGCAAAATAGTTTCTCTAGTATACTCCCTCTTTATAATATAGTAATAGATAATATTCAACTCCACATGTATTAATTAATTAAATAATCATTATAAATGGTACATAGTATATTTGAATTATAAAAATATAGATTGATTATTTGGAATTATATTGCATTAATAAATAGAAAAATTATTAAATAATTAATTAATTTGAAAATTTTATATAAGTGGATGAAGGAGGTTGACAAATGTATTATAAATTTCAAACTTTTGATGAAATGGTTTTATTTGCATGTGCACGTTAATTATTGGAAGTCTCCTTTTTGGAGGAAAATGGATATACAAGTGTCACACACACATTATAAATTTCAAACTTTTGATGAAATGGTTTTATTTGCATGTGCACGTTAATTATTGGAAGTCTCCTTTTTGGAGGAAAATGGATATACAAGTGTCACATATATATATATATATATATATATATATATATATATATTAGCAAGAATCACAGGCTTACCTTATCTTCACCATGATAGGGACTCCAAATTCTTATGGCAAAGTATGAGGAGATTTATCATCAATATAACGATGGGAATGGAAACCAAAAGCACGTCTGGGGTCGTGCAGGGAAACTGAAGCCTAGTCACATAGAACTAGGGTGCTTAACGGATTCGGTTTCATTTCCAACCAGTTCTGATCTATCTGATCCGATCCAGTCCGTTGCAATTATTATTATTTTTTTTGATATATTTTTTCCACAATATTCATAATAAATTCGATATATTATTCTTCATTTGATAATATAAATGCATACAATTAATTGTACACTTATGACAATTGCAATTCTAAATAAAAAAACATTAGTATTTAGCACTCTTCATAATTGATAAGTATTATTTATGCGTTTTCTTCTTCTTGCTCATCATAATGATTTATGAATTCGTCAACCGCCACATCTCTTCTATTCTTACATTCTACTTCAAACCAATATTTAAGTAATATGAGCATGCATAACGAATTAGCAGATAGATTACTTCTGTATTTTCCTATAATTCGGCCACATGCTGAGAATGCCGATTCAGAAGCGACGCTTGAAGTTTGTACCATATAAATGTCTCTAGGCTAATATAGGAATTGTGCTACATTTTCCTTCTACCATTGTAAGACGTTGAAATTGTCTTCCGTTAGAAATTGATAATTTAGATAATTTACAACTCAGTCGACGTGCTAGTTGAATGTCATTTTTCCTTCAGTTTTTTCCTGCCCAGTGTCCTAAGCAAATTGATGCCTCCCTCTGGAATGAGTTTGGGGTTCTTCAACGGCCCTTTGTTCCGATGATTCAATTGCATGTTGATTATAATACAATTGAAATATATTTTGGAGAGATTGCATTATAGACGTCTTTTGATAGTCAATAACCTTCCCAAAAAATTTAGCATAATATTTAAAAATATTTCAAATGAAGCTAAACATTGACTAGGATCTAGTAATGTTGCAATGCAGTGCACGTGTGGATTTGTTCCCAATACTTTATAAATTTAGTTTCCATTGCACTAACAAAAGTATGCAAGTCATAATCATCTCTAAATTCTATAAACTTAGCAAACATGTTAAATACTAAAGGAAGAAAATAAACAGAATTTGGATAAGTAACACAGGAGAAGCGTCGCTTTTTGAAAGTACCTAACAGTGATACACAATTTTCAACAAATTCTCAATTATCATCAGTCAAATAAATACTTTCATCGGTATCAAGCATTACATGAATTATAAAATGGAGTTAAAATATCTTTGTAAGGTAACATATCATTCAACATATTGTACAACGAATTTCACATAGTTTTTATTGGTGATGGAAAAAGAAGATGTTGTAAACCATTAGATATATATAATTGTTTCCAATCACGCTTAACACTGCTTATGCGTAAACATTTAGCGCAATATTTCATTTTATCAATACATGTTGAGTGATTGTCTTCATAATCAACTCACAGCCAAATTAATAACATGACATGCACATCTAACATAAAAAAAACACCATCAAGCATTGGTTTCAGATAGGTCTTTAAAGCACGGATCGCAACGTTATCTAATGTGATTGAAAATATCTTATCCTTAATTCCATAATGTCTACAGTATTAAATATATATTTAGCAATTACATAACCAGTATGTGCACAATCTAACTCATCTAAAGATAAAATTCATTTTTGTATACACCAATTATCATCAATTCAATGACAAGTGACAACAAGATATGAATCCGATTTTACATTTGTCCAAATATCGGTTGTTAAGCTAACCCTATAAGGCAAACTAGAAAGATTTAGAGAATTCTTCTCCCATACATGATGTTGTTTTGGATGATTCTCCAAATGGTGTTCACGAAGTGGAGTATGAAGAGAGTATCTCAAAGGCATCAAATGGGCCAGTTGTGATTCCTACTAATTTTATTCCTCGAGGTTTAGTCAACTTGGGGAATTTGTGCTTTCTCAAAGCAACCCTACAGGCTCTTCTATCATGTTCATTTTTTTTAGACTCCTGCACGAGCTAAAAATTCGCAACATACCAGAGGTAGCATGCCGATTCAGTTATTATAAGTTTACGTCCAGGAAAGAAACTCTTCGTTTTTTCTTATTAAAATTCTGAAAGATGAAAATTACAACTCAATGTTTCACTATTTACAAAAGCTTCTACTCCTAAGAGATAAAATCTAATCTAATCTCTTATCTATAATCTAATCTAAAGACTGATAATACTTATCTCTTAATTTAAACTAACGTAAACTCTTGAAACACACTTATCAATACTCCCCCTAAAGTTGAAGTGTACAGTTTGTACATTCCAAGCTTGTCTCCAAAATTTTCAAACAATGACTTAAATAAACCTTTCGTCAATATGCCAGTAGTTTGTTCTGAGGTTGGTACATGGACTATGTTGATTATTCCTTCATCAATCTTTTCTTTAATGAAGTGTCTATCAACTTCCACATGTTTAGTTCGATCGTGATGCAGTGGATTATGAGTGATATCAGTAACAGCCTTGTTGTCACACCACAATTTCAGTGGCATTGTGATATTTATCTTTAGTTCTTCAAGCATCATATTTAACCACAATCCCTCACACACCCCATGAGCTACTGACCTTAATTTAGTTTCAGCACCGCTCCTTGCTACAACTTGTTGTTTCTTACTTTTCCACGTCGTCAAATTTCCCAAAACAATTATGCAAAACCCCAATGTGGTTCTTCTGTCACTTATTCATCATGTCCAATCAGCATCAGTACAAATTTCAATGTTTCTTGCCTCTTTTTTTTTTCTTTTTTTTGAAGAACTCCTGGTCCCCCTTCAGATATCTTAAGATTCAACGGCCTCCATATGTTCTTCCAATGGAGCGTGCATAAACTGGCTAACACAGCTTACAGGGAAGGATATATCTGGTCTAGTATGGTAGAGATAGATCATTTTACCAACTTGACATCGATATCTACCTTTATCCCTTGATTGTTGCTCATTTTTTCTCCTAACTTTATATTAGGATCCATGGGAGTATCACTGGTCTGCAACCCAACATTCATGTCTCCTTTAGATGATCCAACACATATTTCCGTTGGGACACATAAATTCCAGTTTTGTTCCTTGCTACCTGTAAGGCCTCTCTACCTTAACAGTGTAATCAAGACATAATTAGGGCTAAACATGCATTAAAGACATCTTAGGGTTCCGGTTGTAGTTTTGAGCTAATAAGATTACAGACCAAAATAAAACTTCAACAGTTAATTAATTACATTCCCAATAATGAATGTTAAAGCGATAGCATTATACTACCAAAAATCATGTATCCTATCTTCTTTCATGCCCTTTTTAGCTCACAGCCTCAACCCGACCCTCAACCCCTTCTGTCCAAAAGTGTACCTACAGGAACAATTCACCATGAGCATATACATCACCATTTAACACAAATCAACAAAATGAAATAATTAAGCGCATGAGACGATTAATAGATATGCTCCTTGGTTTACCACATTAGCACATTTCATGCTTGTTCCTGTTTCATAAACTCATGCACAAATCATTAGTTCACAATATAATGCTCGATATCACGTTCCAGTTATAACCACAATTTCCACATTAATCACTAGAATTGTGATTGTTCCGGTCCCAATACAACAGCGGAATTTTAGGACCCCTCGCTTCGACATATAGCGGCATCATATGATATCCCTCGCTTCGACAATGACAGCGGCATGTTACCTCGCTTAGACATGACAGCGGCAAATATCATACTACCATCGCTTCATATGATAGCAGCAAGTACCTCCCTCGCTCGGAGATAAAGGCTACCGGAACATTCATCAATTCTACCACAATAATCAAACACAACAGTTGATTCCATTATCACACTATATCATTATCATTTCACGTATACCACCACATGTAAGGATTCACTATCCACGATATACAAAATCAAAGGTGTAACACGTTTTACCGTCCGATGCTCGTACGTCTCACTACGTACCTTGGTTTCAAAAGTGGAGAAGTTGTATAACTTTATCTCCTAGATGTTGTTGGTACCTAGGATGGTTCTACACAACCATACAAATCAATATTAGAAGCTAAACAATAGCCAAATACCAAAAATTCATCAAAATTCAACATTTTCCAACTTTTACACAGTGGCGATCGATCGCTTCAAAACATGGCGATCGATCGCCTGGTTGTTCACTTCGCGGCGATCGATCGCTTCATTTGAGGCGATCGATCGTCTGCTGTGTAAATGGCTACTGGCCATCGGCGATCGATCGCGCCATTTGAGGCGATCGATCGCCTACACTCGTTTTGCCCACTGACTCTCGGCGATCGGTCGCTGCATTTGAGGCGATCGATCGCCACAATCAGAAGTCGCGATTTTCACCATTTTTGCACATTAAAACCTTCACCAACCTCAACAACATTTATACCAACAACTCAAAAACATAAAAACACTTTAAACCTTCACCAAACATCATTAAACCACCCAAAAATCTAACATCCTACCAAAAATCATACCAACCCAAACAAACCCAATTCAAAACCCTTCAAAACCATTCCAAAACTCAAACCAAACACTACAAGAACAACAAGGAATGATATATATACATCCTAGGTCTTAAATCTTACCAAGAAGCACAAAAATAAAGCTTTTACAAGAACTTCTTGTCCACTTTGAAACCAAAATCGAGATTGAAGGGGAAAGTGAGGGTTTGGGAAATGATTTGGGGATTTAGAGTGTAAAGAGATAAAGTGAAGTAAAGGTGGTGAGGTAAAGGGTTAAAACCTTTTAATTAAACTTGTACTCCAACAATTAGCATGATGTATTTTATACTCCAACATGGTATTTTAAAAGCATTACACCACAATGCGCCAAAATCCCAATTAAATGCATGTTTCACCAAATAATTGATTACCAACACATGTAAGCCATTAAAACGCCCAATTACCCAACATGCATAACATGCACCCTGAAATGCTCTACCGGGTCAAGCCCACATGTGACCAAGCATTTCCACATGATAATTAATTCCAACCCATAAATCAATTATCCACATAATTAATCCTATGAACATAATCAATGCCTTAAATGTAATTAATCATTTCGGGGACATCACACTACCTCCATGCCAAGAAAGTATCTTAATTTCCCCAATTATTTCATTTCAAATTCAGCTGGCAATTTCCGTTTTCAGCCTCTCTATTTCCTTTTGATCATCATTTGTCAGTACAGTATCATCAACATAGACAATAAGGAGAGTTTTTTTTCCCTCCCTATGTCAATAAAATAATGTATGGTCTGTGTTGGCTTGATGATAATCAAGTTTCACGGTTGCTTTGGTAAATATGCCAAACCAGAGCCGTGGTGATTGTTCAAAACCATATAACGACTTCTTCAATCTACACACTTTCCCTTTCTTACTTTCTTCATCGAAGCCTGGTGGCAGTTCCATATATACTTCCTCCTCAAGATCTCCATTTAAGAACACATTATTTACATCCAATTGATATAGGGACAATTTAAATTCGTAGCTAAGGATAATATCACTCTTATTATATTGATTTTGACAACTGGAGCAAATGTCTCTTGATGATCAACACCATATGTTTGTGTGTAACCCTTATTGACCAACATTGCTTTGTAATATTCAATTGTTCCTTCAGCTTTGTACTTAATAGTGAAGACCCACTTAAAACAAACTTGTACTTCGTCTTTGGGTTTGTGAACAATTTCCCAAGTTCTATTGGAGTGCCTGCATTTCTTGGATCATTCCAAGCTTCCTGTATTGTACTTGGAGTTTCAGTATTGGAACTAATACCTTGACAGATGCTAATAGATTGTCCATATCCCACAACTTTGGTGGATGATTCCATGATCGAGTAAATAATCATTAATGGGAATTAAAAAAGTATGTTCTATTATTCGTACGCAGTTGTTGAATTGTGGTATTGAATTGATTTTTGATGATGGAATAAAAATTTCACAAAATTTCCCATCCTCAGATTTTTCTGTTAGAAGATACACCCAACATATGCGAGTATGAGCACCAGTAAAGGTAATAAACCAACAACCAATATAAGTAGTACATACACGAGAGGACCCCAAATGTCACTATGGATTAAGGCAAAAGCTAGTCCATCTCAACCTCTGCCTGAAGGCATCCATTGGATCGGTCCGGACTTGAGTGTGTCAATAAGAAGCAAAATGCGATGGGAATGGTAGCGTAGCTTTGAGCCTTGCAAAGTTCAGGGCTTGTTGCCAAAGAGTACGGTCCTGCGTTGGTTTCATCCGTTTAATAAAGAAATCCTAGAGAAAAGTTTGGATGGTAGATAGAGATGTGTGTGTGTGTGTGTGTGTGGGGGGGGGGGGGGATGAAACACGAGCATGCTTTGATAATTAAAAAATTCACATTGAAAAAACTCATTGTTTCGAAACATAGAAGGAAATAAACGTCGTAAATAAATGAAATTAGGGTGACCTAATCTAAATGTAAGAGCATTATCTACTGTCTATGATTTAAAATTGCTGGCCCAACAGGGTTCTGAACAAGATGACTTACGAAGGAATTGGACTGACTTAATAGAGTCCAGCTGTTGCCTTAGCATTGCCAATTCTCTTCTTTGAATCCTGCCCGAACCTCATCCATATCACGATGAATACCGGCCAAAAAATCATAAACACTGTCTTTAGATACCATCGTACGGTGTAGGATTCCATTAGCTGGGTCCTTCCATTCACATAGCGTGAATAAGTCGAACTCCTACCAAAGACGCTTAATTGGACTGAAATATTGTGAGACATTGCCCGTCTCCCAGTTTCAAATTGCATATCTAATTTTGAAGTTCAAAACTTGGGACAAATCCTCAAGATCATAGTATGCCAATGTCATATCATCCAATATATCTTTTGTTGTGAGATGAAAGAGATATGTGTAGCCGTTTGCTTCATCCATTGAGTTGATTAACCAAGCCATCACCATCGAATTTTGAACATCCCATTGAGAATAATTGGGATCAGTGGTCGATGGTGGTGGTATGGATCCATCAAGGTATCCAAATTTTCCTTCTCCTCGAAACACCATCTGGACCAAACGAAACTGTTAGGATCGGAGTAGTGTTTAGAAGGGGGGTTGAATAAACAATATACTCAAATTCAATTTTTCTTTGTTACTACAGACTGTTAAGTACTTCAGTAGCTTTTCAATTAGTTGCAAGTCAACAGACACTGATGATATGCAAAAGACGTCTGCTGAACTGTGAGTAGTAATAACTGAATGGTAAATTTGTAGTAAGTAAATGACACAAAAATTGTTTCTGGAAGTTCAAAGCACTACGCTTCTACGTCTCCCCTTCTTCCTTTGCAGGAAGAATTCACTAGAAGACTTTGAGTAATACAATCTTGTTGTACAATCCGATTCAGCTGGATTTACCTCACTACCAGACTGAAACTCCTAGTCTCTCAATCTGTTCAGACACAATCCGCCCGACAGTTACAAAGAACTCACTCTTCTATCTTAGAACAAGTACAATTGATAGAGTGAATTATTCTAAGCACAAATGATCCTTAAACGATCAAATATAACAATAAGTTGTGCTTTTAACTTTGAGCAGATCGATATGATGAAGTCTTTCGATGATAGTGTTATGCTCAACTGGATGCTCAATAAAATTGTTGATCTTGTATTGTTTCGTCACGTCGTGTGTTGAGCATTTAAGTTGCACCTATATATAAGCATTTCTGGCAACGATAATATTTCCTTTTGTGTGCAATCTTTACTTTGGTCAACCTCTGAACAAGCTGCAGTCTTCTATTTTAGACACTTTTCCTTCTGGTCTGTTCTTTCGGTGCTTGTCAGATAAGATCTCCTTTGTCTATTTACCATCAGGAGTTGAAGCACCGATTGACGACTGCATTCGTGTTGGTAATTGCTACGGAGAACAAAAGGTTTATTGTATATGTTAGGATCGGTCCGGAGTGTTTAGAGGGGGGGGGGGGGTGAATGAACACTCCTATTAAAAATTAATCCCTTGTGATTTCTTTCGGATTAGTGAAAGAAATCTGTTTCTTAATCAACTCTTTTGCAGAACAGACCACTGAATATTTTAGTGCGGAAGGGTCTGTTCTTAAATTAGTAAGAACGACTCGATGGCTTGAATAATAGAACGAGTGCAGAATGATAAAAACACAGAATATGTTTCCGGAAGTTCGAAGGTGGTGTAATCCTTCTACGTCTCCCCTTTTTCCAATTAAGGAAGGATTCCACTAGAAGACTTTGATTTATACAATCCTGTTGTACAAACCCGATTCAGCTGGATTTACCTCACTACCAGACTGAAACTCCTAGTCTCTCGATCTGTTCAGACACACTCTGTCTGACAATTACAATTGTTTCTCACTTCTATATTTCAATACAGAATACACAAGATAGACTTTAGTCTATGCACACAATGATCCTAAATGATCAAATATTACAATATACTTGTGCTTATGAATATTTTCAGCTCGAGAATGTCTGAGCTTGTAAGCTTGTGCTGTTTTTCTTTCTTGTGCGTTTTTCGATTGATCAGAAAAACTCTTTTTGGGATCTTCTGTTGCATCCTTTTATAGTTGCATGTTCCAACGACATTATTTCCCTTAATGTGCAACTCTTGACTCTGCTTAAACTCTGAGTAAGCTACAATCTTCTTCTTTAAGTTACTTGCCATTCTGGTTCATGCTTTCGGCGACTGTCAGGTAAGCTCTTCTTTATCTTCTTACCTTTTATGGTAATCTTCAGTCTATGGTCTTTTTCAGCATTAATTGCGACATTAAATGCTTCAATAAATAGCCGTTAATGATTCGGACTGAAGAACCAATCTTTATTCATCCTTGACTGCTCTGATCTGATAAAGATTGAGATCGATCTGAAGCTTCGATCTAGTCAGTCTGATTTCTATCGATCGAGTCTGATATGCGATATGCCTTATCAGCTTGATCTATTTTGAACGATCGATCTGGTCAGTCTGATTTCTCTCGATCCGGTCTGATATGTTTTGTCATCTTTAAAACCTTATCGATAAAGTCCGAAACTAACAAATTCCCCCTTTTTGATGATGACAAAACCTAGCTTCTAAATCTTTTTATCCAGTCTTTTAAGAGCTCTGAAGCGTATGCTTTCGGATCGATTACTTCTTCTTGTTCAAAATAAATGAACATTATTAAGTTGGATTTTGGATCGATTAAGCCTTTTATTTTAGTTCAAAATAAATGAACAAGGACTTAACAAAGAAAGATATTTATTGATCACCAAAGATATTACATACAGACAGTCTGATTATTTAAGCAACGAAACTTCTATTTTCTTGAAGACTGAGACTGATGCGGCTTGAAGTCTTTTCTCTTTTCCCCTTTTTTGTCAGCAGCAATCTCTTGAAGAAAATCGACAACTTGTGCTAGCTGAGCGCTGATAGTGTCAAGACGAGTGTCTTGAACACGAAGGGAATTGGCGACGGATGCTCTGACTTCAGTGGCCATCTCTGCTCTTTTCTCAGGCTGTTTTTATAAGAAGCTTGCTGAGAGAACAGATCATTCAGTCCTCGTTGAAGGCTGCTAATACTGGCTGTCATCTTCTCTTTAAATGAATCAAAGTCCAAAGATGTAATCCTCTGACTTTGATGAACCTCTATAACACGTTGAGAGAGAGACAGACAGTTGTCGGATAGGTGCTGAAGGGTCCAGGGATGGAGGTGCGTCAGATAAACGGCTTGGAGAGTGATCAGATGATGACAGGGTGTGATCATCTTCTTCAGCAATGGGTATAATTGAAGATAAGGCAGCACGGCGTGTTTCGGACTGGATCAGGGTGACCAAGGCCGAAGAAAAATCTTCTAAGAACGCCAAATCTTCATCAGATTGGACTGGAGGAGTGCTGGGTCTGGAAGGCTCATCAATCTGGAGAGCTGCAACAACGGTGGACACCACCAGATCCGGATCGACAAACTCTGGTGCGCCAACTGTTGTAAGTGCTGCGGTTGGACTAAGTTGAACATGGGAGACTGATGATCCCAGAGGAATAGACGTTGTTGGGGAGTCCAACAAAACATTCAAGGGTTCATCTTCTGTAGCAGACGGAGCATTATTCATTGGCTGCTCCGCTATCTGATCCGCTATTCGATCTGCTGTCTGGTCTGCTGTTCGATCTGCTGTCTGGTCTGCTGCTCCAGAGGGAACAGTCTCTATGAAAGGTTCTGCCAGAGTCTTGCTCGCAGATGGATGATCCGGACTGCGTACTGGAGTGGATATGCTGAGCTTCTGTCGTTGAAAGCGGACAGCTAAGTGAAGAGCATGAATATCCATTTCCAGTTGAGTAATAACAACACCATCATCTTTGGCAGTTGGAGTGCTCGGATCGAAGTTTGCTTTCTTAGCGGTCAAGAGCAAAGATGCCAGTCTGAATCTCTGGTTGGCCTGAAAAAGATCTTTGCGAAGCACCGCAACTCTCACATCATCCGTCTCTGTCCTCTTAAGGACTTCTTCTTCCATTTTCTGCAGTCTTCGCAGCTTGCCGAAGAACATATCAATGTGATTGATCATTCTGTACTCGACGTATTCATCAAAGACCACAATGAGTGCCTGGACCTTTTCTTCAACATCCTCCATAGCGATGTCAATGGCGGTTTGCGCGGCAGATTTGGGTTTGGAGGAGAGGGGTTCAGTGAGAATGGCTTTGCCCTTGCCGGTGGAAGATGGAGATTTGATCCCGGATTGGGTGTAGTCTCCCAATTCAGTGATAACAATCCATTTGACCACGGGAATGGCAGAGGGGACTCGGATGGTCACTTTGGGTGCAGTGGTTGAACCTGTCGAAGGTTGGGTTGTAGGTTGGGGTGCAGGGGTGGCTTTTGTGGGAGGCAAAGTGGGTAGGGTTTTGAGAGGTAAGGTGTTGTGTGGCTTGGTGATCTGGGTTCTTGGCTTTTTGGGAAGGGGCTTGGCTGGTGATGAAGGAGCAGACTGAGTTTCCTCGGAGTCAGTCTGAATGGTTAATTTGCGCTTGACTCGAGGTCTTCGAGCAGCAGCCTGTTCTTCTCCTTTCTCAATCTTGACGGCCACCAGATCGGTATGAGTGGGTGGAGCACTCTTGGACTTTAGGAGAGCCAGTCCCTTGGAGTTGAGAATTTTAAACGGACTGAGAGCAGACGGCTTCCCCAGCTCGATGTCCAGCGTCTCCAGTAGTTTGCTCAAGGGCACAGCAAAACAGACAGCCTGTTTGGAGGCAATGACTGTCTCAAGTAGAACTCCAAATAATATTGCAGACCAGTTCATCTTCTGGCCTGAGTGAATAGCAGCCATGGCCCGGAACTTCTCAGCAGTAACAGCATCATAGCTTACGGCTTTGCCCAATAATGGCTTGCCAACGATCTCGCATAACACCTGGAAATGAAAGAACATTTCCTTCTTCTTGAATGAAGGCTGCAGGCGGTGGCCAAATATGGATACCCTCCCCTGAAGAGCCGAGAGAGAAGCTTGAGGAATCTGGCCAAACTCAGTCAGTCCGGAGTTGGGAAGACCAAAGGTCTTGGCCAGCGTCAACGGAGAGATTTCAAAAGATTTGCCCTTTACGGATGTGGATATGGATGTCTTCTGTGATACAGCATTGGTGAACAGTTTGCGAATCTCCGACTCGTAAACCACCGTGCCACACTCCAGAAAATTCCTTAAGCCAGATGATTCCAAAATTTTGAAAATAGAGACCATCTCTGGATCTTCAGCCCTGTAGATATCATCGAACTCAACGGAGAGAGAGTTGTGAGTGATAGTGGCCATTGGAATACGAAGAGTTTGAAAAAATAATATGAGAGAGTTAGAGAGCAGACAGCGGTAAATTGTAAAAAGTGAATGAAAATGAAATGTCCAGCCCGCTAAATAAGAGAGAGAAGACACGTGTCTTTATATCGATGATTGATCATTAAATAATTCAAAATAAACGGTCAGGATAAAAGAGAGATAAGGCGGTTAAAATTTGCGATCAGTCCGGGCTGTTTTAAACAATTATTTTATTTAGAGATTTGTTGACCAGCCAGATCATGGGATAACATCAGATTTGACTAAGATCGGTCTGAAAGTTCAGACCGGTCTGTGTCATTCTGATAATTGTATTATCGATCTGTGCCAGCATACAATCGTTAAAAAGTAACTAAAAGAAAGATCTTCTAAAAACATCAAGATAAATCTATTAAACCAAGAATTTGACGAAAGTAATTAAACTTAGCCTCAGGAAGTAGTTTGGTGAAGATATCTGCTGCTTGCTGTTCTGTTGAAATATGCTCGATCCGAATTTCCTTTTTGCCAACATGATCTCGAATAAAATGATGTTTGATATCAATATGCTTTGTTCGATAGTGCAAAACTGGATTATACGTTATAGCGATTGCACTTGTGTTGTCACAAAATATCGGAGATTCAACAGCTTGAATGCCATAGTCTTTGAGCTGCTGTTGAATCCAGAGCATTTGAGCACAACAGCTTCCAGCGGCAAGATATTCTGCTTCAGCTGTAGATGTGGCAATAAATGTTTGCTTCTTGCTAAACCAAGAGATCAATCTTTCACCTAAGAATTGACATGTTCCACTGGTGCTTTTGCGATCAATCTTACAACCAGCATAATCAGCGTCTGAATATCCTATTAAGCTGAAATTTGAATCTTTGGAATACCAAAGACCAACGTTCTGAGATCCTTTCAAGTATTTCAGAATACGCTTAGCAGCAATGAAGTGTGATTGCTTTGGTTCTGACTGAAATCTAGCACACATACAAACTGAGAACATAATATCAGGCCGGCTCGCTGTAAGATACAAGAGCGATCCTATCAGTCCGCGATACATAGATACTTCAACTGCTGTTCCCCCTTCGTCTTTATCTAACTTGATTGTAGGACTCATTGGAGTTGATGCAGTTGAACATGTTTCCATTCCGAATCTCTTGAGTAGCTCTTTGGTATACTTGATTGATGAAAATGCCATTGCTGAGCTGTTTGACTTGGAGACCCAGAAAGAATGAAAGTTCTCCCATCATACTCATCTCAAACTGTCCCTGCATTAACTTAGAGAATTTCTCGCATAATTTGGGGTTAGTTGACCCAAAAATGATATCGTCAACATAAATTTGAACTAACAAAGTATGTTCCCCCTTAATAAATTTAAATAGAGTTTTATCTACTGAGCCGATCTGAAAATCATGGTTCAGCAAAAATTGAGACAAAGTATCAAACCAGGCTCTTGGTGCTTGTTTCAGACCATATACTGCTTTATTCAGTAGATATACATGATTAGGAAATGAGTGGTTCTGAAATCCAGGAGGTTGCTCAATGTAGACTTCCTCCTGAAGCTTACCATTAAGAAAGGTACTCTTAACGTCCATTTGATATACCTTGAAGTCTTTAAAAGCAGCATAAGCAAGAAATATTCGGATTGCTTCAAGTCTGGCGACTGGTGCAAAAGATTCATCGAAGTCAATTCCTTCTTCTTGTCGGAATCCTTGTGCCACCAGTCTGGCTTTGTTTCTAACCACAACTCCATCTGCGTCTAGCTTGTTTCTGAACACCCATCTGGTTCCAATAACAGGCAGATCGCTTGGCATGGGAGTTAGACTCCAAACTTGATTTTGTTCAAATTGATTAAGCTCTTCTTGCATTGCTTTAATCCAGTTGAAATCAGTCAAAGCTTCATCAATCTTTTTAGGTTCCAGATTTGATATGAAAGCAGCATGAGTGAATTCATCCATCATCTGTCCTCTAGTTCTAATCGGTGCAGAAGGACTTCCAATAACTAGATCAGGTGGATGCCTCTTTGTCCCTCGATAACTCGATTCTGGATTGTCTGGTCCAGACGGATGAATAGTAGTGGCATTATCAGCATCTGATTTAACATTAGAGCGAGGAACATCCGGATCGGCTCGATCTGAAGGAGCTTCGTTGCCGTGATCCGGTCAGTCTGGTACTTCAGGTTCCGGTGGATTGTCTCTTGACCTGTTATCTACAATCTCATCATCACTGTTAGCTTCGAGATGGATATTTTCCATCTGATTTTGAATTGATTCCTTGCTACCCTCAATACATAAAGATTCATCAAAAACTATATGAACAGATTCTTCTACAGTTAAAGTGCGATTATTGAAGACTCGAAAAGCTTTGCTATTAGATGAATATCCTAAGAATATCCCATTATCTAATTTAGCTTCAAATGCTGTAAGATGATTCTTACCATTATTGTGAACGAAGCATTTGCAACCAAATACATGAAGGTGAGAGATAGACGGTCTGTTACCAGTCCATATTTCATATGGAGTAAGATTCAACTTCTTGTTAATCATAGACCGATTTTGAGTGTAGCAAGCAGTATTTACAGCTTCTGCCCAGAACTTTTGCGAAATTCCAGAATCAGCAAGCATTGTTCTTGCTGCCTCTTTAAGCGTTCTGTTTCTTCGTTCTGCAACTCCATTTTGTTGGGGAGTTCGGGCGGCTGAAAATTCATGCTTAATTCCTTGATCTTCTAGAAAGGATTCAAGATTCTGATTTGAAAACTCAGTGCCTTTGTCACTTCGAATCCTGTCTATGCTGGATGATTTCTCATTCTGAGTACGTTTCAGCAGTTTGATCAATTTCGGACCGGTCTAATCTTTACTGCTTAAAAATATAGTCCAAGTAAATCGTGAGTAATCATCAATAACAACAAGAGTGTACCGCATTCACCCTAGACTTGTTATTGGTATAGGACCAAACAAGTCCATATGCAGTAGTTCTAAGCAGCGTGAGGAGGATTTGGCATTCTTGTTTTTGAAGGATGATCTGATCTGTTTGCCCATTTGGCACGCTTCACAGATCTTATCCTTAGCAAAATCGATCTTGGGGCAGACCGACAACTAAATCATGTTTACACAGGCTAGATATAGTCTTAAAATTGAGATGATTCAAGCGTTTATGCCATAGCCAGAGTTTATTATCATTATTAGCGATGAAGCAAGTAGGATTATCAGGTTGAGCAAAGTTCCAGTTAATCTTATATGTATTTCCTTTTCTGATTCCTACAAGCATGGTCATACCGTCTGACGATTTAACAGTGCAAGTGTGTTTGTGAAATTCTACAGTATAACCATTATCACATAGTTGACTTATACTAATCGGATTATAGCATAGATTTTCAACTAACAGCACATCATTGATAATAATATTACCATGGACAATCTTACCCTTGCCCACGGTCTTACCCTTTGAGTTATCTCCGAAGATGATCTTCGGTCCAGTACATTCTGTGACTTCAGACAGCAGCTCGATGTTTCCAGTCATGTGACGAGAACACTTACTGTCCAAGTACCAGTCTGATGCAAGTTTCTTTGGTACATGTCATCAAACATAATTATTGTTGGTACCCAATCCTACTTGGGTCCAGAACGAATTAGTCCTTTGGGAACCCACACCTGTATCAGCTTTAATGGCTTGTGTGTGTCTGGTGTGCTGTGAGCTGATCTGTTTCGATGTTGTGTGTGATAATGTGTGCGATATGGAAACCTTTTATTCTCATAGGGTAGTCTATATCTTCGTTGAACTGGTTTTGAATTATAGTAGTTGGATGGTCTTCCTTGCCTTAGATTTTGTACCTTTAGATTTGGTCTGAAAGACGCAAAGCTTGCTGGTGCCTTTTCTTTGGCTTGTGTAATATATCCAATCCCTTTTCTCAAACCTTGACTCTCGAAAGAGACTCCTGTTTGAATTATAGGTGCTTCAGTCTCATATACTGTGCTGGATTTAACAAATGTCATTTGTTTGATTTTGTTCTTTACCAGCAACAGTTCAGATTCATCTTTGGTGCAGTCTTTGATATCAAAGCCTATGCCTGTAACATCACCGACATTTCTTTGTACCTCTTGAAATTCTTCCAATGATGTTCTGGATTTTGTCCATGATTTGAAGATATGAGAAAGCTTAGCATTTTGTGTGCTAATTCTCTTATTTTCTTCATGGAGCTGATCATAAGAGTTTTTCAGCTTATTCAGCTCGATCTTTAGATTGTTGCACTCACCCTGCTCAGAGTATCTTGGTTTGTTGTGCTCATCCATTTGATCATTGGCTTTAGCTTTACTTTTCTCAAATTATTCAGCTAAGAGTCTATAATCATTAGCCATGTCTTGCAGTGCGGACATGAGCTCTTCACGTGTAAATTTATTTGAGTCAAGATCGAATACCTCGTCTGTTTGACTCATATTTTCGTCTGCCATTAGACATTGAATATCTTCTTCGCTTTCGCTGGAAGAATATTCAAAGCTTTCTGAGTCTGAATCAGTCTGAGCCCATTTGCTGTTTCCTTCTTCTGCTACTAGGACCTATTGGGACTTTCCATGATTTTTGCGGTCTTTGTAGTGCTTCTTTTTCCTGTCATCACGATGCTTCTCTTTACGTTCTTCTTTCTTCGGTCTGGTGCAATCTGCAATAAAATGTCCGGTCTTACCACAATTGTAGCAAGCCTGATCATTAACATCATCGTCCTTTCTTGATTTATAATGATGAGAGGGTTTAAAGTTCCTCTTATTTTTAGACATGAATTTACCAAATTTCTTGATAAATAATGACATAGCATCATTACTTATCTGTTCGATAGATCGATCTGTTGTGGGGGCGGTCTGGTCTGGAATGGCTGCCAGTGCTTTGTTTGGTTGAGAGATGAATATCTCTGCTTCACCTCTGCTTATCAGTTCGAACTCATATGCTTTAAGATCTGCGAACAGATCATGAAGTTCAACTTTGTTCAGATCTTTGGATTCCCTCATTGCAATGGTCTTAACATCCCATTCTTTTGGCAGGGCTCTCATAACTTTCAGAGCGATCTCTCTGTTTGAGTATTCCTTGCCCAGACCATTTAGTTCGTTGATGATACCAGTGACTCTTTCATCAAACTCATTTAGAGTTTCACCAATCTTCATTTTTATGCTCTCAAATCTTTGAAGAGCAACAATCAGCTTGTTTTCCTTGGTCTGGTCATTCCCTTCACAGAGCTGTGCTATCTTCTCCCAAATTTCTTTGGCAGTAGAGCACATTTTGATTTTACTGAACATGTTCTTGTCCAATGTCTTGAACAAGATGTCCTTGGCAACGTTGTCGAGGTTTGCTTTCTTTCTTTCTTCATTCGTCCAGAGGGATCTATCCTTCTCGACCATTTGGGGTTCACCACCAGTAATGGATACTGCTGTATTGACTTTCAGAATCTTCATTGGTCCATCAGTGATGACAAACCACATATCGTCATCCTGTGCTGCCAGATGAGCTTGCATTCTGATTCTCCAATCATCATAGTCTTCTTTTGAGAACATAGGAATTTTGTTGAATGATGCCATCAGCTCAAGTGTTTTTGTGCTGATTAAGACAACCTGGCTCTGATACCACTTGTTAGGATCGGTCCGGAGTGTTTAGAGGGGGGGGGGGGTGAATGAACACTCCTATTAAAAATTAATCCCTTGTGATTTCTTTCGGATTAGTGAAAGAAATCTGTTTCTTAATCAAATCTTTTAGTGCGGAACAGTCTGTTCTTAAATTAGTAAGAACGGCTCGATGGCTTGAATAATAGAACGAGTGCAGAATGATAAAACACAGAATATGTTTCTGGAAGTTCGAAGGTGGTGTAATCCTTCTACGTCTCCCCTTCTTCCAATCAAGGAAGGATTCCACTAGAAGACTTTGATTTATACAATCCTGTTGTACAAACCTGATTCAGCTGGATTTACCTCACTACCAGACTGAAACTCCTAGTCTCTCGATCTGTTCAGATACACTCTGTCTGACAGTTACAATTGTTTCTCACTTCTATATTTCAATACAGAATACACAAGATAGACTTTAGTCTATGCACACAATGATCCTAAATGATCAAATATTACAATATACTTGTGCTTATGAATATTTTCAGCTCGAGAATGTCTGAGCTTGTAAGCTTGTGCTGTTTTTCTTTCTTGTGCGTTTTTCGATTGATCAGGAAAACTCTTTTTGGGATCTTCTGTTGCATCCTTTTATAGTTGCATGTTCCAACGACATTATTTCCCTTAATGTGCAACTCTTGACCCTGCTTAAACTCTGAGTAAGCTACAGTCTTCTTCTTTAAGGTACTTGCCATTCTGGTTCATGCTTTCGGCGACTGTCAGGTAAGCTCTTGTTTGTCTTCTTACCTTTTATGGTAATCTTCAGTCTATGGTCTTTTTCAGCATTAATTGCGACATTAAATGCTTCAATAAATAGTCGTTAATGATTCGAACTGAAGAACCAATCTTTATTCATCCTTGACTGCTCTGATCTGATAAAGATTGAGATCGATCTGAAGCTTCGATCTAGTCAGTCTGATTTCTATCGATCCGATCTGATATGCGATATGCCTTATCAGCTTGATCTGTTTTGAGCGATCGATCTGGTCAGTCTGATTTCTCTCGATCCGGTCTGATATGTTTTGTCATCTTTAAAACCTTATCGATAAAGTCCGGAACTAACAGTATATATTGATGCATCACTACAGGGTTGGGTTGTATGCTAATGCAGGATAAGCATGTGGTAGCTTATGCTTCGAGACAACTGAAGCCGCATGAGACCAGATATCCAGTTCATGACTTGGAGTTGGCGGCTATCATTTTTGCCTTGAAGATTTGGCGGCACTACTTGTATGGTACTTCGTTTACCATTTATATGGACCACAAGAGCTTGAAGTTTGTATTCACTCAGGCGGAGTTGAATATGAGGCAGAGGAGATGGATGGACTTGCTCAAAGACTATGATTGTGAGATAGAGTCCCATCCCGGCAAGGCGAACTTGACAGCAGACGCCTTGAGTCTGAAGGTGAAGTGTACTGCAGAGGACGTCATGCATTTATCGGCTATGTTGACTTCCTACTGTCATTTGGTGTAATACCCCCGAAATGTTATGTGATTATGTGTTATCTTACATGATTATGATTATATGAAGGGTTGTGGTGCATTTAAATTGGGGATTATGATTATGTTATGATGATATGATTTAGGGGGCATGTTGGGTGTTTTAAGGGATGTATTAATTAAGTAAAGTTATAAAATCTCGAGTGAGAATATTTTAATACATCGTACTAAATACTGGGACACAACTAAATACCACATGGCACCCCAACCACACCACCCCACCCCCCAATCACTCGGCCACCCTCCCCCAAGTGCAACCTATGCTCCACTTGCTAACAACTTGTGATGTCCCCGAAATGATTAATTGCAATTAAGGCATTAATTATGTTTATGTGATTAATTATGTGGATAATTGATTTACGTGTTGAAATTAATTATCACGATGAAATGCTTAGTCACATGATAGGCATGACCCGGGGGGTTACGTTTCAAGGTGCATGTTATGCATGATAGAAAATGGGATGTTAACATGATTTTATTGTGTTGATTGTTAATTATGAGGAAAGTATGGATTTAATGAAGTTGGTTGCATTTTTGTAAAATGCTTTTAAAATACCATGTTGGGGTATTTTATACATCATGTTAATTTTTGGGTACAATTTAATTAACCCATATACCCCACTATACCCTCCTTCCCCTCACTTTACCCTTTCCCTCTAAAATCCCCAATTCATTCCCAAAACCCTTCCCATTCCCCATTTTCGAAATCCTCCAAGGAAGGAGAAGGAAAGTTCCACAAAACTTGTGTTTGTGTGATTCTTGTCAATATTTGGAGTCTTCAAGAGGTATGGAACCCTTCCTAAAGTTTTTATGAAGTTTGGATTTGAAATGGGATGATTTTGAAGTGATTTATATGGGTTTATTTTGTGTATGTGTTGTATGTTGTTGGGGTATGATTTTTGAAGTGTTTTATGTGGGTTTTCGTGATGATGTTAGTGTTGTTGGAAAGTTTGGGTTTGTATGGTATGGGATTGAGCTTGGAAAATGCTCAAACATGGCGAAAAATCGCGCACCAGCAGGTGGCGATCGATCGCCTGAAATGAGGCGATCGATCGCCGAAGGCCAGTAGCCATTTCGCGTAGCAGGCGATCGATCGCCTCAAATGAAGTGATCGATCGCCGCAAGGCAAAAAGTGAGGCGATCGATCGCCTCGTGCAGCGATCGATCGCCGTTGTTTAAAACATGGCAAATGATGATTTTTGATGATTTTTTGGTATTTGGCTATTATTTGGCTTCTAATATTGATTTGTATGGTTGTGTGGAACCATCCCAGGTGTCAACAACATCAAGAAGATAGAGTTCTTCAATTTCTCCACTTTTGGAATTAAGGTACGTAGGACGCGTACGGGCATCTGACGGTAACATATTCTTACACTATGACTATGCAATAATCGTATAAGTATTTAAGATGTTTATGATGATGATGTTTATGATGAGTGAAGAGGATATGATGTTTATGATGATGATTATGATAAGTAAGTTTATGATGATGATGTTTATGATGAGTGAAGAGGATATGATGTTTATGATGATGATTATGATAAGTAAGTTTATGATGATGATGTTTATGATGAGTGAAGACGATATGATGTTTATGATGATGATTATGATAAGTGAGTTTATGATGATGATGTTTATGATGAGTGAAGAGAATATGATGTTTATGATGATGATTATGATAAGTAAGTTTATGATGATGATGTTATGATGAGTGAAGAGGATATGATGTTTATGATGATGATTATGATAAGTAAGTTTATGATAATGATGTTTATGATGAGTGAAGAGAATATGATGTCTATGAGGATGATTATGAAAAGTAACGATGATGTTTATATGATGTCTATATAATGATACGATGTTATGATATGGTAAGATGCCATACGATTGGGTAAGATACCCACGTGGTAAGATGCCACACGATGTTATGATATGGTAAGATGCCATACGATTGGGTAAGATGCCCACGTGGTAAGATGCCACACGATGTTATGATATGGTAAGATGCCATACGATTGGGTAAGATGGCCACGTGGTAAGATGCCACACGATGTTATGATATGGTAAGATGTCATACGATGGGGTAAGATGCCCATATGCACGAATGTGAATCAGGGTCAACAAAAAGAAGCTGACGAATAACCAGCATGTTTACTTAACTAAGATTTCGTACATTTACTGTTATATTTTGTAATGATGCTTATATGATGATGATGTTATAAGATGATGATATTTATAAGATGATGATGCTATAAGATGATGATGCTATAAGATGATGATGCTTATATGATGATGATGTTATAAGATGATAATATTTATAAGATGATGATGTTTATATGATGATGATGTTATAAGATGATGATATTTATAAGATGATGATTTTAATCATTCATGTCAAGAACTAATGATTATATGCATGGCTATGAAACAGGGAAAACCAAAGAGGGTTAATGCGATTAACCAGGAAGTATAAATTACCAATTATTTTCATGCATTTATTTATATGCCATTGCCTTACGATGTTAAGTAACGATGTACATGCTCATGATGGGTTGTTCCTGTAGGTACACTTTTGGACCGAAGAGCCTAGGGTCGGGTTGAGGCAGTGAGCTAAAAGGAGCAAGACGCTTATAGGATACATGATTTGATAGTCTCTACTCTAGGAGTAGTGTAAATCTATAGCTTTAACATTCATCATTGAGAATGAAATTAATTAACTTGTGAAATTTTATTTTGGTCTGTAATCTTATTAGCTCAAAGCTACAACCGGAACCCTAAGACGTTATTAATGCATGTTTAGTCCCAAATATTTTATTAAGATGATGTTAAGGTAGGAAGACCCTACACAACCCATGCCTCTTACTCATCACCTTGGCATCACCACCATTTCCTCTCTCTATCATTCCCTTCTCCTCCTTCTCTCCTACATTTTCGTGCCTGGTAAGCAGCTTTAAGGCAAGGAAAAAGCTTGGTAAAAGTGTTCGAAAAACCTTGCAAAAAGAGGAACAAAAAGAGGGGTAAGTTGGTACTCTGTTTTTCTGGGTTTTGTTTGAGTTTGGGTTTTGTGGTGATGTTTTAATGCATGCTAAGTACAGGTTTGGTCGAAACCTTGGTATGAGTACTTATATGGAAGTATTTTGTAGTCCCTAGCATGTTTACTCGAGCATGTTACATGTTTTATGTGTTAGATTTCTAGTTATGAAAGTATGTGCTCGAAAATCTGGGCAAGAGGTGCATGCTCTGTTTTTCTGTAAAGATTGGATGAGATCTAAGTTTATGAGGATGTTATGATGCATGCTAGCTTAGGTTTTGTAAAACCTTTGATTTAAGTGCCTACATGGAAGTTTTACGAGGTTCCTAGCATGTTTGTTTAAGCAAGTATGATGTGTTATGAAGTAGATTTGATGCCATGAAATGAGGTGCTCGAAAATCTGGGAAATCCCGATTTTTTTCAGAGTGCTCGATCGATCGAGATTTTGTCCCGATCGATCGAGCGAGGCAGAACGTTGGGTATAAGTTTTGAAAGTCAGGGATCGATCGATCGAAGGATTTACCGATCGATCGGTGAAACTTGTCAATCGATCGATTTTTCCTTCCGATCGATCGATCGAGGCAGAGTGCTTGGGCACTGTTTTAGCATGTTTTCTCGATCGATCGAGATTTTGGTGCCGATCGATCGAGAGAGGCAGAATCTTGGCAAATATTTTTATTGATTATTTTGAAGAATTTTGACAATGATTCATGAAATGGTATCTAATATTGTATTATGTGGTTATGTAGAACCATCCCAGGTACCAGCACAGTCAAGGAGATAAAGTCTGTTGACTCCTCCTCCTTTTGAAAAGGTTTGTAAGAGACGTACGGACATCGGACAGTAAACACACTTCTACACTATGACTATGCATTTATCACATGAGTATTTACGATGAAATGATGATGTTTATATGATGTTTATATAATGATATGATGTTATGATTGGGTAAGATGCCCATATGGTAAGATGACATACGATGTTATGATTGGGTAAGATGCCCATATGGTAAGATGCCATACGATGTTTATGATTGGGTAAGATGCCCATATGGTAAGATGCCATACGAATTTTATGATTGGGTAAGATGCCCATATGGTAAGATGCCATACGATGTTTATGATATGGTAAGATGTCATACGATAGGGTAAGATGCCCATATGCATGAATGCGAATCAGGGACAATAAAAAGAAGTTATTGAATAACCAGCAAGTTTACTTAACTAAGATTTCATGCATTTACTGTTATGTTTTTATGATGTTAAGTAAATATGAATATGCTCATGATGTGTTGTCCTTGTAGGTATACTTTTGGACTGAAGGACTAAGGGTCGGGTTGAGGCAGTGAGCTAAAAGAACACAAGGATGTATTGGATTCAACTTTTGATTAGTATCTACTCTAGGAGTAGTATAAATCTAAAATGTTAGCATTCATTATGGGAATGTAATTAATAAATTTTTGAAGTTTGTTTTTTTGGCCTGTAATCTTGTTAGCTCACGTAACAACCGGAACTCTAAGATGTCATTAATGCATGTTTAGTCCTTTTTATGTCTCTATAACACTGTTAAGGTGGGAAGACCCCACATTAGTGGTATCAGAGCAGTGGTTAGATAACCCGGGAATGAGTGAAGGGTAGCCTTAGCAATAAGTTAGCTAGGTACTCACTTTCAAACATGTTTTGTGCAGGTGTTGCATATGAAGTATATGATGTTATACTATCATGTTTGTTTCTCTAACAATGTATTATATGAACTGCTTTTGGGTATTGTTGTTAACCCTTGTGTTGCAGCATAGCAGCAAATGCTGAAGTAGGTGATGTTATTAGCGTCAATGCAAGTGCTGGGCGTACAAATCCCCTACCACCGCCAGCCTTAGGCGAGGAACCCTCTGAGCACCAGTTATTACCTGGGGAGTTGAGCTTGGCTCAGTTTTTGGCATACCGACCCCCGATGTTCGAGGGAACTGAAACAGGGGAATTGGCTGAAGAGTGGCTAGAGAGGATGGAACAGATTTTTGTGGCTGCTCCGTGTGCGAAGTCAGCATGGATCAGATTAACGGAGTTCCAACTGGCTAAGAAAGCATTGATGTGGTGGAAGACCACAGTGGTAGAGCAAGAGGCTCAGGGACAGGAAATTAATTGGAAGCTGTTCAGAACTCGGTTTCTGACCCGCTATTTTTCAGCTGCTGCACGACAGGCTAAGTAGGATGGGTTTACCAACTTAAAGCAAGGTACCATGCCAGTATCGAATTATGCTCTTCATTCTTGTTCCTTACTCCGATATGTGCCCCATATTGCTGCGAATACCCAGGCAAAGATGAGGAATTTCATGAAAGGCTTGAGGCATGAACTGTATGACAGGGTCATCACTTATGGCCCTGCTTGCTTTGATGACGCCCTTTCATGGGCTGAGCTAGCCGAACTGGGAGTTGGCGCATATACTGATGCCATGCCACCTCCAGTACCCCCTCAGAAATCCACTTCTGACAATTTGAAGCCCAGGGGTGATCAGTTCAAGCCTAGGGGGAACACTTCAGCGTCGAGATTCAGTTGTAAGAAGCCTGAGAATCGATGGAAAGGAAGCCGTAGGAACGATGCCCCATCTGGAAGAGGGCAGTCTCAGGGAGACAGATTCGGGAAGGTCCAGTGCACTCTTTCTGGGCAACCACATTTGGCGAAAGACTATGTAGGATGTTATGTTTGTGGTGACAAAGGCCACTTTTCTCCGGCAGTGTCCCAACAGGGGAAGACAACAGAATTCTGCGGGGAGGCCTGTGGACAGAGCAGCACAACACAGACCACCTTTTGCACCAAGGCAGTATGGAGGTCAGCCCATGGGGCCACCTCAGGGGCAGGTTTATGCTTTGACGAGGGAGCAGGCTACAGCGGCTCCGGAGGAGGTTATAGCGGGTACGTGCCTTTTTATTTATGCACCCTGCTTTTATATTGATAGACACAGAAGTGTCACACTCTTTTGTGTCGATGAGTTTTGTGGAAAGGCACCACATATGCACTTCTACGTCGCCCATGCCTCTTATGGTCTCGACACCCACTGGAAGAAGTTTGATTACTGATCAGATTGTCTATGAAGGCCTCATTTATTTTGAGGGCAATGAGCTGAGGTCAGACTTGATTGTTCTGGGAATGTCGGACTTCGATTGCATTGTGGGCATCTGTGACACCCCTTACACATATAACACATACACATGAGGCATATAACATAATATGTAATGGCAGCGGAAATGTCAATCTCAAAACATCATGCAATCAAGACATTTAGCATCTTATAATAATTTACAAGGCAGTATGCCACAAAAATGACCAAGGTTGTACCCCTCACAACCCAACCAAAAACATATACAGTTTATGAAAATGATGAGCTGAGGGAGAAGGACTAGAGTCAGCCAGGCGACCTTGGATCCATACGTCCAAATATGCAGAAACACCTTGTATGTTCAACTTTTATCTACAGCAACTGAAAATCAACATTTGCATTTGGGTGAGTTGCATTCTCAATGAGCATATTCAAATAACGTAATATTTAACATCACATAAGCATATAATTCATATCCACATAAGCACATGAATATACTCACATGATTCATCATCATAAGCTTTACATCAGTTCACATGTTTCAGATAAATGAAATGATGCACATGTATGTCTGTATTGTTATTCTGTTATGACCCAACTAATGCCAAGAACAATCCGTGATCACGATATGGCCGGCACTCTGTAGATCCCCTTTTGAGTTCTCAATTAACTCGGGATCGATATTCTTTGATTCTGTAATTCTGACCGTACTCAGAATGAAATAACACATGGTTCAAGGTCATTAGTGGTCATAACAGAGTTCTTTAATCTCTTATTAATGCACATGTCATAAGCATAACATCAAAATAATAAGGTAAATAACATCATATAGAACTTATAAGATCACATTTCACCATATACATTTCAGAACTCAATTTAGTTCTTGCACATCATATTGCATTCATTGCAATTCATTCAACAATTCAGGATACTTATATAACACAAATCACATACTTATATAAAGTTAAATACCAAGTTATAAGGATATACTCACCAGCGATACTCCTATCTCGTAGGAAGTGCTTAATTCGCCTTACTGGTGCCGGTATCAAACGTAGAACCTATCAGTGCATATCAAATGCACAACCAAACTCAATATCATATATTCAATATGAATTAATTATCGTTATGCACAACATGTTCGTACCATGTGCAATATTACTTTTCTACTATTCATTATTTCTCAAAGTTACAATTATGCTTCCTCAATTTCATTTTGTGTAACCAGTATATGCACATGACGTTTTTATACCCATAAAATTTGTATAAATTGTAAACTACAACAGAATCTCAAGTTTCTTGTTAAATATTGTTTATCATTGTTTAATCTATCACATATATGCATTTCATAATTTTTGGGCATTATTTCAAATTAAGCCATACCCTAAACATAAGAAAAAGTAAATAAAAACTACCTCAAAAGGAAGGTAACGAGGCGAGGATTCCAGATATGTACTTATTTTCGAGTTTTGACGTCGTTTCGAAGTCCGACAATCAACGAAACCACAAATTTCTTTTCTCTTCTCTCCTTCACAACTCACGGCAATTTCACACACTAAAACGTGTGAATGTGTGCATATCTGATATTTTCAGTCGGTTTCCAGAATTTATTTTCGTTTCTAAATTTTTTTTTTAATAAATTTCGAAAATTACCAAAATACCCTTCAACATCTATTCTATTCTTTTCAACTTTAATCACTAAATTTAATCACTATTTTTCAATTTATTCATTAAATTTACTATCTATTCAATTTTTAATACTATTTCTTCAATATATTTGAATATATTCACTATATATTCAATATATTTTTAACATTTATTCACTATTTCTTAACCTTTATTCATTACTCAATTTATTAAATCTATTCAATATTTCTTAACTTCTATTCATTCTATGTTGTTTTATCACTCATTTATCAATATTTTCCTAACTTTAATCAATTACATATTTTACAATCTCTATGATTTCCAATGCACATAATAAATGTCAAAATATATGCATTTATGCTATGAATGATTTCATATATGCCATGATGCATATGCATGATCATGTAAAGTTTTCGGGTCATGACAGCATCGATGTGCTGAACAAGTATCAGGCAGTTGTGGACTGCAGACAGAGGACTGTCCGGTTCAGATCTGATTTGGGAGTCCAGTGGACATTCTATGGGGATGGTTCTCGTTCAAAGATCCCGTTGATATCTACTGTCAAGATGGCACAGTTGTTGGAACGAGGCCACACAGGATATCTGATCTATGTTGTTGATGTTACTGGAAAGAAGGAAGACTTGAAAGTCGAGGATGTGCCCGTAGTGGCGGAGTTCCCTGATGTTTTTCCGGAGGAGATCCCCGGATTCCCACCAACAAGCGGCGATGACCGCTAGAATTCCAAGTAGAAGACAGGGTCTTCTTGAAAATCTCACCCACCAGAGGTGTAGTTCGTTTTGGTATGCGGGAAAGTTATCCCCGAAGTATGTTGGTCCATATGAAGTATTGCAGCGTACCAGTGCTTTGGCTTACTGTTTGGCTCTACCGCCGTTCTTTATCTGGGATGTATGATGTTTTCCATGCCTCTATGTTACGGAAGTATGAGCCAGACCCGTCTCATGTATTGCAGTCTACTGAAGTGCAGTTGGACTCAGGGGTATCCTACGTTGAACGACCGGTCAGAATTCTGGATCGTGAGGATCGCAGACTACGAAGTAAAGTTTTACCGATGGTCAAAGTTCAGTGGGATCGTCGGGGTGTCGAGGAGGCTACGTGGGAGACGGAACGGCACATGATGCAGCATTACCCGGAACTATTTTCTGGTATGATTTATGTTTAGTTTCACTTTGGGTAAGTGCATGCGATTTCGAGGACGAAATCTTATAAGTAGGGGAGTAATGTGACGCCCCGAAATGATTAATTGCAATTAAGGCATTAATTATGTTTATATGATTAATTATGTGGATAATTGATTTACGTGTTGAAATTAATTATCATGATGAAATGCTTAGTCACATGATAGGCATGACCCGGGGGTTACGTTTCAGGGTGCATGTTATGCATGTTAGAAAATAAGGTGTTAACACGATTTATTGTATTGATTGGGAATTATGAGGAAAACATGATTTAGTGGAAGTTTAAAATGCATCTTTGTAAATGCTTTTAAAATACCATGTTGGGGTATTTTATACATCATGTTAATTTGGGGTACAATTTTAATAACCCCACTATATTCCCCTTTTATCCCATTTTCCCTTAACTTCTTCCCCACCACTCAAAAACCCCCAATTCTCTCCCAAAGCCCTAACCTCACCCCATTTTCGAAATCCCTCAAAGGAGGAAGGAGGAAACTCCACAAAACTTGTGTTTGTGTGATCTTTGTTAAGATTTGGAGTCTTCAAGAGGTATGGAACCCTTCCTTAAGTTTTTATGAAGTTTGGATTTGAAATGGGATGATTTTGAAGTGATTTATGTGGGTTTGTTTGGGGTATGTGTTGTATGTTGTTGGGGTATGATTTTTGAAGTGTTTTATGTGGGTTTTAACAAGTTATGATGATGTTAGTGTGATTGGAAAGTTTTGGTTTGAATGGTATGGGATTGAACTTGGAAAATGTACAAAAATGGTGAAAAACCGCGACTCTGTGCGAGGCGATCGATCGCCTGAAAAGAGGCGACCGATCGCCATAGGGCAGTACCATTTTCGCAAGGGAGGCGATCGATCGCCTAAAATGAGGCGACCGATCGCCGAGAGGCAGTAGCCATTTCACGTGTTAGGCGATCGATCGCCTAAAATTAAGCGATCGATCGCCGCAAGACAAAAGAGCGAGGCGATCGATCGCCTCAAGTAGCGATCGATCGCCGCTGTGTTAAACATGGCAAATGATGTTTTTTGTTGAATTTTTGGTATTTGGCTATTGCTTAGCTTCTAATATCGATTTGTATGGTTGTGTAGAACCATCCCAGGTGCCAACAACATCGAGAAGATAGAGTTATTCAATTTCTCCACTTTTGGAATTAAGGTACGTAAGAAGCGTACGGGCATCGGACGGTAACACACTCCTAACTCTGACTATGCATTAATTGCATAAGTATTTACGATGTTTATGATGATGTTATGATTAATGAAGATGATATGATGTTTATAAAGATGATTATGATAAGTAAGTTATGATGATGATGATTATGATGATGAAGTTTATGATGATGATTTTGATAAGTAAGTTTATGATGATGGAACACGATGTTATTATGTGGTAAGATGCCACGGGGTAAGATGCCCATATGGCAAGAGGCCATACTCCTATATTATGATCATACTATGATTGCATAAGAATTTACGATGCCATGATGGTGTACATAATGCATAAAGATGATAAGATGTTTAAGATGATGTTATGATAAGTAAGTCCATGATGAAGATGATTTGATAATGAATCAAGATGATAAGATACTTACGATGATTTTATGATGAATAAAGATGACAAGATGCTTAAGATTATGTTATGATAAATGATGATGATAAGACGTTACTATAACGATTATGATGAGACGGTGATGTCTATAAGATGATAATGCTTATATGATAATGATGTTTACAAGATGATGATATTTATAAGATGCTATGATGTTTATGATGAATATGAAACTATGTTCTTAAGAATGGTTGAATGTCCGGTGGTTATTATGGGCAAGCGATGAAGGTCTTGCCGCTCACATAAATGAGCGATGGGGTACATCCGCTATCAAGGTGTAGCGATGGGTATCATCCGCTGATGAGCGATGGGGTACATCCGCTATCAAGGTGTAGCGATGGGTATCATCCGCTGAGCGATGGGGTACATCCGCTATCAAGGTGTGGCGATGGGTATCATCCGCTGAATAAAGAGATACATCCGCTATCAAGGCGTAGCGATGGGTATCATACGATGTGTTATGTCGAGCGAGGGGGCCAATTATACCGCTATCATAATGGAACCCGGACAGTCCCATTCCTAATTAACATAGTTTGTTGTGAGCATATATGTGAAGAATGATGTTTAATCATTTATGGCAAGAACTAATGATTTTATGCATGACTATGAAACAGGGACAACCAAAGAGGGTTAATACGATTAACCAGGAAGTATATGTTATCAATTACTTTCATGCATTTATTTATATGCCATTTCCTTATGTATATGCTCATGATGGGTTGTTCCTGTAGGTACACCTTTGGACTAATGGATTAAGGGCCGATTGAGGCAGTGAGCTTTGAGAAGCATGGAAGAAGTTAGGACGCAAGAACTCTTGGATAGTATCTACTCTAGGAGTAGAATAATTCTATCGCCTTAACATTCATTTTGTGAATGTAATTATTTATAACTTTTAAAATTTCATTCTCGGCCCATAATTTTACTAGCTCTAAGCTACAACTGAAACCCTAAGACGTAGTAAATGCATGTTTAGTCCCTAATAGGTGATTAAGACGATGTCAAGGTAGGAAGACCCTACAACAAGGGCTACATATGCCCTAGCGTATTGCCCTGGGGTGCGCCTATTTTATTTGTTAAGAAGAAAGATGGATCGATGCGTCTATGCATTGACTACAGGCAACTGAATAAGGCCACAGTAAAGAACAAGTATCCACTTCCGAGGATCGATGACTTGTTTGATCAGTTGCATGGTACGAGGCTCTACAGTAAGATCGATCTAAGGTCGGGATATCATCAGATTCGAGTAAGGGAGGATGATGTTCAGAAGACGGCTTTCAGGACGAGATATGGGCACTATGAATTCTTAGTCATGCCTTTTGGGGTGAGGAATGCCCCAGCTGTTTTCATGAGTTTGATGAACAGGGTGTTCCAGCCATATTTGGACCAGTTCGTCATAGTTTTCATTGACGATATACTCATCTACTCCCGGACTGAGGAAGAACACGTGGAGCACTTGAGGACAGTACTCCAGATCCTCAGGGATCATCAATTATATGCAAAGCTCAGCAAGTGCGAGTTCTGGTTGAGTAGTGTAGTGTTCTTGGGCCATGTCATATCTAGCAGTGGAATATCTGTGGATCCCAGGAAGATTGAAGCTGTGATGGAGTGGGCTGCACCCACTTCTGTACCTGAGATACGGAGCTTCCTCGGTTTGGCAGGTTATTACCGACGTTTCGTCGAGGGTTTTTCAAAGATTGCCAAACCCCTGACACAACTGACTCAGAAAGGAGTACCATTCTATTGGTCCGAAGCTTGTGAGGAAAGCTTCCAAGAATTGAAGTGTCGTTTGACTACGACACCTGTATTGGTGATTCCTTCTGAGAATAAGAGGTTTGCCTTGTACACGGATGCGTCACTGTAGGGTTTGGACTGTGTGTTGATGCAGGATAAGCACGTGGTGGCGTATGCTTCGAGGCAGTTGAAGCCTCATGAGACCAGGTACCCAGTCATGATCTGGAACTGGCGGCCATCATTTTCGCCTTGAAGATTTGGAGGCATTACTTGTATGGTACGTCTTTCACCATATATACGGACCACAAGAGCCTCACCATATATACGGACCATAAGAGCCTGAAGTTCTTATTCACTCAGGCAGAGTTGAATATGTGGCAAAGAAGGTGGATGGATTTACTCAAGGACTATGACTGTGAGATTGAGTACCATCCTGGTAAACCGAACTTGATAGCAGACGCCTTAAGTCGGAAGGTGAAGAGTACTGCTGAGGATGCTATGTGTTTGTCGGCTTTGATGACTTCTTATTGCCATCTGGGCTATGATTTCGATGTGGACACGTCGCAAGTGTGAGTGTCGACCTTATTGGCTGAGCCAGACATATTTGAGGCGATCAGGAAGGCCCAGAGGTCGGATAATAAGGTTCAGAGGTGGACATCATTGGTACTTCAGGGTCAACCATCCAAGTTCAGAGTGGCTGAGGATGATTCCTTGAGACTGGGCAACCGATGGGTAGTCCCAGATACACCAGAGTTGCGTAGAGGAATATTGGAGCGAGCTCACAGTAGTCGGTTCAGTATCCACCCAGGAGGAAGGAAGATGTATAAGGACCTATGCGGTCAATTCTGGTGGAGACGCATGAAGCGCGATGTGATCACTTTTGTTAAATGATGTTTGATCTGCCAGCAGGTAAAGGCAGAGAGACAGAGGCCTGGTGGCGAGCTGAAGAGCTTAGAGGAACCCGAATGGAAGTGGGAGCATATCTCTATGGACTTTGTGACCCACTTGCCAAGGACGGCCTCAGGATTTGAAGCGATCTGGGTGATCGTAGATAGGTTGACGAAGACGGCTCATTTCATCCCTTATTGTATGTCCTTCACATACCTAAAGATGGCCCACTTATATATACGGGATGTGGTGAGGTTGCATGGTATACTAGTCTCGATTGTGTCTGACAGGGACCCACATTTTACATCCCATTTCTGGGAGGGTCTCCAGACAGCTTTGGGCACAGAGGTAAGACTGAGTATAGCTTATCACCCTCAGACAGACGGCCAGACAGAGCGTACCATTCAGACGCTCGAAGACATGTTGAGGGCATGTGTTTTGGAGTTTGATACTCAATGGCATGATTCACTGCCACTGGTAGAGTTCTCCTATAATAACAGCTATCAGGCGAGCATTCAAATGGCTCCTTTTGAAGCTCTTTACGGACGACGATGTAGGTCACCGCTGTATTGGGAGGACTTGACTAGCAAAGCGGTCGGAGGGCCGGATATGATCAGGGATATGGAAGACAAGATTAAGTTGATACGCCAAAAGATGAAAGCGGCCCAGATAGGCAAGCAGCCTATGCCAATAAGCGGCGACGACCGCTAGAATTTCAGTTAGGAGACAAGGTCTTCTTAAAGATCTCGCCCTTCAGGGGTGTGGTTCGTTTTGGTATGCGGGGGAAGCTATCCCCGAGGTATGTTGGGCCATATGAAGTATTGCAGCGTATCGGTACATTGGCCTACCATTTGGCACTACCGCCATCCCTGTCTGGCATACACGATGTTCTTCACGTTTCTATGTTACGGAAGTATGAGCCAGACCCGTCTTATGTCTTACATCCTACTGAAGTACAGTTAGACTCAGATGTGTCCTACGTAGAACGACCAATCAGAATTCTGGATCACGAGGATCGCAGACTACGAAGCAAAGTTATACCGATGGTCAAAGTTCAGTGGGATCGTCGGGGTGTCGAGGAGGCTACGTGGGAGACGGAATGGCATATGGTGCAGCACTATTCGGAACTATTCTCTGGTATATTTTTATGTTTAGTTTCGATATAGTGATGCATGTGGATTTCGAGGATGAAATCTTATAAGTAGGGGAGTAATGTAATACCCCCGAAATGTTATGTGATTATGTGTTATCTTACATGATTATGATTATATGAAGGGTTGTGGAGCATTTAAATTGGGGGTTATGATTATGTTATGATGATATGATTTAGGGGGCATGTTGGGTGTTTTAAGGGATGTATTAATTAAGTAAAGTTATAAAATATCGAGTGAGGATATTTTAATACATCGTACTAAATACCGGGACACAACTAAATACCACATGGCACCCCAACCACACCACCCCACCACCAATCACTCGGCCACCCTCCCCCAAGTGCAACCTATGCTCCACTTGCTAACAACCCATGCCTCTTACTCATCACCTTGGCATCACCACCATTTCCTCTCTCTATCATTCCCTTCTCCTCCTTCTCTCCTCTATTTTCGTGCCTGGTAAGCAGCTTTAAGGCAAGGAAAGAGCTTGGTAAAAGTGTTCGAAAAACCTTGCAAAAAGAGGAACAAAAAGAGGAGTAAGTTGGTACTCTGTTTTTCTGGGTTTTGTTTGAGTTTGGGTTTTGTGGTGATGTTTTCATGCATGCTAAGTATAGGTTTGGTCGAAACCTTGGTATGAGTACTTACATGGAAGTATTTTGTAGTCCCTAGCATGTTTACTCGAGCATGTTACATGTTTTATGTGTTAGATTTCTAGTTATGAAAATATGTGCTCGAAAATCTGGGCAAGAGGTGCATGCTCTGTTTTTCTGTAAAGATTGGATGAGATCTAAGTTTATGAGGATGTTATGATGCATGCTAGCTTAGGTTTTGTAAAACCTTTGATTTAAGTGCCTACATGGAAGTTTTGCGAGGTTCCTAGCATGTTTGTTTAAGCAAGTATGATGTGTTATGAAGTAGATTTGATGCCATGAAATGAGGTGCTCGAAAATCTGGAAAATCCCGATTTTTTTCAGAGTGCTCGATCGATCGAGATTTTGTCCCGATCGATCGAGCGAGGCAGAACGTTGGGTATAAGTTTTGAAAGTCAGGGACCGATCGATCGAAGGATTTACCGATCGATCGGTGAAACTTGTCGATCGATCGATTTTTCCTTCCGATCGATCGATCGAGGCAGAGTGCATGGGCACTGTTTTAGCATGTTTTCTCGATCGATCGAGATTTTGGTGCCGATCGATCGAGAGAGGCAGAATCTTGGCAAATATTTTTATTGATTATTTTGAAGAATTTTGACAATGATTCATGAAATGGTATCTAATATTGTATTATGTGGTTATGTAGAACCATCCCAGCACAATGAAGGAGAAAAAGTCTGTTGACTCCTCCTCCTTTTGAAAAGGTACGTAAGAGACGTACGGGCATCGGACGGTAAAACACACCTCTACACTATGACTATGCATTTATCACATGAGTATTTACGATGAAATGATGATGTTTATATGATGTTTATATAATGATATGATGTTATGATTGGGTAAGATGCCCATATGGTAAGATGCCATACGATGTTATGATTGGGTAAGATGCCCATATGGTAAGATGACATACGATGTTATGATTGGGTAAGATTCCCATATGGTAAGATGCCACACGATGTTTATGATTGGGTAAGATGCCCATATGGTAAGATGCCATACGATGTTTATGATTGGGTAAGCTGCCCATATGGTAAGATGCCATACGATGTTTATGATACGGTAAGATGCCATACGATAGGGTAAGATGCCCATATGCATGAATGCGAATCAGGGACAATAAAAAGAAGTTAATGAATAACCAGCAAGTTTACTTAACTAAGATTTCATGCATTTACTGTTATGTTTTTATGATGTTAAGTAAAGATGAATATGCTCATGATGTGTTGTCCCTGTAGGTACACTTTTGGACTGAAGGACTAAGGGTCGGGTTGAGGCAGTGAGCTAAAAGAACACAAGGATGTATAGGATTCAGCTTTTGATTAGTATCTACTCTAGGAGTAGTATAAATCTAAAATGTTAGCATTCATTATGGGAATGTAATTAATAAGTTTTTGAAGTTTGTTTTTTTGGCCTGTAATCTTGTTAGCTCACGTAACATCCGGAACTCTAAGATGTCATTAATGCATGTTTAGTCCTTTTTATGTCTCTATAACACTGTTAAGGTGGGAAGACCCCACATTTGGGCTATGACTTCGATGTGGATACATCACCGGTACGTGTATCAACTTTATTAGCAGAGCCGGGTATTTTTGAGAATATCAAGAGAGCTTAGAAGTAAGACAATGAGATTCGGAGGTGGTTAGCATTGGTGCATCTTGGTCAGCCATCAAAATTCCGAGTGGCTGAAGACGGTTATTTGAGACTTGGTAACCATTGGGTAGTTCTGAGTACGCCGTAGTTGCGTCGAGGGATTTACAGTGAGCTCATACCAGCAGGCTTAGTATCCACCCAGGCGGGAGGAAGATGTATAAGGACTTATGTGACCAATTTTGGTGGAAGCGGATGAAACGAGATGTGATAGCATTCGTTAAGAGGTGTTTGATCTGTCAACAGGTGAAGGCAGAGAGGCAAAGGCCTGGTGGTGAGTTGAAAAGCTTGGAGATACCTAAGTGGAAGTGGGAACACATATCCATGGACTTCGTGACCCACTTGCCGAGGACTGCTTCAAGGTTTGATGCGATTTGGGTGATCGTGGATAGACTGACGAAGGTAGCTCACTGTATTCCGTACAGTATGACATTTACATACTTGAGGATGGCTCATTTGTGTATCCGCGAGGTGGTGAGATTACACGGAATTCCAGTTTCTATCGTGTCTGACCGAGATCCGCAGTTTACATCTCACTTTTGGGAAGGTCTTCAGTCAGCTTTGGGAACTGAGGTGAGATTGAGCACGACATATCATCCTCAAATGGAGGGCCAGACCAAGCGTACTATACAGACAATCGAAGACATGTTACAGGCACCATTGTACTGGGATGACTTGGCTAGTAAATCGGTCGGAGGACCCGAGTTGGTCCGGGATATGGAAGAGAAAATAAAGGTGATCCGGCAGAAAATAAAGGCAGATCAGGATAGGCAAGCAGCCTATGCGAATAAACGGCGATGATCGTTGGAATTCCAGTTGGGAGATAAGGTCTTTTTAAAGATCTCACCTTTCAGAGGTGTAGTGCGATTTGGAATGCGCGTGAAATTATCTCCGAGGTATGTTTGACCGTTTGAGATTTTGCAGCGCATTGGCACTCTAGCTTACTGTCTGGATTTGCCACCGTCATTGTCTGGTATTCATGACGTGTTCCATGTATCTATGTTGCGGAAGTATGAGACAGATCCGTCACATGCGTTGCAGCCTTCAGATGTTCAGTTAGATTCTGATGTGTCCTACGTGGAACTACCAGTCAGGATTCTGGATAGGGCTGATCGCAGACTTCGGAACAAGGTGATACCGATGGTCAAGGTTCAGTGGGATCGCAGGGGTGTCGAGGAGGCCACGTGGGAGACGGAGCGACATATGGTGCAGCACTACCTGAAACTCTTTTCTGGTATGTGATTTATGTTTTGTTTCGGATTGGTAACTGCATACGGATTTCGAGGACAAAATCTAATAAGTAGGGGAGTATTGTGATATTCCTGAAATAATTATGTGCATTTGGGCCATTAATTATGTTTAGGTGATTAATATGGTGCTAAATTAATTATGGTGGTGAAGTGTATAGTTAACCGGTGGGCATGACCTGGTAATACATTTCAGGGTACATGTGATGCATGTTGGGAAATTGAGTTTTGGCATGGTTTATTTGAAGTATATATTAATTATTTTGGTAAAACATGTTTACTTGGAGTTTTGGTGCATTCTTGGAAAATGCTTTTAAAATATCATGTAGGGATATTTTATACACCATGCTAATTAATAGGGTACCATGTTTTAATAACCCCCCCCCCCCCCCCCCCCCCCCCCCCCCCCAAAAAAAAAAAACTTTATACCATTACCCTCACGTTCCCCATCACTATTTAGCCAAAATCAGTCTCAAACCCTTTCCCCCAAAATAAACCCTAAATCAATTTTTGGAGGAGAAAAGAGGAGGAACTTTGGAAGCTTGCTTTTGTTGGATTTCTTGGTAGAAATTGAAGCTTCAAGTGGTATGGTTTCCTCCTTGTATGGTTTTATTAATATTTGTATTGAAATGGGTTTGTGTTTTAGGGATTTAAAAAGGGGTTTGATTTTCAAATGTGGTGTTTTTGGTTGGGTTTTGGATTATGTTGCTATTGATGGTTATTATAGTGTAATATTGGTGTTTTGGTATGGATGGAGTTTGGTTTTATGTATTAGATGGGTTGGAGGGGATGAAATGGGTAAAAATGGTGCATTTTTGCTTTACAAGACGTGGCGTTCGATCGCCGAGAAAATGGCGATCGATCGCACGAAGGCAGTAGCGAACAGAAGCATTTGGCGATCAATCGCCAAGTTGGGGCGATCGATCTATGGGTCTCGCAATCGATCGCCCCAAACTGGGCGATCGATCGCTGATTATAGAATTTTGGAGAGTAAAGCAGCTGGATCTCGCGATCGATCGGGGCATGATGACGATCGATCGCGAGATGCCAAATTTTGATATTTTGGTTATTTTGTTGGGATTTTGGAATTGGACCATTATTTGGCTTCTAATATTAGATTGTGTGATTGTGTAGAGCTTTCCCAGGTGGCAACACAACCAAGGAAATAAAGTCCTACAACATTTCCACTTTTTGGAACAAAGGTACGTAGTGAGACGTACGGGCATCGGACGGTAAAATGTATTTTTACGTATTTGATTATGCATTATGGTTGCATACACATATTGGTTGATGCATTATGGTTGCATACACATATTGGATGCATTGGTGCATGTGATTGTAAGTCGAGGTTATATTCCAGTGATGAAGAATACTTGCTGCCTTCATGTCGAAGAGATGATAGAATACTTGCCGCTGTCATATTATAGCGATGAAGAATATTTGCCGCAAATATGTCGAAGCGAAGGATAATGCCGCTGTCATATTATCGCGAGGGATATTATGCCGCTAATATGTCGAAGAGAGGGGTATTAATGCCGCTGTCATGTCAACGCGAGGGGTATTACGCCACTGATATAATATGACTTGGAAAACGGTTATTGGTATTGATGGAACGGATGCATGTCATGACATACATTATTTGTATTATAATCTGTTGATTATGAATGTGATACACTGACAATCAAAGGGAGCTTAAGTGCATATAATACAGGAAGTGATTTATATTTACGGTTATGCATTTTTAATATCATAATCTTGTTGATGTGGTTATGGTTTTTTATATGCTCCTCGTTTTGGGGTTTTTTCTGTAGGAGCTTTTTGGCATGAAAGGCTAAGGACCGGGTTGATGAGGTGAGCTTGTGAGGAGTGCTATCGGTATAGAAGGACAAGATTCCTTTTGTATAGTCTCTATTCTAGGAGTAGTGTAAAGCTATAGCCTTAACATTCATTTTGTTGGGAATGTAATTAATTCTTTTTGGAATTTTATTTTTGGCACTGTAATCCTTTAAGCTCGAGGCATCGAAACATGAACCTTATACTCTGATCTATGCATGTTTAGCTCTTCTTATGCCTTGAATCCGCACTTAAGGTAGTGAGGCCTTACATCGATACCTGCGTCACACTAACAGATAATTGATCAATGACATTGATATTAAAACATCGGTACTCAATGTGTGTGGTGTTCAAAGCTTTGAACATATCAATATAACTTGATCCCCCCATACTCGGAGGATCAACTTCCCTTCATGGACATAGATTAATGCCCTTCCAGTTGCTAGGAACGGTCTTCCTAGAATCAATGGCATGTCCGCATCTTCCTTTATGTCCAACACTATAAAATCCACCGGAATGGTGAATTTGTAGAATTGGGTGGTACATCCTCAACTATCCCTTGAGGGTACTTGATGGACTTGTCTGCCATCTATAGTGACACACTGATCGATTTTAGCTCTCCTAAGCCCAGCTTCCTGTAAAGAGACAGAGGCATTAAATTAATAGTTGCACCCAAATCACATAAAGATTTCTTAAAAGACATAGAGTTGATTTTGCAAGATATAGTGAAACTCCCTAGATCCTTTAACTTTGGAGGTGAATCATTTTGAATGATAACAGAACACTCATCAGTTAAATTTATAGTCTCATGCTCTCCCAATTTCCGCTTCTTTGACAGTATTTCCTTCAAAAACTTAGCATAATTCGGCATTTGTCGAATAGCATCAATGAATGGCATATCAATATGGAGATTCTTAATCAAATCAAGGAATTTTGTTAACTTAGCATCTAATTTTGCTCTTTTATATGCAGCGGGAGATGGGAGTGGGATATCTACCTTAACAGGTGGTGTGATGGGTGTAGAGGTCTTAGTATACTTACCTTTTTTCGCGTGTTTGATCCTCTTCTTGCTTGATGTTGGCATTTTTCCGCTCCTCGGTGTGATGGCATGGACCTGCTCCTCCCTAGGATTCTTTTCAATGTCGCTAGGTAATGAGCCTTGTGCTCGCCCGGATAGGATTGCTAACTGCCCCAATTGTTGTGATATCCCCGAAATAATTATATGCAATTGGGCATTAATTATGTTTATGTGATTATTTATGGTATTAATTAATCTAGTGTTGGATTTAATTATTATGGCAAAATGCTTAGTCACATGGTGGGCGTGACCCGGTGGTGCATTTCAGGGTGCATGTTATGCATGTTGGAAAATTGGGGTGTTAACATGGGTTTATTGTGATGGTTGATATTTATTTGGTAAAGCATGCAATTAATTGGGGTTTTGGTGCATTTTGGGAGAATGCTTTTAAAATATCATGTTGGGGTATTTTATACATCATGTTAATTAATGGGGTACATGTTTAATTACAACCCCTTATACCCCACTACCCCCACTTTCCCCCATCACTTTTTACAATCCCCAATCACTCTTCCAAACCCTATCCCCAAACCATTTTCGATTTTGGCAAAAGGAGGAGGGAAAAATCCTTGCAAAAGCTTGGTTTGTGAGATCCTTGGTGAGATTTAGAGTCCATAAGAGGTATGGATACCTCCTTGATGTTTTAATGGTGTTTGGTTTGGATTTGAAATGGTATTTGTTGTTTTGAAATGGGTTTGTTTTGGGTTGGTTATGCATTATGGTTGCATGGGTACATTGGATGCATTGGTGCATGTAATTTTAAGTCGAGATTGTATTACAGTGATGAAGAATACTTGCCGCCAGTGGCGCAGCGATGTGAATACTTGCTGCTGTCATACCGTAGCGATGAGAGAATATTTGCCGCTAATATGAAGCGAAGAACACGACCGCTGTCATATTTATAGCGAGGGATATTAGTGCCGCTGGTATTGTCTAAGCGGGGGGTATTTCTGCTGTCATGTTAACGCGAGGGGTATTATGCCACTAATATAATAAGACTTGGAAATTGAACACGGTATACATGGAATGATGCATGTCATGACATACATATAAGGTGTTATAATCTATTGGATTGATTGTGGTACAGTAACAACCCAAGGAAGCATTAAATTTATTAAATACAGGAAGTAATTCGTATTTACGGTTTATGTATTTCTAAATTACAATCATATTATTGTGGATATGGTTTGTTACATGCTCATGGTTTTGGGGTTGTTTCCTGTAGGTATTTTTGGGCGGATGGGCTAAGGCGGGTTGATGCTGTGAGCTTGTGAGGAGTGCTTTTGGTATAGCAGACTTGATTCTTTTGTATAGTCTCTACTCTAGGAGTAGTGTAAAACTATATGATTAACATTCAATTGGTTGGGAATGTAATTAATCCCTTTGGAACTTTATTATGGCACTGTAATCTTAACAGCTCAAGGCATCAACACAAACTTTATACTCTATAGAGGTATGTTAGCTCTATTTACGCCTATAATCCGCACTTAAGGAACTAGGGTCCTTACATTAGTGGTATCAGAGTAGTGGTTAGAGAACCCGGGATTGAGTGAAGGGTAGCCTTAGCAAATGGTTAGCTAGGTGTTTACATTTGGGCATGTTTATGCATATGGTGCATATTGGTGTATACAATTGTTATACTAACATGCTTATTGTCATTCATATTATCTAACGGTGTAGCATATGTATTGTTTGGAATTGTTGTTAACCCTTATGTTACAGCATGGCGGCCATGAACTTGGGGAACCTCAATGAAGAGGTAGGTGATGTAGGAAGTGTGAATGCAAGTATTGCTCAGACGAATCCATTACCGCCACCGGCTGTGGGCGTGGAACCGGTAGCACAGTTGTTATTGCCGGTGGAGCTTAGTCTGACTCAATTTCTGACTTTCCACCCGCCCATGTTTGAGGGGACAGAAACAGGGGAAGAAGCCGAAGAGTGGCTAGAAAGACTGGAACAGATATTTGTATCCGCGCCTTGTGCTAGGACGGCTTGGTTAAGACTAGCAGAATTCCAATTAGCTAAGAAGTCTTCCATGTGGTGGAAGACGACGGTGATGGAGTTGAGGGCTCAGGGTATGGTGATTGACTGGACTTTATTCAGAACCCGGTTTCTAAACCGGTACTTCTATGCTGCGGCTAGGCAACAAAGGAGGATGAATTCACGAACCTGAAGCAAGGAAGCATGACAGTCTCGGACTATGCCATGCATTGCTCATCACTATTGAGGTATGTTCCTCACATCGCTACGAACGGGCATGCCAAGATGAGGCATTTCTTGAAAGGACTAAGGCCAGAACTATTTGATCGGGTTATCTCCAACAACCCCACTTCTTTTGATGATGCTCTCATTAGAGCGGAACTGGCAGAGATAGGAGTCAATGCTTACACGGACGTTGCACCCCCACAAGTCCCACCACCGAGGTCAGTGTCTAATAATCTGAGGCCACGAGGAGAATCATTTAAACCTCGTGGGGCTTCTTCTTCTTCTTCTCGGTTTGGTGGAAGGCGAATGGATAACCGGAGGGGGTAGTGCACCTAGCAATAGAGGGAAGACTCAAGTAAGCAGGAGCGGAGTAGTGAAGTGTCACTTTTGTGGAGGACCACATCACATGCGGGACTGTACATCTTGTTATAAATGTGGCAAGATGGGCCCCATATCTCGGTTCTGTCAGAACAGTGATGGCCAGGTAGATCTCAGAGGAGGCAGGGGGAGGTTTTCTCGCGGGACAGTGCTGCAGAGGCAGTCGATGGTGCCTCGACAGGTAGGAGGTCAGGCCATGGGGCCACCTCAGGGGCAGGTTTATGCACTGACTAGGGAGCTGGCCGATGCAGCTCCAGAGGAGATGATAGCTGGTTTGTGCCTTTTATTTACAATTTCCGCCTTTATTTTGATAGACACAGGTGCTTCGCACTCCTTTTTGTCTGCCGATTTTGTGGAGAGACATCATATGTGCACGTCTCCGTTACCCACGTCTCTTTTGGTCTCGACACCCACCGGAAGGAATGTTGTTGCTGATCAGCTTCTGATGGACTGTCTCATTTATTTTGAGGGTAATGAGATAAAGGCAGATTTGATTGTATTGGGTATGTCAGACTTTGACTGCATTGTGGGCATCGACATTCTGAACAGATATCAGACAGTCGTGGATTGTCGGCAGAGGACGGTTCGGTTCAGATCTGATTTGGGATTTCAGTGGACTTTTTATGGGAACGGTTCTCATGTGAAGATTCCGTTGATTTCGGTGATCAAGATGTCCCAATTATTGGAACGTGGACACACGGGCTATCTTATCTATGTCGTGGACACGACGGGAAAGAGTAAAGAGTTGAGAGTTGAGGATGTACCTGTGGTAGCAGAATTTGCTGATGTATTTCCGGAGGAGATTCCAGGATTCCCACCGGCTAGAGAAGTCGAGTTTGGGATTGAGTTATTACCGGGGACGTCCGCTATTTCTTGTGCCCCTTACAGGATGGCACCGGCAGAGTTAAGGGAATTGAAGGAGCAGTTGCAGGAGCTCCTTGACAAAGGTTATATACGCCCTAGCGTATCGCCTTGGGGCGCACCGATTCTTTTTGTGAAGAATAAGGATGGTTCGATGCGTTTGTGCATCGATTACCAGCAACTGAATAAGGCCACGGTGAAGAACAAGTATCCTCTCCCAAGGATTGATGATTTATTTGATCAGTTGCAGGGTACTAAACTGTACAGCAAGATTGACTTGAGATCAAGTTACCATTAGATACGGGTCAGGGAGGAGGATGTGCAGAAGACAGCATTTCAGACTCGGTATGGGCACTACGAGTTCCTAGTTATGCCGTTCGGTGTGATGAACGCCCCGGCTGTCTTTATGAGCTTGATGAATAGGGTGTTCCAGCCATATCTTGACCAGTTTGTCATAGTGTTCATTGACGACATACTCATCTACTCTCGGAGTGAGGAAGAGCACGTGAAACACTTGAGGACAGTGCTCCAGATCCTTAGAGATCATCAGTTATTTGCCAAGCTCAGCAAGTGTGAGTTTTGGTTGAGCAGTGTATTGTTTCTGGGGCATGTTATATCTAGCAGTGGGATATCGGTGGACCCCAGAAAGATTGAGGCAGTGATGGAGTGGGCTGCACCCACTTCTGTGCCCGAGATACGGAGTTTTCTTGGTTTGGCTGGTTATTATCGACGCTTCGTCGAGGGATTTTCTAAGATTGCTAAGCCATTGACTCAGTTGACTCAAAAGGGGGTACCTTTCTATTGGTCTGAGGCTTGTGAGCAAAGCTTCCAAGAGTTGAAGCATCGATTGACGACGGCGCCTGTGTTGGTGATTCCCATGGAGAACAAGAGGTTTGTTCTGTACACTGATGCATCACTACAGGGCTTGGGTTGTGTATTGATGCAAGATAAGCATGTGGTAGCTTATGTATCGAGGCAGTTGAAGCCGCATGAGGCTATATACCCAATCCATGACTTGGAGTTGGCGGCTATTATTTTTGCCCTGAAGATTTGGAGGCATTATTTGTATGGTACGTCATTTACCATATATATGGATCATAAGAGCCTGAAATTTTTATTTACTCAGGCGGAGTTGAATATGCGTCAGAGGAGATGGATGGATTTACTCAAGGACTATGACAGTGAAATATAGTACCATCCTGGAAAAGCAAACTTGACAGCAGACGCCTTGAGTCGGAAGGTGAAGAGTACTGCTGAGGATACCATGTATTTGTCGACTATGATAACTTCTTACTGCCATCTGGGCTATGATTTTGATGTGGATACATCGCCGGTATGGGTATCAACTTTATTGGCAGAGCCGGACATTTATGACAATATCAGGAGAGCCCAGAGAACGGATGATGAGGTTCAGAGATGGTCATCATTAGTACTTCAAGGACAGCCATCAAAATTCAGAGTGACTGAGGATGGTTCTTTGAGACTCGGTAACCGTTGGGTAGTCCCGAGTACGCCGGTGAAGTCTGGCGATCGATCGCCATGTCAAGGCGATCGATCGGTAAGGCTCGCGACCAATCGCCTCGACACAGCGATCGATCGCCAGCAGCCAAATTTTGGGTAAATGATTTTTATGATGTATTTTTGGTATTGGGCTATTAATTGGCTCCTAATGTTGGTTTGTGTGAATGTGTATAACCATCCCAGGTGGCAACACAACCAATGAGATATAGTCCATCGACATCTCCATTTTGGAACTAAGATACGTAGTGAGACGTACGGGCATCGGACGGTAAAACGTATTTTACGCATTGGACTTGGTTATGCATTTTGTTTGCATACATGGATTTAATTATGCATTATGGTTGCATACATGGTCTTGGTTATGCATTATGGTTGTATACATGGTCTTGGTTATGCATTATGGTTGCATGAGTACATTGGATGCATTGGTGCATGTAATTGTAAGTCGAGATTGTATTACAGTGAGGAAGAATACTTGCCGCCAGTGGCGTAGCAATGTGAATACTTGCCGCTGTCATACCGTAGCGATGAGAGACTATTTGCCGCTAATATGAAGCGAAGAACACGACCGCTGTCATATTTATAGCGAGGGATATTAGTGCCGCTGGTATTGTCTAAGCGAGGGGTATTTCCGCTGTCATGTTAACACGAGGGGTATAATGCCACTAATATAATAAGACTTGGAAATTGAACACGGTATACATGGGATGATGCATGTCATGACATACATATAAGGTGTTATAATCTATTGGATTGATTGTGATACAGGAACAACCCAATGAAGCATTAAATGTATTAAATACAGGAAGTAATTCGTATTTACGGTTTATGTATTTCTAAAGTACAATAATATTATTGTGAATATGGTTTGTTACATGCTCATGGTTTTGGAGTTGTTTCCTGAAGGTACTTTTGGGCGGATGGAGGGTTGATGCGGTGAACTTGTGAGGAGTGCTTTTGGTATAGCAGGCTTGATTCTTTTGTATAGTCTCTACTCTGGGAGTATTGTAAAGCTATAGGATTAACATTCAATTGGTTGGGAATGTAATTAATCCCTTTTGGAACTTATTATGGCACTGTAATCTTAACAGCGCAATGCATCAACACGAACTTTATACTCTATAGATGTATGTTAGCCCTATTTACTCCTTTAATCCGCACTTAAGGAACTAGGGTCCTTACAATTGTAGTTCTAATTTCTTTATTGACGCCTCATGATTGTTCATCCTTGTTTCGGTCACTGACATGAATTTGGTCAATGTGCATACCACGATGGTGGTTGGGGATAGTTCCTCTGCCCCGTATTGTATGTATTTGGGTAGGGGTTGTTCGGTGGTGGTCGGTTTCCTACAAAGTTAGCACTCTCAACAGATTTAACAAAATGATTACCTACTTGACATTCAGTGCTCGGGTGTCCTCCTTGGCAAAGCTCGCATGTAACGGCTTGAACTTGCATTGCATGCATCCTCAAGCTGTCAATTTTCTTGTTCAGTGCTTCCAAGTGGGCAGCTAGGGCAGTGAATTCACTTACTTGATGCATTCCGGCTTGCTTCATCGGCAAGTTCCTTTCAGACTGCCATTGACAGCTATTAGCAGTCATCTCCTCCAACAGTGTATAAACCTCGTCGGGTGTCTTTCTCATCATAGTACCTCTTGATGCTGCATCAATCATAGAACGGTTATCAGAAAATAGACCATTATAAAAAAAGTTTGTACCTGCAGCCAGATAGGGAGGCCATGATGTGGGCATCTCCGCAGTAGATCCTTGAAGCACTCCCATGCTTCATACAATGTCTATGGGTCATGTTGGGCAAAAGTTATGATATCATTGAGCATCTTGGGCATCTTGGATGGTGGAAAGTATTTTGAAAAGAATAATTGTGATATCCCATCCCACTTAGTAATAGACTTGTAGGCAACGATTGCAACCAAGATTTAGCTTTAGCACGTAAAGAGAATGTAAATAAACGTAAACCGATGCCGTCGCCAGTGAAGTCATTGTGCTTGAAGGTATCACAAACTGCCCCCCCCCCCCCCCCCCCCCCCCAAACTGGACTGAGTGTTGGATCATCTGTATGATAGCAACCTTGATCTCGAAATTGTTAGCCTGGATGCTTGGTCTAGTCATACTAGACAGTGATCCATGATATGAAGGATGAGCATAGTCCATGAGTGGCATTGCAACTGGTGCTTGCAGGAATCTCCTCGTTATTAGCCTCTTTTGACAAGTGCGTTCAATCTCGGGGACCAAAGGCTCAAGTGTAGGCTTGCTACTCCTTAGCATGCACCAAGAGATAACAAACTTCAAACCCCAAGAGAAAATAGTAGAAGAGTGGAGAAAAACAAACAACAAAAATCAAAAATAATAATAAAAAAACAAATGACTAAACTACAGTCAACTAATCTCGTCTGATATTACTTAAACTAGTCCTCGTCAAAGGCGCCAAAAACTTGATCGCTATTATTTTAAATAGAAAATTATCAGTGTAGCGCGATTATATCGCAAGTGCGCGGTTGTCAAGTTTTAGTATAGATGATTAAGATCAGACTAGAAAATAATTACAAACTCAATTAATTTAACTGTATTTAGCCTACAATAATTAGTTATGATTATTAAACTAAATTGACTAATAACTCAATATACAACCCAAACAAGCAAATAATGAGAATAAAATCAGTGGAGACAATAATCAAGACTTCGATTTGTAATCCCCCATAATTCGCATATTAGTTAAGATTTGAATTCAAACGTTCTAAGGTGACGAGTTTTCCTAATGAACTTGTTATACTTTGGTCCAGTTATAACAAATCTAATACTAACGTTGCAATAAGCTACTCCCGTATCCTTATTGAACAATCAATATTGAATGTCGATTTGTGAAACTACTAGCCTTCGATTTTGGTAAATCTATTGGTATCACACGTGTATTTGACTTTATCTCTTGATCTCAGTCTGAAATCCACGACATAAATTACTATATTGTATTACAATTTTATCTCTCGGTCTCAATTGCAATAGATAATCATTCAAAGGTGACCACTCCTTCAAAAAGCATGAATCACAATAAATTATGCACAAAGATATGTAAGAGTCAATCAAAAACCTTAAATTGAATTATGGGTTCATACAAATGATCCACTAAGTCTTGACAACAAACTTAGCCAACAATAGTCATCAAATAATAATGCATAAAATTGTTTTGCAACATTCTAAACATCAAAATCTAAGACTAAACGATAAATAAGTTCATAAATACGATAGTAACGATAGGCATTAACTCCTTGCATTGCTCCGTCGTTCCGTCTCTTCCGACGCGTCTTCTCCTTCAACGGTTTGTGGTGTATGGATGATGGTTGGTTGATGGAGAGTGATGGAGGCTGATAATCTAGGTTGAAAGATGAGCCAAGAGTCCCATTTTCGTCCAAGATAATTCCCTTTATAATGTTGGAAGAGTTTCATGTATTTTGGACACAAAATACCCAAGAAGGGAACAAAATCTCGACTTTTTTGGTTCTGGCGATCAATCGCTAAACTCTGGCGATGGATCGCCAGAACAATCTGTCTTTTATTTTTCAACATTTTCATAACGGCGATCGATCACCCTTAATTTCCAATCGATCGCGAAAAGCTTCTGGACCAAGGCGATCGACCATCCGAACATGCCGATCGACCGCCGAACATGCCGATCGATCGATCGCTACTCATGATTTTCAACAATTTGCGATTTCGTCCCTTCTTTTCCGTGTTTGCTCGGTTTGGTCCTTTTTCATCATTTTTAGCTTATTTCCTCTACTTTTTTGCATTTGGACCTAGATTCCCGAAATATACAAATATATACCAAAACACTTAACATTGTCCAGTAATCATGACAAAAACGCTTCTAATCTTATTGCAATTTAAGTGTAAAAATCACACTTATCAATTTCTCGTATAAATACAATTTTAGTCCTTATACTTTCATACTAAAATGTTTTTAGTCCTTGAACATTTTAGCTTAACACTTTCGCTCCTTAAAATTACAAAATTGTCATGCACTTGGTCCTCGTAGTTAACTTTATGGTTAATGATAATTGTAGGGACTAATTCATGAGGTTTTTTAAATTTTACGGACTAAAAATATTAAGTTGACATACTAGAACTAAAATTGTGATGAGATACAATTTAATTTATTGACTTAGGGAATTTAAATCATCAAAATTTTAATACTTCAAATTTAACTAATTAAATTTATTTTACGAGATAAAACTTACTTTTTTGTACATTTTTGATTTTTTTCTATTAAAAGTGGAGGAGAGTGAAATGATTATATTAGAATGTAAAATTATTTAAATTTACAACTATAGTTTTTCTGTACTATATTATTTTAAAAATTCAAAAAATTAGACTAATAGGTGTTATCATACTTATTTTACAAATGATTTTGTAAATTATTGTACTATAGTTTTCATAAATATAAATTTAATCTTGCTTAAATATTAATAAACGAGTGTCAAATTTGTTAGGATCGGAGTAGTATTTTTGTAAGACCTCAACTTCTAATATCGTCATTAGTGCATTTATCATTGTCATTAGTGTATACATTTATCAAAGAGAATTCACATTACATGCTTAGTAAGTATAGCATAATGTAAATAAAATTTTTCATCATAATCCCCATAAACTCGTTCCTAGTACGACGCCATACACATATGTATACACTTGATAATGCGTACATATTCTCAATTTATTATGAAATCTACTTTTAATCAAATTTCATGCAACACTCAATTGAAAAAGAGAACATCAAGATACATATACAACCCATATACACATTTCACGGTACTCACAGACGAGCATTGACAAATAAATGTGTATTTACTTGTATAAGACACATTACTCTATACCAATATTGGTACCTCGCTTCCAAGAGCATCCTTTTTCCACCAGTTCAAACTCCTTTCTGAATCCAGGTTGTATATATTTTACTTGTTTCAACAGAAATAGCCCACACACGGTTGAGCACACCAAAACAAAATCTCAACATCATATACACAATTAATTACAGAATGTAATGCTGTAATTTAAGTAAATATGTCATGAGTATACCACAACCATATAACAAGTCCAATGTTGTTCTTGTTCTCACTATATCTAGAACCATCAACTCAAAAATCAATTAAATCATCAACAATGATTTATTGTGCTCACATTCATAATCACTATATGATAATGAGCAAATTATCACCACAATAATTTACTGAAATCACTTATAATTCAATTTATCATACAATTCTCATCATATTACATTCTCCTCATATCACATCGTTCGCTCAATAACGGAGGTACCAATACACATCGCACGCTCAATAGCGACGACATCATAATCCATAACCAGCACACGCTCAATAGCGGCCTCACTATAGTTCATAATGCACCATGATATCATATCATATTCTATTGCAACTCATCTCGTACAATGATATTTAGAATTCTAACATGAATTCTCAATCCATACATCTTATCACCTATCCATTTTCCATAATTTTATGAGTCATAATTCATAATTAACAATACGCATACCTGCTCGTACGTCACTACGTACCTTAAAGTTGACAACGCGATTTAATCATCCTTGACCTCTGGAGACTCATGAAGTATCTAATTTAATGTCAATCCAATATTAATCAATCAATATGACCGCTTTATTTTTAAACAAAAGATATTTCAAAGAATAGTGTGAAGCGATTCTACCGCAAGTGCACGGTTGTCAAGTTTTAGTATAGTGAAAATTAAGTACGGGATGTCGAATCCACAGGGACTAACGTATAAGTACCAAATAAGATTAATAAAATTATATTTAGCCTACGATTAACAAAGGTGATTAACTAATGCTAATTTAAACTAAAGACTGAAAAATAAACAAGAAACAAAAAGATGAATGGTTCCGGATATGCGAAGGCAAGTTACTCGAGAAAATTACCAAGCTCGTCGTTCAACTATGTTCTCTTTAATGATTCAACTGAATTCTCAAATTATCAACCAATTGATTTTAAAGGTGAAAGGTTTTCGCGATTATTCGATACACTCTCTCGAGCTGTAAAGAAACTAACATTAATTAGAATAAGTCACTCTCGTGCACCTATTTACTAATATAATATTGCATAAAACGTCAACACCTTATAACTCTAAATCTTTCGATTCCAAGTTCTCACGTATGCGATATCATCTCTCGATCTCAATCGTAACATACATCATAAATTAATGGAGCGTGTTACAACGTTATCTCTCGATCTCGGTTATAACTCTCAGATTCAATCAAAGCTAGCTAGACTTTGATCTACACAAAAAATTAATTTATGAACAATAACAATCAATGCGCTCAAACACAATTGAATCAATAATCAAACACAACGAAACTAAAACTCGAATAAAATAAACTGAATTTAATTCAAATCAAATACATAAGAGTTTAATTGTCTCTCGACCTCAAAAACATCAAATGGAATTGAAAATCAAATAAATTAAAGTTTAGAAATACGATAAACGGTGGATGAATCCGTGCATTGCACCGTGATTTCTTCTCTTGTTCCTTCCTTGCACTCCGGAATGGATTGGCTCGACTTTGGACGAAGAACGGAGATTGAATCTCCTTCGGCGGCGTTAGGCGGCGGCTAGGGCTGCTAATTTTTGACCTAATCACGTCTGGTATCGTCCTTTTTTGATTTGGAAGTGATTTACCCTTTTATACCTCAAAAAATCATTTCAAAAATGGAAGATAAGATTTTCCCGGATTTGCGTCTCGATCGATCGAGATTTGCGTCCGATCGATCGGTGCACTGTTCATTTAGGCCTTTGAAACTCACTGCCTCGCTCGATCGATCGAGATTTTCTACCGATCGATCGAGACTTTAAAAAAAAATCAGCTCTGAAGTTACTGCCTCGCTCGATCGATCGAGATTTTCCACCGATCGATCGAGACTTGAAATTCTTTTCTTCTCAGCGCACTGTCTGGCTCGATCGATCGAGACATAATCTCGATCGATCGAGATTCCGAAAATCTCACTTCCTCAATTTCAACTCTTTCTCGCCTCGATTTCGCCCGTTATCTTCATATTAGCTCATTTCTTCCACTTCCGATCTAATTTCCTGAAACAAACGAATAAACACCAAAAAGCATAATATCATCCAGGAAAAAGTACGGAAAATGGGAAGAAAGTACAGTTAAAAACACTTAAAATCTAAGCCTATCAACTCCCCCAAACTTAGACTTGATCGTCCTCGAGCAAGCAATAAGCTCACAAAGAAAAGTTAAACTCGATACTAAGCATGAATCATCTTTACAACATACGTAAAAACTCAGAAATCCTACTTACACATCAATAGAAGTCATTCAACACTTAACAAGAAGCAATTTCTCCTAAGTTAAACAATACATCGCAACATTGGAACGTGCGTGTGTGCTCTTGTCAAACATGAGTAATGTACATATCTTTAAGATCAAAAAGTGCCATAACAACTCCGAGTTAAGATTACTTTGAACTACTCTACAAATTTACTATCCAGCACTTCTCCACTAATATAATTATTCCTAGACTTGGATCAACAGGACTTTAAAAGCTTATAACGTTAGGTCTTTTGGTGTCGGCTACAAAGAAAAGGTAGGATGAATTCAAAGAAGGGAGTACAATAGAATCAGTTCAATACTTTTCTCGCACACTATTGAGCTTCTCTTCAACTTTTTCTAGCCTTGGCTACTTTGGGTCTTATTTAAATTTTCTTTTCAAGGCTTTTCTCTACATCTTTTCTTTCTCTTTGCTCATTCTTTTGTTCACAATGAACTTATCAACATCTAACAATTTAATGCAATGAATGAGACTCATTATACTCCCTTAGGGGTAGGTAAAAATTTTCTTTTAGGCTCAAACCAAGGTGGGTATAATGAGTTTGCCAAGAATGTCGAATGGGGGTCTAATCATATGCAATGCATATATCATTCTTTTTCAATAAGGCTCAAAAGGGGACACTAAGGAATGATGTATGAAAGTTAGGCTTGAAAGGCACAAACGGTCCAAAGATCGCCTAAATCATCTCCAAGTCAAGTTCCTAATTATAAATTTCGCCTCAAAGTGCTTTCAAATAAATTGTAGAGTTATCTAAAATACTCAAGACTCATCATAGTTAACACAAATTTTCACTTTAATCAATACATACTTCACTCAATCATGACTCAATAAGTGCTCAAATTATTCCTCAGTTTTGACATATGGTTAACAAAGGATATATACAAACAAGTTAAAAATTTTCATGACTCTTATCTAGATGGGGATTAATTTTATCATGTAGTACCATTGCAATTCCAACTCATCATTTCTCAAGAATAACTCATTTTCTAAAAAAAACTTTTGTTGGTATTGCTCAAGGACGATTCAAGTGACAATTAAGCACACAACATGTGGATAAAACAAATTAAACACGCAAGCCACTCCCCCAAACTTAACTGAAACATTGTCCTCAATGTTTAAAAGAATCAAAAGGGAAAAAGTAAACTCCCCTGATCAAGACGCTTGCATGAGGATTTAGGAAGTTTGGCTTTTGAAAGCTCCACTGCTGTAGGGGTTCATCGCTCCACTTGAGTACCTCGCAAAATAAATAAAAAAAAAAATCGACAAGAGAGAAAAGCAAACTAGATGCAAAATTGAAAATAAAACAAAGCTAAATGCAAAAGGATACGCTTGGGTTGCCTCCCAAGAAGCGCTGATTTCTAGTCGTCGGCTTGACCATCATAAGCAACCATCAAAGAGCGGTTGCCGCCCATAGTAAGTATCGTATGATACCACTAATGGGTCTTCATTCAGTATGCCCTCAAGATTGGCCAGATGTCTCCAGTGTAAACTCGTCGCTCCAACAACTTTCGTCATGACATAGTGAGCATGGGAGAATGATTCTTTACTTGACTTCATCTCATATGGGGCGTAGTGCGGTGAAGTTGGGGGCATCGATGGGAAATACATATCCACATATGGTATATAACATGTCTCCATCGATGGGTGCATATCAAGGTTCTCGAAACTCTCATCCTCCAACATCACTCTTGGCTTGTTTTCCCATAGGATCTCCTCAGATGACTTTTCCACTGTAGGCTCAATCACTTCCATAGGCTCAACTTCCCTTGATTCTTCCACATGAGTGGGATCACTCCCCCAAACTTGATTGGTTGAGTGATCATCATCATATAACCAGGCCTGATTTGTAGATCTCGTCTCCTCCTCTTGGCAGCTCATTGAGATGGTTTCCACTAGGATTGCTAATTGCTGCTCTAGATGACGTATATAATTGGCCTGGTTCTCTAAACGTTGCTCAGTTGATGCCATGAATCTAAATAACATATTCTCTGATTGAGCCGTTCCTTCTACAAAACTATCTTTCTTCTCGCCGTGATGCTCAAAGGTTTGGTGCGTATCATTAGGGTAGTGAGGCTCTGGTGGGTATTGGTGACTCCAACCTTGCAAGGAAGGATCAAAATGCCAGTGGTAATCGAAGTCCGCCATATCATTGAACAGGTGTAATACACTGTCCTCAACTCTATCAACCAGAGGACTCCCAGTCACCAGTGCTCCTCTGAATACCCATCCTCGTGTCTGTGCATCCAAACCTTTGAAGAAATGTTGCAGAAGAGTATAGTTCGAAAAGTTGTGATACCTGAATGTGTCTGTCAGTTCATTGAATCTCTCCCACGCCGAATAAAACGGCTCTGAAAATTGTTGGGCAAATCTTGTGAAGACTTGTTGATGAAGCATCACAAGTACCTCGCAAGAAAAACAAATAACATACTTAAATAAAATAATATTTTTTTTTTTCGAAGAAAAAAAAAAACAAAAAGAAAAAGAAAGCAAAAACGCAATAATAAAATTGGCTAAATTACAATTAACTAATCTCGTATGATATTATACAGATTAGTCCCCGGCAACGGCGCCAAAAACTTGACCGCTTTATTTTTAAACAAAAGATATTTCAAAGAATAGTGTGAAGCGATTCTACCGCAAGTGCACGGTTGTCAAGTTTTAGTATAGTGAAAATTAAGTACGGGATGTCGAATCCACAGGGACTAACGTATAAGTACCAAATAAGATTAATAAAATTATATTTAGCCTACGATTAACAAAGGTGATTAACTAATGCTAATTTAAACTAAAGACTGAAAAATAAACAAGAAACAAAAAGATGAATGGTTCCGGATATGCGAAGGCAAGTTACTCGAGAAAATTACCAAGCTCGTCGTTCAACTATGTTCTCTTTAATGATTCAACTGAATTCTCAAATTATCAACCAATTGATTTTAAAGGTGAAAGGTTTTCGCGATTATTCGATACACTCTCTCGAGCTGTAAAGAAACTACCATTAATTAGAATAAGTCACTCTCGTGCACCTATTTACTAATATAATATTGCATAAAACGTCAACACCTTATAACTCTAAATCTTTCGATTCCAAGTTCTCACGTATGCGATATCATCTCTCGATCTCAATCGTAACATACATCATAAATTAATGGAGCGTGTTACAACGTTATCTCTCGATCTCGGTTATAACTCTCAGATTCAATCAAAGCTAGCTAGACTTTGATCTACACAAACAATTAATTTATGAACAATAACAATCAATGCTCTCAAACACAATTGAATCAATAATCAAACACAACGAAACTAAAACTAGAATAAAATAAACTGAATTTAATTCAAATCAAATACATAAGAGTTTAATTGTCTCTCGACCTCAAAAACATCAAATGGAATTGAAAATCAAATAAATTAAAGTTTAGAAATACGATAAACGGTGGATGAATCCGTGCGTTGCACCGTGATTTCTTCTCTTGTTCCTTCCTTGCACTCCGGAATGGATTGGCTCGACTTTGGACGAAGAACGGAGATTGAATCTCCTTCGGCGGCGTTAGGCGGCGGCTAGGGCTGCTAATTTTCGACCTAATCATGTCTGGTATCGTACTTTTTTGATTTGGAAGTGATTTACCCTTTTATACCTCAAAAAATCATTTCAAAAATGGAAGATAAGATTTTCCCGGATTTGCGTCTCGATCGATCGAGATTTGCGTCCGATCGATCGGTGCACTGTTCATGTAGGCCTTTGAAACTCACTGCCTCGCTCGATCGATCGAGATTTTCTACCAATCGATCGAGACTTTAAAAAAAATCAGCTCTGAAGTTACTGCCTCGCTCGATCGATCGAGATTTTCCACCGATCGATCGAGACTTGAAATTCTTTTCTTCTCAGCGCATTGTCTGGCTCGATCGATCGAGACATAATCTCGATCGATCGAGATTCCAAAAATCTCACTTCCTCAATTTCAACTCTTTCTCGCCTCGATTTCGCCCGTTATCTTCATATTAGCTCATTTCTTCCACTTCCGATCTAATTTCCTGAAACAAACGAATAAACACCAAAAAGCATAATATCATCCAGGAAAAAGTACGGAAAATGGGAAGAAAGTACAGTTAAAAACACTTAAAATCTAAGCCTATCACAATACTTCCATCAACATTATCATTTATCTACTAAATTCGTCATGCATCATATCATGACCAATCACATTTACTGTACTCCGTACGCTATTCAAATCATCTAATTTTATTATAATACGAGTTATCAACTCAATCAATCAAGTAGCATATACGTTTCTAAGGTTTATCTTATATGACTTTATTCCATTGTTGAAGATTTCATTAAAATATCATAATTACCATATGAATCAATCCTAAAAGCCACATCTCAAATTTCCAAGAAAAATAACAAAGTTTCAAAATCCCACAGCTCGCGATTGATCGCGAGACTCAATCAAGCAATATTTAACTTTCGGCCTCCCGCGATCGATAAGCCACCATGTCGCTATCGATCAAGTAAAGTTTCCATCGCTTAAAAATGTATCGACCTCGCGCGATCGATCTAGCTCCGTCTCGCGATCGATCACGACACCCTGCACAAGTGAGAAATCACCATTAACAAGCATGTCTCCGACGTCAAACACATACCACGCCACATATCCTTCCATACCTCAAAACAAAACGATCATAATACTCAATTAAAAGAATAACTCCTTTCCCAATCAAAATTTACCTCTTTAAACCCAAACCCACCATGATTACCATCACCAACAATTAATAAATTACCATGAAAGCTTCAAATCAAACTCATAAAGACAAATTCCATACCTAATTGACACCAAATGCCAAATTAGAAGCTAAACATGCTTTTGAATCCAAGTATTCCCACCAACTGAGAAGAAGGGGAAGAAGGGTTTGAGAAGAGTGAGAAACAGGGATTTAGTGTGTGTATGGGGTGTATTGTGTGAAGCTGAAATTGTTTTATTAATTTCAACTTTGTAATTTACCCCAAACTATCATTCATCTCACAAAATATACCCAACAATTATTTATCCTCAAACCTAATAATTATTGTTCAACCTCAATAATTATCTCACCATTTAAACCATAATTACTATCATAATTTATATGATGTATCTCAACCATTTAGAAATCCAACAATTCTACCTCAATCATAAAATTCCATTACACTCGGTTTATCTTAAAATCGAGTTCAAACTAGAAGACTTTGGTTTACACTTTACAACATACAACCTTCTTAGGCACCCACACAGATTTGCTTAAACTCCTTTAAATACAACAATCACAGTTGTTTACAATGTGTTTTTACAACAATCACACAGCATATAAAACTTTTGATCTTCGAGTGTTCTTGAGCAGCAGACTCAGTAGACTTTGATCTTCAAGATCATGATGATGCTTTTGTGCTGCTCTCCAAAACTTCAAAATTTTTCAATATGAGTTTTTAATGTTTTGCTTGAATTTGATTGAAGTTGATTTAGGAGTTCTGAGAGTTGAGAGCTTTCTTCTTCTCTTCATAATATTTATAGACGTAAGAGTCTAACGGTAACTATTCTTCAATTGGAAAGAACCGCGTAAAATCAGCATCTTGATTTTCTTCCAAATCCTTTTTGTCTTCTTTCCAATTTCGTTAATCAACGGTTAGTTTAATCTGACGCGATTGGTGGCGCTGATATGAAAGTGCGGCGCTCTGTTGTACCTTTGTCAGAGCGAGTATGTACTTGTTTTGTCGTGTTTCCTTATACGTCTGCTGGCTTCTCCTTGACTGTATGTCTGCTGGTCAAAAGATCAACTGATGTCTTGTCCATCGTCTGTTGGTTAGTCATTAGTTACTTAGTCTGCTGGACTAAGGTCAACTAATAAATTCTTAATTGTCTGCTGGTATCTCCTACGGATTTGCACATTGGATTGAGATACTCTTGTTCTAGTAGACGTTCATTCTCTGCATCCGGTAGATGATAACTCTTAGTTTTTGGACCAGGTAGACGATATCTTTTTACTCTTTGCATCCGGTAGATGATATCTTCTACTTTCAATATCCGGTGGACGATGTCTCTTAGTCTTTACACTAGGTAGATGATATCTTTCAATCTTTGCACCCGGTAGATTTTTGTAGAGTCAATCAACGTTCTTTTCATCAGTAGGCTTCTTCGATGTTGTAGATGCTTCAAACAGTAGACATTTGTTATCAACAAAACTTAAAAATGTTTTCCCAACAATTTCCCCCTTTTTGGTGATGACAAAACTTTGCAGTGAGACTCTGGCTTGAACGTCGAACAACAGATATATGTTAAGACTTAAAAACATAGCAGTGGAGAGCAGCAATTAAGTGTTAGATAAATAAGTTGATTACGAGTAGTAATCAAGCTGATCATTAAAAAAGAACATCAATTTTATATAAAATGACTTCTGCTTACAACAATTCTCTGCTTACAATCCTTGAAAAGAAAATCCAACTAGAGAAATATAGCCTGTAGAGAATGATCTGATCTGGCTAGTTTTGGGGTTTTTACAAAGGGGAGAAAAATACATTATCGAAAATCTCTTACAAAGAAACCTAAGTAAAAATAACCTTAGTTGTCTTCGAAGTAATCTTCTGCTCAGAATAGCCTGTCTTCCCCCTTTTTGTCATCACACCCTGTTCATTTGCTTCTGATATTCCAGGATGGTGAGACAAATAACACCAAAGACCTGAATTGCTGAGCTAGAGCTAGCAGAGTTGTGTTAGATAAGTAATCAACCCATGGAAGGTTGATTTAGATAAGTAATAAACCCACGAGGTAGGATAGCAGAAAGTTGCAAGAATTTAAATCTAAATCTGTAATAAGGCAAGCTTGAAATTTAGTAAGTATGCAGTTAGGTGAGTTCTATTTATAGCCAAATGTGACAATTTTAGCTACTGTGGATTGAGATGACACATTAACTAGTGTCATTCAATCCTGAAATAATTGTCAGAGGATAAGGTTGGAACAGTGAACACAATTATTTTATTAATGAAATTGTAAATAACAGATCAAGAAAAAAAACTTTACTATTGGCGCCCAAACCAAGGTCTGGAGCGGTCAAAGTCTGGAGATTTGTCAGTAGGTTATTGTTGCCTTGAGCTTTGTGTTCTCTGCTAGGAGGAGGGTCTCTGCTGACTTGGTTGTCCTCGTCCAACAGATGATTGCCTTTCTAGATCTCTTATGGGTGCCTCCTGTTGTTTGCTGGATGTACAGTTGGCATACTGTTACTCAAGTCTTCTAATTGGGACGCAAAGGCTGCTTGCATATTCGTCAACTGCTCGGAGAATTTTTTGTGCATATTCTCGATCTTGCCTCCAAGCTCTAGGGTAGTAGCAACATGTAGAGTTGCACTCTGCTGACTTAGTTCTCGCTTAGTTTGGCTCAGCTTGGAGAAGGAGTCGAAGAAGGTATTGACAACAAACTTTTGGAAGTTTGCGACCTTCTCTGAAAGATGACGAACATCCCTTGTGATCTCCTGAAATTGTGAATCGGTATGTCTTCGTAAATTTTTAATAGCATGACTGGCGTCTCTTTCTTTGTGTTTCAGTTTCTGAACTTCACCAGCAAGGTTGAAAATGATGGTTGACAATTGATTCAGCTGAACAGTCACAAAAGGAGGCATATCTTCAGCTTCAAGCTCAGGGGTGTCAAACAGATCCTCAGGTTGATCACTGTCAAGATTCTGTGCAAAATTAAATGAGCTAGCTCTATCGGATTCAGCGACAGCAGTGACTGGTCTTGCAGGAGTTAGAGTAGCAGGTACATCGGCAGATATACCAGTAGAGACAGCAGCAGACGCAACAATCTCAGCAGAAAAAGTAGACTCAGCAGGAGCAAAACTTGTGATCAACTCCCCAGCAGGGATCTCTAGGCTTGTAGGCAGTGGGGATAGATGAGGGGTTGGTATGGAAAAAATTATAAAGTCAAAAGCAAATGTGGTTAAGGGTTCTATCAGTGGGGCTGAAACAAAAGGAACAACAATGGGTTCGAAAATGTATTGGGGTTGTGCTGGTTGAGAAGAAAAAGATGGTATGATGGCTGAGGCATTGGTTGATGAAGTCATGTGTTTAGTAGATTCATCATCCTCTGATGTGAGTTTGACTTGATGAATTACCGACTTGATGATGTTGTCAACGTTTAAGGGATCAACATTCGGTAAATGTGGATGTTGATCGGACACAGCAGGGGAATATAAAGAGATAAAGGGTTTGTTTGCAGTAGATGAATCATCTACTGAGACAACAGTGGGAAGGCTTATCAGGGAGACCTCTACTAGAGCCACAACAACCATCCGCCGATCAGTGACCTCTTCCGGAGCTATACCTAAACGACTGGAGTAGGAGTGCAAACCCAATGTAACCTTGAGATCGTGCAAAGTTCTCTCAGCCAGAGTAAGTGTAGCTTCCAATGAGTCGAGAACCGCTATATCATGGGTAGCGGTGCTGGAGAATGGATCGAATTCCTTATGCCTTGAATTTACCAGATTGTCGAGTCCCCTGATGTTGTGCATTAGGCGGTAGACCTATAATTGACGTATACCCTCTTCAACATCCTGGGTCTGTAGGAACTCAAGAATCTGATTCTCTTCTTTTTGGGCTTGTTTCAAGATCCTGTTAATCGGATCTTCATTCGGGTCTTAACCCATTGATCAAAAAGTGCTTGTTGCTCTTGCACCTGTGTTTCCACTTCATCAAGAACCAAATTGATTTCGGTGGCCACTGGGGTGGAAACTGCTTCCATAAGAGCTTTTCCTCTTCCTTCGGGAGTTTGAGGAGGAAAGCAGTAGGTGCAAGCAGTCTTTGGAGTCCTTAGACTTAGAGCAAAAGACCCTTGCCCTCTTTGAGAAGTGAGTGTAAGCTTAGCAGGGGATGAAATAATAGGAACTGGTGCAACAGTTATAATATCCCTTTGTATTAGAGATGCATTAGGGATGGTAAATATGGAACTCAGAAGACCAGTGGGTTCTTCATCAGCACTTTCTGGAGCAGCAACGTCATCCACTACGGCAGGAGGAATACTTCTTGTGCAATCCATTGGGTCAGCTGATGTTGCCTCTACTGTAATTGCAGCCTCAGTAACTGCAGTTGTTTTCTTTGAGGCAGCCGAGATCCTCTTCTTGGTTCTTGGTTTCTTTGGTGGAGGAGGAGGGATGACTCAGCAGACTCTGAGATGGTCTGCTCAGAGTCACTCACCACTTGAGGCTTCATCCTCTTGGTGAGAGCTGTCTTGGAAGAGCCTCCTTCTTCGGTTGTTGGTTTCCGGTGCGTCAGCAGATACTTGGCATTCATGAGCCTAGTTGGATGGAGATTGAGATCGTACCCACCGGAACATCCTTTCTTAGAATGCGACTGAGAGGGAGGGCAAATCCAGAATGGTCCTTTGCTGATTCAACCATTCCAATCATCACTTGAAAAAAGTATCACGGAGCAGTTGACAGCCAATCCTTTGACGATAGCGCACATCACCTGAAACTTCTCCGGAGTGATGACGTCAAAAGAAGCAGCTTTGCGCAACACCCTTTGCAATGATGTCTGCTAGCAATCGGAAGTGATTCTTCATTAGGATCTTCTTGAATGGAGGGTTCTGCAGTCGGAGGCCAGACTCTGTGTAGGGTCTTCCTACCTTAACATCATTATAATAACGTATTATGGACTAAACATGCATTAATAACATCTTAGGGTTCCGGTTGTAGCTTTGAGCTAATGGGATTACAGGCCAAAAATAAAATTCTAAAAGCTAATTAATTACATTCTCGATAATGAATGTTAAAGCTATAGATTTACACTACTCCTAGAGTAGAGACTATCCAAAAATCATGTAACCTAAATTCTTTCATGCCCCTCGTAGCTCACTGCCTCAACCCGACCCTTAGCCTTCAGTCCAAAAGTGTACCTACAGGAACAACCCATCATGAGCATGCACATCATTACTTAACATCATAAGACAATGGCATATAAATAAATGCATGAAAATAATAGTTAACATATACTTCCTGGTTAATCTTATTAACCCACTTCTGTTGTCCCTGTTTCATAGTCATGCATGTAATCATTAGTTCTTGACATAAATGATTAAAATCGTACTTCACTTATATGTTCATAATCAACAATGTTAATTAGAAATGTGACTGTTCTGGTCCTGCTATGACAGCGGCACAATTGGCCCCCTCGCTACGACATATAGCTGGTACTGTGATATCCCTCGCTACACCTTGATAGCGGATATATCTCATCGCTAGCTATGTCAGCAGTAAGTACCTTCCTCGCTTGCCCATAACAACTACCGGAACATTCTAACATTTCTAATAACATAGTTGAACATACATCATAGCATATTTACTCATCATCTTCACTTATCATAAACATCATCGTAAACATCATATCATCTTTACTCATCATAGACATAATCGTATCTTTACTTATCATAATCATCATCATAAATATCATAAATACTTATGCAATCATTGCGTAGTCATAGTATAGGAGTGTATTTTACCGTCCGATGCCCGTACGTCTCTTACGTACCTTAATTCCAAAAGTGGAGAAGTTGAAGAACTTTATCTCCTTGATGTTGTTGGTACCTGGGATGGTTCTACACAACCATACAAATCAATATTAGAAGCCAATTATAGTCCCAATACCAAAAATTCAACAAAAAACATCATTTGCCACTTTTAAGCTGCTGGCGATCGATCGCTGCATCGAGGCGATCGATCGCGAGCCTTACCGATCGATTGCTTCGATGTAGCGATCGATCGCCTGACCCTTCTGCTTCGCGGCGATCGATCGCACCATATATGGCGATCGATCGCCTGCCACATTTTTTCGCCACTGGTCTTCGGCGATCGATCGCTGCATTTGTAGCGATCGATCTCCACCTGCTGTGTGCGCGATCCTTCACCATTTTTGAGCATTTTTCAAGCTCAATCTCATACCCTTCAAACCCAAACATTCCAACATAACAAATATCATCATAACTCACTAAAACCCACATAAAACACTTCAAAAATCATACCCCAACCACATACAACATATACCCAAAAACAAATCTACAAAAATCCCAAAATGCTAACCCATTTCAAAACTAAACATCATTAAAACTTTAGGAAGGGTTCCATACCTCTTGAGGACTCCAAATCCTAACAAAGATCTCACAAACAAAGGTTTTGAGAAGAATTCTCCTTCCTCTTTTGTTCAAAATCGAAAATGAGAGGTGGGTTAGGGTTTGAGAGTGAAATTGGGGATTTAAAAGTGATGGGTTTAGTGGGGTAAAGGGGTTATAAAGGTTAATTAAAAAAATTGTACCCCAAAATTAACATGATGTATAAAAAACCCCAACATGGTATTTTAAAAGCATTTTACAAAAATGCAACAAACTTCCACTAAATTCATATCTTCCACATAATTAACAACCAATACAAATAAATCATGTTAACACCCCATTTTCTAACATGCATAACATGCACCCTGAAATGCAACCCCCAGGTCACGCCTACCATGTGACTAAGCATTTCAACAAGATAATTATTTCAACACATAAATCAATTATCACCATAATTAATCATATAAACATCATTAATGCCCTAATTGCATATAATTAATTTCGGGGCATCACACTCTGAGAACAGGAGACTCATGGAGGTGGCAGATAAATCAGTGAGCCCGTCATTAGGAAGACTCAGGTGTGTAGTGAAGTCCTCTTGAGTGATAGTCATAGCTTGGTTGGAAACGGAGGCCACCACTATGATGTTTGCCACCTTGGCTGAAGCATAAAACTCTTGTAATGCTTCTTTGTAGAGCATTGGATTCAGGTTCAACATGACCCGCAACCCTGAATTTTCCAAACATCAGAAAATACTTAACATTCCGTCATCGGTGCTGGTGAGGGCTGTCTCAAAATCAATGTAGACATCATTGGTGACGAAACTCGGTTGTTGGTCTTTGACATGATGAAATTTGAAATTCTGATGATGCACTGAGTCTGAAAAAATTTCCTTTGAATGAAAGTTAGCACAATAAATCTTGAATAGTGAAAGTGAAAATAATAAAAAAGGTAATGGCGGTTAAAGATGAAGGAGATGTAACGTCGTACTATAGATGAAGGACACATGGACACGTGTCGTTCATCTAAACAAAGATAATTCTTTAAATAAACTGAAACGGACACGGTTAAGCATGACCAAAATAATTGAACATTAATAGTAATTAAATTTTGAAATCAGTCGTTCCAATTGGTTAATATTTAAGGAAGGTTATTAATGGCTTAGCGTACATGGTAATGTCCACTACTATGTATAGTCTACTGGTTAAGTAGCATCTACTGCAACAGAAAATTGTTTCACCAGCTGAGCATCAGTAGACCTTCGAAAACACACAAATTTCCCCTCAAATAATTTTCCCCCTAAATTCATGCAATATCTAAAATTTAATTCCCCCTCAATTGAACATATAGGAGAAATTAAACAATTAAGATCACTTATTTGTATCAACTAAGCCAAATCTATTGCAAAAATAGGAAAACTTAGCATCTGTTAGGGGTTTTGTGAAGATGTATGCTGCTTGTTGTTCGGTAGATATGTACTCCAGCCGAATCCCCTTCTTCATTACATGATATCGGATGAAGTGATGATGAATGTCAATATGCTTGGTATGAGAATGCATAACTGGATTATACGTGATAGCTATGACAGACTTATTATCACTTAATATTGGTGCCTCAGTGGACTCAATTCCATAATCTCGTAATTGATGTTGAATCCATAGTAGTGGAGCACATCAGCTTCCAACAACAAGGTATTCTGCCTCTACAGTAGACGTTGCGATGGATGTCTGGTTCTTGCAACCCCATGAAATCAATCTGGCTCATAGGAATTGACAGTATACATTGGTACACTTTCTATCAATCTTGCAGCCGGCATAGCCAGCATATGAATATCCAATTAAATTAAACGTAGAATCCTTGGGATATCAGAGGCCAACATTCTCAGTTCCTTAAATAGTTAAGGATCCTCTTGGCGGCAGTATAGTGCGATTGCTTAGGATTAGCTTGAAAGCGATCACACATACACGAAGCGAACATGATGTCAGGTCTGCTGGCCGTCATGTACAGTAGAGATCCGATGATACATTGATACATAGTTGTTTTTACTGGTATGCTTGCTTCGTCCAAATCTAGTTTAGCAGACGAGCTCATAGGTGTGAGGGCCCGATCCTAATCACGGGTTTAATTATCATACAAAGTTTCAAATTTCTTGTCAAATAGCCCTAAAACGTTTTCGCTTTTCGATGATACATATATAATGATACTGAAAATATATTTAGTTATGTATCAGTTTACAGATAATACATCATTCATTATTCAACATGATAAGTACAGTTTTAAACTACGACAATACTTTGACGTACATAATACTCGGGGCATTACCCGGGAAAGAACCATAGTTTTAAAAATGTTCACTAAGACCTGAGACACAAAACGTAAAACAAGAACCTGAGCTTGCTCTTAAGGACCTCTGGTATTCATCAATGCTTCCTCTCGAGCATCCGCAGTACGTCCACCTGTACCACCCGTCATGCACAGACAACAAAGACATGACACCCCCTACGAAGGGTGGTCAGAACCCAGTATGAGAAACATGTAAAATCACAATAGTATGACAAAGTATCATGCCATGCTTGTCGTGCATGAATGCAATGCATAACTGAATGTTATGCATAATGTGTACAATGAATCAAATCTCAAGATACCAAATATCAGAGTCCATAGAAGGTATCATCAACAATATCAAGCTCGAGCAGAGGGTGGTGGCACACACACATTGAGCTTGGAGAATCATCTTGTGGTTGCCCAGAATCCCTCGTGTCTAGGTCCGACGACAACGCTTGTGACTACAGTTGCTACCTAAACTGTCTGTCATCACCGTGCCCAGCGTCCCCATATCACTATAGGTTTCATCAATATCAAATGGAATCAAAGGAATGGTAGGATCAATATGATATGTCCAATGTCCATGCATCAATGTATCATGTCATCTCATGTGATGCAACTCAATATATCATGCCTCGATGTCTCATGTAATCTCATATGATGCAACTCAATATATCATCTCATATCAATACAGTTCATATCATGCAGTTCAATGTATCATATAATCACATATACTACAATTCAACATGCCATATAATCACCTAGGAATCAAATAATGACAAGTAAATCATACCACGGGTACATCACATGTCTTTGTCAGACATCGTGATAGAAACGATTTTCTACGTACCTCCACCGAGTCAAACAAATATCGAGAATTTCCTTACTCCTCAAATTGACCTCGGGCTATAGTCACCTAACCAAATATCATTCTAATAGACCAAGACTATTAACATAATTATTCTAAAGATCATGTTCCAAGCCTACTCTATATTTCAGCAACATGCATCCAATGATAAACCCATAATTCTTTGAAAACTTAATCAAATGACATGGGGTCCAATTTACCTTTAAAGCTAACACAAAATATGACATTTTATATGTTTGACACTTCCCCAAATTCGTTCATTTACCTAAGGCAAAATTGGGTCTAAACATTATTTACTCAAAACATGAGAGTTTCTAAATTTCAGATTGACCACTTTTTGTAGAAACTTCATAAATAATTCCTATAACTTCCAAATGACCTGATTCCAGTTGGAGAATTTGGCTAACTCAAAATCCTACAATACATAATTTATGAGCTTTAAGCTAATTAGTTCATCTTGAGGTACATTCTTTGCAAAATGTACTAGCTTAAAAACTCGTATGTACCATGTTTCCAGATTGCATAGTTGTTGGTAAAAATTGCATAACTTTTGTATATGAACTCTAAATTGAGTGAGGACAATTCCAAATGCAAGCTAACACCGAAGAGTACAACTGGTATTTGAACATAAAACTTCAAATTCGTAGTCATTTATTCCCAGAAATTTTGAAAAACACACTGCATGTGACATGCATTCACGTGCATACTCGATTTGAGCACAGTATAGTAAAATCATCATAACTTTCTCATTTTAACTCCAAATCAGATGGTTTTTGTGGCTAATTAAAGCTACGTTAAACTACTACAACTTCTATTAGGGATACCAACTTCAGATTTGAAGCTTATCTATACTTAAAATTCGAAATACTAGACCACAAGTATACTGAAATCTGCAGAACATTCTGACCGCAAGTTTTCACTACATTTCTCATGTCAAGCATCAAAATTCGACCATCAATCCTACATGCAATTTCATAAAACTCAAAAATGATGTTATACCTTCAATTATCTTCAAGATTTGAGCACCAAACCATCACCATAGCTCCTTCCTATCTTTCAAGAGCTTTCACCTCCACAAACACTTCCAATTCTAAAATTGCTTGAGGGTTCTTGCTCCTCTCCTCAATACCTATGCAAATCTATATTTGCATGCAACATGCATCCACAAATTCACAAGAATTTGGGAGCTAAAAAGGTTTGAATTTTCGAATTTAGAGAGAAGATGGAGGAAAGTTTTTGTTTGAGTGGGAAGAGAGAGAAAGAGGTGGTGAAGGATGAGTGATGGCTGAATGTTTGTCTTGGTGGGTGATTTTTTAATCAATTCATGTATTTGGAATCCATGTGTCAATACATCACTATCTTGCAAGATTAATGGTCCAAAATCATGTATTAAACATGAGATAATTAATTAGTGGTATGTGTTTTCCGAGTGCCATGTGAGCATGCACACGCTCATGCACTAAAAATATGTTCCACTAGTTACTTGACTCATCGAAGTCCGGAACACCTTAATTCAAAGTCTGTACTTTTAATTATCCGGGTTTGCTTAATCATCTTTAATCCGGATTAATTAGCATCGATGCCTTACACTTCTCCCCCTTATAAGATTTCATCCTCGAAATCACAAAAATTACGAAGTCCAGCTCATAAATTACATTCGTTCGTTTTTACAAATGCATTGTTTGCTCGTATGCACTAGACATGGGATACAAATCAATGTTTTCAGATAAGTATAGCCATTCGTGCCTCGTCTTCAATTCCAATTCCCATGATTTCTATGTACTAAGGTAACTCATCAATGAGTTCGATTACGTAGTACCTTCTCAATACTGTTCACAATCAGATAGGTCATCCCCCAAGGACAAGGACTTGTTCATCTCAATCTTTCCTGGCTGAAACACATGAGATGGATATGGTTCCACTTCCTTAGTTTAGGTATATGAGGTACATCATGTATTATCGGAATCTTCTAAGATATGGTAAGAACCAGTGTATGAGGTGACAATCTACCTCGACGTCCGAATCGAATCGTCCCATAAAGAGATTCTGGAGATTAATCCATCGCTGATCTCCAATTCTTATGATTTTTTCTTTTGTTGGCAACGTTGGCCTGCCTATTTCATGCTTCCTTCATATATGTTCTAAATCTTACAGGCTTGCCTGCATTACATTATGATAATTTGAGAGTCTTTCTTCATCTTCAGAAGAATAACCCTTAACATCTATTTTCAAGTGCTCTATTCAAAGCTTCGTCTGTTAATTCAAATCGTTTGAATATGGTAGAAACTACTCATCGTCAATTTTTGTATCCATAGGTTGCTTGGAATCTCCATATCCGATACAAATTTCAGATCTCTGTCTGCAATAATGGAAATTGGTACTCCGTATATATGAATCACGTTATCAATCATGTTGTTTTCTCATCAGTGGATGTTGGAGTCCAATTCTTGAGCCTTCAAATTGTGGAGATAAATTATAGTACAAAAATACAACAATAGGTACAACAAAAATGCTCTCTTCGTGGCTAAGACACCCTTAAAGATGCGTATAGTTTGTAGTAATTCAGTCATATATGCATAGATGCTACTTTGGCATCTAGAGTTTTACAACTCAACAAAATCCGTTTCTTGATCCGTCTTTCCTAGATGCTACTGTCCTTCAAAGTAAAAGTCTATCAGTGGTTCTAATCATCACCTATGATACGTATTAAACTCTGACTGGGTGCATATATTTATAGACCAAACTCTTTTCAGGGTGAATAATGAACTATTTTCATATAAAGAGTGGTGCCATAATTTCAGCACAATAGTGATGTCGGCTAACTAGAGATTATCGACAGAATGTCAATTCTTGTGAGTTTTCAATTGCCTTGAAACATCGACAATACTTTCTATATCATATGAGGATACATTTCCAATCCTCTAGTTGATGTGTTTGCATAATCACATATTCTCTTGATCCATTTGGTAAAAGCTAACACTAGAGCTGTAGTCAAAGCTGTTTCAGTTTATGAACAAAGTTTTCATATTCATCTGACCAACTGAAAACTGATTCTTCTTGGTCAATTGGATAATTGACTTGGCTATGTGAGAGACTTCTAAAATGCCTTTAACAGCCTGCCAAACCTTAGAAACTTCGAATCTCCAGTACATTCATTTGTCTGGCCAATTTATCATTGTCCCAATTTTACTTGGATCAACTGATCTTCTGGAACAGATGCCTAATGATCATGCCCAAGAGATTTCTAAATACTCCATTAACACTGTAGACGCATTCTTCATACCAAAAGGTATTACTCAAAATTTAAATGCCCAAATATCTGGCCCTAAACTGTCTAGGAATATCTTCCTTACTGACTCTGGGCGGAGTGAAGACGTATCATTGAATAGACTGCTACTCCTTGAAGTTGATCAAATAGATCATCGATTCTAGACCGCAGGTATTTATTCGTGATAGTAACTCGATTATGTTACCTATACTCGATGCATATCATCGTCGTACCATCGTTCTTCTACACAAAAGAACAAGTGCTCCACATGGTGACATACTCGAACATATGTAACCTTTACAAAGAAATTCTGCTACTGCTCTTTCAATTTCTTTGACTTCTGTTGTGCCATCTCGTATAGTTTTTAGCAACTGGCGCTGTACCTAGCATCATTTCAGTGCCGAAAATGATTTCCCTGTCTAGTGGGGAATCCTGAAATCTCATCTGACTTACACATTACGAAGTTCTCAATAACTTCGAATGTCTGGTAATTGCTGCTCTTTCTTTGTGATATCAATCTGGTTATTCATATATCCTTCATTTTTCAAAGGATAACAATCGAAGCATTATTCATCATCGATACTAATGGTAATAGCCTGGCACATTCGGCCATAACATTTCATGTAATACCGACATATGATCGAAATCGTATTGTATTATACAATATCTCGGTAATCCGTGCGAATATCCAGTCAGATTGGTATGCTGGCACCATCAAGTTCCTGATCACAAACTATCAACATATTGTATGCCACAGTTAATGCAACATAACTCGTTTGAGCGAATCTATAAGATGATGTGATAGTCAATAAACTCGTTCAACGCGATCAAAATTAAAACATATACTTGCGATCACACTTCCTGAAATCTTTATAACTCGATCCTCTGTCCAAACGAACATCCTGGCTTGTTGAGGTTTTTGGAAAAAAATATGGAGTATTACTCCCACTCTGTGCTTGACTGGACTACTGGTGGAATTGAGTGGATCAAAACTGAGAGCCACTTTAAAAAAAAATACCTCCAGCAATCTGCTACTGTGGTTGTATTCATCCCTAATGGTTAACTTTGGGATACTACTCAATCTGACCACAGTCTTACAAGACTTTCAAAAATCTACACATTGATCAGTAGGTTGTCTTCATCCTCAATGATTCACAAGATCTAGCAACAACCCATAATCACTTCTAGAACAACTGGTTCCGGATGATTTGAAATAATATCTTCTCAATCTTCACATGTTTCAATTTAAACCTTTGCAGTTTCTAAAATTGTTGCGGCCTCTGTTGTTATTGATATACTATTGGACCTACTATTTAATTGCTCTAAACATCAATATGCTGCTTCTGAGATAACTGATGAACAACTAAGTGTTTTCTCTCATCAGCTCGATCTCAGTTTTTGATCTATCGGTTAAATTGACTCAAATCAGAGCCTCACTTGAAAGAACATGTCGTTACGGTTCTTCCATAATACTCAGTACTGTACTAACGTATTCATCCTCCATAAAGTACAACTTGACAATTCCGAGTTCTCTTCCCAGGTAGTCTTCCTTTTTGAAAGAAACACAACCACAAGGATCCAATTCCAGAAAAGTGTGCGAAAAGAAGGATTCAGATTTATTGGATTCATTCGATAAAGTCCAATAACATATAGTTCAACACCTCAACCATTACCTTAGAGTCAAATAAAATTTGGGTAGGCTCAATTACAGGAAACAAGGCATAATGTTTCTCAATCAGATATTACGAATAGCTAAAGTTTTCAGAAGGAATTTAAAGGAAACATATCTGGACATGAGATACAACTATCTTCACGTAAAAAAATTCTCGATTTATCAAGAGTCTCGCTCTATATTATTGTCTCGGTATGTAGCGGAACTTGACAAACGTTTCTGCATACTTTCTCGCCTTATCAGTCTCTAGTTCTCAAATTCAATTGACAAAATGCGTGGTTAATTACTTCCGTTGTCATTTTACTTGACACAAGGATTTAATCTAAACTTTGTTGATAAAAATCCCAGATTTAGATGTCACTCTCTTTTACAAGAGATAAGGATTAATTCATCAATACAATCCCTTATCTTATTGTTCTCTAGTTCGAAATAATGTTCTACAACACAGGGGATAATTTCTAATTCAATAAATGAAATTCCCAAAATGGAAGTCGGTCATCATTGACTTACAATTCAATCCAATCCACAATCTACAATGCTTATTGGTAAATCATCTACCGTCAATGCCTATATGTTCGCTACATGTATGAACTCTAATCATTTAGCATGTAATCACAGCATATAAAAGCATATAAAAACACGTAGTCAATTACATGCACAAACATTTTAGTCATGACTAGACTCAGTGTCATAATTCTAGTTCGAGCATATCCCAGATTATGCTCTGATACCAAAGGTGAGGGCCCGATCCTAGTCAGGCATTTAATTATCATACAATGATTAATTTACGTAAACAACGGAAGATTATTTTCAAATTTCTTGTCAAATGGCCCTAAAAAATTTCCGTTTTTCGATGATACATATATAATGATACTGAAAATATATGTAGTTATGTATTCAGTTCACAGATAATACATCATTCATCATTCAACATGACAAGTAAAGTTTTAAAATACGGTAATACTTTTATGTACATAATACTCGGGGCATTCCCCGGGAAGAACCATAGTTTTAAATAGTAAAACATGAACCTGAGCTCGCTCTCAAGGAGCTCTGGTATTCATCGATGCTTCTTCTCGAGCATCAGCAGTACGTCCACATGTACCACCTGTCATGCTCATATAACAAAGACATGACAGCCCCCAACAAAGGGGGTTTGAATCCATTACGAGAAACATGTAAAATCACAATAGTATGACAAAGTATCATGACATGCTTGCCGTGCATGAATGCAATGCATAAATGAATGTTATGCATAATGGGTACAATGAATCAAATCTCAAGATACCAAATATCGAAGTCCAAAGAAGATATCATCAATAATATCAAGCTCAAGCAGAGGGTGGCTGCGCACACACATAGCGCTAGGAGAACCATCCTGTGTTGTGCCCATCATCCCTCGTGTCTAGGTCCGGCGACAACGCTCGTGACTATAGTTGCTACCTAAACTATCTGTCATCGCCGTGCCCATCGTCCCCATGACACTATAGATTTCATCAATATCAAATGGAATCAAAGCGGTAGGATCAATATGATATGTTCAATGTCCATGCATCAATGTATCATGTCATCTCATGTGATGCAACTCAATATACATGCATCAATGTCTCATGTAATCTCAAATGATGCAACTCAATATATCAACTCATATCAATACAGTTCAGATCATGCAGTTCAGTGTATCATATAATCACATATACTACAATTCAACATGTCATATAATCACATAGGAATCAAATAATGACAAGTAAATCATACCCCGAGTACATCACATGTCTTTGTCGGATCGTGTAGAGCACTTTATACATTAAATACACATTCTCCCATTTGATGCTCGCATGTGAGCACTGTTATATGTGTATATGGTTTGTATAAAAAGGCAAGGGCCTTTCTCTTTTCATTCATATGTTGCATGCAATTAATGTGAAGAATTGCTAAATGAATTGAGAACATGTTAGTGTAATATAAGGGTGCATGCTATGCAAGTGGACTTGATTGGGTGAAATTGGACATTACATGGTTTAATGTAAGAAATTATATTATTGGTATGTTATGTTATGGTAGCATGGGGTTCTTTCCCTCTGATTATATGATTGTATGCACTAAATACATGAGTTAATACACTAATAGCGGGTTAAGGGCATGGGGGTCTTTACACCAACAGACCGTTTCCTCACTAACTCTACAGTGGTCTGTTGAGCTTAGATTTGATTCGTACTGGAGCATACTTGTTTTGCCGATCTATTGAGAAATAGATTTCATCTGCCAATCCAGGTGAAATCAATGAAATCAATCCGCTGAAGAAAAAAGATCTAATTTAACAGAGTGTTTATTCACCCCCTCTAAACACTCCTACCCGATACTAACACATTAGGATCATAAATCATGCATAAAGATATATGGAATCAATCAAAAACTAATAATCAAACCGAATGTTCAAACATAGGATCCCCTCATCTTGATAAAGGAAACTTAGCCTAGAATCATATTCATAGAAAGACGTTTAATAATGTAAAACATCATCATAAACTAAGAAGCAAATAAGAAAAAAGTTATGAAATACTAATAAACGCTTGGTTTTGACGCCGTGCGTTGTTCGTCTTCCGTCTCTTGGTCGCTCCTTGCTGGCAGATTGAAAGAGAAGAGGAGGCTGACTTCTAGGTTAGAAATATGGTCCGATGTTGCTTTGATCATGCATCATGTGGCTTTTATAGAGGAGGAAGGAGGTAGTTTCCTTGATATTAGAATAACTTGTTCATGTTATTACTAATAAATCTATCAAGTGTGGAATTGAGTTATTCACTACTAAAAAGGACATCACCCGAGTTAATCACTCCAATGTAAGACGCACAATCCAAAATGATCTGCAGAACTATTCAAATATATCAAGCCTGGTGAACTGGGTCTAACTGAGGATTGGCAAAACTAGTGTCTATATCCTTATGAAGATTGACATAACTGTCTACGACAGGATATCAAAGTTGCTCGCTGAAAGCAAACTTGAGCAAGACTAGTTCGTTGACCAACAGAGTTGACATCTTGTTGCATATATAATGTAAGGACCCCGTGCCCTTAACCCGCTATTAGTGTATTAACTCATGTATTTAGTGCATACAATCATGTAATTAGGGGAAAAACCACATGCTACCATAGCATAATATACCAACAATAAAATTTCTTGCATTATTCCATGTAATGTCCAATTTCCCTCAACCAAGTCCACTTACATAGTCTGCACCCTTCTAATACACTAACATGTTTTCAATTCATTTTGCAATTCTTTAATTAATTTTATGCAACATATGAATGAAAAGAGAAATGCCCTTGCCTATTTATACAAACCATATACACATATAGTAGTGCTCACATGCGAGCATCAAATGAGTGAATGTGTATTTAATGTATAAAGTACCCTACTCAATACCGGCACTGGTATCTCGATCCTGGAAGTACCTCTCACCCATAGCTCGATCTCAACTCCAGAGCTACCGCTGTACCTGTTCCACCTGCCCCAACAGAGACAACCCCCACACGGGTGAGCATACCAATACCATCAATCCAATAATCACAATATCACCTTACATAATTTACAGAATGTAAAGCGGTGAATTTAAAAGACACTCCCTGAATAGTGTCATCCTCATACGGGATCCTCTGTGCTGTTCCTGTTCTCAAAATAACTGAAATCATCAAATTCCCAAAAGTCAGTTAATCATTTCATTGATTAACTAAATCCGTTCACTAATTGTCAATTTCCATAATTAATAAAATTCAATCATTTACAATGTTTATAGATATCACACGTATCTAGACAATAGTTCCACAATCCCATTTCATCGCTTGCTCAGTAGCAGCGGTATTCATAACCGATGTTCGCTCCATAGCGACAACATCTCAACCGTTGCTCGCTTCATAGCGGCACCATATAGTTCACCATACATATCCATTTATTGCAATTACATTATACCATGCATTCAACAATTGCGATATGATATAAGGTTATGCTCATACGTTATACGTACATCATAATGCCGTAGTCCGAATCAAACCTTACCTTAGTCCCGTGACACGATGAATTATGCGCTAACACATAACTCACAATTATTTATGAGCATGCAACCACGTGCCCAAGCACGTTCACAATCCCCAATTATATCGTCAATCCAAGATGATTAACCATTTTAAAAGACCCCGGGCGAAGCATACGTCGAAACCACAACACAAAATAATTTTCCAAAATCTCCGACCTACCGATCGGTCGGTAAAAACCTAAAAATTGCATTTTGGCTACGGCATTGCACCGATCGATCGGTAACCTCTACCGATCGATTGCTAGGTGCCACCGATCGATCGGTAAAATGTCGAAAATTTTACCCAACGCTACGCAATTGTACGGATCGATCGGTAAGATGCTACCGATCGATTGGTCGTTGCACAAACCCAAAAAAATCATTTTTAAAAGCTTCCAAAACCTCAAACAATCCAACCACAAATCCTCCAACTCGATTTTAACCACAAATAAACACTCTAGGACACTCAACAAGGGTTAAAACACATTTAAAAACAAGAACCAAGATTTTTCCAAAATCTACAAATTTTCCCCCAACTCAAAACTAAAACCAAATTCAACAAAATTACTACCAACACAAAAATAAAAGCTAGGGGGAAGAGCATTACCCAATTATCTTCGAGAAATCTGGCTCCCAAGTCGAGTCTCCAACGATTTTCCTCCATGGGAGAAAAGAGAAGGGTTTGGGGAAGAAGGGGGCGCGAGAGAGAGGAGAAAGTTCGTGCAATGACTGAACATCGAGTCCACTTGGTATATATAGTACCAAGGCTCAAAAATCCCGAGTCCCCCACAAATACATCATGACCCATTAAAAATCATATGTGTTCAATAATTGCCTCTCAATCTCAAATTCCAATACTAGCCTCAACACAAAGCACCACAGACCCCACCACTAAAAACCCAATTCCAAGGTTTAACACCACGATGAGAATACAATCTCAACCCTTGGATCCAACGACCCCAAATACCGGATTTAAAATCATCGGGAGTCCCAATACCACAATTAATTCATAATTGCCACAATTAAAATCCATTAAGGATCATTACCACACCGAGATTTACATAATTAATTCCCGGGCATCACATACAAAGACCAGCCAATGAACTTACAAACAGAGAAGTATCGATCAACGAAGTGATCGTCACCAAGACAATCACCGGCGAGATCTCTAACAGAGAAGGTTACTAGCAAGGTCAGAGAACATACAATCTGCATATATCTAGCAAAACAAATATGACCGCTGGAAAGTGTGATACCCAGTATAATTATATCTATTTATTAATAATTTGGAATAATACGAGATATTCCTCGGATTAAATTTTTGGATTTGTAATTGGGTTTGAGTTCAGAATAAAATTAGTGTGAGTTGAAATTGTGTGCAAATAATTAAGAGAGGGCGGTTTATGCAAATAATGAGATTTATGTAGATTTAAAATTAAATGCTAAGATAATAAATTTGGGGAGGAGATTTGAAGTTGAATAAAATATTATGAGATAATTATTGTGTGCAAAAAGAATAAATAAAGGGGGGAAAGCCCAGACGTCTTTTATTGACCCAGATAAAAAAAAAACCCTCATCCCCCTGGAATCCAAGCGAAGAACTCGAAGATTTCAACGAATGGTTTAACTTGATTTTAACATGTTTGTGGGTGATTCAATTTTCGTTCTTCTAGTTGTTTATTCCTCCATTCAGATTATGAGCATTGTTCGATTTTCCCCCCTGCATTGGCATCGGGAATTCTTGCTGTGCGGCAGAATTATACTTTGATGTTGTGCTGAATATGTTGATGTTATTTTACTTGTCGTTCAGTTTCCCTCTTTCATTTTGGTTTTGGGCTTGATATCCCCTACGGTTTTTTTGGAAGTGCCTCGATCAAATTTATGGTTTGGGGCTGAGATTTTTTGTTGCTAGTTTGATCGAATTTATGGTTTGACGCTGACTGGATTCCCGTTTTAGCTTGATTTAACCCTTCATAGCATTTTCGTTCCATTCCCGGCTGTTACAGCGTGAAATTAAAGCAATTATGAAGAGCATTGTTGTACGTGTTTAGGCTTCTTGTTGCTGGATATCATGCTGCGTGTGTGTGTGAACCATTGTATGTATGTTTATTCCAGTGTGTATACATGTATTCTTCGATTATACAACCAGGAATTCAGGTATATTATGCAATTACATCATATATAAGCTGAATCATTGTTGTATCAACTGCTCCATTATGATTCAGTGAGCTTATGGTTTGTTGTCTGAATTACTGTGATTTGTGTGTTACGAATTTGATGTTATAGTCTGAAATAGAGGCTTTGATTTGACACTAGGATCACTCCATTTGAAGTTCATATGAAAAGTTATGCTAGTTTTGCTGAAATGTGTACAGTCTGGAATCTGTGTTGCATGAATTGCAGAAACCTGATGTATTTGGCTAAATTCTGCTATAAAGATGAGTGAAGCACACATAAAAGATGAAATGCAGTATGTCAAGTTATCTTGCATCTCCTGCTAGAATCAAGTGATTTCGAGTTTGTATGCAAAAGTGATGAATTTTCTATCAAAATGTGTCAAGCTTGAATTTAATGGAGTTCGCCTCTCATGTGTTAATTTGATTTGTATGATGTTATGAACCTTTTGATGTTTCTTTAACAAAGAATTGGACTTGTATACATATATATATATACAAACTCGAAATCACTTGATTCCAGTGGGAGATGCAAGATAACTTGACATACTACATTTCATCTTTTATGTGTTTAAGCCACTTCACTCATCTTTATAACAGAATTTAGCCAAATACGTCGTTTTTCTGCAATTCACACAGCACAGATTCCAAACTGTACACACACACACACACACACACATATATATATATATATATATATATATATATTGATCATTTGTCTAAAATGAACAAGGTGTATGTATTGTTGAGTTCAAGACTTATACATGTCTATGTGAGACATATCTTACACTTCTTTTGAGTTCATGACCTTCGTAGTAGATGTGTATATCTGGATTTAAATTTCCTCAAATTGAGTGGTATATAAATGATAGATGTTGTGTTGCAAATGAATTAATATCGAGTTGATTTGATTTAGATATTACATGAGCATCTGATAAGTGTGAATTTTACACTTAATTTGCTATAAGATTATGGGCATTTTTGTAGTGATTCCTGGATAATATTATGCGTTTTGGTATATATTTGTATATTTCAGAAATCTAGGTCCAAATGCATAAAAGTGGAGGAAATAAGCTATCAATGATGAAAAATGACCAAACCGAGAAAACACGAAAAAGAAGAGACGAAATCGCAAATTGTTGAATTTCAGAAGAAGCGATCGATTGGAACTTTTGGACGATCGATCGCCTTGGACAAGAAACATCTGGAGGTCGATGATCGCCGATATAAAATTCTTGAAAAAGTAAAAATCAGATCGTTCTGGCGATCGATCGGCACTTTCTAGCGATCGATCGCCAGACCCGATAAACTCAAGATTTGGTTTCCATATTGGCTATTTTGAGTCCAAAGAATACCACACTCTTCCACCACTATTTATCAGATGTCTTGGACGAAAATTCAGACTTTTTGGCTCATAATTAACCTACAATATACAGCCTCCATCATTCATCATCCCCTCCAACCATCCTCGATATATCACAAAACCATTGAAGAAAAGACGCATCGGAAGAGACGGGACGACGGAGCAACGCAAGGAGTCAACGCCTCTCGTTATTTTCGTATTTTTAACTCTAGTTCTATATTTTCATTAGATTTTGATGTTAAGAATGTTGCAAAACAATTTGATACATTATTATTTGATGAAGATTATTGGCTAAGTTTGTTGTCAAGACTTAGGGATCCTTTGTATGAACCCATAATTCAAACTTAAGGTTTTTGATTGATTCTTACATATCTTTGTGTATAGATTATTGTTATTCATGCTTTTGAGGGTTTGATCATCCTTGAACGATAATTTATTGCAATTGAATTGATCATAGGACATTGCAATATGATATAGTAATTTATGCCGTGGATTTCAGACTGATGTCGAGAGATGAAGTCAAATACACGTAATAGTCATAGATATCTTGTAATCGAAAGCTAATAGTTTTCATAGATCGACATACAATATTGATTGTTCAATAAGGATACGGGAGTAGCTTATTGTAAGTTAGTATTAGATTTGTTATAGCAGGACCAAAGTATAACAAGTGCATTAGGAAAACTTACCACTTTAGAATGTTTGAATTCAATTCTTAACTAGTAGGCGAATTATGGGAGATTACATTGGTGAACCGAAAGTGTGATAATTGTCTCCATTGATTCTATTCTCATTTTTTTATTTTTTTTTTGGTTGACTATTGAGTTAATTAGTCAATTTAGGTAATTAATCATAACTAATTTTCGTAGGCTAAATATAGTTAAACTAGATGAGTTGGTACTTATTTCAGAGTCCTCGTGGTTTCGACACTCGTACTTTTCATATCATTATACTAAAACTTGACACCGTGCACTTACGGTACATAATCGCAACACTAGAAAACACTGTTTAAAATAATAGCGATCAAGTTTTTGGCGCTGTTGTCGGGGACTAGTTTAATAATATCAGACGAGATTAGTTGACTGTAGTTTAGTCATTTGTTTTTTTTTGTTATTTTTGATTTTTTTTCTTTTTGTTTATTTTCTCTGCTCGTCTACTGTTTTTGTTATTTGGGTGGATCTTTGCAAGTTGGTATCTCTTGGTACATGCTAAGGAGTAGCAAGCCTACACTTGAGCTTTTCGACCCTAAGATCGAACGCACTTGTCAAAAGAGGCTAAGACAAGCAAGAACACTCATGGCTAATAACGTGGCGGTTCCAGTAGCACCAGTTGCAAGGTCACTTATGGACTATGCCCATCCTTCATTCCATGGATCACTGTCTAGTATCACGAGACCGATCATCCAGGCTAACAATTTCGAGATCAAGCCTACTATCATACAGATGATCCAACATTCGGTCTAGTTTGGGAGAGCAGCTACTGATGATCCAAATGCCCACATCTCCAACTTCTTGGAGGTTTGTGATACATTCAAGGATAATGGTGTTGCTGACGACGCCATCAGGTTACGTTTATTTCCATTCTCTTTACATGATAACTCTAAATCTTGGTTACAATCGTTGCTTGCAGGTTATATTACTACGTGGGATGGGATGTCACAATTGTTCTTGTCAAAATTCTTTCCACCATCTAAGACGGCCAAGATGTGCAATGGTATCACAACTTTTGCCCAACATGACCTAGAGACACTGTATGAAGCATGAGAGCGCTTCAAGGATCTATTACGCAGATGCCCACATCATGGCCTCCCTATGTGCTTCAGGTACAAACGTTTATAACAGTTTATTTTCTGATAACCGTTCTATGATTGATGCAGCATCAAAAGGTACTGTTATGAGGAAGATGCCCAAGAAGGCTTATACACTGTTGGAGGAGATAACTGCTAATAGCTGTCAATGGCAGTCCAAAAGGAACGTGCTGGAGAAGCAAAGTGGAAGGCATCAAGTGAGTGAAGTTAATGTCCTAGCTGCCCAACTGGAAGCACTGGACAAGAAGATTGATAGTTTGAGCATGCATGCAATGCAAGTTAAAGCTGTTATGTAAGGCCCCAAGATTTGATTAGTGTTAATTATAATTTGGGAATTAATTAATAACTAATTGGAAATTAATGAATTAGAAGTGAAATTGACAAAATAAATGTCAACTGACAATTTAATCGGAACACAAAAATTTTTTTTAATGGTCGAATAAACGTCTATAATATTTTTAAGATATTGCATTAAAATGAAGAATTGAATTTTGTGTGATGATAGTGGACATAAATCCCAATTGTCGACTATAAATTTAATTTATCAGTACACCGGCAACACTCCGATGTACATAACTGGACTGGAAACACAAGTATTAATGTATATTCAGCTAAAGTTTACATGCACAATACATTTTTTCACCTACTAAAAATCCACGCTTCAGACCCTGTTCCCGCTTCTCCTCCCTCGCGTTCTTCTTCTTCGCCTGGAAATCCCCTGCGGACGCCGCCGTTAGCCACCGCCCTGGCAAACACATGATATCCCTGAAATTGATCATGCAATTTATAATTTTAATATTGATTTCGAGGTTATGATGGTGTTCTAATTATATGTGAGGGTGAAATGTAATAGTTATACGATAGGCATGAACTGGTTTTACATTTCAGCATGCATGTGATGCATTGTGGGGTGTTAGTAATTTTGGCATGGTTTAATTGAGATTGGTTCTAGTTAATTTGGAAATGCATGTTTAATTGTTGTTATGGTGCATTTTATTGGTTAATGCTTTAAAATATCAAGTATGGATATTTTACTACTACATGCTAAATACTGGGCATCGTGTGTTTGAACACACCCATGCCTCCCCCTACTTCATTTCCCACCACACAATCATATCACACAACTCTCCCCATCCTTTTCCCCTCTAAAAATCGTCCCAAGCAAGAAAGAAGTGGAGAAGGGATTTCAAAGTTGATTTGCTTGAAAAATCGCAAGGAGTTGAAGCTTTAGTGGTAATGAATCCTTCTTACTAAGTGTGGAGCATGCTAACTTGAGTGTGAGTTATTATTTGGGGAAAAAGAAATGGGTTTGATATGAAATGTGTTGGTTATTTGTTGGGTTATAGGTATTGATGTGTTTTATGTTGGTTTTTAGTGTTTATGTTGTGTTGGGTTGATGGGATATGGTTTAGAGTGGATTGGTATGGTTTTAAGATGTAAAAATGGTGGATTTTCGGAATTGCAGGGCCCGACGATCGATCGGAACAAACTTGGGAGCTGAGCGTCTCCTCGGTCGATCGAGCCGAACTCTTGATCGATCGAGGCAACTTCTCGATCGATTGGTAGAGCCCTCTCGATCGATTGAGAAGGGCAGAGTTTTGGCGCCAATTTTTGGTGCCTCACGATCGATAAGTTCGGTCGATCAATCACGAGGCATATAAAAATGGAATTGTTGGATTTTTGGTATTTGGTTTGGATTTTGGTGATGGACTATTATATGGCTTCTAATATTGAGTTGTGCAATTGTGTAGAGCCTTCCCAGGTGCGGCACAATGTAGGGGATAAATTCTGAAACACCCCGCTTTTTGGAAGAAATGTACTTAGAGAGACGTACGGGCATCGACAGTAACATGTATTTTTACATATTTGATTATGCATTGTGGCTGCATGAATTTGATGCTTGGTGCATATGATTGTGAGTTGTTGTTATATTCGAGTGATGAATATAATGCTTGCCCCTGTCATTTCGAAGCGATGAATAGAATACTTGCCGCTGTCGTATCGTAGCGATATGGAATATAATATTTGCCGCTAATATGTCGAAGCGAGGATAATGCCACTGTCATATTGAAGCGAGGGATATTATAATGCCACTGATACTTCGAAGCGAGGGGTATTATAAATGTCGTTGTTATGTCGAAGCGAGGGGCATTAGAATGCGACTGTTATAACAAGACTGTGATTGGTTATTGGTATTGATGGGCGGTTATATGTCATGACATTTATTGAACTGTATTATAATCTGTTGATTATAAATATGAGTTATGAAACAAGGACAACCAAAGGGAGCATGTGAAATGCATTTGAATACAGGAAGTATTTTGCCTTAACGGTTTATGCATTTTTACATTTTGATCATGTTGTTGTGAACATGATTTAGTATATGCTCATGGTTTAGGGTTGTTCCTGTAGGAGATTTTGGCATGGAGGGCTAAGGTCGGGGTTGATGCGATGAATTGTGTGAGGCTAGTACTACTACTGATCTAGAAGAACAGAAATTTGTATAGTTTTTACACAGGAGTAGAGTAAATATATAGTATTTACATTCATTTTATTGGGAATGTAACTAATTCCTTTTTGGAAATTTATTTTTGGTACTGTGGCCTTAAGCTCAAAGCATCAAGATTAACCCTTATACTCTGATGAATGTATGATTAGCTCTCTTAATGCCCCTAAATCACGATTAAGGTAGTGAGGCCTTATAGAACACAACCCACCACCGTACTCCTCACTCACCGGCGCACCTTCTCAGTCCAAGATTTATACGGTTGGCGTCGGTTTGTGCGGAAAGCGCGGAGCTTGAGCGCAAAGATTATCCGATTTTTTGGGTGCAAATATCTTCAAGATTTGTGTAGGTAATCATCTTTTGTTCCATAATCGTTCTTTCCCTTGGATTATTCTGAACTGTTGGTGCGGTTTTGTGCTTCTGGATCGATCGATTTTTCTACATGTAATGGTGAAAGTTGTTAAATAATGTTCTTGGCCTTTTGTCTATATTTGGTGCGATTTTTGTTGGGTTTTGGAGCATCATTCTTGTTCGAAATCTTGCTGCCTGTGCTTCAAAAAATTCTGTTGTCATGGGTTCCGTTTCCTTGTTTGATCGAGTTTTAGGTTGCATGAACATTCATAGTTGAAAGAGTGTGATTTCAGCGTGTATGTGTGTGGGTCTCCAAAAAGACAGTGTGTGTATAGGACAACATGGGTGTGTAGATGTTATGATCGAACCTCGGAGTAGGTGCATGTTTTAGCAATGCTTGAATCAACGGTGGGGTTTAGTTGACGATTACAGCTCTTGCCTCACATCCTTGCTATAATAACCAATTTCAAAATGAGTTTAGTTTCCAAGTGATGTATAATATTGAATGATATAAGTGAATTGTGTTCAATGAAGTGAATCCATGAATGAAATAAAATGTGTTATTAGGATTTTAATGATGATTAGACATCTTAAAAACTCTAGAACTGAAAAAATGGTAAGAATGAGTATACGAGAATCAGAATACTTCTATTCTACATAGTTTACATCTGATTAGTCGCCTCAAGTTAAAGAATAGATTGTATGCATGTTGAGGTAACTTTAGTGATAAAGAAGTAATGAAATGGTGTTGTATGAATTTGATAGATTAACATATGACACTGGAGCTCCACGAGCTACAAGGACGACATTCATCCTTTAGAAAAGAAAGAAATAGGTATGTTGCGATCGGTAACATACGACATGTATCTGTATTATTTGATACATGATTTGCTGAACTTATGTGAATTACGTGAAATTACTTGGCTATGTTAGTTAAATTGAGTTATGAGCATTCACAGCATTCATAATTGGCATATCGATTTATGAAATTAAATGTTATGTTAACACACATCATTTTGATAAATATACATCGATATATGATACACATGGGCATACCATATTGATCTATCCACTTCTTTGATATCCCTGATGATGACTGAGTTGACTTACTCTGAGTGTCGGGGACGACGGGCACGACGATGACAAGTAACTTCGTTAGTAACTGTAGTCACGTGCATTGCTACCGGACCTAGACACGAGGGATAACGAGCACAACACATGATGGTTCTCCTAAAGCAAAAGTGTGTGTGCTGACACCCTCTGCTCGAGCTTGATATTGATTGATGATACCTTTCTTTGGACTCCGATATTTTGGTATCTTGAGATTTTGATTCATTGTACATTACATGCATTGCTTACGTTGCACTGCATTACATCATATATCACATTTTATAGATGCATGTTGTATGTACTTGATAGTTTCATATTGGGCTTTGGCTCACCCCCAAGGGGGCTGTTGTTGTCTTTGTGTGTGGGCAATGACAGGTATTACAGGTAACCAGGATCCCAAAGATGGAATGCTCACTGGAAGTCTTACATGAGGTTGTTTTCTTTTATCTATCCCAGTCGTAGGATAGTTAAGTATACTATGGTGTGCCATGGATAGTATAATTATGTAAATTGAGTTTATTTCAGTTCAATCTTACGTAATTGTGAATATTTGGTGGTTTACTTACTGCTGATGATATCTTACTGCTGATGGTATTATGTAAATAATTTGAGTATGAAATGTGTGCTAGAGACTTATTGTGCATGCTATGGTATGATTTAAATATTTTTAGTACGGATTATGTGCTGGGTGCCTATGATGCATGCTATGATATTATGTATTTACTTGCTATATGATTATTGTGCTTTTCATTTTTTTGTATGTCCCTCGTGCGGGGATGTCATGCCGAAATTTTTAGAGCCACTTGTTGGCAGGACTTTTAAATAATCTTCAGTTGTTTACAAATAAATAATCATTGTGTGATAATTAAACACTTGATTAGGAACGGGTCCTCACATGTTACATGTGAGCTTTGCCAAGGAGGACATCCGAGCACTGAATGCCAAGTAGGTAACCCTTCTGTTACAACTAATGAAGCTGCTAACTTTGTAGGGAACCAACCACCACCGACCTACCCCTACCCAAATACGTATAATACGGGGCTGAGGAACTATCATCAACCACCACCAGGGTATGCACCAAAGCCAAGCATTGAGGAGCTGCTAACCAAGTTCCTATCATCGACTGAAACAAGGATGAGCAATCACTAGGCGTCGATAAAGAACTTGGAAGTCCAAGTGGAACAGTTAGCAAAAATCATAGCTGGACGAGCACAAGGAACCATACCTAGTGACAATGAGACGAACCCTAGGGAGCAAGTCCATGCCATCACATTGTGGAGCGGAAAGGAGGTCATTGAGAATAAGGATGTACACTTTGAGTTAAAAGGCGAGGCGGACATCAAGAAAGAAGAGGATCAAACACGCGACAAAGGTAAGTCTACTAAGAGCACTACACCCATCACACCTGCTAAGGTAGATATCCCACTCCCATTCCCTGTTGCATATAAGAGAGGAAAAATAGATGCTAAATCAGCTAAATTTTTGGATTTGGTAAAGAATCTCCACATTGAGATGCCTTTCATTGATGATATACGGCACATGCCGAATTATGCTAAGGTTATGAAGGAGATTCTATCAAAAAATCGGAAATTGGGAGAGCATGAGATGATAAACTTAACTGATGAGTGTTCTGCTATCATTCAAAATAATTCACCTCCAAAGTTAAAAGATCCAGGGAGTTTCACTATACATTGTAAAATCAACTCTATTTCTTTTAAGAAATCTTTATGTGATTTGGGTTCAAGTGTTAATCTAAGGCCTTTTGTCTGTGTACATGAAGCTGGGTTTAGGAGAGAGTTCAAACCAATTAATATGTCACTGCAGATGACGGACAAGTCCATCAAGTACCTTCAAAAGATAGTTGATGATGTACCAGTCAAAGTTGATAATTCACCATTCCGATGGATTTAATTGTGTTGGACATAAAGGAAGATGCTCACATGCCATTGATCCTAGGAAGACCGTTCCTAGCAACTGGAAGGGCATTAATCGATGTCCAAGAAGGGAAGTTGATCCTCCGAGTAGGGGGATCAAGTTATTTTTGATATGTTCAAAGCTTTGAACACTACACGCACTGAGCACCGATGTTTTAATGTCAATATTATTGATACACTATCGTTGATGCAACGCAGGTTAAGAGCAAGACGAAGTTGGAGGTCACATCAGGTGGCCATAAAAAAGAAGGCAAATTCTGTAAGGGACGTGGTCGTAATGAATAAAGCAAAGATGCGACTATTTCCATGGAAGTTGGACGCACCATGGGCTGGACCTTTCAGAGTTGTCGATGTTCTACCATGCGACATTATCAACTTAAGAGATGACCACGAGGAGATGTTCATAGTGAAAGAGAAGTGGGTACAACATTACCACATGGAGGACAAAAAATCGTCCCCCACTGCCCCTTGCGGCAATTGAGCTTATATGGTAAAAAGTCCAGCTTGAGGACAATGCATGAATTAAGGTTGGGGGAGTGCATTACTGTGTCATGCTTATTTTTTTAATTGTATCGTTCTTTGAGCACCGACAAATTTTTTTTCTTCAATTAGTAAAAAAAAACCCTGTTCCATGATGATATTAAACTCACTATGCATGTCAACTTGAGTTTTGATGATTGTAAAACTTGTTTGTGAATATCTTTTTTGAGTAGCATGTCAAAGATGATGAATATATTGAGCACATTTGAGTCATAATCTTGTGAATTGCATTTGTAGTAATGAAAATCTTTGTGAACTTGATGAAGTGTTGTTGAGCATCTTAGAGTACCTTAGAACTTATTTGATGATGACACTTCAAGGCGAAATTTTATAGTCATGAACTTGACTTGGAAATGATCTAGGCGATCTTTGGACCGTTTGAGCCTTTCAAGCTTACCATGTTTACATCAATCCCTAGTGTCCACTTTTGAGCTTAATTGAAAAAAAAATGGTGTATGTTTAACATACTATTTGCCCCATTCAATATTTGTTGGCAAACTCATTATACCTACCTATATGAGCCTAAATTTGAACAATTTTATCCTTAACTAAAGGGAGTATAATGAATCTCATTAGATGCACATGAATTGCTATATTTTGATGAGCATATTGTTGAAAAAAATGATGAATGAGAAAAGAAAAGAATAGAAAGAGCCTTGAGAAAATTAGTAACTAAATAAAACCCAAAATGGCCAAGGCTAGAAGAAAAAGAAGAGAAGCCCATTTTGTGCTAAAAATATGAACATTACATGATTATACTCTCTTCTTTGTGCTATCATATCTTTTCTTTGAAGCCAACACCTAGGCCTAACATTACAATCTTAAAAAGACCTAATGATGTAAGGCCTCACTACCTTAAGAGTGGATTTCAGTGCATTAAGAGAGCTAAACATACAATCATCAGAGTATAAGGGTTCATGTTGATGCATTGAGCTTAAGGATTACAGTGTCAAAATAAAACTTCCAAAAGAATTAGTTACATTCCCACAAAATGAATGTAAAGGCTATAGATTTACTCTACTCTATGTAGAAACTATACAAAAGAATTCACACCCTTCTCTATCAGTAGCACTCCTCACACAGCTCACCGCATCAACCCTGACTTTAGCCCTCCATGCCAAAAGCTCCTACAGGAACAACCCCAAACCATGAGCATATAACAAACCATATTCACAACAATATGATTATAATGTATAAATGCATAAACCGTAAATACAAAACATTTCCTGTATTCAATGCATTTAAAACGCTCACTTTGGTTGTCCCTGTACCACAACTTATATTCATAATCATCATATTATAATATGGTTAATAAATGTCATAACATATATCCGTTTCACCAATACCAATAACCAATCACAGTCTTGTTATAACAGTGTATTTTAATGCACATCGCTTCGACATGGCAACGACATTAATATCCATCGCTTCAATATGACAGCGGCATTTACCATTGCTTCGACATATTAGCGGCAAATATTCTATCATCGCTACGATATGACAGCGGCAAGTATTCTATCATCGCTTCAAAATGACAGCGGCAAAGCATTAAAATCATCACTCAAATATAACAACGACTATCCATGATATGCACAAAGAATCCAATATATATATGCAACCACAATGCATAATCCAAAATGTAAAATTACATTTTACCGTCCGATGCCCGTACGTCTCTCTACGTACCTTTCTTCCAAAATATGGGATGTTTGCAGGACTTTACCCCCTGCGTTGTGCTGCCACCTGGGAAGGCTCTACATAATTGCACAACTCAATATTAGAAACCATATTATAGTCCATCACCAAAATCCCAACCAATTAATCACAATGGACCAATAAAAGCTCCTTGAAACTCAAGGAGAACCCAAAATATACATTTCAGCAAATCGCTTTACCGATCGATTGGTCACCCCTACCGATCGATCGGTAAAAACCCATAAATTTGATTTTGGCTACGGCATATCTTCCAGCATCCTTTGGGTCGACAAAACTCTCGGGTTGTGTCATGTACATCCTCAAGTAAGTTTCCATTAAGGAAAGCGGTTTTGACATCCATCTGCCATATTTCATAATCAAGAAATGCAGCTATAGCAAGTAAGATCCTAATGGATTTAACCATGGCAACTGGCGAAAAAGTCTCATCATAGTCAATTCCATGAATTTGTTTGAAATATTTAGCAACCAATCGTCATTTACAGGTTTTTACATTACCATCCATGTCACCATCACCGATCGATCGGTAAAAACCCATGAATTTTATTTTGGGAAATCAAGCAAACCAAAGTTTTGAAATCTCTTCTCCTCTCCTCGAAGAGTTGAACGATTTTGGTGGGTTTTGGGGGGGGGGGGGGGGGGGGGGGGGGGGGGTGGTTGAGTGATAAAAAAAAATGAGTGGTGGAGCATGGGGTAAGTAAAGGGAGGTGGAGTGTAATCCTATTTAAAAAAATGATGTCCATGTATTTAGCATGATGTAGTAAAATATCCTTACTTGATATTTTAAAACATTTACCAATAAAATGCACAATAATCACAATTTACATGCTTTTTCTATAACACTAGAATAAAGCTCAATGTACCATGCCAAATTTACACCATTCCACACAATGCTCCACATGCACCTTGAAATGTATTACTAGTTCATGCACACCGCATAACTATACATTTCTCAACCATAATAATAATCATAACACCATAATTATTATTAAAAGCCATAAAACACAGGATTAATTTCATGGATATCACAATACTTCCATACTTAGAAAATTTCGACCTCGAAATTAGCATGCACTTACCAATGCCAAATATAATATAAATTCACATACCAGAGAATAGTTTCGGGTAGTGCTGCACCATATGTCGCTCCGTCTCCCACGTGGCCTCCTCGACACCCCTGCGATTCCACTGAAACTTGACCATCTGTATTACCTTGTTCCGAAGTCTGCGATCAGCTCGATCCAGAATCCTAACCGTCCGTTCTACATAGGACATTCTGAAGGCTGCAACACATGAGTCAGATCCGGCTCATACTTCCTCAACATTAACTCATGAAACACGTCATGAATCTCAGACAACGACGGTGGCAAAGCCAAGCGGTAAGCCAAAGTACCAATGCACTGCAAGATCTCAAATGGTCCAATGTACCTCGGAGATAATTTCTCGCGCATTCCAAAACGTACAACACCTCTAAAGGTGAGATCTTCAAAAAGGCCTTATCTCCCAACTGAAACTCCAATGATCATCGTCGTTTATTAGCATAGGCTGGCTGCCTATCCTAAGCTGCTTTCATTCTATGCCGGATCACTTTCACCTTTTATTCCATCTCCCGGATCAATTCCACTCCTCCGACCGCTTTACGATCCAAATCGCCCCAGTACAACGGTGATCGACAACGCCGACCATATAAGGCCTCAAATGGAGCCATCTGAATGTTCGCCTGGTAGCTATTGTTGTACGAGAATTCCACCAAGGCCACTGAATCCTGCCAAAATCTAGAACACAATCCTGCAACATATCTTCGAGCGTCTGTATAGTACGCTCGGTCTGGCCATCTATTTGGGGATGATATGTCGTGCTCAATCTCACCTCAGTTCAAAGACGATTGAAGACCTTCCCAAGAATGAGACGTAAACTGCGGGTCTCGATCAGACACAATAGAAACTGGGATCATACTATATGGAATAAAGTGAGCCACCTCTGTCAACCTGTCCACAATCACCCAAATGGCGTCAAATCTCGAAGCCGTCTTCGGCAAATGAGTCACAAAGTCCATGGATATGTGCTCCCACTTCCATTTAGGTATCTCCAAGCTCTTCAATTCACCACCAGGCCTCTTCCTCTCTGCCTTCACCTGCTAACAGATCAAACACCTCTTAACGAATGCTATAACATCTTGTTTCATCCGCTTCCACCAGAATTGGTCACACAGATCCTTATACATTTTCCTCCCGCCAGGATGAATACTAAATCTGCTGCTGTGAGCTTGCTGCAAGATTCCTTGATGCAGCTCCGGCGCACCCGGGACCACCCAACGGTTACCAAGCCTCAACGTAGTGTCTCTACAATCCCGAATCTCGATGGTTGTCCTTGAAGGACCAAAGCTATCCATCTCCGTATCTCATCATCTGACTTCTGAGCCTCTCTGCTATTCTAAAAAATGTCCGGCTCAGCTAATAATGTTGATACACGTATCAGTGATGCAGATACATCAAATTCATAACCCAACTGACAGTAGGAAGTCAACAAAGTTGACAAATGGATGACGTCCTCCGCTGTGAACTTTAACTTCCTACTCAACGCGTCAGCTGTCAAGTTAGCCTTCCCGGGATGGTATTCTATCTCGCAATCATATTCTTTCAGCAAGTCCATCCATATCCTCTGCCTCATATTCAGTTCTGCCTGAGTAAATAAAAACTTCAGGCTCTTGTGGTCCGTCTAGATGGTAAACGAGGTACCATACAAGTAGTGCAGCCAAATCTTCAAGGAAAACACAATAGCCGCCAACTCCAAATCATGAACTGGATATCTGGTCTCATGTGACTTCAGTTGTCTCGAAGCATAAGCCACCACGTGCTTATCTTTCATCAACACACAACCCAAGCCCTGTAGCGATGCATCCATGTAAAGAACGAACCTCTTGTTCTCCATGGGAATCACCAACACGGGTGCAGTCGTCAACCGATGCTTCAACTCTTGAAAGCTCTGCTCACAAGCCTCAGACCAATAAAACGGCACTCCCTTCTGAGTCAATTACGTCAATGGCTTAACAATCTTCGAGAATCCCTCTACAAAGCGTCTATAATATCCGGCCCAACCAAGAAAACTCCGAATCTCGGGTACAGGGGTAGGCGCAGACCATTCCATTACTGCTTCTACCTTCCTAGGATCCACTGATATCACATCTATGGAGATGACATGACCCAAAAATACCACACTGTCCAGTTAGAATTCACACTTACTGAGCTTGGCAAACAACTGAGTATCCCGGAGAATCTGAAGCACGGTACGCAAGTGCCTCACGTACTCCTCTTCGCTTCTAGAATACACAAGAATGTCGTCAATAAATACAATGACAAATTGATCCAGATACGGCTGAAACACCCGATTCATCAGACTCATAAAGACAGTCTGGGCGTTCGTCACTCCGTACGGCATGATCAAGAACTCGTAGTGCCCATACCGAGTCCGAAATGTTGTCTTCTCTACATCCTCCTCCCTAACCCATATCTGATGGTAACCTGACCTCAAGTTGATCTTGGAATAAAGCTTCATGCCCTGCAACTGATCAAACAGATCATCAATCCGCGGAAGAGGGGTACTTGTTCTATACCGTCACTTTGTTCAATTTCTGGTAATCGATGCACAAGCGCATCGAACCACCATTCTTCTTCACAAATAAGACCGGTGCACCCCAAGGCGATACACTAGGATGTATGTATCCATATCAAGGAGTTCCTGCAATTGCACCTTTAGTTCCCTCAACTCCGCTGGTGCCATTCTATAAGGGGCACGAGAAATAGCGGATGTCCCTGGTAATAGCTCAATCCCGAACTCGACTTCCCTACTCGGCGGAAACCTAGAATCTCTTCTGCAAACACATCGTCAAATTCCGCAACCATGGGTCCTTGATTTTCAGCTCTTTCCTCTTTTCCGCAACATCAATGGCATATATGAGATAACCCGTATGTCCACATTCCAATAGTCGTGAAATTTTGATAGCCGATACCAACGGAATCTTCGAACGAGAACCACTTCCATAAAATATCAGTTGAATCCCCTGATAAGATCGGAAGCGGATTGTGCTCTGCTGGCAATCAACCACTGCCTGATATCTGCTCAGTACATCGATGCCCACAATGCAATCGAAGTTCGTCATTCCCAGTACAATCAAGTCGGCCTTCAGATCATTGCCCTCAAAATAAATGAGGCAATCATATAATATCCGATCAGCAGTCACATTCTTCCCGATGGGTGTCAATACCACAAGAGGCGCGGGCAACGGAGACGGGCACATATGATGTCTTTCCACAAAATCCACAGACGTAAAGGAATGGGAGGCACCTGTATCTATCAAAATAAAAGCGGTGAAGGTAAATAAATAACACTTACCCGCAATCACACCTCTGGGCATCCTCGGCCTGCTCCCTTGTCAGTGCATACACCTGCCCCTGAGGTGGTCCCACCATCTGACCTCCCGACTGTCGAGGCACCACTGGTTGTGATGTGACTAGAAATAGACACATCTATTGTGCTTAATTGTCTATGATTTGGTATGTTTTGATGGATAAATCGTTACATATGCTACCTAATCGTATAATTATGCAAGTGTAGGTGAAATCGAAGAAATCGAGCTAAAAAGGTGAATAAAGACCAAGGAAAGCTTTGGAGCTAAAAAGGACTCAAGATAGATCAAGAAAAAGGCTTAAAATGTAATTTTAGAGAAGAGATCGATCGTATGGAAGAGGAGATCGATCGCATTTGGACAGAAAGTTGAGCAACAAATTGTGCAAGTCAACGATCACAATGGAGCGATTGATCGCCAAAGTCTTCTGGAGCCACGCGATCGATCGGTAAAAAGGAGCGATCGATCGCCTAATGAATCTGTTGAAAAAATAGAGCTAACAATCAATCACTAGCTTGTAGCGATCGATCGCCAGCAGAGTTTTCGAAAGTTTGGATTCTTGATTTCTTTCCTTCCTACATGGACTTTAACCTACTCCATCAGCCTCCCCTACATATAGAACAAAAAAATCAGACCTTTGGAGGAACTAGATAGTTAGGGTAGATTAGTTTAGGTCTAGTTTATAATTTTTCTCTCAATTTTGTTGAAGAATGCGAAGATCAAAGCGAAGGCGGGATTGATGATCTCGACAAGCGGAGATCGGATTTGTTTTCTTTCCTTTGTTTTTATTTATCGTTTTGCTTTAGTTATGTGTAGCTAGTTTTTAATTCTTGGTTGAGAAAGACAAATACCTTGGATTTATTTATCTTGGGGAGATTCCTACGCTTTTGTTTATCGATTTTATTGAATATCATTATTTTTCTGATTTTATTGATATGATTTATGTTTGTTTATTGGATTGACAACCTAATAATTTCCATGTAATCTAATGCTAAATTTGATAATTGTTTGATTAATCAAATTTATGAAGCAACTAAGATTGATAATCGCATGCTGTTGGTGTTCTTAAATTCTTAGGGAAAACAATTGACTAAATTTATATAAACCGCTTGTGTTTATGTTGTTTAGATTCATCATTCACTAGTTTTGAATGGTGTAGTGATTTTAATCTTGAATATGCATAAAGAGATTGATTGATTGATGAAAGTTAAATTAGAACGCTTGGACTAATTGACTATGATAAAGGTGAGGGAGGAATTAGATTCCAATTGATGAATATTCAAGTAAAATTGAGTCTTTTGTGAATCGGTGAAATAGATGATAATATCCAAGGTAGAGTTGACTGATACCAAGAATCTCTTTCATTAGTAAATCTTTGTTTTAAATTTTAATTAGTATAATTCAATCACAACCCAATTGTTTAATTTATTGTTTTGATTTTGATTTTCATTAACACAAGAATTCACACCTCCTCGTGGGATCGATCCCTACTCACACAATAAAATTATTGTTATCAATCTTGAGGATTGAGTGGGGTTAATTTGGGCGTACACGAAAAGCGCACACCAAATTTTGGCACCGTTGCCGGGGAGGCGTTGTATTTTTTTTTTTAATATTTTCTATTTTTTTCTTTCTTTCTTTCCCACCACTGCTACTCTTGTTTGTTCGTGCTTACAGGTTGATTTCTGAAAAATCGGATCTTATCATGGAGGACTATAGGCTACTAGACAAGTTGGCCCATCTTGTGCGACATCTTGGCGTAGGGAATGGAAAAAGTTCTTACGACTCAAGATGGAGTGATCAACATGCCAATCAATGGATGAACCCACCTCCACCCTATATGCAATCAACCCTACCTCCATACATATCACAATACACGCCATGGCCACAACAACCCCAATACCATACCCCTGGTGAGTCTCTAGAGGATCTTGTTTCAACACTTAATGATAGTACTTTGCAATTTCAACAAGAATTCAGGGCTAGCACTCAGAATTTGGGTAACCAAATGGAGCAACTAATAAGATCGACTAATGTGACTAGAAATAGACACATTATTGCGTTTAATTGTTTACGATTTGGTATGTTTTGATGGATAATTTGATACATATGCTACCTAATCGTATATTTGTGTAATTGTAGGTGGAATCGAAGAAATCAAGCTAACTAAGGCGAATAAAGACTAAGAAAAGATTTGGAGCTAATAAGGACTCAATGTAGATCAAGAAAAAGGCTAAAAATGTAATTTTAATTGAAGCGATCGACCGCATGGATGAAGAGATCGATCGCCTTTGGACATAAAGTTGAGCAACATAATTTACGCTACAACGATCGATCGCGAGGATGAGGCGATCGATCGCCAAAACCCACTGGAGCCAATCGATCGGTGAAAAAGAGGCGATCGATCGCCTAAGGAATTTCGCCGAAAAAAATAAGCTAGCGATCGATCGCTACCTTATGGCGATCGATCGCCAGCTGAGTTTTGGAAAGTGTGGAGACTTGATTTCTTTCCTTTCCACATGGATTTTACCCTACTCCATCAGCCTCCCTAGCTTTATAACTCAAAAAATCAGTCTCTAAAAGAGAGAATTCAGACCTTAGAACATAATTTTTAATTTTTAGAATAATTTTTCCTTCAATTTTGTAAAGACGCTTAAAGAACGAAGACAGAATGAACAAATCGGAATCTTGCTTCGCTTTAGTTACTTTCTTTTCTATTGATTGTTTGATGTTTTTAATACAATTTTTGTTAGTTTTAGATTTAGTTATGCAAGGCTAAACAATTTGATTCTTGGTTGAGGGATACTTGCCTTTGGAATAAAAATACTTGTGAAAATTTTGGTTTGATTGTTGAATTTTTAATTCAATTTCAATTTGTTTTTAAAATTATGATTCTTATGATTATTGTGCTTGATTGATAGATTGATCACCTAGTAATCACATACAATATCTAATGTCAATTAAGAAGCAACTAAGATTGATAATTACCTGCTGTTGGTGTTATTAAATTCTTAGGAAAAACGATTGGATAATTAATTCTAACGGCTGTAGCTCTTATTGATTAGATTTATCAAACTTACTAGCTTTGAAACTATCATTGATTTAATCTTAACGGCTGTAGTTTTGGTTAAAGATTTGATAAGAGTCGAATTGAATGCTGTTTTCTTTTTTACCACGATTTAGGTAAGTAAGGAATTAAGTTTTCAATTGATGAATAATTGAATGAATTCATAAGTTTAGTAATTTGATGATCAAGTGAATAATTTCCAAAGGTAAAGTTGACCAAAAACCAAGAATTGCTTTTTAATCTCGATAAACTAGTGATTTGCTTGCTTTTGTTTAATTTAGTTATAGTTAAAGAAATTCGAAAACCCCCTATTTTGATACTTGTTAGCATAAAAGTATTCACTTCCCTGTGGGATCGATCCCTACTCACGCTATTGCATTCATACTTGAGAGGGTTAATTTGGGCGTACGCGATAAACGCTACCAAATTTTGGCGCCGTTGCCGAGGAAGGCAATTACTTTCGTGTTAACGTCATTTATTTATTTCGTTTTATACTCGTGTTGTTTGTTCATGAGTACAGGTGACCCCTCAGATCAAGAAGACAATATTCACTACGATCCCGAGATCGAGAGGACACTACATCGGAGAAGGAGAGAAAATCGAAGGCAAGAAGAGGAAGAAAGGGACAACATGGCTGCGAATCGAAGTTTACGACAACTGGCCAATCCTGATTTGAACCAACAACCTCTTTTCATTACTTTCCCTACTCTTGCAACAAATGTTAATTTTGAACTGAAATCTGGACTAATACATTTGTTGCCATCTTTTCATGGACTTGCAGGAGAAGATCCACATAAGCATTTGATGCAGTTCCATGTGGTTTGCACCACTATGAAGCCGACTGGAATTACTGAGGAGCAAATCAAGTTGAGAGCTTTCCTTTTTTCCTTAAAGGACGCTGCAAAGGACTGGTTATTCTACCTACCACCAGGTTCGATCACAGCATGGAATGATCTCAAGAGGACATTTCTGGAGAAATACTTTCCAGCATCGAGGGCGGCTAATAAACGGAAGGAGATCTACTCTATTAGACAGTACACGGGAGAGACATTGCATGAGTACTGGGAGCGCTTCAAGAAGTTGTGTGCAAGCTGCCCACAACACCACATAAGTGAACATTTACTCATACAATACTTTTATGAGGGTTTGTTATCTAGTGACAGGAACTTGGTTGACGCTGCGAGCGGTGGAGCTTTTGTGGATATGTGATAGGCTTAGATTTTAAGTGTTTTTAGCTGTAATTTCTTACATTTTTAGTACTTTTCCCTGGATGAAATTACGTTTTTTGGTGTTTATTTTCTTGTTTCAGGAAAATAGGTTGGAAATGGAAGAAATGAGCTAAACTGAAGAAAACAGGTGAAATCGAGGCGAAAAAGAGAAAAAAATGAAGAAATTATATTTTCAGAGTTTCGATCGATCGAGATTATTTCTCGATCGATCGAGCCGGGCAGAGAGTTCAGCACCAAATTTATCGAAGTGTCGATCGATCGAAATGAAAATCTCGATCGATCGATCGAGGCAGAAACTTTTAAACGCTGAAGCGAACAGTGCACCGATCGATCGAAAAAACTTTTCGATCAATCGAGACGCGATTTTCTGAAAATCTTATCTTCCAAAAATAACTTGATTCTCGGTGGATTTAAAAAGGTATCTCTTCCATATCATTCAATATCATATCTGAGAGGGTAGGGAGCCGATTTTTATCACCTAAAAACCCTAGAGCCGCCGCCGACAAGAAGGAGGAGAAGCCATCTTCCTCCGTTCTTCATCCAAGCTTGAGCGAGCCATTTCCGGAGTGCAAGGAAGGAGCAAGAGAAGAGATTACGGTGCAACGCACGGATTCGTTCCGGCATTTATCGTATATCTAAACTCGGATTTATTTGATTTAGATTTTCTTTGGATGTTTTTGAGGTTGAGAACAATAAAACGTCTTATTGATTTGTCTTGAATTAAATTGAGTTTATTTTATCGAGTTTGATGTTAATTGTGTTTGATTTATTGATTCGATTGTGTTTGAGTGAATTGATTACTTATTGTTCATGAATTAAATGCTTATTAAAATCAAAGCCTAGCTAACTTTGATTTAATCTTGTGAGTTATAACCGAGATCGAGAGATAACGTTATAATACGCTACAGTAATTCATGATGTATGTTTAAGATTGAGATCGAGAGATAAAATCACATACGTGAGCGCTTTGAATCGAGAGATTTAGAGTAACGAGGTTTTGAAGATTTATGCAATATCGGATTAGTAAATAAGTGAACGAGAGTTACTTGTTCTAATTTGATATTAGTTTCTATACAGCTCGAGAGAGTGTATTGAATAATAACGAAAACCTTTCACCTTAAGAATCAATTGTTTGGTAATTGCCTATTCAAACGAATCTTTAAAGATAACATAGTTGAACGAAGAGCGAGATAAATTTCTCGAGCGAAATTCCTTTGCATATCCGGAAACCATTCATTTGATTTATTCTTATTTTATTTAGGTTCTTTAGTTATAAATTTTGCAGTAGTTAATTTACCCTCTTTTTAATCATAGGCTAAATATAATTTTACTGGTCTTATTTGGTACTTATACGTTAGTCCATGTGGATTCGACAACCCTTACTTTCATTTAACTATACTAAAACTCGACACCGTGCACTTGCGGTAAAGAATCGCTACACTGAGAATTTTCTGTTTAAAAATAAAGCTGTCAAAACGAGGTTTTGAAGATTTATGCAATATCGGATTAGTAAATAAGAGAACGAGAGTTACTTGTTCTAATTTGATATTAGTTTCTATACAGCTCAAGAGAGTGTATTGAATAATAACGAAAACATTTCACCTTAAGAATCAATTGTTTGGTAATTGCATATTCAAACGAGTCTTTAAAGATAACATAATTGAACGAAGAGCGAGATAAATTTCTCGAGCGAAATTCCTTTGCATATCCGGAAACCATTCATTTTATTTATTCTTATTTTATTTAGGTTCTTTAGTTATAAATTTGCAGTAGTTAATTTACCCTCTTTTTAATCATAGGCTAAATAATTTTACTGGTCTTATTTGGTACTTATACGTTAGTCCCTGTGGATTCGACAACCCTTGCTTTCATTTAACTATACTAAAACTTGACACCGTGCACTTGCGGTAAAGAATCGCTACACTGAGAATTTTCTGTTTAAAAATAGCGGTCATGTTTTTGGCGCCGTTGCCGGGGACTAATCTGTATAATATCATACGAGATTAGTTAATTGTAATTTAGCCAATTTGTATTATTTCGTTTTTATTTGTCTTTTTCTTTTTAGTTAGTTTCTCTTGTTTTTGATTTTGTATTTTTGTTGTTGTCTCCTTTTGTTTGATTCAGTACAGGAACCATTTTTCTAGTGCATGCTCAGAAGAGATGAGCCCATTCTCGAGCCATTTGATCCTGAAATAGAGAGGACTTTACTTAGAAAACTACGAGAAGCTCGAGCAATGGCCGACAATAACGAAGCACAGAACCCGAGGTCGATGATGGACTTTGCACAGCCAACACTTCATGGATCTTTATCCAGCATTACTAGGCCGACAATCCAGGCGAATAACTTCGAGATCAAGCCTACAATTATCCAGATGATACAGCACTCTGTAATGTTTGGGGGAGCAGCCACGGACGATCCAAACACTCACATCTCCAACTTCTTGGAGATCTATGACACGTTTAAACATAATGGCGTCTGCGACGACGCCATCAGGATCGATTACAACATGGGAAGGGATGACAAAAGCTTTCTTATCGAAGTACTTTCCTCCCTCCAAGACGGCAAAGATGCGGAACGATATCACTACGTTCAGGCAATTCGATCCCCGTGAGTTTATACGAGGCGTGGGATCGTTTCAAAGATTTATTGAGGAGATGCCCACATCACGGTCTACCCATCTGGCTGCAGGTACAGACTTTTTACAATGGTTTGTTTTCTGCTAACCAATCAATGATTGATGCAGCATCTGGGGGATCGATCATGCGGAAGACACCGGAAGAGGCGTATAACTTATTGGAGGAAATAGCGTCCAATAGCTATCAGTGGCAATCAGAAAGGAACACGCCACAGAAACCAATGAGAGTCCATCAAGTGGATGAGATTACGGCTATTTCGGCTCAGTTGGAAGCTATGAACCGGAAGATAGATAGCATGGGTGCAGCAGCAATGCAAGCTCAAACTATTTTCTGTGATTTATGTGGAGGCGGTCATCTGAGCATTGAGTGCCAAGCAGGTAACCAATTCAATCAATCTACTGAAGCTGTGAATTTCGTAGGGAACAGGCAGCAGAACAATCCATATTCAAACTCATACAACTCGGGGTGGAGGAACCACCCAAATCTGAAATGGTCAAACAAGAGAATGTGTTGAATCCACAACCACAGTTGGGGTTCACACAAAAATTGAGTATGGAGGAGCTGATGGCCAAACTGATTTCGTCGACTGAGGTGAGGATGCAGAATCAGGATGCATCGATTAAGAACCTGGAAGTGCAGATAGGGCAGCTGGCCACGTTGATTTCTGGAAGGACGCAAGGTACGCTCCCGAGTGATTCTGTGAAGAATCCAAAGGAGCAATCAAGTTAACAGACGAGGAGGTGGCAGTCCAGCTTGGGACTATAAATTAAGAACTTTCTTTTCCTTCCTCGAGTTTTTGTTTTTAGTTCTTCATTTTAGTTTAGTTGTTTTTAATTTGGTTGTAGATGTTTTGTGAATGAGTCTGTGTAATTTTGTTGCAGCCCAGAAATTTTAAAAGCAATAGAGGTACACTGCCTCGATCGATCGATCAAAAATTATTCTCGATTTTCGATCGAGAGAAAATTTTAAAAAAATAGGGCACCGAAGAGCAGTCTGTGCAGCAGCATAAATTTTTTTGTTTTTCCTCTCCTCTTCAGCAGAACCGAATCGCCTCATCAAATCTCTCATCCATATTCTCTCCAATTTTCAAATTACTTCAAATCTTTGAAGTAAGAATTGTTCTGATGAGATTTTAACTGCAGATCTGAAGAATTGCATGCTGAATTAGGTAGATTTGCATCCAAAGAGAGAATTCCAAGCCAAGTGCCAAATTCATCAAAGATCATATTTTTCTTTGTAATTGGTTTTAAATTTCATATCTTTTCATCTTTTGGTGCAATTGCTTTGTGTAGTTGAATTGGGTAAAGAAGAATCGAAGTTTGGGGGAATTGTTGTTGTGTTGCAGGGTGTTGGTATTGCTGTATTTTGGGTGTGGTGTTTGTGTTGCAGTTAAGCGAATTACTTGAGAACAACTTAGCAAGACAATGGCTCCAAGAAAGAGGTCAAAGCAGGCAGAGGCTTCACAGAAGCAAAAACAGACGGAGGCCACCACTTCTGAGCCAGAGTATGACAAACAGAAGTTTGAAAATGCCACAGCAGCAGAGTTATTCCCCAGTTATCACAAGAAACCCCTAAGTCGTGAAAGGGGCATGAGTTTGGATAAGATTGAATGTCCTGTCATAAGGGCAGTTCAGCGACGAGGGTGGTTTCAGTTTATTCAAACACCAATAGATGCTGTAGTTCCGCTGGTGAGGGAATTCTACACGAATCTCCGAGTTATCCCACCAGGCCACAGAGCGAATGTTTTTGTCCGAGGGAAGGATGTGCTTGTTGATCAGGCAGCAATCAATAATATTTACCGGATGCCATTCATACATAACTGTGCGTACCAATCCTTCCGAAAGAGTACAATCAATTATGATGAGGTGCTTGCAGTTATTGGCATGCCGGGAAGAGATTGGCAGCGGAATGATAAGGGAGAGCCACAGGTGGTTCTCAAGAAGCATTTGACACCAGAGGCCCAAGCATGGTTCTCATTTGTAGCCTCACGGGTCATGCCTTCGACCCACATTTCTGAGGTGACAAAAGACAGAGCGGCCCTGGTATTTGCCATTCTCACGGGGCAGGATGTGGATCTGGGCGAGATTATAAGTGATCATATCCATGATATTGGTAGCAGCCTACCTACCTCTGCACTACCGTTTCCATCTACCATCACTGCTTTATGCCAGAGATGCGGAGTGCAATGGGGGGAAGACAAGGAGTTACTTCCGCCGAAGACTCCGATTATTGTTGATGGTCCACCACCCCCTACAGGCCGAAGAAGAGCTGAGCCACGACCCTCGGACACTAGACATGCTGGAGCTTCATCATCCTCTGCTGCAGAGCGTACCCGCATCACTTTGGAGTCCCTTCACAGGGATCTCCAAGACATTCACCTGGAGCAGCAGAGCATCCATAGCATGCAGCGGGACATACACGGCATGCAGAGAGCATTACAGTTGGACCATGAGCAGGTAGCTCAGCGTCAGATGGAGTTCATGCAGTACCAGAGTGCATGGAACACTGCCATGGCCCAGGGCTTCCCAGGATTCCAGTTCCCGCCGGAACCATACTTCCCACCATACCAGCCGCATGCACCCCCACCTGCTGATTATCCACCATTTCCACCATACCAGGGTGAGCAGCATCACTACCCAGTCCCCCCTCCGGAGCATGATGAGGACGACGATCAGTGACGATCGTCGTCATGGTATGTGTTTTTGCCTTTGCGTTTATTTTTTCTTGTTCATTGAGGGCAATGCACATATTAAGTTTGGGGGGGTTTTGGTTGTATTTGTTTATATTTTTAGTTTTTGTTGTTTTTACACTTTTTGCTACTGGTCTTGTTTATTTCCTTGCATGACTGCACTTTTTGAGACTAATTCGTCCTTGAGCACTATCAACAAATTTTTTTTTTAAAATGAGTTATTCTTGAGAATTGATGAGATGGATTTGCAACGGTAATACATGATGAAATTAATCCTCATCTAGATAGGAGTCATGAAAATGTTTAACTTGTTTGTATATATCCTTTGTTGAGCATTATGTCAAAATTGAGGAATAGTTTGAGCACGTTTTGAGTCACGACTGAGTGAAGTATGTATTGAATAAAATGAAAACTTTGTTAACTAATCATAGTTAACAAAGCGGTCAATATGACACCGGAAGATGCAAGAAGCTTGATAGCAAACATGGCGGCCAACTCACATCAGTTTGGCAACTTTAGAAATGAGCCGAATCAACGGACACAATGAGAGGTAAACGTGTCTAACCTAGAACAACAACTTATTAGCCTCACCTCTCTTGTTCGTCAAATGGCAGGAGGAAATGGACAGACAGTGAAGCCGTGTGGAATATGTTTGGGGATGAGTCATACTATAGATTCATGCCCATCACTTCAAGAAGCATCTGCTGAGCAAGTGAATGCAGCAGGGGGATTTCTGGGGCAACCTCAACGCAAATATGACCCTTACCAAAACATATAACCCAGGATGGAGAGACCACCCTAACTTGAGCTATGGACCACAATCGATGAATCACGTTCCACCTCAAGTGCCACAACATCCACCACCATACAGGCCACCTTTTCAGAGGACACAACAGTCTAATTACCCTTCTACTAGTGACAGGTTAGAGAATATTATTCAAGATATTGCTCATAATGTTACAAAATTTCAACAGGAAACAAGATCAAGTATTCAAAGCTTGAACACTCAAGTGGGTCGACTAGCCACCACACTCAATCGTGTTGAAACCCATGGATCGACCACCCTACCATCCCAAACAGTGGTGAATCCAAGGGAAAATGCAAGTGCAGTCACACATAGAAGTGGTAAAGAACAGGAGATACCGGAGGGGAAAACGGAAGATCAACCCAAGGGTGATAAAGAAAAGGAACCTGCAGTTGGAGACAAGACCACCGTGGAACAAAAGGTACCAAAAGGTAAGTCTCCTTCCTTTTCTGAATATAAAGTACCACCCCCTTTCCCCAAGCATTAAAAGATAATAGGAAAGACGCTGGACTTAAAGGTCTGTATGAAACTTTCCGACGATGTGAGGTAAACATCCCTTTACTTGATGCAATTCAACAAGTACCTCGCTATGCAAAATTTTTGAAGAAATTATGCACTGCCAAGAGGAATCATATGTTGAAGGGATCCCACAAGATTGAACTGGGTGAAAATGTATCAGTTGTGATCCAAAGAAAAATCCCTACCAAGTGTAAGGACCCAGGTATGTTCTCTATTCCGTGCACAATTGGTAACACTCGCCTTGAAAAGGCCATGTTAGATCTAGGAGCATCAATTAATGTCATGCCATACTCTATATATGCTTCTCTACAACTTGGTCCTTTGAACCCTACTGGAGTGGTTATTCAACTAGCGGATAGGTCTAGTGCATATCCTAGGGGTGTGATTGAAGATGTTCTTGTGCAAGTGAACAAATTGGTATTCCGTACGGATTTTTATGTCCTTGATATGGAGAATGGTGATAAGAGTAGTCCCATTTTGTTAGAAATACCATTCCTCAAAACTTCTAAGACCAAGATAGATGTGCATAGTGGTATCCTTACCATGGCCACAACAACCTCAATACCATACCGCTAGTGAGTCTTTAGAGGATCTTGTTTCAACACTTAATGATAGTACTTTGCAATTTCAACAAGAATTCAGGGCTAGCACTCAGAATTTGGGTAACCAAATGGAGCAACTGATAAGATCGACCGATTAGATAGCAGCACAAAGGGAGACCATGATTGCATTCGAATCATTGAGTGATGACGAAGTGGAGACTATGGAGAAGGTGGTACTGATGCCACCCGAGCTAGAAGAGGAGACACATGTGCCAATAGAAGAAAAGGAGCTTGTACATCCTACAACTCTGCAAGGTATGTTTCCAACTGAGAGCTATGTAGAATACTTAGATGATCATGTGTTGTGGCAGAGGAGTCGGTGAAAGAGTACTGTGATGAAATGAATCCTTGGGACTATTTTTTCGAAGACAACATCACATTGGACAGTGGCAAAGAGGTAGAAACTCCAGAGACGATGGTAATGAGGCCATCAATACTTGAAGAAAACATCAGTCGAGGTGGATAACAAGGAATCTCACCAGAATGAGATTCCCAAAGGCGATCCTAAGGGACAACAAGTTAAAGGATGCCATGAGGTAGATCTTGATCGACCTCAACTGACTTCTTTGGAGGAAGGCGACATAGTGAAAAGCCAAAACCCTCCAAGAGGTGCAAGGCGAATAGGCATCGTCTTAAGTTAGAGGACTGACGTCGGGCCACCGACGTTAAATAGAAGCGCTGCTTGGGAGGCAACCCAAGGGAAGTTAGTTTCTTTTCTTTCCTTTTTATTTTTTATTGCTTTCGTAGTCTAATTTCTCTTTCCTTACAATTTGACTTACATTGGGGACAATGTAAGCTTTAAGTATGAGTGAGGGAGTAGTAGTGTGTGTTATTGCTTTCTTATTATAAAAATACAAAAAAACCGAAAATTAAATTTTTTTTGAGCTCATAGTTAGTAATAAACGCATGTTTAGAATCACTAGCCCATGATCAAACCTAATTAAGGGCATGCATGTTTTTTAACATATGTGAGTTGTTAACCTTGGAACACTTTGAACTTTAATGAAAATTATGCTTTGACATAGTAGTTGAATATATTAAGCACGATATTGTCATGACTTGTGAAGTGTGCATAGCGTAGTGAAGATTGTGTGAATTTTGTGATAGTCTTAAGAAGTCTCTAATACATACTAGAACTTAACTACATGCTCTTTGAGGCGTATGTCTAGACTACTTGCGAACATGAAAGTGATATAGGCGATCTTTGATGCGTTTGAGCCTTTCAAGCCTACCATGTAAAGAAAATCAATCACTAGTATCTTTTTTGAGCTTTATGCAAAAGAATGGTTGTATGCTAAGCATACAAACGACCCACAGTCGACATTCTTTGACTAGTTTATCATCCTTCCTAATAAGCCTAAATATGAATTTTATCCATACCTTTGAAAGGAGTATGATGTGTTTCATTCACATGCATTTATGTTATCAATTATCTATTATATGTTTTGAGCTTTATTATCAAAAGAATGAAATGCATGAAAGAAAAGGGATGCCTTGAGAAAATAGATAAAAAAATATAACTCCATGTGGAGCCAAGGCACAAAAGAGAAAAAAAAAAGTTGATTAATCCATGAAAAAATGAACAAGGTTGGAAAAAGTCATGCTATGAGAGAAGTTTAAATTGTGCATAACACCATATTCTCTTGTTTGATGCATCTTTACCTTTTCTTTCATAAGACAATACCTAAGCCAAGCTACAAGCTAATTAAGACCTACTCGATTCATGTTTGCAAAGTGGCTAAGATAGTGGAGAAGAGTGTGCAAGTGATGTTATACTTGTGTTAGTGTATGACTTGAGCTATTATGGCTTTGCATTTATTGGGTCTATAATTTGTACGTGACATTTGTTTATGACCACACACGCACATTCGCTACTTTGTTGAGTATGAGATGTCTAGGGATTGAACTTGTTCCACTGTTAACTTTTGACCGCATTTCATTACTATGCATGTTTTGAATTGTTGAGGCATAAAAGTTGAGGACAAGTTAGTTTGTTATGAATCTATGAGCCAAACAAAAATATTGTAGTTTTGTCTGATTTACTCGACATCGAGTAAAGATTAAGTATGGGGGTGTTTGATGTGACTAGAAATAGACACATCTATTGCGCTTAATTGTCTACGATTTGGTATGTTTTGATGGATAACTCGTTACATATGCTACCTAATCGTATAATTGTGTAAATGTAGGTGAAACGAAGAAATCAAGCTAAAAAAGCGAATAAAGACCAACGAAAGCGTTGGAGATAAGGACTCAAGATAGATCAAGAAAAGGGCTTAAAATGTAATTTTGGAGAAGAGATCGATCGCATGGAAGAGGAGATCGATCGCCTTTGGACAGAAAGTTGAGCAACAAATTGTGCGAGTCAGCGATCACAATGGAGCGATCGATCGCCAAAGTCTTCTGGAGCCATGCAATCGATATCGGTAAAAACAGCGATCAATCGCCTAATGAACGCCAAAAAAATAAAGCTAGCGATCGATAGCTAGCTTGTAGCGATCGACCGCCAGCAGAGTTTTGAAATGTTTGGATTCTTGATTTCTTTCCTTCCTACATGGACTCTAACCTACTCCATCAGCTCCCCTACATATAGAACACGAAAATTAGACCTTAGGAGGAACTAGATTGTTAGGGTAGATTAGTTTAGGTCTAGTTTATATTTTTTCTCTAAATTTTGTTGAAGAACGCTACGAAGATCAAAGCGGAGGTGGGATTGCCGACCTCGACGAGCGGAGATCGGATTAGTTTTCTTTCCTTTGTTTTTATTTATCGTTTTGCTTTAGTTATGTGTAGCTAGTTTTCAATTCTTGGTTGAGCAAGACTAATGGATTTATTTATCTTGGGGAGATTCATACGCTTTTGTTTATCGATTTTATTGAATATCATTGTTTTTCATAATTTTAATCTTGAATATGTATAAATAGATTGATTGATTGATTAAAGTTAAATTAGAACGCTTGGACTATTTTGTAATGGTCCAATTTTAAAGGAATTTTATTGACCCAAATATTGTGTAAGTTAGAAATTATCATATTAATAATAATTATAATAATTAATAATAAGAATACCTAATAATAATAATGATAATGTTAATAGCTAATAATAATAATGATATTAATAATTAATATGGTAATTAGTGTATTGAAGAGAGAAAACCGATAATTTTTTTTATCCAAAATATCAGTTTCATTCTTCTGCATTTGTTTTCTCTCATTTCGTCGACTTTCTCTTCATTTCGCTTCAGCTCCTTCGCTCCTCTTCGCTTCGCCTCCTTCATCTTCTCCTCAACCGATCGTCTTCCTCGTCCCTTCACCTCCACACCATGGTAACTGATAAGCTATTTAATTTCCTACCCACAAGAACCATGGTAAATCCGAAGAAATTTCGTCGGCTCCAACTCCACAAAAAAAAATTTTCAGATTCTCTAAATTTTCAATTTTAATTCGGAAATCATTTCCAGATTCGAGTGGTATCGAGTATCAGCGAGGAAATCGGATTTGGACAGAAACTGGTATGAAAAATTCGATTTTTGATGTTCGATTTTTAATTTTCTATTTTCGATTTTGATGTTTAGGTTAGTGTAGTGGGATTAATTGAAGTGTTAGTTTATTGTTGCCTAGAACACTAATTTTTGTAAGAATTGGAGTTCGAAAATAGGGCAGATTGTTCGAGAGTTTTCTAGGAATTTGAAGATATTTTCGAAGGTGTTCTGGATTTTTAGGATCGAAAATTTTAATTGATTTTGAAGAATCTGAAATGGTATTTTTGTTCGAATTTGATACTGAAATTTTGAAGATTTGGGAAGGTGATTTGTTCGAAAATGATATTGAAGATTTTTAAAGAATTGCATTATTTGAGTTCGAAAATTTCTGGAATTAAGGTTGAAAATGTTCTGGAATTTAGTTTGAATATTTACTGAAATGTTTTTCTGGAAATGGAATTCTAGTTCGAAACATATTCTGGAATTTTGAATGTTAAATCGAAAATGGTGATAGATTTCAAAGAGTTAGGATTTTGTTAGGTTGTGCTAGAACAAGTTAAATGGATATGATTTTAATATTGTTGAAATAGATAATTGGAAATCCTTGATATCTTGGAGATTTTGGGAGATTTGTAGATTTATCGTTGATAGGAAGCTTTGAGGTACGTAAAGGAAGTTGCAATTTTACGCAAATTATTTTGAGTATATTATGTTGTTTATTTTGAAATGTTTTGAATAGTAAGCATGAAAGATTATTTTGAAATATGATTTTGATAAGAAATGTATTTTGTTGAAAAATGTAATTTTGAATAACATTTTATTGTGTGTGAAAAACTATTTTGAAAGGCCATGTTTGTCTTGATTCGGTGAATACGATTTGAAGTTTGTGAACTGTGGATATTTTTGTTTCGTTGTGGCTCGCATTGCGACGAGGATAAAAACGCGCATACTTTCGGCTCGTTAGCGACGAGAATAAAGAAACGCATTTCGTTTTGCCCGAAGACAGAGGGGGTATAATATCTGTCGATACCCTTCCAGCGGGTATAGTCTGGAATGATATCATTGTGTCACATCCGTATTTGAGTATGCATTTGTTTCATTACAGCATGGCTATGTTTAATGATTAATTCTATAATGTTAAGACATTATATGATATTGTTATTCGTTTCTGTTATGTTTCGTTGGTTATCTGTGCAGTTATTTCCGTTATGATTCCGTTTTGTGAAATTTAGTTCCGTTGACTGCTCGGATTAAACCATATATGTGTGAAAGTTATTTTGGATATGAAAGTATATTATTTTTCGTCACATTATGAAAAATGATGTTTTAATATTTTTATCAAATGTTTATTATGCTTACTATAAAATGCTGCAACTTACCTTTACCTGTAATGTGACATATTACAGATGGAGTTGAAGACTTAGACGATGCGGATGATATTTAGATTTATTATGAAGTTTTGAGTATGTTGGCATGTTTAAGTTTTATTTTGAGGATATGAAACATTTATTTATGTTTTAGTTGGATTTTGATATTTGAAGTTTATTTTGGTTTAGTTTTTGTTTTTATGATTTTGATATTGTGGTGGTAGTGATCTGGTAGATCACAGGGCACAATTTTTAAGAGGAAACTCTGCCCAAATTTTTCTAAGTTAAAAGTCACGGGTAAAAAAATTACTAAGACAAAGAATAAAAACGTTTCCGCTAGACATAAGTTCAAAGTGATATTAAGTTTTTGAATTAAGTGTAGCCTTGTGTTCAAGAAATTGAACACGGCGGGCGACCCGTCTGGGCGGGCCGTCACAGTTGGTATCAGAGCCTTAGTTTATAAGTTTGGATTAGACAATTGTCTTAAGAATAAGTTGATTTAGGTTTGACTTGTTGGGAAATTTTTTGGATTTAGAGTAATGGAGTTAAGTTTGAATCAGGATTTTATATGTATGTGTTTGAACTTATGTGTCTACTTGTTTTTACTTGCTTTAAACATTTTATTTGTTTTGTTTAAACTAGTATCATTTATTCCGATAAAACTCTATTTTTAAGATTCCAAATGGCTAGAGGAAGAACCAGTAGCAATCAGAGTGGTAGCCAAGAGCAGGACTCGAATCGCGACTCAGGAGATGGTCAAGATAGGAATGTGAATCAAGGTCAAGATGGAGTCCCAAATATAAACGTGGGATCAATGAATGAGGTGGACATCACGAACATATGTCGCATCATAGCTGGAGTGTTACAACAAAATGTTGTTTCGGCACCACTACAACCGGAAACACAGAGAAGGACTGAATTTGAGAGATTCCGGGCACTCTGACCACCGTACTTTGGAAACGAGACTGATCCAATGAAAGCTGAGGAATGGCTGACTAAGATTGAAGAATTACTGAAGGCCATAAACATTGCCGATGGAGAAAAAGTTACAGTGGTGACTCCATTTCTGGAAGGAAATGCAAAGCATTGGTGGACCTCAGTGGAAGTAAGTATGGAACGAAACTCCATTACCTGGACGATTTTTAGAGAGAAATTTCTACAACAATATTTTCCTGACGCTGTCCGAATGGCTAAAGAAGATGAATTTTTGAGGTTGAGGCAAACTGAGAATATGACTGTGCTGGAATATTTGAGGAAGTTCCAAGAGCTGGGCAGATTCTGTCCTTTGTATTTGCAGTCTGAGAACAGCAAGATTACAAGGTTCAGACAAGGTCTTCGCACTGGCATCAGGCTCAAAGTAGCACCTCTCATGGATACCAAATTTGATATACTCATGGAGAGGGCATTGTTCGTGGAATCTGAACTGAGGAATCTTGAGACTCCTCAAAATCGAAAGAGAAAGCCTGAATTCAGAAACAGAGATCAGAGACCGCCAGCTCGCAGACAGTTGATAGTTGAAACTAAGAAGAATGAAGTTTGTCCCAAGTGTAATCGGAGTCATACTGGGGAATGTTACTGGAACTCTGGAGGTTGCTTTAAATGTGGATCTAAAGAACATCGGATTAGAGATTGTTCCAGTCTGAAACAAACCTCAGGAACAAATCAACCACGTGGACAACAACAGCGCAATCCAACTAGATTGTATGCATTCCGTACTGAAGAGGATCATGAGTTGATCGGAGGTAAATTTAAATTCTTGAATCAAGATGTTTACGTGTTATTTGATTCTGGCGCCTCAAATTCTTTTATCTCTGAGTCTTGTGTGGAGAAACTTGATTTGCACTTCAGTCCACTGTTATATTTAATGCAAGTATTGAGTCCATTAGGAAAGACAGTCACAATTAAATATGTATGCAATGATGTAACACTGATTGTGGAAAGCGAAGAATTCAAAGCCAACCTGCTCATCATCAACATGAAAGAATTTGACATAATTCTTGGAATGGATTGGTTGAGTAGTGCAAAGGCTCGCATTGACTGTTAGCGAAATATTATAACCTTACAAACGATCTCGGGTAAAGAGATCTGTTATGAAGGCGTGAGCTTGCATGAACGATTTGGTGGCAATATGTCTGAAGTGGAAGCAAAAATAAATAAGATTTGCACAGTGAAAGAATTCTCAGATGTTTTCCCAGAGGATTTGCCAGGACTGCCACCAATTCGAAGCACGGAATTTTCTATTGATATTATTCCGGGATCAGAACCGATATCCAAAGCACCTTACAGGATGGCACCAGCAGAGCTAAAAGAATTGAAAGGACAATTGAAGGAACTACAAGATAAAGGTTTCATAAGGCCTAGTGTGTCACATTGGGGAGCACCGGTACTGTTTGTAAAGAAAAAGGACGGTAGCATGAGAATGTGCATTGACTACAGGGAATTGAATCGAATCACTGTGAAGAATAAATATCCGCTACCAAGGATTGATGATTTGTTCGATCAATTACAAGGTGCACAAATATTCTCGAAGATTGATTTGAGATCTGGGTATCATCAACTCATAATTAAAGAGCAAGATATTCATAAAACTGCATTTCGAACCAGATACGGACATTATGAATTCCTAGTGATGCCTTTCGGACTTACGAATGCACCTGCAGCATTTATGGCATTAATGAATCACGTATTCCGAGAATGGCTAGACAAATTCATCATAGTATTCATTGATGATATATTAATCTATTCCAAATCAAAGGAAGAACATGAAGAACATTTGAAGATGACATTGGAGAGACTACGACAACAACAATTATTTGCAAAGTTTGAGAAATGTGACTTCTGGTTGGATTCTGTATCATTTCTTGGACACATCATTGATACTCAAGGAATCCGAGTTGACTCAGGAAAGATTCAAGCCATTACCAATTGGAAAGTTCCAACATCAGTGACAGAAATTCGAAGTTTTCTGGGATTGGCCGGATATTACCGAAAATTTGTGGAAGGATTTTCTCGAGTTGCATTACCCCTTACAAAGTTAACTAGAAATGGAGTAAAGTTTGAATGGGATTCTAAATGTCAGGCAAGTTTTGAGAAGTTGAAAGATTTACTTGTGTCGGCACCAATTCTTACACTACCTGATGGACATGAAGGATTTTGTATCTACGGCGATGCATCAAAGGAGGGGTTAGGCTGTGTGCTTATGCAAAATGGAAAAGTGATTTCATATGCTTCACGACAGTTGAAAGAACACGAAATAAGGTACCCCGCTCATGATCTGGAACTGGCAGCAGTGGTTTTTGCGCTAAAGTTATGGCGACATTACTTGTACGGAACCACATGTGATATCTACACTGATCACAAGAGTTTAAAGTATATTTTTACTCAAAAAGAGTTGAATATGAGACAGAGAAGATGGTTAGAGCTGACCAAGGACTATGATGTGAAATTGCACTATCATCCTGGAAAGAGTAATGCGGTAGCAGATGCATTAAGCAGGAAGAGTTATGGATCAATGCTATTGACTACGCAACAGAAACTCATTGACGAGATGACAAAGTTAAATCTGAATGTCGAATCAAGAGACGACCAAAATGGGACGACGATGTTGTGTAATCTCATGGTGCAACCTGGTCTTATTCTCAGGATTAAGGAAGCACAATTAAAGGATCCTATGTGGCAGACTTTATCACAAAAGGCTCAATCAAACCAAGAAAATTTTAGAATGCATGAAGATGGGACATTGAGATTCAAGGATAGACTATTCGTTCCAGCTGTATCAACACTCAGGGACGAAGTCTTACACGATTCACATCAGACAATATTGGCCATGCATCCAGGACAGAATAAAATGTATCAAGATGTGAAACAATTATTTTGGTGGCCAGGAATGAAGTAAGATGTCGTAAAGTTTGTGTCTAAGTGTTTAGTGTGTCAACAAGTGAAAGTTGGAAGACAAAAGCCAGCAGGAACACTGAGAAACTTGGACATACCAAACTGGAAATGGGAGCATATTACTATGGATTTTGTGACCGGATTGCCCAAAACTATGACACAAAAGGATTCAGTTTGGGTTATTGTTGATCGACTTACTAAGTGTGCACACTTTATACCGATGAAGAAGACTACATCAATGAATGATTTAGCACGGCTTTACATCGATCAAGTGGTATTGCACGGGATACCAGTCAGTATTATATCTGATCGAGATGCTCGATTCACATCACAATTCTGGAAGAGTTTACAATCTGTGTTGGGAACGAATTTGAAATACAGTACAACTTTCCATCCACAGACAGACGGACAGTCTGAGAGAACAATTCAGATCCTCGAGGATTTACTTAGAACATGTATTTTGGATTTTCAAGGACAGTGGGATCGTCATCTGAAACTGGCAGAGTTTGTGTACAATAACAGCTATCAATCCAGTATTCAAATGGCACCATTCGAAGCTTTGTATGGAAGGAAATGTCGAACACCACAGTGTTGATTTGATGTTGGAGGGAAAGTATTGGAAGGACCAGAGTTGATCAAACTCACGAATGAAATTGTTTCCATCATCAAACAGAGGTTACTTACAGCTCAGAGTCGACAGAAAAGTTGGGCTGATGTTCGCAGAAGAGATTTAGAATTTCAGCAAGGGGATAAGGTATACTTGAAAGTATCACCATTCAGAGGAGTAATGAGGTTTGGCAAGCATGGGAAGTTAAGTCCGAGATTCATCGGACCATATTAAACTCTGGAAAGAATAGGAACTTTGGCTTATCGACTTGCTCTACCTCCGGAACTAGATCGAGTACATAATGTACTTCACGTCTCGATGCTCAGGAAATATGCTCCAGATGAAAGTCATGTGCTTAAGGCAAAGGCAACAGAGATTGAGATATCGAAGGAATGCACCTATTCAGAATATCCTATCAAGATACTCGACCGACAAGAGAGAATTCTACGAACTAAGACAATTCCCTTTGTAAAGGTTCAATGGAGCAATCATTCACCTGATGAAGCAACATGGGAAAAAGAAGAAGAACTATATGCTAAATATCCAGATGTAATAAGTTTCGAGGACGAAACTTTTTAGAATGTATGGAGATTGTAATGGTCCAATTTTAAAGGAATTTTATTGACCCAAATATTGTGTAAGTTAGAAATTATCATATTAATAATAATTATAATAATTAATAATAAGAATACCTAATAATAATAATGATAATGTTAATAGCTAATAATAATAATGATATTAATAATTAATATGGTAATTAGTGTATTGAAGAGAGAAAACCGATAATTTTTTTTATCCAAAATATCAGTTTCATTCTTCTGCATTTGTTTTCTCTCATTTCGTCGACTTTCTCTTCATTTCGCTTCAGCTCCTTCGCTCCTCTTCGCTTCGCCTCCTTCATCTTCTCCTCAACCGATCGTCTTCCTCGTCCCTTCACCTCCACACCATGGTAACTGATAAGCTATTTAATTTCCTACCCACAAGAACCATGGTAAATCCGAAGAAATTTCGTCGGCTCCAACTCCAGAAAATAAAATTTTCAGATTCTCTAAATTTTCAATTTTAATTCGGAAATCATTTCCACATTCGAGTGGTATCGAGTATCAGCGAGGAAATCGGATTTGGACAGAAACTGGTATGAAAAATTCGATTTTTGATGTTCGATTTTTAATTTTCTGTTTTCGATTTTTGATGTTTAGGTTAGTGTAGTGGGATTAATTGAAGTGTTAGTTTATTGTTGCCTAGAACACCAATTTTTGTAAGAATTGGAGTTCGAAAATAGGGCAGATTGTTCGAGAGTTTTCTAGGAATTTGAAGATATTTTCGAAGGTGTTCTGGATTTTTAGGATCAAAAATTTTAATTGATTTTGAAGAATCTGAAATGGTATTTTTGTTCGAATTTGATACTGAAATTTTGAAGATTTGGGAAGGTGATTTGTTCGAAAATGATATTGAAGATTTTTAAAGAATTGCATTATTTGAGTTCGAAAATTTCTGAATTAAGGTTGAAAATGTTCTGGAATTTAGTTTGAATATTTACTGAAATGTTTTTCTGGAAATGGAATTCTAGTTCGAAACATATTCTGGAATTTTGAATGTTAAATCGAAAATGGTGATAGATTTCAAAGAGTTAGGATTTTGTTAGGTTGTGCTAGAACAAGTTAAATGGATATGATTTTAATATTGTTGAAATGGATAATAGGAAATCCTTGATATCTTGGAGATTTTGGGAGATTTGTAGATTTATCGTTGATAGGAAGCTTTGAGGTACGTAAAGGAAGTTGCAATTTTACGCAAATTATTTTGAGTATATTATGTTGTTTATTTTGAAATGTTTTGAATAGTAAGCATGAAAGATTATTTTGAAATATGATTTTGATAAGAAATGTATTTTGTTGAAAAATGTAATTTTGAATAACATTTTATTGTGTGTGAAAAACTATTTTGAAAGGCCATGTTTGTCTTGATTCGGTGAATACGATTTGAAGTTTGTGAACTGTGGATATTTTTGTTTCGTTGTGGCTCGCATTGCGACGAGGATAAAAATGCGCATACTTTCGGCTCGTTAGCGACGAGAATAAAGAAACGCATTTCGTTTTGCCCGAAGACAGAGGGGGTATAATATCTGTCGATACCCTTCCAGCGGGTATAGTCTGGAATGATATCATTGTATCACATCCGTATTTGAGTATGCATTTATTTCATTACAGCATGGCTATGTTTAATGATTAATTCTATAATGTTAAGACATTATATGATATTGTTATTCGTTTCTGTTATGTTTCGTTGGTTATCTGTGCAGTTATTTCCGTTATGATTCCGTTTTGTGAAATTTAGTTCCGTTGACTGCTCGGATTAAACCATATATGTGTGAAAGTTATTTTGGATATGAAAGTATATTATTTTTCGTCACATTATGAAAAATGATGTTTTAATATTTTTATCAAATGTTTATTATGCTTACTATAAAATGCTGCAACTTACCTTTACCTGTAATGTGACATATTACAGATGGAGTTGAAGACTTAGACGATGCGGAGGATATTTAGATTTATTATGAAGTTTTGAGTATGTTGACATGTTTAAGTTTTATTTTGAGGATATGAAACATTTATTTATGTTTTAGTTGGATTTTGATATTTGAAGTTTATTTTGGTTTAGTTTTTGTTTTTATGATTTTGATATTGTGGTGGTAGTGATCTGGTAGATCACAGGGCACAATTTTTAAGAGGAAACTCTGCCCAAATTTTTCTAAGTTAAAAGTCACGGGTAAAAAAATTACTAAGACAAAGAATAAAAACGTTTCTGCTAGACATAAGTTCAAAGTGATATTAAGTTTTTGAATTAAGTGTAGCCTTGTGTTCAAGAAATTGAACACGGCGGGCGACCCGTCTGGGCGGGCCGTCACATAATTGACTATGAATAAGGTGAGGGAGGAATTAGATTTCCAATTGATGAATATTCAAGTAAAATTGAGTTTTTGTGAATCGATGAAATAGATGATAATAGCCAAGGTAGAGTCGACTGATACCAAGAATCGCTTTCATTAGTTAATCTTTGTTTTTAATTTTAATTAGTATAATTCAATCACAACCCCGTTGTTTAATTTATTGTTTTGATTGATTTTCATTAACACAAGAATTCACACCTCCTCGTGGGATCGTTCCCTACTCACACTACTAAAATTATTGTTATCAATCTTGAGGATTGAGTTGGGTTAATTTGGGCATACACGATAAGCGCACACCAAATTTTGGTGTCGTTGCCAAGGAGGCGTTGTATATTTTTGTGTTAAAATTTTCTGTTATTTTTCTTTCTTTCTTTCCCACCACCGCTAATCTTGTTTGTTCGTGCTTACAAGTTGATTTCTGAAAAATCAGATGTTATCATGGAGGACTATAGGCGACTAGAGAGTTGGCCCATCTTGTGCGACAACTTGGTGTAGGGAATGGACAAAGTTCTTACAACTCAAGATGGAATGATCAACATGACAATCAATGGATGAACCCACCTCCACCCTACATGCAATCCACCCTACCGCCATACATACCGCAATACCCACCATGGCCACAACAACCTCAATACCATACCCCTGGTGAGTCTTTAGAGGATCTTGTTTTAACACTTAATGATAGTACTTTGCAATTTCAACAGGAATTCAGGGCTAGCACTCAGAATTTGGGTAACCAAATGGAGCAACTAATAAGATCGGTCGATCGGATAGCAGCACAAAGGGAGACCATGATTGCATTCGAATCATGGAGTGATGAAGAAGTGGAGACTATGCAGAAGGTGGTACTGATGCCACCCGAGCTAGAAGATGAGACACATGTGCCAATAGAAGAAAATGAGCTTGTACATCCTACAACTCCGCAAGGTATGTTTCCAACTGAGAGTTATGTTGAATACTTAGATGAATCATGTGCTGTGGTAGAGGAGTCGGCGAAAGAGTACTGTGATAAAATGAATCCTTGGGACTATTTTTTTGAAGACAACATCACCTTGGGCAGTGGCAAAGAGGTAGAAACTCCAAAAACGATGGTACTGAGGCCATCAATACTTGAAGAACAAACAACAGTCGAGGTGGATAACAAGGAATCTCACCAGAATGAGATTCCCAAAAGCGAGCATAAGGGACAACAAGTTAAAGGATGCCATGAGGTACATGGAGTGTAATCCTATTTAAAAAAATTATGTCCATGTATTTAGCATGATGTAGTAAAATATCCCTACTTGATATTTTAAAGCATTTACCAATAAAATGCACCATAATCACAATTTACATGTTTTTTTCTATAACACTAGAATAAAGCCCAATGTACCATGCCAAATTTACACCATTCCCCCACAATGCACCACATGCACCCTGAAACGTATTACCACTTCATGCCCACAGCATAACTATACATTTCTCAACCATAATAATAATCATAACACCATATTTATTATTAAAAGTCATAAAACACATGGTTAATTTCAGGGATATTACATTATCCAAGTATAGTGAGTGACTACAATAGTGGAGAAGTGATTGAAAATAGGACTATGGGGTGCTCAAGGATAGTCTTATCTTTCATTGTCTAGCATGATTTAATCTATGGAAATTGCATGAAACTTGAAAGTGACAATAACACACGCGCACGTTTTGACTTGGTGACATATTGCTTGATCAAAGATAAAACATGATTTGTTAAACTTTCTGATTGACTCTTGTTTGTCTGTAAGTGATATGTATGGGCTACATGATTGACTGCGAATTGGTTTATTTGAATCTTCAATATTGAACTCTACTTTTTGATCTTATTTCTTGCTCGAGAAAATCAAGTTTAAGTTTGGGGGAGTTGATAAGTGTGAATTTTACACTTAATATGCTATAAGATTAAGGGCATTTTTGTAGTGATTCCTGGATAATATTACGCGTTTTGGTATATATTTGTATATTTCTGGAATCTAGGTCCAAATGCATAAAAGTGGAGTAAATAAGCTATAAACGATGAAAAATGACAAAACCGAGAAAACACGGAAAAGAAGGGACGAAATCGCAAATTTTTGAATTTCAGAAGAAGCGATAGATCGGAACTTTGGGCGATCGATCGCCTTGGACCATAAACATCTGGAGATTGGTCGGTAATTAAGGGCGATCGATCGCTGATATAAAATTCTTGAAAAATACAAATCAGATTGTTCTGGCGGTCGATCGACACTTTCTAGGGATCGATCGTCAGACCCGATAAACTCAAGATTTGGTTTCCATATTGGCTATTTTGAGTCCAAAGAATACCAAACTCTTCCACCACTATTTATAGGATGTCTTGGATGAAAATTCAGATTTTTTTGGCTCATAATTAACCTACAATATACAGCCTCCATCATTCATCATCCCATCCAACCATCCTCCATATATCACAAAACCATTGAAGAAGAGATGCATCGGAAGAGACGGACGACGGAGCAACGCAAGGAGTCAATGCTTCTCGTTATTTTCGTATTTCTAACTCTAGTTCTATACTTTCATTAGATTTTGATGTTTAGAATGTTGCAAAACAATTTGATACATTATTATTTGATGGAGATTGTTGCCTAAGTTTGTTGTCAAGACTTATGGGATCCTTTATATAAACCCATAATTCAAATTAAGGTTTTTGATTGATTCTTACATATCTCTGTGTATAGATTTATTGTTCTTCATGCTTTTGAGGGTTTGACCATCCATGAATGATAATTTATTGCAATTGAATTGACCATAGGACATTGCAATACCATATAGTCATTTGTGTCGTGGATTTCACACTGAGATCGAGAGATGAAGTCAAATACACGTGTGATAGCCATAGATATCTAGTAATCAAAAGCTTTCATAGATCAACATACAATATTGATTGTTCAATAAGGATATGGGAGTAGCTTATTGTAACGTTATTACTAGATTTGTTATAGCCGGACCAAGGTATAACAAGTGCATTAGGAAAACTCGTCACCTTAGAATGTTTATATTCAATTCTTAACTAGTAGGCGAATTATGGAGGATTACATTGGTGAACCGAAAGTCTTGATAATTGTCTCCATTGATTCTATTCTCATTTTTATTGTTTGTTTGGGTTGATTATTGAGTTAACTAATCATAACTAACTTTCGTAGGCTAAATATAGTTAAACTAGTTGAGTTGGTACTTATTCCTAATCCTCATGGGTTCGACACTCATACTTTTCATATCATTATACTAAAACTTGACACCGCGCACTTGCGGTACATAATCGCTATACTGGAAAATACTGTTTAAAATAATAGCGATCAGCATCCGGACGTCGAGTGTGGCCTAATCTTGTTATCGACTTTAAGGTATGTAGTGACGTACGAGCAAGTATGGTATGAAGCACTTACATGATTATGCGTACGAATATTGTTCAGTATGATGTGTATGAGTTAATGGGTATGCAAGATGAGTTTGATTGTTTATGGTATGATGATGTGTAAATGTACGCAATAGATTATGGGAGTTGAGTTCGATGCTCATGGCATGGTGGATATGAGAAACGGTTGGGGATTGCTATGGTTGATAGGCTTGCTGGCCTTTGATGGGTTGTTAGTCACGAATGAACGAGAGGTGACATATTATGTGAAATATTGATTTATCTCGATAATGAGTACTATGTTATAAATATCGATATTCAATTTGGTGGAATATGAAAATGTGAAATATAAAATAGGAAACAATTCGAGGAAAATAATATTGGTTGAGTGCACTCTATAAATTCCCCATAGCTTAATTTTTTAGTATTACGATTTTGTGTACTGATATGATTATGATTATCATATTGGTAAATGCTTACCCTATGTGGCTGTTTTTGTTGGGTACTAGTTAGATGCATTATTTTGGTGATTTTTTGGGGAATTGATTATTTTGGTTATTGATTTATGATTTGTTCACTTGGGGATGCTATTATGCTTCTTTGATATTTTTGGGAAGTCAAGTTTACGGGGAGACTCTGCGCAAAGTTTTGTAAAAGTCGCATCGTAAGTGTGAAGTATATAGTGAGAGGTTTAAATAATGAAAATACATATATACAAATGACGTCATAAATGCATTTTGACATGATTAGATGTTGGGTCTTACATTAGTGGTACCAGAGCAGTGGTTTGTTGTCTGGACTGTTTAAGGGCCTAGAGTGCGCTGAGAAAGTCGAATGACACATGATTTACACATGATTGCGACTTTTTGTTTGTGTGTATGACATTTATATGCTATGTGCACAACATGATATGCAGTAATGGTCTTGGTCGTGGGGAAATAACTGCTGTGCAACTGGATACATATCCTTATGGTGACACTTATTGAGAAGTGCATTGAGTTGGTAATTGTTTCATAAAACATCATTGATAGATGAGTAACCAATGATACGTCATGTTGAGAGTATTTTGTGTCAATGGTAATTTTATATGGTTGTTAGTAAATAAATGAAAGAATTTTATTGAGTTGTTCACATGTTATATATTTATGTCGTGCTGAAAAGTCTAATTTTGTAGGAAATCATGAATTGAAAAACAAATTTATGATATCTTATGACAGTAAATGGGGAACAGTGTTGTACTGTTTCTATATGTGATGATTAGATATGGGTATGTTGTGGGTATGATGACACATGTACATTTGACTTACAAACATGCATTGATATTCGTCCTATTATTATGATATATGATAATAGAAAATACTTGCCGATGTCATATCGAAGCGATGGAAATAGAATACTTGTCGTTATCATATCAAAGCTATGTAAATAGAATACTTGCCGCAGTCATATTGAAGCGAAGAACATGCCGCTGATATGCCAAAGCGAGGGGTATTGATTATGCCGATGAAATGTCAAAGTGAGGTGTATTGATTATGTGCCGCCGCAGGGCGATGAGTATTATGTGCCATCATAGGGTGATGAGATTATGTACTGCCGTGGGGCAATGAGCATTGTTGTACCGCTATTGTGTTGGCGATGAGATTATGAGTGTCGTGATTGGCGATGTGCATGTGTACCATTATGATCTACCGCCGATTTATGGGCGATGAGTATTGATGATATGTTGATTGCAGATGTCAGTGAATGTCGTGTTATAAACATCCATATTGTTGCTCCTTGGCTGCATGATATTTAGACCCAAGAGGATATATGAACATTGGAAGGGAAACGATGAGTTGAGGTAAACAATTACATTTGTTTTAATATACTAGTATAGAATTATCTCTGTTGCACTTTATCCTTATGTGATAATCAGTTAGCGAAAACGGTTGGATATAAAGTTGGTAATGTGATATGTTATTATTATTAATTCAATTGCTATTCTGAAAGTGGTGATGCAACGACGGGGTATGACCAGTGTGGTAACACCACTTTATCTATGGTTTTCAGTGATGAGACAATGGTGGGGTAATGATAATTGTTTTTTGCTGCTACTTATTTCTGTGAACGCATTGTGGCTTGGTATATTGCGTGTTTAATGATTAATTAATCTCATATTATGATGAGTTGAATAATCATGTGGCATGAGGAATTGAAAGATATATGAGATTTCACGAGGTTATGATTTTGTTCTAAAGACCAGGAGTTAGGATTTAAGGCATTGAAAAAAGAGATGTTCTAATAAGCTTTGTAGATAGTTAGAATTTAGGCAAGGTGCCATCGACGTTCAACAGGTAGTCTCACGATCGGTCACTGATAGGCTTAGATTTTAAGTGTTTTTAGCTGTAATTTCTTTCCGTTTTTCGTACTTTTTCCTGGATGAAATTACGCTTTTTGGTGTTTATTTGCTTGTTTCAGGAAAATAGGTTGGAAATGGTAGAAATGAGCTAAACTGAAGAAAACGGGTGAAATCGAGGCGAAAAAGAGAAAAAAATGAAGATTTCAGATTTTTTCAGAATTTCGATCGATCGAGATTATTTCTCGATCGATCGATCCGGGCAGAGAGTTCAACACCAATTTTATCGAAGTGTCGATCGATCGGAATGAAAATCTCGATCGATCGATCGAGGCAGAAACTTTTAAACGCTGAAGCAAACAGTGCACCGATCGATCGAAAACTCTTTTCGATCGATCGAGATGCGATTTTCTGAAAATCTTATTTTCCAAATTTAACGTGATTTTCGGTGGTTTAAATGGGGAATCTCTTCCATATCATTCCATATCATATAAGAGAGGGTTGGCAGCCGTTTTTCATCACCTAAAAACCCTAATAGCCACCGCGGACAAGAAGGAGGAGAAGCCATCTTCCTCTGTTCTTCATCCAAGCTTGAGCGAGCCATTTCCGGAGTGCAAGGAAGGAGCAAGAGAAGAGATTACGGTGCAACGCACGGATTCGTTCCAGCATTTATCGTATTTCTAAACTCGGATTTATTTGATTTACATTTTCTTTGGATGTTTTTGAGGTTGAGAAACAATTAAACGTCTTATTGATTTGTCTTGAATTAAATTGAGTTTATTTTATCGAGTTTAAGTATAATTATGTTTCATTTATTGATTCGATTGTGTTTGAGTGGATTGATTATTTATTGTTCATGAATTAAATGCTTATTAAGATCAAAGCCTAGCTAACTTTGATAATTTTGTGAGTTATAACCGAGATCGAGAGATAACGTTATAATACGCTACAGTAATTCATGATGTATGTTTAAGATTGAGATCGAGAGATAAAATCACATGCGTGAGCGCTGTGAATCGAGAGATTTTGAGTAACTAGGTTTTGAAGATTTATGCAATATCGGATTAGTAAATAAGTGAACGAGAGTTACTTGTTCTAATTTGATATTAGTTTCTTTACAGCTCGAGAGAGTGTATTGAATAACAACGAAAACCTTTCACCTTAAGAATCAATTGTTTGGTAATTGCCTATTCAAACGAATCTTTGAAGATAACATAGTTGAACGAAGAGCTTGATAAATTTCTCGAGCGAAATTCCTTTGCATATCCGGAAACCATTCATTTTATTTATTCTTATTTTATTTAGGTCCTTTAGTTATAAATTTGCAGTAGTTAATCTACCCTCTTTTTAATCGAAGGCTAAATATAATTTTACTAGTTTTATTTGGTACTTATACGTTAGTCCCTGTAGATTCGACAACCCTTACTTTCATTTAACTATACTAAAACTTGACACCGTGCACTTGCGGTAAAGAATCACTACACTGAGAATTTTCTGTTAAAAAAATAAAGCGGTCAAGTTTTTGGCGCCGTTGCCGGGGACCAATCTGTATAATATCATACGAGATTAGTTAATTGTAATTTAGCCAATTTGTATTATTTCGTGTTTATTTTTTTCTTTTTCGTTTTAGTTAGTTGTTCTTGTGTTTGATTTTTTATTTTTGTTGTTGTCTCCTTTTGTCTGATCCAGTACAGGAACCATTTCTCTAGTGCATGCTCAGAAGAGAGGAGCCCATTCTCGAGCCATTTGATCCTGAAATAGAGAGAACTCTACTTAGAAGACTACGAGAAGCTCGAGCAATGGCCGACAATAACGAAGCACAAAACCCGAGGTCGATGATTGACTTTGCACAGCCAACACTCCATGGATCTTTATCCAGCATTACTAGGCCGACAATCCAAGGAAATAATTTCGAGATTAAGCCTGCAATTATCCAGATGATACAGCACTCTGTAATGTTTGGGGGAGCTGCCACGGACGATCCAAACACTCACATCTCCAACTTCTTGGAGATCTGTGACACGTTTAAACATAATGGCGTCTCCGACGACGCCATCAGGTTAAGGCTCTTCCCTTTTTCATTGAGAGACAAAGCTAAATCCTGGTTGAATTCATTACCTGCAGGATCAATTACAACATGGGAAGGGATGACAAAAGCTTTCTTATCGAAGTACTTTCCTCCCTCCAAGACGGCAAAGATGCGGAACGATATCACTACATTCGGGAAATTCGATCCCGAGAGTTTATACGAAGCATGGGATCGTTTCAAAGATTTATTGAGGAGATGCCCACATCACGGTCTACCCATCTGGCTGCAGGTACAAACTTTTTACAATGGTTTGTTTTCTGCTAACCAATCTATGATAGATGCAGAATCTGGGGGATCGATCATGCGGAAGACACCGGAAGAGGCGTATGACTTACTGGAGGAAATGGCGTCCAATAGCTATCAGTGGCAATCGGAAAGGAACATGCCACAGAAACCAATGGGAGTCCATCAAGTGGACGAGATTACTGCCATTTCGGCTCAGTTGGAAGCTATGAACCGGAAGATAGATAGCATGGGTGCAGCAGCGATGCAAGCTCAAACTATTTTCTGTGATTTATGTGGAGGCGGTCATCCGAGCATTGAGTGCCAGGCAGGTAACCCATTCATGCAAAGTAATGAAGTGGTGAATTTTGTAGGTAACAGGCATCCCAACAATTTGTACTCGAACTCATACAACCCGGGGTGGAGGAACCACCCAAATCAGAGGTGGTCAAACAAAGAAAATGTGTTAAATCCACAGCTACAACCGGGAGGGTCGAATAAACCGAGTATGGAAGAGCTAATAGCCAAGTTCATAGCATCAACTGAAACCAAGATGACAACTCAGGATGCATCCATAAAGAACTTGGAAGTGCAAGTGGGGAAGCTCGCATCATTAATATCTGGACGAACGCAGGGCATGATACCAAATGGGACAGTGAAGAACCAAAACGAGCAAGCAAATGCCATTGAGTTAAGGAGTGGAAAAGAGTTAAGACCACAAGCTGAAGCAGAAGAGAGTCATGGAGAGACAACTGAAGGAAAGGATAAGACTAAGGAGAAAGCGACGGAGAAAGGTAAGAATTCTAACACTACACATATCACACACACTGATAGGATAGTAATTCCTCCCCCATTTCCCGCAGCATTAAAAAAGGCTAAGATGGACGCAGAATTTGGTAAGTTTCTTGAAGTATTTAAGAAACTACATATTAATATTCCTTTCGCCGATCCTTTACTTCAGATGCCTAGTTATGCTAAGTTTTTGAAGGAAATTTTGTCGAATAAGCGAAAGTTGGGTGAATATGAAACGGTAAGCTTGACGGAGGAGTGCTCAGCAATTGTGTAAAATAAAATGCCTCCAAAGTTAAAAGACCCAGGGAGTTTTACTATACCTTGCACCATAGGATCAGTATCTTTTACAAAGTCATTATGTGATTTGGGTACTAGTATAAATTTGATGCCATTTTCTATTTTCAGGAAGTTGGGGCTAGGAGAGCCGAAACCTACTAAGGTTTCACTACAATTAGCAGATCGATACATCACATACCCCAGGGGTATCATTGAAGACGTTTTAGTCAAAGTGGATAAATTCATCTTTCCCGTTGATTTTCTGGTACTAGATATGGAAGCAGATTCAGAGACACCACTGATTTTGGGTCAACCATTCTTAGCAACGGGAAAAGCAATCATTGATGTTCAACAAGGGAAGTTGATCCTCTGAGTAGGGGAGGATCAAGTTACTTTTAATGTTTTTAAAGCACTCACACGACGAACACATGTGTTTCAATGTAGATATTATTGATGTTTTGACAGGTGAAGTGTTGCAAGATACATTCAGGGATAACATGGAAGCATGCTTAGTGGAAGCTGATAAGCAACATTGCGAGGAAGACATCAAGAGTATAGCTTATATGAACAACACCAGTCCTTACATGAAAAGAGCCACTGAAAATCTTGGAGAATTGGGAAAAAGGGATATTAAACCTCAGAAGCCATCAATTGAAGAGTCACCTTCTCTCGAGCTCAAACCTCTTCCATCACATCTCAAGTATATTTTCTTAGATGCTGAAAAATCTTTACCAATCATTATTTCTTCGTCTTTGACAGGTGATAATGAGGAAAAGCTTCTGAAATTCCTTCAGGAGCACAAGAAAGCATTTGGATGGAAGATATCAGATATTAAAGGAATTAGCCCATCGGTCTGCATGCATAAAATTCTCATGGAAGACACATTCAAGGCCGTGGTCCAACCACAACGTCGTCTTAATCCAAAAATGCAAGAGGTAGTAAAGGCTGAGATTATTAAGCTAATGGACGCAGGTATTATCTATCCTATCTCTGATAGCTCATGGGTAAGTCCTATTCAATGTGTACCAAAGAAAGGGGGTATTACTGTTGCCCTAATGAGAACAATGAGTTAATACCTACAAGAACAGTCACGGGGTGGAGAGTGTGCATTGATTATAGGAGGTTAAATGATTCCACTCGTAAAGACCACTTTCCCCTTCCCTTCATTGATCAAATGGTAGAGAGGTTAGCAGGGTATGATTTTTATTGCTTTCTAGATGGATATTCGGGATATAACCAAATTGCAATTACACCTGAGGATCAAGAGAAGACCACATTCACTTGTCCTTATGGCACATTTGCATTCCGACGAATGCCATTTGGATTATGTAATGCACCCGCTACCTTCCAAAGATGTATGGTGGCCATATTCCATGACATGATCGAGAAATTCCTAGAAGTATTCATGGATGATTTTTCTGTGTTTGGTGTTGGGATATGCCCTAAGACATGTCATTAGATGATTGTTTATGACATACAATGTATTATGATTTTATGAATGACAAATCATTATTATATATTATTCGAATATCTGTGTAATATGAATTGATATATAAGTTAATGTCCTTAGAATAATATTGTATTATTCTTAAAGATTATCCCTAGTCAAGTATTATCATAACAGGATAATGATAATACATTGAGACTAGTATGTTTTGATTGATGAATTGTTCATGGATATGAGATATCAAATCAACACATAGGTACATGTTAGAGAACAATGTACTGGATAGACCCACCATGAGAATGCTACATGGATAGTTATATGAGTGTCATAAGCAATTCTCATAGTGATAATAATGTATGTAATCCTTACGACTTGAGATCATCAGAGATCCCAACATAAGGAGTTATGTATCTTGATATTGTCAAACGTTACCTGTAACAGGGTAAACTATAAAGGCAACTATTGGATACACTACGAATTATGTAGAGGGATGTTGATTGATAAAGATAGGATTTGTCCCTCTTATATAACAGGAGAAGTGTTTGGGCCCTTGATCAAGTAAAACTAAAATGCATGGCCGTGCTCGAATGAGTCGATATGTGATATCAAGCTTATTCTTTTATTCTAGTTCTACTTGTGGATCAAGAAATAGAGATTGAATATACGCGTATGACTATTCCATGACTCGTGTTCAATCTAAACACAAGGACAAAGGGATTAAATTACATGGTTAATATTATCACAAGTTCTAAGGTTATGTCGAGTCAAAGACATTCTTGTAATTTGGGTAGCCTTGATGTATTGCTAGATACCGCTCATTGCTTGTGACGTAAAATGAGATTTTATGTTACTGCCAACATTACAAGATCCTATCGGGTCGCAAAAAAGATTAAATCGATAAAGGGAATTAAATTCATGGGATGAACTAAATAATTAAGAAGAGTCTTAATTAAATGATTATAAGGATTTAATTAAATCATGGGTTTGGGCCCATGAGACTTTAAGAAAGTCTTGAACCTTAATTAAATCTTATAATATAAATACAAGGTTATGATTAATTGTAAGATACACAATTCATAAAATAACCTAGCCACCATACCAAGAGCTCTCGGCTGCCGCCTACTTCCTCCTCCATCTTCACGGCCGACGTGAATAGTGGTGATCGGAAAGGCCGTCGTTTAATCGGTTTTGAACCGTGAGTTTGGTTTTGGTTCAAGAATAAGTCTAGCAACTTGTTCTTGAACGTCCCTTGTTCGATTTGATCGTGTGGATACCGTAGAGACAAAGGTGCAAACTTTTGTTTGTGACTCGTGGTGCTACAACGAGGATTCTGCTTCAAACACGCAACAAGGGTGAGACTATTATTATCTCTATTCCGATATGACCACTTTGTATAGATCTACGGTTCTAGTAATCCAAATTTTTAAATTCCGCTGCGTTGTATGCTTGTTGGATTACTTACAGTGGTATCAGAGCCGTGTACAAAGCTCATATCGGATTTATGTGGTTAATTGTTTAATCATATTTAGATTTGTATTGCATGCTAATAAAACTGTATATAATCATATATGATATGAGTAAATCGAGTTTATGTAATTATCGTAAAATTATATTTGATATAATTGAAGTTTATTGTATACGATACATGAAGGCGCAAAACCGAGCCCATAGCATGAGATGGTTCGGCCACCACCATCACAAATGACACACGGCTGCCACATGAGGGCTAGGGTTTTTGAACCCTTGGCTCGAGATGGTTTAGCCGTTGTGGCTAATAATTGTGCATGGAAGTGTCGAAACATGGCTAGGGTTTAGAACCTTCCTCTTGGCTTGAAAATTGTAAGTTTCGGACCATGATTCACGAAATCATGCATGTTGGCGGCTACCTCCACATGAGAGCTAGGGTTTTTCGAACTCATTGGCTCGAGATGGTCAAGCCGCCAAAGTCATGAATCGTGCATGAAAGGCCGAGAACTAAAACAAAATTTCGAACCATTGTGGCTCGTGACGGCTAGGAAACCCTAATGGCTCACGGCCGCCGTCCAAGATTGTTAGGGTTTTGAACCCTCATGGTTGGACGTGGACTTTAGGGCTAAGGTTCCGTGACATGTGATGTCCCGAGCGTACGATAATTTCATAAAATTTATTTTACAGTTTTTATTGGGATTAAATTTTAAAATGTTTAGAATTTAATTCATTAATTGTTATTGCATGTTATATGTGTAGTTTGAGCATGGTGCATGTTTATAGCCCTTTAACCTATTAGATAAGATTTGTGAATGTTTGTATTTAATACGACTTGCGAGTCGTGCCTTCTCTATTTTTCTGAATGTATTCCCTCCCCTATGCTCCCCCTCGAATGTAACTCGAGGAATTCTCTAAATCATGTAATTGTTATATAGTTTAGTTAGAATTTCATTGATGGAGATCAACGAAGACGGACCATGGTGCCGGGATGAGAAGGCCATTCACAAAAGGGAGCCAAAGAGGTGCTTGGAGAAGTTACCTTAGGTTGACCTTTAGGATTTTCTCATTGGCTTGAGAAAATCATTAGTTGGGGCTATAACCATGTCACGTTTACTTTATGTTGATATATGAGATGCATGTTTACTGTTTTATTTAATATTGATGCTTATATATATATGTAGATATGTATATATTCATATATGTACCGGACATATTTTCAATATTAATAAAATCATGAGATCAATAAATCACTCTTATAATATTAAGTTTAAGATGCCTTCCAATTAAAAATACTCGTCAAGACTTCGATTGAACATGTGTGGGTTTGCCAAAGCAAAGCACCGTGTACAATCTTAGTAAGACGCGAAAGGATAAAAGTGATATCCGTGTTATTTTAAAATTGGGTTCGACTTAACTAGCGTTATCTCAATAGGATTGGGAACCTAGAGGCATGGGGTTGGAAAATAATTCATTAGATGAATTTGAACAAAGCGTTGTTCGTCCAATCATCCAAGAATTACATGTGATGTAATTGACAATGTGTTGTCTACCTAAATAACCGAGTCTTACGCGATTAGCCAAAGCTAACTCAAGATTAAGTGAAATATGGATCTTGGCCCACTAATAGTTTCGAGGGTTGATAATTTTAAACAAAATAGTGGGAGTGTCATTTAATATAAGACCATATTAAATGATTAAAATCATAAACTTATTTTGCATATTTATATTGTAGATATCCATGTCAACTAACAACGTCACAAGCACATTATCATTGCGATCGGTCCTTTAGAAGGACAAACTTAATGGGACAAATTTCCTAGACTGGTGTGGGGTCTTCCCACCTTAACAGTGATTAAAAGACATAAGAAGGACTAATCATGCATTAAGGTAACATCTTAAGGTTTTGGTTGGTACACGAGCTAACAGGATTACAGGCCAAAATACAAAACTTCAAAAATAATTCATTATATTCTAAAAGAATATCATTTAGATTTACACTACTCCTAGAGTAGATACTAATCAAAACTTGAATCCTATGCATTCCTGTGTCCCTAGTAGCTCACTGCCTCAACCCGACCCTTAGTCCTTTCGTCCAAAAGTGTACCTACAGGGATAACACATCATGAGCATATATAATCTTACTTAACATCATAAAACATCATAGTAAATGCATGAAACATTGGCTAAGTAAATATGCTGGTTATTCATTCACTTCTTATTGTTGTCCCTGATTTAGAATCATGCATATGGGGCATCTTACCCCCGTGGCATCTTACCACAATATCATCGTATGGCCTCTTACCATATGGGGCATCTTACCCCGTGGCATCTTACCACAATACATCGCATGGCCTCTTACCATGTGGGGCATCTTACCCCGTGGCATCTTACCACAATACATCGCATGGCCTCTTACCATGTGGGGCATCTTACCCCATGGCATCTTACCACAATACATCACATAAATGTCATCATATAAGCATCGTATAAACAATAAACATCATATGAACTTCATCGTATAAACATCATATAAACATCATCGTGTAAACATCGTATAAACACCGTCATTTCATCGTGAATACTCATGCAATAAAAGCATAGTCGTAGTATAGAGATGTGTGTTACCGTCCGATGCCCGTACGCTTCTTACGTACCTTTTCAAAAGGAGGAGGAGTCAACAGACTTTATCTCCTAGATGGTGCAGGTACCTGGGATGGTTCTACAAGACCACATAATACCATATTAGATGCCTCAAAACCATCTTACATCATAAACTTAACAAAATAAAACATCATCATATTTTTCAACTTTCTGCCTCTCTCGATCGATCGGCCCTATGTCTCGATCGATCGAGACACTGTGCACAAAAAGTGCCTTAGCTTCCTGCCTCGCTCGATCGATCGAACATTTTACCGATCGATCGAGGAGCTTCACCGATCGATCGAGAAATCCTTCGATCGATCGGCACCAAAATTTTGAAAACATGCTTAGACCTTCTGTCTCGCTCGATCGATCGGAACCAAATCTCGATCGATCGAGAGCTCTGAAAATCGGGATTTTCCCCAGATTTTTGAGCACCTCTTTTCACACCATCTTTTCTACTTCCTAACACATCTATCATGCTGAAACAAACATGTGAAGAACTTCATAAAATATCCATGTAAGCTCTTAAATCGAAGGTTTAACAAAACCTAAGCTAACATGCATCATAACATCATAATCTTCATCGTTAACCAACTTTTACAGAAACAGAGCATGTATCCCTTTGCCCAGATTTTCGAGCATATAGTTTCATAACTAGAAATCTATCACATAAGACATGTAAATGCTCAAACATCCATGCTAGTAGTTACATAAAACTACCTTGTAAGTATCTCTACCAAGGTTCCACCCAAACCTATACTTAACATGCTTTAAAATCAACCCACCAAACCCAAGCCCAAGCACAAACCCAGAAAAACAGGGTACCCACTTACCCCTCTCTTTTGCTCCTCTTTTTGCAAGGATTTGAACACCTTCTTACCAAGCTTTTCTTCCCTTCCCCAGCAGCTTACAGGCACGATTTTTGGGAGAGAAAGAGAGAGGAGGAGAGAAGGAGATGATTTGGCTGCAAAGTGGAAGCATGGGCATCACCAAGTGGGAGGCATGGGCTTTGACAAGTGGGGGTGTAGGGTGCAATTGGGGGAGGGTGGTGACCGAGTGGGTGGGGGGTGGTGTGGGTAGGGTGGTCATGTGGTGTTTAATTGTGTCCCGGTATATAGTACGATGTATTAAAATATCCTCACTCGATATTTTCTAACTTCATTTAATTAATACATCCCTTAAAACACCCAACATGCTCCCCACAACATATCATCATAACATAAATCGTGGCCCCCTAATTTAAATACACCACAACCCTTTTTACACATCATAATTCATCATCGTAAAACATAATCATATCACATTTCGGGGGTATTACATTACTCCCCTACTTATAAGATTTCGTCCTCGAAATCCACATGCATCATCATATCAAAACTAAACATAAAAACATACCAGAGAATAGTTCCGGATAGTGCTGCACCATATGCCGTTCCGTCTCCCACGTAGCCTCCTCGACACCCCGACGATCCCACTAAACTTTGACCATCGGTATAACTTTGCTCCGTAGTCTGCGATCCTCTCGATCCAGAATTCTGATTGGTCGTTCTTCGTAGGACATATCTGAGTCTAACTGAACTTCTGTAGGCTGTAAGACATGAGACGGATCTGGCTCATACTTTCGTAACATAGAGACATGGAAAACATCGTGTATGCCAGACAAGGATGGCGGTAGAGCCAAACGATATGCCAAAGTACCGACACGCTGTAACACTTCATATGGCCCAACATACCTTGGAGATAACTTTCCCCGCATCCCAAAACGAACCACACCCCTGAAGGACGAGATCTTTAAGAAGACCCTGTCTCCTAACTGGAATTCTAGTGGTCGTCGCCGCTTATTGGCATAGGCCGCTTGCCTATCTTGGGACGCTTTCATCTTTTGGCGTATCATCTTAATCTTACTTTCCATATCCTTGATCATATCCGGTCCTCCGACCGCTTTGCTAGTCAAGTCCTCCCAATACAGTGGTGATCTACATCGTCGTCCATACAGAGCTTCAAAAGGGGCCATTTGAATGCTCGCCTGATAACTGTTATTATAGGAGAACTCCACCAGCGGCACTGAATCCTGCCACGGAGTATCAAACTCCAAAATACACGCCCTCAACATGTCCTCGAGCGTCTGAATGGTACGCTCTGTTTGGCCGTCTGTCTGAGGGTGATAGGCCGTACTCAGTCTCACCTCTGTGCCCAAAGCTGTCTGGAGACCCTCCCAGAAATGTGAAGTGAACCTCGGGTCCCTGTCAGACACTATCGAGACTGGAATACCATGCAACCTCACCACATCCCGTTTATACATCTGGGCCATCTTCAAGTATGTATATGACATACTGTAAGGGATGAAGTGAGCCGTCTTTGTCAGCCTATCCACGATCACCCAGATCGCATCAAATCCTGAGGCCGTCCTAGGTAAGTGGGTCACAAAGTCCATAGATATATGCTCCCACTTCCATTCGAGCACCTCTAAGCTCTTCAGCTCACCACCAGGCCTCTGTCTCTCTGCCTTTACCTGTTGACAAATCAAACATCTTTTAACGAAAACGATTACCTCACGCTTCATGCGTCTCCACCAGAATTGATCGCATAGATCTTTGTACATCTTCTTTCCCCCTGGGTGGATACTGAATCGACTACTGTGAGCTCGCTCCAATATTCCTCTACGCAGTTCTGGTGTATCTGGGACTACCCATCGGTTGCCCAGTCTCAAGGAATCATCCTCAGCCACTCTAAACTTGGATGGTTGGCCTTGAAGTACCAATGATGTCCACCTCTGAACCTCACTATCCGACTTCTGGGCCTTCCTGATCGCCTCAAATATGTCTGGCTCCGCCAATAGGGTCGACACTCGCACAGGCGACGTGTCTACATCGAAATCATAGCCCAGTTGGCAATAAGACGTCATCAAGGCTGACAAACACATAACATCCTCTGCAGTACTCTTTACCTTCCGACTTAAGGCGTCTGCTATCAAGTTTGCTTTACCTGGATGATACTCAATTTCACAATCATAATCTTTGAGCAAATCCATCCACCTTCTTTGCCTCATATTCAACTCTGCCTGAGTGAATAAGAACTTCAGGCTCTTATGATCTGTATATATAGTGAAAGACGTGCCATACAAGTAATGCCTCCAAATCTTCAAGGCAAAAATGATGGCCTCCAATTCTAAATCATGCACTGGATACCTGGCTTCGTGTGGCTTCAGTTGCCTCGATGCATAAGCCACCACATGCTTATCTTGCATCAACACACAGCCCAAGCCCTGTAATGACGCATCCGTATACAAGGCGAACTTCTTATCCTCAGACGGAATTACCAGTACAGGCGCTGTAGTCAAGCGACGCTTCAGTTCTTGAAAACTTTCCTCACAAGCCTCGGACCAAAAGAAGGGGACTCCTTTCTGAGTCAGCTGCGTCAGGGGTTTGGCAATCTTTGAAAAACCCTCGACGAAACGTCGGTAATATCCTGCCAAACCGAGAAAACTCTGTATTTCTGGTACAGAAGTGGGTGCAGCTCACTCTATCACAGCCTCAATCTTTCTGGGATCCACAGATATTCCATGGCTAGATATGACATGGCCTAAGAATACCACGCTGTCCAACCAGAACTCACACTTGCTAAGCTTTGCGTATAACTGATGATCCCTAAGGATCTGAAGCACTATCCTCAAGTGTCTTACGTGTTCTTCTTCCGTCCGAGAGTAAATAAGTATGTCGTCAATGAAAACTATGACGAACTGATCCAAATACGGCTGGAATACCTTGTTCATCAAACTCATGAAAACAGCTGGGACATTCGTCACTCCAAAAGGCATGACCAGGAATTCATAGTGCCCATATCTAGTCCTGAAAGCCGTCTTCTGAACATCATCTTCTCTTACTCGTATCTGATGATACCCCGACCTCAGATCGATCTTACTGTAGAGCCTCGTTCCCTGCAACTGATCAAACAAGTCATCAATCCTCGGAAGTGGATACTTGTTCTTGACTGTGGCCTTATTCAGTTGCCTATAGTCAATGCATAGGCGCATCGATCCATCTTTCTTCTTAACAAATAAGACAGGCGCACCCCATGGCGATACGCTAGGGCGTACGTAGTTTTTTGTCTAGGAGCTCTTGCAATTGAATCTTTAGCTCTCTTAGCTCCGCTGGTGCCATCCTATACGGGGCACGAGAAATTGCAGACGTCCCTGGTAGCAACTCAATCCCAAACTCGACCTCTCTCGTCGGTGGGAATCCGGGAATCTCTTCCGGAAAGACATCAGGAAACTCCGCCACTACGGGCACATCTTCAACCTTTAATTCCTTCCTCTTATCTGTCATGTCAACAACATAGATAAGATATCCCGCATGACCTCGTTCCAATAGCTGTGTCATCTTGACAGCAGATATTAACGGAATCTTTGGACGGGAACCATCCCCATAGAATGTCCATTGGACTCCCAATACAGATCTAAATCGGACAGTCCTTTGCCTGCAGTTTACCACTGCCTGATACTTGTTCAGAACATCGATGCCCACAATGCAATCGAAGTCTGTCATTCCCAACACAATCAAATCTGATCTTAACTCATTATCCTCAAAATAAATGAGGCCATCATAAACAATCCGATCCGTAGTCAAACTTCTTCCAGCGGGGGTCGAGACCGTAAGAGGCATGGGGGACGGAGAATATGTGGTGCCTTTCAACAAAACTCGTCGACACAAAAGAGTGTGACGCACCTGTGTCTATCAATATAAGAGCAGGGTGCGTAAATAAAAGACACGTACCCGCTATAACTTCCTCCGGGGCCGCCGTAGCCTGCTCCCTCGTCAAAGCATATACTTGTCCCTGAGGTGGCCCCGCGGGCTGACCTCCATACTGTCTTGGCACAAAGGGTGGCCGGTGTTGTGCCGTTCTGTCCGCAGGTCTCCCCATGGAGCTCTGCTGTCTTCCCCTGTTGGGACACCGCCGAGCAAAGTGGCCTCTGTCGCCACAGACATAACATCCTACGTAGTCCTTTGCCAAATGTGGTTGCCCACAAAGAGTGCACTGAATTCTTCCAGATCTGTCTCCCTGAGACTGTCCTCTCCCGGATGGAGCATCATTCCTACCTTTCCCTTTCCATCGATTCTCGGGCCTCTTGCCACTGAATCTCGATGCTGAAGTGTTCCCCCTAGGCTTAAACTGATCACCCCTGGGCTTCAAATTATCAGAAGTGGGTCTCTGAGGGGGTGCTGAAGGTGGTACTGCATCAGGATATGCACCAACTCCCAGTTCAGCTAGCTCAGCTCGTGAGAGTGCATCATCAAAACAAACAGGGCCGTAAGTGATCACCCTGTCATACAGTTCAGGCCTCAAGCCCTTCATGAAGTTCCGCATCTTCGCTTGAGTGCTTGCAGCAATGTGTGGCACATATCGTAGTAAGGAACAGTAATGCAAAGCATAGTCAGATACAGGCATGGTACCTTGTCTTAAACTGGTAAACTCATCCTCCTTGGCCTGTCTTGCAGCGGCTGAGAAATAGCGGTTCAAAAACCGCGTTCGGAACATCTTCCAATTTACTTCCTCTCCCAGAGCCTCTTGCTCAACCACTGTGGTTTTCCACCACATCAATGCTTTCTTGGACAGCTGAAATTCTGCTAATCTGATCCAGGCCGTCTTTGCACAAGGCGCTGCCACAAATATCTGTTCAATCCTCTCCAGCCATTCCTCAGCTTTTTCCCCTGATTCTGTTCCCTCAAACATCGGGGGTCGATACATCATAAATTGAGCCAAGCTCAACTCCCCAGGTAGCAACTGCTATTCAGAGGGTTCCTCGCCCAAGGCTGGTGGTGGCAATGGATTCGTACGCCCAGCGCTTGCATTTACACTAATGGCGTCACCCACTTCTATATTTGCTGCCATGCTGCAACACAAGGGTTAATAACAACACCAAAAGCAGTTCATAAAGCACATCGTTAGATAATTAAACATGTTAGCATAACATAGAAACTTCATATGCAACATACATATAAAATATGTTCAAAAGTAAGTACCTAGCCAACTTATTGCTAAGGCTACCCTTCACTCATTCCCGAGTTATCTAACCACTGCTCTGATACCACTAATGTGGGGTCTTCCCACCTTAACAGTGATTAAAAGACATAAGAAGGACTAATCATGCATTAAGGTAACATCTTAAGGTTTTGGTTGGTACACGAGCTAACAGGATTACAGGCCAAAATACAAAACTTCAAAAATTATTCATTATATTCTAAAAGAATATCATTTAGATTTACACTACTCCTAGAGTAGATACTAATCAAAACTTGAATCCTATGCATTCCTGTGTCCCTAGTAGCTCACTGCCTCAACCCGACCCTTAGTCCTTTCGTCCAAAAGTGTACCTACAGGGATAACACATCATGAGCATATATAATCTTACTTAACATCATAAAACATCATAGTAAATGCATGAAAAATTGGCTAAGTAAATATGCTGGTTATTCATTCACTTCTTATTGTTGTCCCTGATTTAGAATCATGCATATGGGGCATCTTACCCCCGTGGCATCTTACAACCATATCATCGTATGGCCTCTTACCATATGGGGCATCTTACCCCGTGGCATCTTACCACAATACATCGCATGGCCTCTTACCATGTGGGGCATCTTACCCCGTGGCATCTTACCACAATACATCGCATGGCCTCTTACCATGTGGGGCATCTTACCCCGTGGCATCTTACCACAATACATCGCATGGCCTCTTACCATGTGGGGCATCTTACCACAATACATCACATAAATGTCATCATATAAGCATCGCATAAACAATAAACATCATATGAACTTCATCGTATAAACATCATATAAACATCATCGTGTAAACATCGTATAAACACCGTCATTTCATCGTGAATACTCATGCAATAAAAGCATAGTCGTAGTATAGAGATGTGTGTTACCGTCCGATGCCCGTACGCTTCTTACGTACCTTTTCAAAAGGAGGAGGAGTCAACAGACTTTATCTCCTAGATGGTGCAGGTACCTGGGATGGTTCTACAAGACCACATAATACCATATTAGATGCCTCAAAATCATCTTACATCATAAACTTAACAAAATAAAACATCATCATATTTTTCAACTTTCTGCCTCTCTCGATCGATCGGCCCTATGTCTCGATCGATCGAGACACTGTGCACAAAAAGTGCCTTAGCTTCCTGCCTCGCTCGATCGATCGAACATTTTACCGATCGATCGAGGAGCTTCACCGATCGATCGAGAAATCATACGATCGATCGGCACCAAAATTTTGAAAACATGCTTAGACCTTCTGTCTCGCTCGATCGATCGGAACCAAATCTCGATCGATCGAGAGCTCTGAAAATCGGGATTTTCCCCAGATTTTTGAGCACCTCTTTTCACACCATCTTTTCTACTTCCTAACACATCTATCATGCTGAAACAAACATGTGAAGAACTTCATAAAATATCCATGTAAGCTCTTAAATCGAAGGTTTAACAAAACCTAAGCTAACATGCATCATAACATCATCATAATCTTCATCGTTAACCAACTTTTACAGAAACAGAGCATGTATCCCTTTGCCCAGATTTTCGAGCATATAGTTTCATAACTAGAAATCTATCACATAAGACATGTAAATGCTCAAACATCCATGCTAGTAGTTACATAAAACTACCTTGTAAGTATCTCTACCAAGGTTCCACCCAAACCTATACTTAACATGCTTTAAAATCAACCCACCAAACCCAAGCCCAAGCACAAACCCAGAAAAACAGGGTACCCACTTACCCCTCTCTTTTGCTCCTCTTTTTGCAAGGATTTGAACACCTTCTTACCAAGCTTTTCTTCCCTTCCCCAGCAGCTTACAGGCACGATTTTTGGGAGAGAAAGAGAGAGGAGGAGAGAAGGAGATGATTTGGCTGCAAAGTGGAAGCATGGGCATCACCAAGTGGGAGGCATGGGCTTTGACAAGTGGGGGTGTAGGGTGCAATTGGGGGAGGGTGGTGACCGAGTGGGTGGGGGGTGGTGTGGGTAGGGTGGTCATGTGGTGTTTAATTGTGTCCCGGTATATAGTACGATGTATTAAAATATCCTCACTCGATATTTTCTAACTTCATTTAATTAATACATCCCTTAAAACACCCAACATGCTCCCCACAACATATCATCATAACATAAATCGTGGCCCCCTAATTTAAATACACCACAACCCTTTTTACACATCATAATTCATCATCGTAAAACATAATCATATCACATTTCGGGGGTATTACAACTGGTATAGGAATTTGAGGATTGTCCTCAAACAAGAAAAGAAGCAATATGTCCTTGAGGAACCCTTACCTGCTGAGGAACCTCCCCTGACGGCTGCTAAGGCCGATAAAGATGCTTACAAGAAGCATCAAAATGACGCACTTGATGTTGGGTGCCTTATGCTTGCCACCATGAACTCTGAGCTTCAGAAGCAACATAAGGCGTTCGATATGATCGAGCATCTAAAGCAATTGTACCAACATCAAGCAAGACAAGAGAGGTATGACGTCTCTAAAGCGTTGTTCCAGTGTAGAATGGTAGAAGGAAGTCTAGTTGTAACTCATGTACTCAAGATGATTGGTATATTGATAATCTGGAGAAGCTGGGTTTTCCTTTGGACCAAGAGTTGGCCACTGACGTGATCTAGCAATCGTTGCCTGAAAGCTTCAGTCAATTTGTCTTGAATTACAATATGATTGAAATTGAAAAGACTCTACCACAGTTACTTGGCATGCTTAGAACTTTTGAAGCAAATAGCAAGAAGTCTAAGCCTACAAATGTTCTTATTGTGAATAAGAGCAAAGAAAAGACTAAAGCTAAGAGCTTCAAGAAGAACAAGAAGGTCCTTGTTAAGTCTAAGCCACATGCTTCTGCACTAAAGCCAAAGGGAGGAGTGGCAAAGGAAGGAAACTGTGTTCCATTGCGGTGAGACCGGTCATTGGAAAAGGAACTGCAAAGTATATCTGGAAGATCTTAAGAAGACAAAGGGAAGTGTGACTTCCAATTCAGGTATTTTTGTTATAGAAGTCAATTTATCTACTTCTTCATCTTGGGTATTAGATACTGGATGTGGATCTCACATTTGTGTAATGTGCAGGATCTCAAAAGGAGTAGGATGTTGGCGAAAGGCGAAGTTGATCTCCGAGTTGGAAATGGAGCAAGAGTTGCTTGCATTAGCTGTAGGAGATTACCATTTATCTTTGCCTTCTGGTTTATCATTGATTTTGAAAGACTGTTATTTTGTGCCGTCTATTACCAAAAACATTATTTCTATTTCTTGTTTGGACAAGTGTGGATTTTCTTTATGATAAAGGACAACTGTTGTTCTATTTATTCAAATGATATGTTTTATGCAAGTGCACAAATGATTAATGGTCTTTATATATTAAATCCAGATATGCCTGTCTATAACATTAATACTAAAAGGATTAAGAATAATGATTCTAATCCAACTTATCTCTGGCATTGTCGCTTGGGCCATATAAACGAGAACCGCATATTGAAACTTCATCAGGATGGAGCATTAGATTCATTTGATTTTGAATCACATGAAACATGCGAGTCTTGTTTAATGGGCAAGATGACTAAAGCCCCATTCAAGGGACATGTTGAAAGGGCAAATGTTTTATTGGGACTAATACATAGTGATGTATGTGGACCAATAAACACACATGCTAGAGGTGGTTTTCAATACTTCGTTACATTTACTGATGACTTCAGTAGATATGGGTATGTGTACCTGATGAAACATAAGCATGAAACCTTTGAAAAGTTCAAAGATTTCAAGAATGAAGTACAAAACCAACTTGGCAAAAGTATCAAAATCCTTCAATCAGATCGAGGAGGTGAATACTTAAGCCAAGAGTTTCATGACTATCTCAAGGAGTGTGGGATAGTCCCACAACTCACTCCTCCGTATACTCCACAATGGAATGGTGTATCCGAGAGGAGAAATCGAACCTTGTTGGACATGGTTAGATCAATGATGAGTCATGCAGATCTTCCGATATCCTTTTGGGGACATGCTTTAGAAACAGCAATATTTATACTGAACCGTGTTCCATCTAAATCAGTGGAAAAGACACCATATGAGATATGGACTGGGAAGCGTCCTAGTATGTCTTTTATGAAGATTTGGGGTTGTGAGGCTTTTGTGAGACGTCACGTCTCTAACAAACTTGGACCCAAATCTGATAAGTGTTTATTTGTGGGGTATCCTAAGGAAACGAAAGGATACTATTTCTATTATCCCACAGAGAACAAAGTGGTTGTTGTTCGGACTGGTGTTTTTCTTGAAAGAGAATTTATTTCTAGAAAAACCAGTGGGAGACATATAGAACTTAGTGAAGTTCAACCACAAGAAAACACTGAACATGAGATTGAGATGGAAACAGAGCAGACACCACAAGCTGTTGTGGATAAAGTGCATACTCAAGAGACACAAGCCCAGCGTAGGTCTGTAAGAGAACACCGGGAGCCACAGAGATATGGATTTCTTGTGACTCAACAAGGTGACTTACTACTTATTGATGAGGATGAGCCGTCATCTTATCAAGAAGTTATAATGGGCAATGATTCTGAGAAATGGCAAGAGGCCATGAAATCTGAAATGGAATCCATGTATGCAAACCAAGTATGGACTTTGGTTGACCCACCTGAAGGGGTGAGACCCATAGGGTGCAAATGGATTTTCAAGAAGAAGACCGACATGGATGGTAATGTACAAACCTTTAAAGGTCGACTGGTTGCAAAAGGTTTCAAACAAATTCATGGTATTGACTATGATGAAACTTTTTCACCAGTTGTCATGGTTAAATCCATTAGGATCTGACTTGCAATAGCTGCATTTCATGATTATGAAATCTGGCAGATGGATGTCAAAACAGCTTTCCTTAATGGAAATCTGCTTGAGGGTGTGTATATGACACAGCCTGAGGGTTTTGTCGATCCAAAGGATGCTGGAAAGATATGCAAGCTACAACGATCCATTTATGGATTGAAGCAAGCTTCTCGGAGTTGGAATCTTCGTTTTGATGATGCAGTCAAAGAGTTTGGTTTCATCAAAAATGTAGATGAACCTTGTGTCTACAAGAAGGTCAGTGGGAGCATAATTATCTTCCTAATATTGTATGTAGATGACATACTTCTAATTGGGAATGATATCCCTGCCTTACAATCTATAAAGATTTGGCTAGGGAATTGCGTTTCTATGAAAGACTTGGGTGAAGCCACCTATGTATTAGGAATCAAGATCTATAGAGATAGATCGAGAAGATTACTTGGCCTAAGTCAAAGTACATACATAGACAAAGTGCTAAAACGGTTTAGCATGCAAGAATCTAAGAAAGGATTCGTGCCTATGACACATGGAATACATCTCTCGAAGGATCAGTGTCCTTCAACACCAGATGAGAGACAACGCATGAGTAAGCTTCCATATGCGTCAGCTATTGGATCTATCATGTATGCCATGATATGTACTCGTCCCGATGTCTCGTATGCTTTGAGCGTGACGAGCAGATATCAAGTTGATCCAGGTGAAGGTAACTGGATTGCAGTCAAGAATATCCTGAAGTACTTGAGAAGAACTAAGGATACATTCTTGATTTATGGAGGTGAGGAAGAGCTCAATGTAATGGGTTACACTGATGCAAGCTTCCAAACCGACAAAGATGATTTTCGATCGCAATCAGGATATGTGTATTGCCTAAATGGAGGTGCTGTGAGCTGGAAGAGTTCAAAGCAAGAGACAGTAGCCGATTCTACAAACGGAAGCTGAGTACATTGCTGCCTCAGATGCAGCAAAGGAAGCTGTTTGGATCAGGAAGTTCATTTCTGAACTTGGGGTGATGCCTAGCATTCTAGATCCGATTGAACTCTATTGTGACAACAATGGAGCCATCGCATTGGCTAAAGAACCTAGATCTCACCAAAGATCCAAGCACATACTTCGGCGCTTTCATTTCATTCGAGAAATCGTTGAAAGAGGAGATGTAAAGATATGCAAAGTACCAACAGATGATAATGTATCTGACTCATTGACGAAGCCACTATCACAGCAGAAGCATGATCGTCATACTAGATCTCTAGGCATTAGGTATATGCCTGATTGGTCTTAGTGCAAGTGGGAGATTTGTTGGGATATGCCCTAAGACATGTCATTGGATGATTGTTTATGACATACAATGTATTATGATTTTATGAATGGCAAATCATTATTATATATTATTCGAATATCTGTGTAATATGAATTGATATATAAGTTAATGTCCTTAGAATAATATTGTATTATTCTTAAAGATTGTCCCTAGTCAAGTATTATCATAAATCAGGATAATGATAATACATTGAGACTAGTATGTTTTGATTGATGAATTGTTCATGGATATGAGATATCAAATCAACACATAGGTACATGTTAGAGAACAATGTACTGGACAGACCCACCATGAGAATGCTACATGGATAGTTATATGAGTGTCATAAGCAATTCTCATAGTGATAATAATGTATGTAATCCTTACGACTTGAGATCATCAGAGATCCCAACATAAGGAGTTATGTATCTTGATATTGTCAAACGTTACCTGTAACAGGGTAAACTATAAAGGCAACTATTGGATACACTACGAATTATGTAGAGGGATGTTGATTGATAAAGATAGGATTTGTCCCTCTTATATAACAGGAGAAGTGTTTGGGCCCTTGATCAAGTAAAACTAAAATGCATGGCCGTGCTCGAATGAGTCGATATGTGATATCAAGCTTATTCTTTTATTCTAGTTCTACTTGTAGATCAAGAAATAGAGATTGAATATACGCGTATGACTATTCCATGACTCGTGTTCAATCTAAACACAAGGACAAAGGGATTAAATTACATGGTTAATATTATCACAAGTTCTAAGGTTATGTCGAGTCAAAGACATTCTTGTAATTTGGGTAGCCTTGATGTATTGCTAGATACCGCTCATTGCTTGTGACGTAAAATGAGATTTTATGTTACTACCAACATTACAAGATCCTATCGGGTCGCACAAAATATTAAATCGATAGGGAATTAAATTCATGGGATGAACTAAATAATTAAGAAGAGTCTTAATTAAATGATTATAAGGATTTAATTAAATCATGGGTTTGGGCCCATGAGACTTTAAGAAAGTCTTGAACCTTAATTAAATCTTATAATATAAATACAAGGTTATGATTAATTGTAAGATACACAATTCATAAAATAACCTAGCCACCATACCAAGAGCTCTCGGATGCCGCCTACTTTCTCCTCCATCTTCACGGCCGACGTGAATACTGGTGATCGGAAAGGCCGCCGTTTAATCGGTTTTGAACCGTGATTTTGGTTTTGGTTCAAGAATAAGTCTAGCAACTTGTTCTTGAACGTCCCTTGTTCGATTTGATCGTGTGGATACCGTAGAGACAAAGGTGCAAACTTTTGTTTGTGACTCGTGGTGCTACAACGAGGATTCTGCTTCAAACACGCAACAAGGGTGAGACTCTTATTATCTCTATTCCGATATGACCACTTTGTATAGATCCGTGGTTCTATTAATCCAAATTTTTAAATTCCGCTGCTTTGTATGCTTGTTGGATTACTTACATTTGGTTCTTCTTTTGATATATGTTCGTCTAACTTGACTTTAGTGTTGGCAAGGTGTGAAGAGACAAATCTTGTGCTGAATTGGGAGAAGTGTCACTTCATGGTTCAAGAAGGAATAGTCTTGGGACACAAGATATCTGAGAAGGGTATTGAAGTGGATCGGGCAAAGATTCAAGTGATACAACAATTGCCACCACCGACAACAGTAAAGGGAATCCGAAGCTTCTTAGGACATGCGGGATTTTATCGACGTTTCATTAAGGATTTCTCAAAAATTTCTAAACCTTTATCTCATTTGTTAACTAAAGATGCATCTTATGAATTTGATTTTGATTGTATGCAGGCGTTCAATACTCTCAAGGAGAAATTGGTAACCGCACCTGTGTTGGTCGCACCTGATTGGGAGTTACCTTTTGAACTGATGTGTGACGCAAGCGACACCGCGGTATGTGCAGTCTTAGGTCAAAGGAGAAACAAGGTATTTCATACGATCTATTATGCTAGTCGCACTTTGAATGAAGCACAAATTAACTATGCCACCACTGAAAAAGAGCTTCTAGCCATAGTTTTTGCTTTTGATAAGTTTCACTCCTACCTATGTCTTGCTAAAGTTATTGTGTACACCGACCACGCTGCACTTAAATACTTACTTGCAAAGAAAGATGCCAAACCACGCTTTATTAGGTGGATTTTGTTATTGCAAGAATTTGACTTGGAGATAAGAGATAAGAAAGGTGTTGAAAATGTGGTTGCAGATCATTTATCGCGAATTGAGAACAGTAATGATGCAAGTGACAATGAGGTAGATGAAATTAATGAAAATTTCCCTGATGAGCAATTTTTTAGTGTTGATATGGTACCTTGGTATGCACATTTTGCAAACTATATTGTTAGTGGTATCCTCGCACAAAATCTGACTTTTTATCAAAAGAAAAAATTCTTTTCTGAGGTTAAACATCTTATGTGGGAGGAGCCATATTTGTTCAAAGTTTGTGCAGACAACATCATAAGGTGATGTATCCCCGAGGAGGATATGCAAGATATCTTGAAGCAATGCCATGATGGAGATACATGTGGGCATTTTGGAGCTACCAAAACAGCTGCTAAGGTACTTGCTTCTGGGTTTTATTGGCCAACGCTGTATAGGGATACATTCAGGTATGTCTCTTCATGTGATAGATGTCAAAGGGTCGGTAATATTTCTAGGAGGAATGAATTACCATTGACCAATATTCTTGAATGTGAGATTTTTGATGTGTGGGGAATTGATTTCATGGGACCTTTCCCAAGCTCTTGTTTAAATAAATACATACTTGTCGCAGTAGATTATGTGTCAAAGTGGGTAGAGGCGGAAGCTTTGCGCACTAATGATGCTCGAGTGGTTGTGCAATTTTTGAAAAGAAATTTTTTTACTCGTTTTGGCACCCCCTCGAGCAATTATTAGTGATGGTGGCACTCATTTTCGTAACAAACAATTTGAAAAGCTTTTGAGTAAATATGGTGTCACCCACAAAGTGTCTTCACCTTATCATCCACAAACCAGTGGGCAAGTAGAAGTTTCAAATCGAGAGTTGAAGAGGATTTTAGAAAAGACAGTGACTCTAAGCCGAAATGATTGGTCCTTACGCTTAGATGATGCACTATGGGCTTATAGAACTGCTTTTAAGACACCTATTGGCACATCACCCTATAAGTTGGTATTTGGTAAGGCATGTCACCTCCCTGTTGAACTTGAGCATAAAGCATATTGGGCTATTAAATGGTTAAACTTTGACTGTCATATTGCAGGTGAGAAGCGTCTTTTGCAATTGAATGAGATGGAAGAATTTCGGAATCAGGCATATGAGAATGCCAAGATTTACAAAGAGAAAACTAAGAAGTGGCATGATTCTCATATACAAAAGAGGGACTTCAAGGTAGGAGATGCCGTACTCTTGTTCAACTCCAGGCTGCGACTCTTTCCAGGAAAACTACGTTCTCGTTGGTCCGGGCCATTCACCATTTCAAAAATCTACCCCTCTAGAGAAATTGAAGTTACCGATCCCAGCAGGGGAACATTTTAAAGTATTATCACATGAGCAATGAAGTCCAAACAGTTACTTCTATAGTTTATCTTGACAACTGAGAGAAAGGAGATGACAGTCCAGCTTGGGACTATAAATCAAGAACTCTTTCTTATTCCCTTTGTTTCTTTTTCTTTTTCTTTAGTTTAGTTTAATTGATTTTGTTATTTTGTTTCTTTTGTTTTTAGCATGAATCCGTGTGTGTTGTGCAGTACTACCCAGTCCCCCCTCCGGAGCATGATGAGGACGACGATCGTCACTGATCGTCGTCATGGTATGTGTTTTGCCTTTACGCTTATTTGTCTTCTACATTGAGGGCAATGCACATATTAAGTTTGGGGGGGGGGGGGGGGGGGGGGGGTGGGGGGTTTGTTTATATTTGTAGTTTTTGCACTTTTTGCTCTTGTCTTGTTTCTTTACTTGCATGACTGCACTTTTATGAGACTAATTCGTCCTTGAGCTCTATCAACAAAATTTTTTTTTTAGAAAATGAGTCAATACTTGAGAAATGATGAGTTGGTTTTGCAACGGTAATACATGATGAAATTAATCCCCATCTAGATAGGAGTCATGAAAATTTTTAACTTGTTTGTATATACCCTTTGTTGAGCTTATGTCAAAATTGAGGAATAGTTTGAGCACGTTTTGAATCATGATTGAGTGAAGTATGTATTGAATAAAGTGAAAAGTTGTGTTAACTATGATTAGTCTTGAGCATCTTAGAAAACTCTACAATTTACTTGAGAGCACTTTGAGGCGAAATTTTATAATTAGGAACTTGACTTGGAGATGATTTAGGCGATCTTTGGACCGTTTGTGCCTTTCAAGCTTTGTTTCATCATTACTTAGTGTCCCCTCTTGAGCCTTATTGAAAAAGAATGGTATATGCATTGCATATAACTAGACCCCCATTCGACATTTTTTGGCTAACTCATTATACCTACCTTGGATTGAGCCTAAATGAAAAATTTTATCCGTCCCTAAGAGAGTATAATGAATCTCATTCATTGCACGGAATTGTATATGTAGACGAGTTCAGTGTGGAAAACAAAATGAACAAAAGAAAGAGCAATAAGAAAAGATGTAGAGAAAAGCCTTGAAAAAAAATGAAAACATTCAAATAAGACCCAAAGTGGCCAAGGCTAGAAAAAGTTGAAGAGAAGCTCAATATTGTGCGAACAAGTTTGAACTGATTCTTTTATACTCTCTTCTTTGCATTCATCCTACATTTTCTTTGGAGCCGACACCAAAAGGCCTAACGCTATAAGCTTTGAAAGACCTTCTTATCCAAGTCTAGGGAATAATTACATTAGTGGAGAAGTGTTGGATAGTAGATTTGTAGAGTATTTTAAAGTAATCTTAACTTTGAGTTTTATGGAACAGTTTGATCTTAAAGATATGATTATACCTCATGATTGACAATAGCACACACGCATGTTCCGATGTTGCGATGTATTGTTTAGCTTAGGAGAAAACGCTTCCTGTTGAACTTTGAATGACTCTTATTGATGTGTAAGTAGGATTGCTGAGCTTTTACCTTGAGTTGTAAAGACGATTCATTCAAAGTATTAAGTTTAACTCTACTTTTTGAGCTTATTGCTTGCTTTAGGACGATCAAGTCTAAGTTTGGGGGAGTTGACAGGCTTAGATTTTAAGTGTTTTTAACTGTAATGTCTTTCCGCTTTTCGTACTTTTTCCTGGATGAAATTACGTTTTTTGGTGTTTATTTGCTTGTTTCAGGAAAATAGGTTGGAAATGGTAGAAATGAGGTAAACTGAAGAAAACGGGTAAAATCGAGGCGAAAAAGAGAAAAAAATGAAGATTTCAGATTTTTTAAGAATTTCGATCGATCGAGATTATTTCTCGATCGATGGATCCGGGCAGAGACTTCAGCACCAATTTTATCGAAGTGTCGATCGATCGGAATGAAAATCTCGATCGATCGATCGAGGCAGAAACTTTTAAACGCTGAAGCAAACAGTGCACCGATCGATCGAAAACTCTTTTCGATCGATCGAGACGCGATTTTCTGAAAATCTTATTTTCCAAATTTAACGTGATTTTCGGTGGTTTAAATGGGGAATCTCTTCCATATCATTCCATATCATATCAGAGAGGGTTGGCAGCCGTTTTTCATCACCTAAAAACCCTAGTAGCCGCCGCCGACAAGAAGGAGGAGAAGCCATCTTCCTCCGTTCTTCATCCAAGCTTGAGCGAGCCATTTCCGGAGTGCAAGGAAGGAGCAAGAGAAGAGATTACGGTGCAACGTGCTGATTCGTTCCAGCATTTATCGTATTTCTAAACTCGGATTTATTTGATTTACATTTTCTTTGGATGTTTTTGAGGTTGAGAAACAATTAAACGTCTTATTGATTTGTCTTGAATTAAATTGAGTTTATTTTATGGAGTTTAAGTATAATTGTGTTTCATTTATTGATTCGATTGTGTTTGAGTGGATTGATTATTTATTGTTCATGAATTAAATGCTTATTAAGATCAAAGCCTAGCTAACTTTGATTGAATTTTGTGAGTTATAACCGAGATCGAGAGATAACGTTATAATACGCTACAGTAATTCATGATGTATGTTTAAGATTGAGATCGAGAGATAAAATCACATACGTGAGCGCTTTGAATCGAGAGATTTAGAGTAACTAGGTTTTGAAGATTTATGCAATATCGGATTAGTAAATAAGTGAACGAGAGTTACTTGTTCTAATTTGATATTAGTTTCTTTACAGCTCGAGAGAGTGTATTGAATAACAACGAAAACCTTTCACCTTAAGAATCAATTGTTTGGTAATTGCCTATTCAAACAAATCTTTGAAGATAACATAGTTGAACGAAGAGCTTGATAAATTTCTCGAGCGAAATTCCTTTGCATATCCGGAAACCATTCATTTTATTTATTCTTATTTTATTTAGGTCCTTTAGTTATAAATTTGCAGTAGTTAATCTACCCTCTTTTTAATCGTAGGCTAAATATAATGTTACTAGTTTTATTTGGTACTTATACGTTAGTCCCTGTGGATTCGACAACCCTTACTTTCATTTAACTATACGAAAACTTGACACCGTGCACTTGCGGTAAAGAATCGCTACACTGAGAATTTTCTGTTAAAAAAATAAAGCGGTCAGTCACTCATGCCCGGAAGCCATTTCTCTTAACTACGATACCCCATCCAATTTGATTGAACTCGCGGATCCAACCGCCAAGGAAAGGCCAGTCTACTGACTAGGGTTCCATGAATTTACCCAGGCATGGGATAAAGGGCAAGAAGAGCAGACACAGAATAGGTCCAGTCCAGGAGACAAATTATGTAAGGACCCCAGTGCCCTTAACCCGTTATCAGTGTATTAATCCATACCATTAGTGCATATAATCATACTATCATGGGGAAAAAGCCATATGCAAGTGTAACACCATATACTATCCATAAAATTTCTTGCATTTGATCCACATAATATTCAAATTCCACAACCAAGATCACTTACATAACATGCACCCTTATAATACACTAACATGCTCTCAGTTCATTTAGCAATTCCATATTTAATTGCATGCAAACTATAAATGAAGAGAGAAAAACCATAGCCCATTTATACATTCCATATACACGTACAAAAGTACTCACATGAGAGTACCCAATGAATAAACGTGTATCTAATGTATAAGATACTCTACCGAATGCGGTTATTGGTACTTCGATCCTGGAAGCACCTCCCATGCACCGCTCAATCTCAACTCTGGAGCTACGTACTCAATCCACCAGCTCTGGTACTTCAATCCGGGAAGTACCTCAAATCAACAGCCCGAGCTCAACTCCAAAGCTGCTGCTACACCTATATCACCTGCCCCAACAGAGACAGCCCCCACACAGGGTGAGCATACTGATCGCTTTTATTTTAAACAATGAATTCCAATCTAGCGATTTTAGACCGCAAGTGCACGGTGTCAAGTTTTAGTATAGATAAGAAGATACGGATTGTCGAACACACGGGGACTAACAAGCAAGTACAAAATAAGATGTCTTTTAACTATATTTAACCTACGATAATTAATTTATAATTAACAACTAATTAATTAATATAAACTACTAATCCAACCAAGTCAATAAAAGTAAACGAGAAAAATCCACTAGAGAAGATTATCCAGACTTTAGCTCACCAATGCAATTCCCTACAATTCTCGATTGAATATTCAAATATTTCTAAGGTGACGAGTTCTCCCAATTTATCTAATACACTCTCTCGAGCTATATTAAATCTAACACCGAATTGCAGTAAGTAACTCTCGTTCACTTATTTAACAATTCAATGTTGCATAAGATCCATGAAAACTTCTATCTTTCAATTATAGATATCTATGGCTATCACGCATGTATTTGACGTCATCTCTCGATCTCGGTCTGAAATCCATGGTATGAGTTATTAATTCAGTATCATAAAATCATCTCTCGATCTCAATTACGATACTAACATCATTCAAAGGTGATCAATCCTCTAAAAGCATGAAGAACATAAAACATACGCAAAGAACTATAAGAATTCAATTATTAAATCATCAAATCGAAGATTCATAACAAAGGATTCGCGTAGCCTCGATAAATAAACTTAGTTCATACTCATAAATAAATACCAATACTCAAACATGTCTTGCAACAATCCAAGCATGATAAAATCAAAACAAAACAAAACTAAAGTTTAAAAGTAAGAATAAACTCCCATCGTCGACTCCGATTGTAGATCCTCGCTCCTTCTCTTGCTTCCTTCTAGATCGTCTCTTTTATCGCCTTGTTGGGTTGTTCCAATTCCTTGGATGAATAGGTGAAGATGGATGAAGGTGATATGGAGTATGGAGGTGAGGAGGCTATTCCTAGGGTTTTAAAATCTGATTTGGGTTGTAATTTTCGTGTATAATATATAGGAGAAGGGAATCAAGGACTTCCTTGTTGGACACAAACTCTATAAGGAAGTTATTTTTCTGAAAATTCCTTCCGCCGATCGATCGAGACAAAGCGGCCAATCGATCGAGCTTCACAGTAAGAATTTCGTGGCTTTTTCAGCCTTGCTCAATCTATCGGCAATGCTTGCTCGATCGATCGGCAAGACCAGAATGTTTTCTGCGCCTTTTTCAGCTTCTGGCGAGTTTCGTATTTTGGCCGTAACTTTCTCATACAAACTCCAAATTTGATGAATCAGTTGTTCACGCGAATATAAGAGAAAGTTCTACAACCTTTATATGGACCACATTTCCAAACCTTGGCTCTAACATATAGTAATTTGAGGAGAAAGGAGCAACATGTGTCTTGGATTCTGGTTTTTTCCTCTTTTCTTCAACTTTATTCATTCTTTCATCATTTTAGTTTGATTTCTTCACCTTTCCCTACATTTCAACATTGATTCCTGAAATAGATAAATATATACCATAAACCATAAAATAATCCAAGAATCAACACAAAAACATATACATATCATAGCATAAAAACGCGTAATATTCAACCCTATCAACTCCCCCAAACTTATCACTTAATCGTCCTCGATTAAGCATTAAAATCATAAGGTAGTGTTCATTCTTGATATTTGAAACAATTATTTCATGACTTGCTTATTCTCAGAAATCTCATGCACATATACAAAAGTTGACAATACATGTTTTCTCCTAATTCAAGTAACACATCTCAAAATCGGAACGTGTGTGTGTGCTATAGTCAATCTTAAGTTTCATGCACATATTCAAGATCAAATCATGTTAATCAACTCAAGTCGAGATTATCATCAAGCACCCCATAAGCCTATTTTCATACAACTTTTCCACTAATGATAGTTACTCCTTATACTTGGATCAAAAGGACTTTTTAAGTTTGTAATGTAAGGCCTTTGGTGTTGGCTTCAAAGAAAAGATAGGATAAGCGCAAAGAAGAGAGTATAATCATTTACAGTTCAATTTTTTTTTTGCACACATCGAGCTCCTCTTCTTTTTCTTTTATAGCCTTGGCCTCTTTGGGTCTTATATGTTTATTTTTTCTTTTCAAGGCTCTTTCTTTTTCTTCTTTTCTTTTTCATCATTTTTTTTTTCAATAAGCTCATCAAGATATAACAATTCAAGTGCATCGAATGATATTCATTATACTCCCTTAGGGTAAGGATAACTGTTTTCTTTTAGGCTCAAATAAGGGTAAGTATAATGAGTTTGCCAAGAATGTCGAATGGGGTCTAATTATATGCAATGCATATACCATTCTTTTTTCAATAAAGCTCAAATGGGACACTAGGGATTGATATAGAATATGGTAAGCTTGAAAGGCTCAAACGTGTCAAAGATCGCCTATATCATTTCCAAGTCGAGTTTGTAACTATAAAATTTTGCCTCAAAGTGTCATCATCAAATAAGTTCTAGGATAACTCTAAGATGCTCAAGACAAATCATCAAGTTCACAACAATTATCACTATTCAACATGCAATCCACAAGATCATGACTCATTGTGCTCAAAGTATTCCTGATTCTTGACATGCTAACTCAAATTAGGATATTCATGTACAAGTCCAATCACAAATCAAGTTCATATGCATAGTGAGATCAAAATCCTCATTGAATAGTCACTACTATAATTCATTCTTTTCTCAAGTTTGAACTCATAAAAAAAAAATTTAGCTCATAATAATCGGACTATTCAAGTGTCATTTAAGCACACAACATGTGGTTAAAACAAGTAAACATGCAAGCTACTACTCCCCAAACTTAAATCAAACATTGCCCTCAATGTTTAAAAGAATCAAAAGGGAAACAGTGAACTCCCCTGATCAAGACGCTTGCATGAGGGTTGAGGAAGATTTGATTTTGAAAGCTCCACTGTTGTAGGGGTTCATCGCTCCAACCAAGTACCTAGCAAGAGATGAATGCATATGGTAAAATATTCGACTTGAGAGATAAACTAAACTAAAATGAAAACTGAAAAAAAAAACAAAACTAAATAACAAAAGGATACGCTTGGGTGGTCTTCGGCTTGACCATCAGAAGCAACCATCAAAGAGCGGCTGCCGCCCATAGTAAGTATCGTATGATACCACTAATGGGTCTTCATTCAATATGCCCTCAAGATTGGCAAGATTGTAGCAGTGTAAGCTCGTCGCTCCAACAACATTCTTGAATTGGTAGGCATGGGAGAATGATTCTTGACTTGGCTTCAAATCTTGGAGGATGTAGTGCGGTGAAGTTGGCATCGATGGAAAATACGGATCCACATATGACATCGAACATGTCTCCATCGATGGACTCAAATCGGAATCTTCGCAAGTCTCTTCCTTCTCCAACATCACATTCGACTCATCTTCATATGGGAACTCCTCGGATGACATCTCTGAAGTAGGCTCAATCTCTTGAAGAGGCTCAAGTTCCTTTGAATCTTCCACACTAGGAGGATCACTCCCCCAAACTTGGTTGGTTGAGTGATCGTCATTATATAACCAAACTCGATTCGTCGCCTCTTGATTTGTAGCCCTCATCTCTTCCTCTTGGCAGCTAGTTGAAATTGTTTCCTTGAGGACCGCCATTTGATGCTCCAGGTGACGCATAGAGTTGGTTTGGCACTCCAAACTGTTATCGGTTGATGCCATGAATCTTACTAAGGTATCCTCTAACTGAGTTGTGATATCTGCAGAACTATCTCTCCTCTCTTCGCGATGTTCAAATGGTTGTGGCGTATCAATAGAATAGTGAGGCTCCGGTGGGTATTGGTGACTCCAACCTTGTAGTGAATGATCACAATGCCAGTGATGATCGAAGTCCGCCATATCATTGAACGGGTGCACCACACTGTTCTCATCTCTATCAACCAGGGGACTCCCAGTCACCAGTGCTCCGCTCAATACCCATTCTCGTGTCTGTGCATCCAGCCCTTTGAAAAAATATTGCATGAGAGTATAGTTCGAAAAGTTGTGATACCGGAATGTGTTGGCCAATCCATTGAATCTCTCCCAAACAGCGTAGAACGGCTCGGAACGTTGTTGGGCAAAGCTTGTGAAGGCGTGTTGATGTAGCATCTCCAAGTACCTCACAAGATAAACAAAACAAAAAAAAATTATAATTTTTTTTTTTCGAAATAAATAAACAAAAATGGTTAAATTACAGTCAAAGAACCTAGTATGATATTACTAAAGTTAGTCCCCGGCAACGGCGCCAAAAACTTGATCGCTTTTATTTTAAACATTGAATTCCAATCTAGCGATTTTAGACCGCAAGTGCACGATGTCAAGTTTTAGTATAGATAGGAAGATACGGATTGTCGAACCCACAGGGACTAACAAACAAGTACAAAATAAGATGTCTTTTAACTATATTTAACCTACGATAATTAATTTATAATTAACAACTAATTAATTAATATAAACTACTAATCCAACCAAGTCAATAAAAGTAAAAAAGAAAAATCCACTAGAGAAGATTATCCAGACTTTGGCTCACCAATGCAATTCCCTACAATTCTCGATTGAATATTCAAATATTTCTAAGGTGCCGAGTTCTCCCAATTTATCTAATACACTCTCTCGAACTATATTAAACCTAACACCGAATTGCAGTAAGTAACTCTCGTTCACTTATTTAACAATTCAATGTTGCATAAGATCCATGAAAACTCCTAGCTTTCAATTATAGATATATATGGCTATCACGCATGTATTTGACGTCATCTCTCGATCTCGGTCTGAAATCCATGGTATGAGTTATTAATTCAGTATCATAAAATCATCTCTCGATCTCAATTACGATACTAACATCATTCAAAGGTGATCAATCCTCTAAAAGCATGAAGAACATAAAACATACGCAAAGAACTATAAGAATTCAATTATTAAATCATCAAATCGAAGATTCATAACAAAGGATTCGCGTAGCCTCGATAAATAAACTTAGTTCATACTCATAAATAAATACCAATACTCAAACATGTCTTGCAACAATCCAAGCATGATAAAATCAAAACAAAACAAAACTAAAGTTTAAAAGTAAGAATAAACTCCCAGCGTCGACTCCGATTGTAGATCCTCGCTCCTTCTCTTGCTTCCTTCTCGATCGTCTCTTTTATCGCCATGTTGGGTTGTTCCAATTCCTTGGATGAATAGGTGAAGATGGATGAAGGTGATATGGAGTATGGAGGTGTGGAGGCTATTCCTAGGGTTTTAAAATCTGATTTGGGTTGTAATTTTCGTGTATAATATATAGGGGAAGGGAATCAAGGACTTCCTTGTTGGACACAAACTCTATAAGGAAGTTATTTTTCTGAAAATTCCTTCCGCCGATCGATCGGGGCAAAGCGGCCGATCGATCGAGCTTCACAGTAAGAATTTCGTGGTTTTTCAGCCTTGCTCTATCGATCGGCAATGCTTGCTCGATCGATCGGCAAGACCATAATGTTTTCTGCGCCTTTTTCCGCTTCTGGCGAGTTTTGTATTTTGGCCGAAACTTTCTCATACAAACTCCAAATCTGATGAATCAGTTGTCCACGCGAAGATAAGAGAAAGTTCTACAACTTTCATATGGACCACATTTCCAAAACTTGGCTCTAACATATAGTAATTTGAGGAGAAAGGAGCAACATGTGTCTTGGATTCTGTTTTTTTTCCTCTTTTCTTCAACTTTATTCATTCTTTCATCATTTTAGTTTGATTGCTTCACCTTTCCCTACATTTCAACATTGATTCCTGAAATAGAGAAATATATACCATAAACCGTTAAATAATCCAAGAATCAACACGAAAACATATACATATCATAGCATAAAAACGCGTAATATTCAACCCTATCATATACCAATACCACCAATCCAATAATCATAATATTACAGTTCATAATTTACAAAATGTAAATGCCATGAATTTAAATGATACTCCCTGGATGGTATCATCCTCATCCGGGATCCCCTGTATTGTCCCTGTTCTCAAAATAAACAAACCATTAAATTCTCAAAAACCAGTTGATCATCTCATTAATCAACTAAAACCGTTCCTGCTATACCAGTTCCATAACCAAATATGATTAAATCACCAATTAGAGGACTACATATATCACATGTATCTAGCCAATTATTCCATATTTCTATTTCATAGCTCGCTCCACAATAGCGGCATTTTAACCCCACGCACGCTCAACAATAGCGACGTCATAACCGATGGTTGCTCAACGGCGACAACATCCCAATCATTGCTCGCTCCATAGCGGCACCGTATGGTTCCTAATGTATGTCCATTTAAGGCAATTACCATCTACCATGCATATCACTATCCATTTATAGCAAGTATCATATACCATGCATTTCAATATCCATTCATGGCAAACACCACATACCAATGCATTTCAATGTCCATTTATTGCAATTACCACATACCATGCATTTCACAGTTGCAACATTATAATAGGCTATGCTCATACGTCATACGTACCTTATAATTTCGCAGTTCGAGTCCGACCTTGCCTGAGTCCCACGACCCGATGAATTATGTGCTAACACATAAATAACTCACAATTAAACACAAGCATGCAACCACGTGCCCAAGCACGTTCATAATCCCCAAAACTTATCGTCTGTGATATCCCCGAAAGGATTATGTGTAAACATGCTTTGATGTGCTAATTTTATTATGTGTTAAAGGCATGGTTTAATTTGGGGTTATGGGTTATGCTTTATGTGGTAAAAGCATGTAATTAAGTTGGGGAATTAAGGAATGTGGTTGGTGTTATATTTATTTTGATGATATGGTTTAGGAGGCATGTTAGGTGTTTTTGTTGATGTATTGATGTGGTAAAATTAGAAAACATCAAAGAGGGATATTTTAATACATCGTATGAAATACCGAGACACAATTAAACACCACGAGCCCACCCAAACACACCACCCTCCCCCCCCCCCCCCCCCCCCCCCCTCAATTGGCTGCAACCCATGCCCCTACCCCCTGTTTCCCGGAAAGCAGTTGGCCAAGAATGACTTTTGTCTATCTGAATTAATCACTTTCCCCTCCTCCAAAGTCTCCTCCTTCTCTCCTAAAACTCAAACCACACTCAGACAACAGGTAAGAAGAAGAAGATCACATTTTATTGCTCTTTTTCTTGAAGGAAAGTCGAGCCAAAAAGTGGTGAGGAATCATATATTTTCCCAGTTTTCAGATTTTTAAGCATGTGTTTTCCTTATAGCAGATTTGGCATGCTACCTTAAGATTCGATGCAATATTGTTTTGAGTACTTACATGTGATATTTATGAAGCCCCTAGCATGTTTGGTTAAGCAACTTACATGCTTTATGTGTTAGATTTCGAGTTGTGAAAAGTGTTCCTCGAAAATCTGGGCAGGGGAAGTGCCCTGTTTTTATGTTGAGTAGGAGTTTTATCATGAAGATTTGAAGCATGTTAGCTTAGGTTTTGAATAAACCTTTGACGTGAACACATACATGATAGTTTGGTGAAATTACCAGCATATTTGTTTGAGCATGAACTACGGGTTATGTGGTAGTTTCGTTGCTATAAAGATGCATGTTCGAGAATTCTGGGCTGAGTTTTATGCCCTGTTTCAGGGGAATTTTGGGTTGAGTGTTGAACTTTTGGGGTTATTCTGATGCATGCTAGGCTAAGCTTTTATTGAAACTTTGGTTTTAGACCTTTCATGGAAGTATGGTGAAGTCCCTAGCATTTTTATTCGAGCATTTTATATGTGTTATGATGTGGTTTTAAGTGTATGAAACAAGGTGCTCGGAAATCTGGAAAATATCGTGCACAGAGCATGTGGCGATCGATCGCCACAAACGGGGCGATCGATCGCCGAAGGCCAGTGGCCAAAATCAAAGGCAAGAGATCGATCGCCACGAATGGCGCGATCGATCGCCATGGGCCAGTGAAGTCTGGCGATCGATCGCCTCGAGGTAGCGATCGATCGCCAGAGGCAGAATAATGAAAAATGATATTTTGTTGGTTTTTTTTATTTTGGACTATAAATTGGCATCTAATATTGTGTTGTACACTGGTGTAGAGCCTTCACAGATAGCTACACAGCGCAGGGGATAGAGTCCCGCAACACACTACATTTTGGAAAGGTACGTAAGCGACGTACGGGCATCCCAACGGTAACATGTACTTTATGTTTGTCTATTTGACACATGATGAATGCAATGTGATGCATTAAGAGTATGATACATGTTATTATGCATTGTTGTTGCATATTATGCATTGTTGTTGCATATTGTGATGTGGAATAAAGAGGTGTATTCCACGAGTCAAGAGAGATCACAATGTAGGTTTTAATGCTTATGCTTGTTATATAGTAATGAAGCGGGGAGGATGGTACCGCTCATTATGAGATTATGTAGTAATGAAGCGGGGAGGATGGTACCGCTCATTATGAGATTATGTAGTAATGAAGCGGGGAGGAAGGTACCGCTCATTATGAGATTATGTAGTAATGAAGCGGGAGGATGGTACCGCTCATTATGAGATTGTGTAGTAATGAAGCGGGGAAGATGGTACCGCTCATTATGAGATGTTGAAGCAAGAAGCATTAAAATAACTGTTGATATATGACTCAAAAGCTGTGTAAAGGAAGAGGTGATATGTCATGACATTATTAAAGGATCCATAATTTCATATAATGTGTTTATTATGAGTTATGGTACAGGGACAACCAATGGGCGTTGTAAATGCTTGGAAATACAGGAAGTGCTTTGTATTTATGATTATGCATTTACGTCTTACATTCATATTATGTTGAATATGAATTATGATATGCTCATGTGTTGGGGGTTGTCTTTGTAGGTGCTTTTGATGATGAGAACCAGGGTCGGGGTTGATATGCTGATCTGTAAGGAGTGCTACAGGATTAGCATGTTAGAGAATTTTTTTGTATAGCTTCTATAAGAAGTAGAGTAAGACTATAATGTAGTACCTTTTGTAGGAATATGTGAAATTCCTTTTGAAACTTTTGGTACTGTAATCTCTTAAGCTCAGGTTAATCAACACGACCTATTACTCTGATATATATACACATGAATGATTAGTTCTCTTAATTGCACCTTAGTATCTTGGTTTGATAACGGGGTCTCACATTTAGTGGTATCAGAGCCAGGTTAGATAACCAGGGAAGAGTGAAGGGTAGCCTTTAGAGACAAGTTGGCTAGGTGTTCATTGTTGGGCATGTTATGCATGTGATGCATATTGTTGTATAAGTGTTATACTAACATGCTTTTGAATATGGTACTCTTGTTATCTAACGGCTTATATTATGAACTGCTTTTGGTATTGTTGTTAACTCTAGTGTTGCAGCATGGCGGCTATTAACCCGGAGAACCTCAATGAAGAGGTAGGGGATATGGGCAGTATGAACGCTAGTATTGCTCAGACGAATCCGTTACCGCCACCTGTTGTAGGCTTGGAGCCTATTGCACATATACTGCTACCAGGGGAGATAAGTCTGACCCAGTTCTTGAGCTATCATCCACCGCTATTTGAAGGGACTGAGACTGGGGAAGCAGCCGAGGAATGGCTTGAGAGACTGGAACAGATATTCGTATCGGCACCCTGTGCACGGACTGCCTGGCTGAGGTTGGCAGAGTTCCAGTTAGCGAAGAAGTCTTCCATGTGGTGGAAGACAACAGTCATGGAGCTGAGAGCTCAGGGTATGACGGTTGATTGGACTGTATTCAGGACCCGGTTCCTTAACAGGTACTTTTCTGCAGCTGCCAGACAATTAAAGGAAGATGAGTTCAATAATTTGAAGCAGGGCAGCCTGTCAGTGTCAGACTACGCTATGCAGTATTCCTCACTGCTGAGGTATGTACCTCATATTGCTGTCAGCAGTCATGCCAAGATGAGAAATTTTTTGAAGGGACTGAGACCAGAGCTATTTGATCGGGTTGTCGCCAACAACCCCAGCTCATTTGATGATGCCCTGATTAGGGCAGAGTTGGCAGAGATTGCAGTGGGCGCGTACAAGGACGTTGTACCCCCTTTCGTACCACCACAGAGGCCTATTGCTGATAGTCTGAGGCCACGAGGGGATCAGTTCAAGGCTCGTGGGGCCTCATCATCTTCCAGATTTGGTGGGAAGAAGTCTCAGGGTCAGAAGCAAAACAATCGGGGACCCACACAGGGGAGCAAGACAGGAGGAAGCAGGTGTGACCATTGTGGAGGATGGCACTTGTCACGTGACTGTCAGGGTTGTTATATTTGTGGCAAGTTGGGCCGCTTGGCTCGAGGTTGCCCCAATCGGAGAGCACCACAGAGAAAGGCAGACTCTGGGCCGAATAGGCCAACGTTTGATGCTGGGAGGGCACCATAGAGACAGCAGTTTGCACCTCGACCACAGGGAGGTCAGACGGCAGGACCGCCGCAGGGTCAGGTGTATGCACTGACTCGGGAGCAGGCTGAGGCAGCCCCGGAGGAGGTCATTGTTGTACGTACCCTGCATTTTTATTGATAGATACAGGTGCTTCCCATTCTTTTGTATCTGCTGCTTTTATGGAGAGACACCGCTTGTGCTCGTCTCTGTTACCCACGCCTCTCATGGTCTCGACACCCACGGGGAAGCATGTGATTGCTGACCGACTGTTATCTGATTGCCTCATTTATTTTGAGGGCAATGATCTGAGGGCTAATCTGATTTAGTTAGAGATGGCAGATTTTGACTGCATTATCGGCATTGATGTGTTGAGCAGATACCGAGCTGTGGTAGATTGCCGACAGATGATGGTACGTTTTCTGTCTGATCAGGGGTTCCAGTGGACTTTTTATGGGGACGACTCTCGTCCAAAGATTCCAGTGATCTCAGCGGTTAAGATGTCGCGGTTATTGGAACGCGGCCACACGGGCTACCTTATTTATGCCGTGAATGCATCAGAAGAGAAGGATGTGAGAGCCGAGGACATTCCGGTTGTGGCGGAGTTCATTGATGTATTCCGGGATGAGATTCCAGGGTTTCTGCCGATCAGAGATGTGGAGTTTGCCATTGAGCTACTGCCGGGGACATCAGCCATTTCTCGTGCCCCATATAGGATGGCACCGGTAGAGCTGAGAGAGCTGAAAGTACAGTTACAGGAGCTCCTCGACAAGGGATACATTCGTCCTCGTGTATCGCCTTGGGGTGCGCCAGTCTTGTTCGTGAAAAAGAAGGATGGTTCAATGCGTCTGTGCATTGACTACAGGCAACTGAACAAGGCCACAGTGAAGAACAGGTATCCACTTTCGAGGATTGATGATCTGTTCGATCAGCTTCAGGGTACAGAGGTTTACTCAAAGATAGATTTGAGGTCAGGCTATCACCAGGTGCGGGTTAGAGCTGATGATGTCCAGAAGACAGCTTTTAGAACTCGGTATGGACACTATGAGTTCTTGGTGATGCCTTTCGGTGTGACAAATGCACCTGCAGTGTTTATGAGTTTGATGAACAGAAGTATTTCAAGAGTACCTCGATCAGTTCGTGATCGTGTTCATTGATGACATCCTTGTCTACTCAACGAGTGAGGAGGAACATGCCGATCATTTGAGGACAGTACTACAGATTCTCAGAGATCACCAGTTGTACGCCAAACTCAGCAAGTGTGAGTTTTGGCTGAGCAGTGTATCATTCTTGGGTCACATTATCTCTCGAGAGGGGATATCAGTAGATCCTAGGAAGATTGAGGCAGTTATGGATTGGTCTGCCCCTACTTCAGTCAGTGAGATTCGAAGTTTTCTTGGTCTGGCCGGCTATTACCGACGTTTTGTCGAGGGTTTCTCAAAGATCGCCAAGCCACTTACACAGCTGACTCAGAAGGGAGTCCCATTTTGTTGGTCAGAGGCTTGTGAGCAGAGTTTCAGGGAATTAAAGCACAGACTGACTACGGCACTAGTTCTAGTGATTCCCAGGGAGAACCAGGGGTTTATCCTTTATACTGACGCATCGCTACATGGCCTAGGATGCGTACTGATGCAGGACAGGCATGTGGTGGCTTATGCTTCTAGGCAGTTAAAGCCACATGAGACGAGGTATCCAGTCCATGATCTGGAATTAGCAGCTATAGTGTTCGCCTTGAAGATATGGCGACACTACTTATACGGTACCTCATTCACCATATTCACTGATCACAAGAGCCTGAAGTTCTTGTTTACACAGGCTGAGCTGAACATGAGGCAGAGGAGATGGATGGATCTGCTGAAGGATTACGATTGTGAAATCCAATACCATCCCGGGAAAGCGAATCTCACAGCCGACGCTTTGAGTCGGAAGGTGAGGAGTACAGCGGAGGATGTTATGAGTTTATCAGCTATGTTTGCCTCCTACTGTCAGTTGGGATTGGATTTCGAGGTATCTTCTTCACCGGTACAGGTTTTGACCTTGTTAGCTGAGCCTGTTATTTATGATCACATCAGGAAGGCTCAGGGGACCGACGCAGAGGTTCAGAGATGGTTGTCAATAATTCGTTCAGGTCAGTCGTCGAAGTTCAGGACGGCTAAGGACGGTTCTTTGAGGATTGGCGACCGATGGGTAGTCTCGATGTACCTGAGTTGCGTCGGGGTATATTACAGCGAGCTCATTGCAGCAGGATGAGTGTCCACCCCTGGCGGGAAGAAGATGTATAAGGATCTACGCAGCCAGTTCTGGTGGAGGCGTATGAAAAGATGTCACCTCATTCGTCAAGAGATGTTTGATCTGTCAGCAGGTGAAGGCTGAGAGGCAGAGGTCTGGAGGTGAGCTAAGGAGTTTGGAGATACCCGAGTGGAAGTGGCAGCACGTGTCTATGGATTTTGTGACCCACTTACCGAGGACTGTTTCGGGTTTTGATGCTATATGGGTAGTCGTCGACAGATTGACTAAGAGTGCTCATTTCATTCCCTACTGTATGACCTTCACGTACTTGAGGATGGCACAGTTATATGTCAGAGATGTGGTGAGATTGCATGGGATCCCTGTTTCGATTGTGTCTGATCGAGATCCGCGGTTTACATCTCACTTCTGGGAGGGTCTTCAGTCAGCCCTGGGCACAGAGTTAAGGTTGAGCACAGCATATCATCCCCAGACGGACGGACGGACAGACCGAGCGCACGATACAGACGCTCGAAGACATGTTGAGGGCTTGTGTGCTGGAGTTCGACACTTCTTGGAAGGACTCAGTAGCCTTGGCGGAATTTTCTTATAATAACAGTTACTAGGCTAGCATACAGATGGCTCCATTTGAAGCCCTATATGGCAGGCGTTGCAGGTCGCCTTTGTGTTGGGATGATGTGGACCGTAAATCGGTCGGAGGACCAGAGTTGGTCCAGGATATGGAAGAAAAGGTAAAGGTTATCAAGAGAAAGATGAAGGCAGCTCAGGACAGACAGGCAGCGTATGCCAATCAGCGGCGAAGACCGTTGGAATTTCAGTTGGGCGACAGAGTCTTTCTGAAGATCTCACCTTTCAGAGGTGTGGTACGGTTTGGGATGCGGGGAAAGTTATCCCCCAAGGTATGTAGGGCCGTATGAGATCTTGCAGCGTGTTGGTACTCTGGCGTACCGTTTGGCTTTACCGCCCTCTCTGTCTGGTATACACGATGTATTCCATGTATCTATGCTGAGGAAGTACGAGCCGGATCCTTTGCATGTATTGCAGCCTTCAGAGGTACAGTTTGAGTCCGATGTTTCCTATGTGGAGCGGCCTATAGGGATCTTGGATAGAGCAGACCGCAGGCTTCGGAACAAAGTTATTCCTATGATCAAGGTTCAGTGGGATCGTAGGGGTGTCGAGGAGGCCACATGGGAGACAGAGCGACACATGGTGCAGCACTATCCAGAACTGTTTTCTGGTATGTGTTTTATGTTTTATATTATTTTGGTAAGCATGTTTGATTTCGAGGATGAAATCTTATAAGTAGGGGAGTATTGTGATATCCCCGAAAGGATTATGTGTAAACATGCTTTGATGTGCTAATTTTATTATGTGTTAAAGGCATGATTTAATTTGGGGTTATGGGTTATGCTTTATGTGGTAAAAGCATGTAATTAAGTTGGGGAATTAAGGAATGTGGTTGGTGTTATATTTATTTTGATGATATGGTGTAGGAGGCATGTTAGGTGTTTTTGTTGATGTATTGATGTGGTAAAATTATAAAACATCAAAGAGGGATATTTTAATACATCGTATGAAATACCGGGACACAATTAAACACCACGAGGCCACCCAAACACACCACCCCCCCCCCCCCCCCCACTTGGCTGCAACCCATGCCCCTACCCCCTGTTTCCCGGAAAGCAGTTGGCCAAGCATGACTTTTATCTATCTGAATTAATCACTTTCCCCTCCTCCAAAGTCTCCTCCTTCTCTCCTAAAACTCGAACCACACTCAGACAACAGGTAGGAAGAAGAAGATCACGTTTTATTGCTCTTTTTCTTGAAGGAAAGTCGAGCCAAAAAGTGGTGAGGAATCATATATTTTCCCAGTTTTCAGATTTTTAAACATGTGTTTTCCTTATAGAAGATTTGGCATGCTATCTGGGCAGGGGAAGTGCCCTGTTTTTATGTTGAGTAGGAGTTTTATCATGAAGATTTGAAGCATGTTAGCTTAGGTTTTGAATAAACCTTTGACGTGAACACATACATGATAGTTTGGTGAAATTACCAGCATATTTGTTTGAGCATGAACTACGGGTTATGTGGTAGTTTCGTTGCTATAAAGATGCATGTTCGAGAATTCTGGGCTGAGTTTATGCCCTGTTTCTGGGGAATTTTGGGTTGAGTGTGAACTTTTGGGGTTATTATGATGCATGCTAGGCTAAGCTTTTATTGAAACTTTGGTTTAAGACCTTTCATGGAAGTATGGTGAAGTCCCTAGCATTTTTATTCGAGCATTTTATATGTGTTATGATGTGGTTTTAAGTGTATGAAACAAGGTGCTCGGAAATCTGGAAAATATCGCGCACAGAGCATGTGGCGATCGATCGCCACAAACGGGGCGATCGATCGCCGAAGGCCAGTGGCCAAAATCAAAGGCAAGCGATTGATCGCCACAAATGGCGCGATCGATCGCCATGGGCCAATGAAGTCTGGCGATCGATCGCCTCGAGGTAGCGATCGATCGCCAGAGGCAGAATAATGAAAAATGATATTTTGTTGGTTTTTTTTATTTTGGACTATAAATTGGCATCTAATATTGTGTTGTACACTGGTGTAGAGCCTTCACAGATAGCTACACAGCGCAGGGGATAGAGTCCCACAACACACTACATTTGGAAAGGTACGTAAGCGACGTACGGGCATCCCAACGGTAACATGTACTTTATGTTTGTCTATTTGACACATGATGAATGCAATGTGATGTATTAAGAGTATGATACATGTTATTATGCATTGTTGTTGCATATTATGCATTGTTGTTGCATATTGTGATGTGGAATAAAGAGGTGTATTCCACGAGTCAAGAGAGATCACAATGTAGGTTTTAATGCTTATGCTTGTTATGTAGTAATGAAGCGGGGAGGATGGTACCGCTCATTATGAGATTATGTAGTAATGAAGAGGTGAGGATGGTACCGCTCATTACGAGATTATGTAGTAATGAAGCGGGGAGGATGGTACCGCTCATTATGAGATTATGTAGTAATGAAGCGGGGAGGATGGTACCGCTCATTATGAGATTGTGTAGTAATGAAGCGGGGAAGATGGTACCGCTCATTATGAGATGTTGAAGCAAGAAGCATTAAAATAACTGTTGATATATGACTCAAAAGCTGTGTAAAGGAAGAGGTGATATGTCATGACATTATTAAAGGGTCCATAATTTCATATAATGTGTTTATTATGAGTTATGGTACAGGGACAACCAATGGGCGTTGTAAATGCTTGGAAATACAGGAAGTGCTTTGTATTTATGATTATGCATTTACGTCTTACATTCATATTATGTTGAATATGAATTATGATATGCTCATGTGTTGGGGGTTGTCTTTGTAGGTGCTTTTGATGATGAGAACCAGGGTCGGGCTTGATATGCTGAGCTGTAAGGAGTGCTACAGGATTAGCATGTTAGAGAATTTTTTTGTATAGCTTCTATAAGAAGTAGAGTAAGACTATAATGTAGTACCTTTTGTAGGAATATGTGAAATTCCTTTTGAAACTTTTGGTACTGTAATCTCTTAAGCTCAGGTTAATCAACACGACTTATTACTCTGATATATATACACATGAATGATTAGTTCTCTTAATTGCACCTTAGTATCTTGGTTTGATAACAGGGTCTCACATCGTCAATCCATGACGCTTTACCATAATAAAAGCCCCCCGGCTAAGCATGCATAATACCCAAAATATTCCATTTTATATGTTTAAAAGATAGCCAAAAACTCAACCGAGAATTCCGTTTTATTAAATTTGGCTCCAACCAATCCATTTTGAAAGTATAGCATTCACATTGGAATGTAGACAGTGCCCCGGAAACCGTCTATTTAAACCCCAAGTCCAAAATTCCAAGTTTTTAAAACAAATAGTGAAAAATCACTATTCAGCAAGCTGTGATGGATCGCCATTTACGCGCGATCGATCGCCGTTCCTTACTGCCGGGCAGAACTAGCTCGCGATCGATCGCCATGTCTTGGCGATCGATCTCCAAACACCTCGCGATCGATCGCCAAGAAGTCACGATCGATCGCCGCACTGTTATCTTCCACAAATTTCCAGCTGCTCGTCGCGATCGATCGCCGAGGAGCGCGATTGATCGGCGCTCCTCGGCGATCGATCGCGACCTACGATTTTCCGAAAAACTCGAGCTTCCATGGTGTTTTTCACACCCAAACTCAAAACCAACACCCCATACACCTTCAACACCTCAAATACACCAATAAGGACCAATAAAAACTCTAAAATTCCAACTTTGGATTTTTAACCAAAAATCCCTAAATCCAAAACCAACCAAAATCTCAACCATAATATACAATACCACTACCAAAAACGAAGACAATGATGAAGGGAAGATGAATACCTGATTATCTTTGAGAAATCCGGCTCCCGAGCCAAGCTACCAATGATTCTTCCACCAAGGGAAAAAGAGGGGAAATGGGGGAAGGGTTTTGAGCGTAGAGAGAGAGGAGAGAGGGAAGGGTTCCGTGCCAAATGACGGAATACCGAGTCTACTTGGTATATAAAGTACCAAAACTCGAAAATACCAATCCTTCCACAAATACATCATGACTCATTAAAAATCATCTGTTTTCAATAATTACCTCACAATCTCTATTTCCATTATCAGCCCCTGTACAAAGTACTCCGGACCCCAAATCCCACCAAGGACCAAATTCCAAGGTTATCACCACGATGAGAATACAATCTCATCCCTTGGATCCAACGACTCCAAGTACCGGATTTAAAATCCCCGGGAGTCCCAAAACCGCAATTAATTCATAAGCCACAATTAAAATCCATTAAGGATTATTACCACACCGAGATTAACACCAATAACTCCCGGGCATCACAATTATCCCCCACTAATAAAATTTTGTCCCCGAAATTTGCACAGGCGCACTCCACGTAACGCCGAGACCACACAATCCAAACGGATCTACATCGTCAAATCATGAACATATCTTGAACGACATTCCAACCGCGAGGATACCGACCTCGCACCAAAACCTGGAATGGAGTAATCTCCCAAATCTACACCAATCCATGAAAGACATCAGCATTCCCTGATGCTAACCATCTCATAAGCAGTCAGCCAAACATAACTGCAAATCAAACGAATCATTCGTGATTCCAAATAGATATCGCCTCGATGATATCACAACGATTTAGCCTACGATGTTAATCATACATCGTCACCAAGGAAACCACCAGTACACTACAGTGCACTTATACAAATCCGGTTCCCGTTCTCCAATTATACCTCCATCAAAGGAGCAGTTGCACCACTTTGCAACAGGGATCGGGCAATTCACCGCTACCGATCAACACCCAAAACACATCTTTAAAGATGTCTACATCCGTGAGTTCCAAGAAATCACATCTTGGTCCAATACACACCATCTAGACTCCTCAAGGTCTCAAGTTCTCGAAAGGACATGCAAGAACAATCCATTGCATTCCCGCCACACGTGCCAACCACGACACCTAACAAATCCAAAACATGGACATCCCTCGCTTACCCTGGGATTCAACGATCCTAACACAGGGATGTTATCAAATTACCCAGAAATGAAATCCCATGGCCTGAGATATGACAATCCCTCCTCAGGGGAAGTCAACCATCACGATCATTCCTCAGAATGCATCCTACCATCGATATTTACCAATCTCGAGATGCCATAATCTCTCACCAGAGATTTGCCAAACCAAGCGTACTAGTCCGATGCTCGACGAGCATTAAGAAGAGTTGGCATTCGTATACATACACCTGTACACATGCCTAAGCACCAACACAACATGCATACTCAATGTAATAGACTCGGGTATCATAAATCATACCCAAAGTCCCATAACCAACTGTCAATCCCCAGTTATTCTCACCTCGCGGAGAATAAATGATTGACAGACCAACGACCAATGGTGTGATTCCAACATCAACACCACACAACCCGACTCATTGAATCTCCCAAAGATTCTCAATCGGTAGGTATATCGATACCGCCTTCTTCACAAGGAAAATGTCATGAACTCATGACCCTCCAACCTCGAACTGCCGTTGGGAAAACCCGGATATATATACCAAAACATAACTCGGAACCAAAATTATGCAACTGGTTCAGAATAGTGCATCGAAGCCACTATTACCAAATCGAAACCCGCATACACCACGTATACTCATTCTAATGATGCTCTGTACTAATGTCATAGTACTCCATAAACCTCGAGCATCTCCCAGAGACGCCTCCTCGTACGTCTTACTGAAAATATAAAGCCATTACCCAGTCCATCATCAGTGATGATTACCATGGCTGATTTACAATCAACCAACGATCGATACCAACTGTCTCCATGACAGTACAATCCAAATCTCTCCAAGAGATAAAATCAATATAGTAGTGTTTCCCCACTAGCTATATCCCACAATTCCAATTGTGACTCCCGTTGCATTCTATATGCAAATATGCTCAACCAGAGCTAACAACGACTTGTCGACACTCACATTGGTACTCCCAACAGAATTGAGTTGTCCCGATACAAGTCCCTCGAAACATTTGATGCATAAACGTCCCCGTGAGGTATTCCCTGCCTCAATTAACAAACCACGAGGAGACTACAAGATTCTACCATAACCCTCATCGTATCACCATACGATTCACAAACTCGAATCCAATGCGCATTATAATGGCTATCACAAGCACACTAAAGCACTGCAACAATACCTGGCTAGCGATTCGCTGCTCCCACAGGTTCATACCAACCCATCAACGTGACACACGTTCCATCCCGGTATGCCATACCGTACAAACCATTAGAGTTGTAGGTCATTACCCAATATTCTCTAAAACACCCAAATCATAATGGACATCCCGGTGTCCTTGCACAACCACGAAGCAATCAAAATCATTAGGATTTATCCCAAACCCATGTCTACCACACATCACAACGACAAGCGAGTAGTTTCCTCAATGACTACTCTTACCACCAATCACTTGGCCTTAGCCATTCCAGCGAGTATACCCAAAGATATCACTACTCGAAAATATTTACCTCTATTACATGATGCGGTACACTCACCGGTGCAATGCCTCCAATAATCCATCGAGCAAACTGCTCGGCGTAACGGTCTCGTCAACCCGTGACGTAGACATCACCTTGTGCTCACCATTGGCACTCAAACCATACGACTAAATGCATACGCCCAGACGTATCATTCATCAAAACGACGCTACACGTCTACATAGAACATCCGCTATGTCATCGTCATCCTGTGATGGTATATGCCAACATATGACATCCAAAATTTCATCGTCAAACACATGACGGTATATGTCGATACACGACATCCATAATCTCATGGTCAAATACATGACGGTATATAACAATACCTGGTATTCACAATAACGCTAACAAAATAGTAATATGCCATACCTCATCGCTAACAAGATAGCGGCATACCTGTCTCCATCGTCCAACCGTGGTACGCAATCAGCACCCATCGCTCGTAGGTGGCGTAATCCAGTGTCACGTACATAGCTATAACCCATCGCTATAAAATCAGTGGCATGATCCCTCGCCATAGAGTCAGCGGCATAAAACATCGCTAGAGATATCCGGCGGTATGAACCATCGCCATAGATGTAGCGGAATGTACCATCGCTATATAATATCTGACGGCATAGACCATCGCCAATAGATGTAGCGGAATAAACTGTCGCTATGAATACCCGGCGGCATGAACCATCGCCAATAGAATAGCAGAATGAATCATCGCTATATAGATACGCGGCAGCATGAACCATCGCCAATAAACTAGCGGAATGAACCATCGCTATATAGATACCCGGCGGCATGAACCATCGCCAATAAACTAGCGTCATGATATCCCTCGCTAAGAAGCGGCAAATATCCCTCTTCGCTACTTCGCTTCGACATACCAGCGGCATAATATCCCTCGCTTAAGCGGCAAATATCCTCAGTCGCTATCATATGACAGCAGAAAGCTCATTGCTACGCCATATTAGCGGTATAATATCCCTCGCTTAAGCGCAAATATTCTTCATTCGCGGTGGCATGACAGCGGCGCCACTACTCCTTGTTTTATCATGACATCGAAAATACCCCTCGCTTCGACATATTAGCGACATAATATCCCTCGCAATAGTAATATGACAGCGGAATTATCCTTCGCTTCGACATATTTGCGGCAAATATTCTTCATCGCTATAATATGACAGCGACAAGTATTCACATCGCTACGCCATGCATGCAACTGTAATGCCTAACCCGTATTCCAATATACATTGCCATGAGTGTATTTTAATGCATCTCGCTTCAAATGTGATATGCATAATTTTACCATCGCTTCAACATTTAGCGGCAAAGCATTAAAATCATCACTCTGATATATATGCAACCGTAATGCATAATCCATGTCTCATATGACCCTGCAACCACCATGGTTAGCAAGAACATATTCCAGTTATGAACACAAATCATAAACGCACATAAGCAATATAGTTGTGCCACACAACACTAACTGTCATCATGCATATGTATGTGCTACCCATTCCTATCAGCATGTTCCAGGCCCTCAACAGCCCCAAAGAGCAAACCACTGCTCTGATACCACTAATGTAAGGACCCCAGTGCCCTTAACCCATTATTAGTGTATTAATCCATACCATTAGTGCATATACTCATACTATCATGGGGAAAAAGCCATATGCAAGTGTAACACCATATACTATCCAGAAAATTTCTTGCATTAGATCCACATAATATTCAAATTCCACAACCAAGATCACTTACATAGCATGCACCCTTATAATACACTAACATGCTCTCAGTTCATTTAGCAATTCCATATTTAATTGCATGCAAACTATAAATGAAGAGAGAAAAGTCATAGCCCATTTATACATTCCATATACACGTAAAAACGTACTCACATGAGAGTACCCAATGAATAAACGTGTATCTAATGTATAAGATACTCTACCGAATGCGGTTATTGGTAATTCGATCCTGGAAGCACCTCTCATGCACCGCTCAATCTCAACTCTGGAGCTACGTACTCAATCAACCAGCTCTGGTACTTCAATCCGGGAAGTACCTCAAATCAACAGCCCGAGCTCAACTCCAAAGCTGCTGCTACACCTGTATCACCTGCCCCAACAGAGACAGCCCCCACACGGGTTGAGCATACCAATATCACCAATCCAATAATCATAATATTACAGTTCATAATTTACAAAATGTAAATGCCATGACTTTAAATGACACTCCCTGGATGGTATCATCCTCATCCGGGATCCCCTGTATTGTCCCTGTACTCAAAATATCCAAATCATTAAATTCTCAAAAACCAGTTGATCATCTCATTGATCAACTAAAACCGTTCCTGCTATACCAGTTCCATAACCAAATATGATTAAATCACCAATTAGAGGACTACAGATATCACATGTATCTAGCCAATTATTCCATATTTCTATTTCATAGCTCGCTCCACAATAGCGGCATTTTAACCCCACGCACGCTCAACAATAGCGGCGTCATAACTGATGGTCGCTCAACGGCGACAACATCTCAATCATTGCTCGCTCCATAGCGGCACCGTATGGTTCCCAATGTATGTCCATTTAACGCAATTACCATCTACAATGCATATTACTATCCATTTATAGCAAGTATCATATACCATGCATTTCAATATCCATTCATGGCAAACACCACATACCATGCATTTCAGTGTCCATTTATTGCAATTACCACATACCATGCATTTCACAGTTGCAACATTATAATAGGCTATGCTCGTACATCATACGTACCTTATAATTCCGCAGTTCGAGTCCGACCTCGCCTGAGTCCCACGACTCGATGAATTATGTGCTAACACATAAATAACTCACAATTAAACACAAGCATGCAACCACGTGCCCAAGCACGTTCATAATCCCCAAAACTTATCGTCAATCCATGACGATTTACCATAATAAAAGCCCCCCGGCTAAGCATGCATAATACCCAAAATATTCCATTTTATATGTTTAAAAGATAGCCAAAAACTCAACCGAGAATTCCGTTTTATTAAATTTGGCTCCAACCAATCCATTTTAAAAGAATAGCTTTCCCATTGGAATGTAGACAGTGCCCCGGAAACCGGCTATTTAAACCCCAAGTCCAAAATTCCAAGTTTTTAAAACAAATAGTGAAAAATCACTATTCAGCAAGCCGTGATCGATCGCCATTTACGCGCGATCGATCGTCGTTCCTTACTGCCGGGCAGAACTAGCTCGTGATCGATCGTCATGTCTTGGCGATCGATCTCCAAACACCTCGCGATCGATCGCCAAGAAGTCACGATCGATCGCCGCACTGTTTATCTTCCACAAATTTCCAGCTGCTCGTCGCGATCGATCGGCGCTCCTCGGCGATCGATCGCGACCTACGATTTTCCAAAAAACTCGAGCTTCCATGGTGTTTTTCACACCCAAACTCAAAACCAACACCCCATACACCTTCAACACCTCAAATACACCAATAAGGACCAATAAAAACTCTAAGATTCCAACTTTGGATTTTTAGCCAAAAATCCCTAAATCCAAAACCAACCAAAATCTCAACCAAAATATACAATACCACTGCCAAAACGAAGACAATGATGAGGGGAAGATGAATACCTGATTATCTTTGAGAAATCCGGCTCCCGAGCCAAGCTACCAACGATTCTTCCACCAAGGGAAAAGAGGGGAAATGGGGGAAGGGTTTTGAGCGTAGAGAGAGAGGAGAGAGGGAAGGGTTCCGTGCCAAATGACGGAATACCGAGTCTACTTGGTATATATAGTACCAAAACTCGAAAATGCCAATCCTTCCACAAATGCATCATGACTCATTAAAAATCATATGTTTTCAATAATTACCTCCCAATCTCTATTTCCATTATCAGCCCTAGTACAAAGTACTCTAGACCCCAAATCCCACCAAGGACCAAATTCCAAGGTTATCACCACGATGAGAATACAATCTCATCCCTTGGATCCAACGACTCCAAATACCGGATTTTAAATCCCCTGGAGTCCCAAAATCGCAATTAATTCATAATGCCACAATTAAAATCCATTAAGGATTATTACAACACCGAGATTAACACCGATAACTCCCGGGCATCACAAATTAATAGGATAACTCCTCCTTCTCTTTTAAGATAAGATCGTCGTTGGTCCTTCGGTCATTGTACAGTGAGAAAATGCCTCACTGCACACTTTCTATATCTAAATTCTGGTGCATAACGATAGTAATGATAAGTAATCATGTGATGATTAGTGATGATATAGACACAATATGATGAACAATATAACAATGTTATTGTGTGAATACTTGTGATACATGAATATTCATGTTCAACTATTTATTATGTTCTGGTATTGAGTTAAGAACTGAGATGCATATAAATTATGATATATGCATGTGAGGATTACTAACGAATTTTCTAGTAATTACTTGGCGTCGAATGACAGATGCTGATATAGATATTATGATCGTGGTGTATATTGCAGAATTTTGTAGCTACACATGTATAAGATTATTTTTACGATATTGATATTGGTGCATTGTTATAGATTTGTTTACACAATGATTTTCAAGGAATGCATAGTATCATAAATGTATATTGTGTTGATAAATTAAATGGATGTTATGCGATAAAACTCGGGAAATAAATAATATTAGGGAGAAATCTGAGCAAAAGTCCCCCAAAGTCGTGCATATCACCCTTTTATAGTGGGAGAAGAGTTCTCCCACTTTCGGACAAAAAATATTCAACAAAGAAACAAAATCTCAAATTTTTTCGCGCCTGGCAATCGATCGCGAAATCCTGCCGATCGATCACTAAAGTATTCAGGATTATGTTTTTCATGGCATGCACATCCGCGATAGATCGCGGGGATAGTATTCTAGATTATAGTGATCGATCGGGAACATCTTGGCGATCGATCGCCGAGATGCTAATTCTGTTGCTTCGCTTCGCTCGTGTGTGATCGATCGCTGATAGAGGTGGAGATCGATCGCGAGCTTTAAACTTCTTCAAATTCAAAATTTCGGTCTTTCCTTCAACGTGTTCACTCGATTTGGTCATTTTTCATCATTATTAGCTCATTTCCTCCACTTTTATGCACTTAGACCTTTATTCCTGAAACATACAAATATATACCAAAAAGCGTAAAATCGTCCAAGAATCACTACGAAAATCATTATAAAATCATAGCAAAATGAGTGTAAAAACAATACTTATCAACTCCCCCAAACTTAAACTTGATTGTCCTAGAGCAAGAAATAAGATCAAAATGTAGAGTTCAATATTGATAATTCAAATAAGCAATTCGCAATCGCTTATGTAGCTCAGACATCTCACTTACAGACAAACAAGAGTGAATCCAAAAGTTTAACAAGTTGTGCTTTCTCCTAAATCAAGCAACAGTATCCAACTCAGAACGTGTGTGTGCGTTATTGTCACTTTCAAGTTTCATGCAAATTTCATAGATCAAATCATGCTTATCAATGAAGGTTAAGATTATCGTTGAGCACCCCATAAGCCTACTTTTCAAACAACTTCTCCACTAATGTAGTTACTCCCTAGACTTGTATAAAAAAAACTTTTTAAGTTTGTAATGTTAGGCATAGGTGTTGGCTTCAAAACAAAGTTAGGATAGCACAAAGAAGGGAGTATAACGTGTAATGTTCATATTTTAGACACAAATTGAACTTCTCATCTTTTTCTTTTCTAGCATTGGCTACTTTGGGTCTTATTTAGATACTTTTTCTCAAGGCTCTTTGTATTCTTTTCTATTCTCATTCATAATTTGTTTTACAATAAGCTCATCAACATATAACAATTCACGCGCATTCTAATGATATTCATTATACTCCCTTTAGGTAAGGAAAAAGTTTCAATTTAGGCTCATAAAGGTGGGTATAATGAGTTTGCCAATAAATGTTGAATGGGGGCTGACAATATGTTAAACATACACCATTTTTTTCATTTAAACTCAAAAGTGGACACTAAGGATTGGTAAGCTTGAAACGCTCAATCATTCCAAAGATTGCCTAGATCATTTACAAGTCAAGTTCATAACTATAAAATTTCGCCACAAAGTGTCATCATCAAATAGGTTCCAAGGTACTCTAAGATGCTCAAAACAATTCATCAAGTTCACAAAGATTTTCACTATTCCAAATTCAATTCACAAGATTATGACTCAAAGGTGCTCAAAATATTCCTCATCTTTGGCATGCTAACTCAAAACAAGATATTCACAAACAAGTCTTACAATCATTAAAACTCAAGCCGCCATGCATATTGACACTAATATCATCATGGACTAGAGACCACTACTATAATTCATTCTTTTCTCACTAATTGAACTCATTTCAGAAATATTTTTGTTGGTGCTCAAGAAACGACTCAGTTCCAAAGAAACCAAAGAAAGCATTACAAAGTAATGCACTCCCCCAAACTTAAATTGTGCATTGTCCTCAATGTAATAAGCATGGAAATAAGACAAAGCACTTACCTTGGACGACGACCGTCAGTGATCGTCGTCCACTTCCTCGTCAGCTAGTGGGGTATGTTGTTGGAAAACATGACAGCACGCATGGAGTAGCTCACCAAAAATCAAAAACAAAAACAAAAGTGCAAAATGCAAACCAAAATAGAATTCAAAAACAAAGATAAGGGATAAGAAAAAGTTCCTGATTTATAGTCCCAAGATGGACTTTTTACCATTCTCCTCAAATGTTGCAGGGGGTGATGGAGGATGAATTTCCGTCATCCAAGTGGTAGTGTCTCAACCACTTTTCTTATACCGTGAACAAAGCCCCTCTTTCGTCTCTCAAATTTATAGTGGCGCATGGTAAAATATTTACCACGTTGAAAGGTCGAGACCGTGGTGAGTCCGAATTTCATGGAAACAGTAGCATTTTTCCTCTATTCATTAAGACCATGTCTCCCATACAGAATTGGCCTCCTTTTTTATGGACTTATGATGTGACCTCCAACTTCTCCTTGCTTTTAACCTGTGTCACATCAACAAATAATGGATCAATAATAATGATATTGAAACATCGGTGCTCAGTGTGTGAAGTGTTCAAAGTTTTGAACATATCAAAGATGACTTGATCCTCCCCTGCACGGAGGATCAACTTCCCTTCTTTGACATCGATTAATGGCCTTCCAGTTGCTAGGAACGGTCTTCCTAGGATCAATGGCATGTCAGCATCTTCCTTCATGTCCAACACTATGAAATCCACCAGGATGGTGAATTTATCCACCTTGATCGTCACATCCTCAACTATCCCTTGAGGGCACTTGATGGACTTGTCCGTCAATTGTAGTGACACTCTGACAGGTTTGAGCTCTCTTAAACCTAACTTCCTATAAACAGACTGTAATGTCCAAAATAAATTGCTATGATGCCCAAAAATTATTTATATTTAAACAAATGATTAGTGTGGTAAATTATGAAATAATTTACGGGGTTAAATTCTTGGGCATCGATTCTCGGACCGGAATTGGAATAAATAATTCAAGGCTGTATTGGGCTTGAAAATCATGCTCATGGGTTGTGTGATAATATGTCTAAATGGTGTTCAAGTGTTCGCCTAAAGCCTTGATCATTTGGTGGTGAAAATCCTACACTTTCCAACTTAAAAGCATTATAGTGTCTTGGTAGGTGTTGGGCAATGGTATGAGATGTTTATATCTTTGAGCATGAGTAGTGTGTGAATAGATGAGATATACACATGTTAGTATGCATTATAACATGTATTAAAGTGTATGGTGAGTAATATGCTTGAATGTGTTCCATAGCATATATTGGTGATTAATCACTTTAATTGAGTGATTGATGCTTATTTTGAATAGTAGGTTTTTTCGTAGCCACCTCAGACTTTAAGGCAAAGAGAAGGATAGCTCGACTAGAAATTCTAGTGATAAGGTACTTAGTGACGTACGAGCCTAAATATATGAATTATATGCTATGATTGTGGAACAATATGTTGTTCTAGTATGTGGGTCACCGTGGTGACGCACGATGCATGTTTATAGTGTTTGGGTCGACGTGGGTACGAGCGACGCATTATGTGGGGTCCTCTTTACTTAATTCATTATGTATCCAGTTAACATACATATGTGAGTCTGAATTAAGTGAAAACATACACTGATTTAGAGTATTTTACTAGATAAGTTGTTACAGTACCAAATCCGGAGTACAAAAACCAACTAAATTTGTTTTCTACATATACATTACATGTAAAATTAACAACCTAAGCCAGTACAACTCCTATGCAGTGGTTCACCTCGCAGCGGAATAAGACTCACGATTCCCACGTCTATGCAATCCTACAGAAACATTCACAAAACGTGAGTATAGATAAACAACTATCTCAGTGCAATATCAAAACACAATATCAATAACAATGATAAAGCACAATAAATCATCTAATGTGAATGTTCTGTCTCATGCATCCACAAATGCACCATGTCATGACATGTCTCAACACATACCCTATTATCACGAGACTAAAATGATATGCCTATTCAGCTCAATATGTCAGTGGAACCACCTCACATCTTCATATTAGCAGCACATATCATAGTACCGTCCTCAAATGATAATAGCCATAGCATATACCCAAAAACCGGCGTATATCGCTATATAGCATAACCGAGCATATACCCAAACCAGGCGTATATCTCTCTGTCACATAACCAAACCGAGCATATATCCAAACCAGGCATATATCTCTATGTCACATAACCGAGCATATATCCAAACCAGGCATATATCTCAAATACATAACCGAGCATATACCCAAACCAGGCGTATATCTCACATACATATGATATCCATGAATGTACAGGCATATGATACTACCAATCATATGATAACAACATAACACAATTCATATGATATCAATCTCATAACATCATCACACAATATCTATACTCCGTACGTCAACACGTACCTGTACTGCGACACAAACGAGATAAATTAGGCGTCACTGGCTAAGTGCCTCGTTGTCCTGTCCCCTGAGATGATGCTACAACAATGCCAATAATATATCATGTTATCATAGGCATTAAAATCAAATTCTACAAAAATATTTCATTTTTCAACATTTTGGCACTGGCGATCGATCGCTATCACCACCGATCGATCGCCAAAACCCTCTGTCCCCTCGCGATCGATCGCAACAACTTGGCGATCGATCGCCACAATGCTCTGTTCACAGCGATCGATCGCGACAATTTCACCGATCGATCGCCACACATTTTCACCGCCTTAAAATTTACTCTGCCTCGGCGATCGATCGCCACAAAGCTCGCGATCGATCGCCGATGTCCAGAAAGTTTAGAACATGGCGATTTTCAAGCTTATCTCCATGGTTCTTCTCCTATACCTCATATTGAACCATTTCAACATGTTTCTTGCAATCCCTAGGAACATATTAACATGTTTCTAACATCATAGATTCCAATTCAAAGCATAGAAACATGATATGATTCTTCACTTGAATACTTGAATTTTCATTTCACATATATAACACCAATGACATATTTCAAGTGTAAAGCTAAGAATTCCTTACCAAGATGGTACACTTTCACTTCACACACCTTCCTAACTCAAGTCACAAGTCAATCCCAAGCTCAAACCACCAAAAACTTGAAAGAGAGGAAGAGGAGCTTGGTAGAGATTTGTAGGTGTAAAATGGTGTATTATGTGATTCCACCTCCCTAATCCACTTGATATAGATCCTTAGTTCCCTAAATCACTTGCTATCATGTCATTTAGGGGTAATTACATGTTAAGTAACATGTACATGTAAATAAAATCCAAATTCAAATTCACATGCTAATGCAACCTTAATGAAAGGCAAAGGCATATGAAATTCATATCAAATGCATACTATAATTCAAATCATTTCTTTGCACTACATTTTGTACATCATGTTTCATTCCTTGCCATATATCATTTCATGCATGTATTTCTTCATTATTGGTTCCACCCGAACCCCCCATTAACATACCACCATTTGATATAATTACACCATAATCATATCATACGTGTATACAACAAATCGAGGCATGACACATTATTATTATATTTATGTCGTTGTGGGTACGAGCGCGTGTTATTATTGTGTTTGGATCACCGCGGGTATGAACGATGTATTATTATTGTGTTTGGGTCGCCGTGAGTACGATCGATGTCTTATTATTGTGTTTGGGTCACCGTGGGGACGAACGACGTGTTATTATTGTGTTTGCATCGTCGTGGGCATGAGCGACGTATAATTATTTTGTTTGGGTCGCCGTGAGTACGAGCGATGTCTTATTATTGTGTTTGGGTCGCCGTTGGTATGACCGACATGTTATTATTGTGTTTGGATCGCTATGGGTACGAGCGAGGTATTATTATTGTGTTTGGGTCACCATGCGTATGGACGATATCTTATTATTGTGTTTGGGTCGCAGTGGGTACGAGAGACGTATTATTATTGTATTTAGGTCTCCTTGAGTATGAGTGATGTGTTATTATTGTGTTTGGGTCGCTGTGGGTACGAGCGACATATTATTATTGTGTTTGGATCGCCGTGGGTACGAGCGACGTATTATTATTGTGTTTGGGTCGCCGTAAGTACGGGCGATGTCTTATTATTGTGTTTGGGTTGCAGTGGGTATGAGCGACGTATTATTATTGCATTGAGGTCGCCGTGAGTACGAGCGACGTGTTATTATTGTGTTTGGGTCGCAGTTGGTACGAGCGACGTATTATTATTATTGTGTTTGGATCATCGTGGGTACGAGCAACATATTATTATTGGGTTTGGGTCGCCGTGTGTATGGACGATGTCTTATTATTGTGTTTGGATCGCAGTGGGTACGAACGACGTATTATTATTGTATTTAGGTCGCCGTGAGTACGAGCGACATGTTATTATTGTGTTTCGGTCGCCGTGAGTACGAGCGCCGTGTTATTATTGTGTTTGGATCGCCGTGGGTACGAGCGACATATTATTTGTGTTTGTGTCACAGTGAGTACGGGTGACGTATTATTAATTTGCTTGGGTCGATGTGTCGTTATGAGTACAAACGACGTATTTATAGTGTTTGGGTCATAGTTGAGCGAACGATGTGTTAATGTGATATAAAGGTCGCGGCTGGAGCATGTGATGTGATATTACGAAAGTGTATATTAGACTGGTTTAATTATTGGATTCTTATGAATATGATAACTTGTGGAATTATGGGAACATGAACATCTAATGATATCTCATATCGTCTGGATATACTCAGGGAGTATTTCGTAAATTTACAGCATTATACCTTGTGAATTATGAATTGCATATTCATTATATAATTGTGATTATTATGCTGGTGTGCTCACCCGTGTGGGGACTGTTTCTCTGGAAACAGGTGACATGTCTAGCTTTTTGGAAGCATTGTGAGATAGAGTTGCTACGCCTAGAAGAGTAGCACAATCATTTTGGGCTAGGTGATCGTAGCTAGAATGATTTTGATTAAATAAAGTGTTTTATTTGGGGACTGTAATAATTTATTCAGGATTGCGAAGTTGTCTATCTCTGAGGTCAGTGAACTAGTTAGACACTTTATCTGTTGGTGGATTTTATTTTTGAATTAGTGTTGAATATTGGTGAGGTTGGTTTATGACACTTATATGGTGTTTTGTTTTTTTTGGATAGTCCAATTTACTTGGAGACTCTGCCCAATTTTTTTGTAGAATCCATATCATCATTTTAGAGTAATATCGTCATTACATTGTTAATTCTGATATACCATAAGCGGGGTCTTATACAGACAAAGACATCAGATTTACACTTGCACCCAAATCACATAAAGATTTATGAAAAGACATCGAATTAATTTTGTAAGGCATAGTAAAACACCCTAGATCCATTAGGTGAATCGTTTTGAATGATAGCAGAACACTCATCAGTTAAATTTATAGTATCATGCTCTCCCAATTTCCGCTTATTTGACAAAATCTTCTTCAAAAACTTAGCATAATTCGGTATTTGCCTTATAGCATCAATAAAAGGAATATCTATATGGACAGTTTTAATCAAATTGAGAAATTTAGCAAATTTAGCATCTAATTTTGCTCTTTTATATGCAGCGTGAAATGGGAGTAGGATATTGTACCTTAGGTGGTGTGATGGGTGTAGTAGTCTTAGTGGACTTACCTTTGTCGCGTGTTTGATCCTCTTCTTGCTTGGTGTCCGCCTCGCCCCTCATGCTCAACATGTGCATCATTCTTCTCAGCAACCTCCTTTCCACTCCTTAGTATTATAGCTTGTACTTGCTCCCTATGATTCTTTTCAGTGACGCTAGGTAATGAGCCTTGTGCTCGCCCGACTAGGATGGATGCTAACTGCCCCACTTGTACTTCCAAATTCTTTATCGATGCCTCGTGATTTTGGAATCTAGTATCCATCGATGTGATGAATTTTGCCAACAATTCCTCCATACTTGGTTTCGGTGCATACCCTGATGTTGGTTGTGGATGGTTCATCAACCCCGTATTGTATGTATTTTGGTAGGGGTAGTTGGGTGGTGGCCGGTTCCCTACAAAATTAGCACTTTCAACAGATTGCACGAAAGGGTTACCTACTTGGCATTCGGTACTCGGATGTCCTCCTTGGCAAAGCTCGCAAGTGATGGCTTGAACTTGCATTGCATGCATGCTCAAGCTGTCAATCTTCTTATTCAATACTTCAAACTGGGCGGCTAAAGCAGTGACTTCGCTCACTTGATGAATTCCAGCTTGCTTCATCGGCACTTTCCTTTCAGACTGCAAATGATAGCTAGTGGCAGCCATCTCCTCCAGCAATTCATAGGCAGCTTCAGGTGTCTTCCTCGTGATTGTACCTTATGATGCTGCATCAAGCAAAGAACTGTTAGCAGAAAATAAACCATTATAGAAAGTTTGTACCCGCAGTCAGACAAGAAGACCGTGATGTGGGCATCTCCTCAGTAAGTCCTTAAAGCATTCCCAGGCCTCGTACAATGTCTCTGGATCATGTTGTGCAAAGGTGGTGATATCATTGCGCATCTTGGCATTCTTGGATGGTGGTAAGTATTTTGACAGGAACATTTGCACCATTCCATCCCACGTTGTGATTGAACCTGTAGGCAATTATTGCAACCATACTTTAGCTTTATTTTTTAAAGAAAAGGGAATAAGCGTAACATGATGGCGTCGTCAGTAACACCATTATGCTTGAAGGTATCACAAATCTCCAAGAATTTGGAGATGTGGGCATTCAGATCATCAGTAGCAGCTCCCCAAAACTGGAGCGAGTGTTGGATCATTTGAATGGGCTTGATTTCAAAGTTGTTAGCCTGGATGCTTGGTCTAGTGATGCTAGACAATGATCCTTGGTAGGAAGGTTATGCACAGTCCATAAGTGACCGCAAGACAGGTACCTCATAGTTCCTCTGTTCCTCCTCTCTGTCTCTTCTTTGGTTGTTCTCAGTCATTGCTCGAGCCTCTCTTAGTCTCCTAAGAAACGTCCACTCAATTTCCGGATCAATAGGCTCAAGTGTAGGTTTGCTACTCCTTAGCATGCACCAAGAAATAACACCTGCAAAAATCAACCAAGCCACATCAGTAGTGCAGCAAAAATCGAAAAACAGAAAATAATAAAATATAATAAAAAGGCTAAATCACAGTCAACTAATCCCGTCTGATATTACTTTAAACTAGTCCCCAACAACGGCGCCAAAAACTTGATCCCTCTTTATTTAAACAATAAATTATCAGTGTAGCGATTATACCGCAAGTGACGGTGTCAAGTTTTGGTATAAAATAGATTTTAAGAAAATGTTGTCGAACCCACAGGGACTAGAAAATAAGTACCAAACTCAAGTAGTTTAAATATATTTAGCATACGATAATTAGTGATAAAAATTATACTAAATTAACTAATGACACAATATTTCACCCAAACAAGTAGTGGAGAGTAATCAGTAGAGACAATTATCAAGACTTTGGTTCACCCATATAATCCCCCATAATTCGCCTATTAGTTAAGATTTAAATTCAAACGTTCTAATGTGACGAGTTTTCCTAATTCATTCGTTATACTATGGTCAAGCTATAACGAGTTAAAATTAATGTTGCAATAAACCACTCAATTATCCTTATTGAACAATCAATATTGAATGGAGATCTATGAAAATTACTAGCCTTCGATTTTGGTAAATCTATTGATATCACACGTGTGTTCGATTTTACTTGGTCAGTCTCAATCTAAACCCACGACCTAATTTATTATATCGGATTGTAATATTGTATGGTCAAGTCAATTACAATATATAAATTCATTCAAAGGTGATCAACCCCTTAAAAAGATGAATAAAAATAAATTATGGACATAGAATTATAAGAATCAATCAAAAACCTTAAATTGAATTATGGGTTCAAACATGGGATCCCCTAGTATAGAAGTATAAAGCTCGCGATCGATCGCCCAGATGCTAATTTTGTTGCTTCGCTTTTCTCATGTACGATCGATCGCTGATAGAGGTGGAGATCGATCGCGAGCTTTATACTTCTTCAAACTCAAAAGTTTGGTCTTTCCTTCAACATGTTCGCTTGGTTTTGTTCTTTTTCATCATTATTAGCTCATTTCCTCCAATTTTATGCACTTAGACCTTTATTCCTGAAACATATAAATATATACCAAAAAGAGTAAAATCGTCCAGGAATCACTACGAAAATCACAATAAAATCATAGAAAAATGAGTGTGAAAACCATACTTATCACACATCTTACACTTCTTTTGAGTTCATGACCTTTGAAGTAGATGTGTATATCTTGATGTTGAATCTCGATTTAAATTACCTCAAATTGAGTGGTATATAAATGATAGCTGAGGCGTTGCAAATGAATTATATTGAGTTGATTTGATTTAGATATTACATGAGCATCCGGACGTCAAGTGTGGCCTAATCTTTTCGAGTGTGGCCTAATATTTTTGTTGACTATAAGGTACGTAGTGACGTACGAGCAAGTATGATATGAAGTAATTACATGATTATGCATACAAATATTGTTCAGTATGATGTGTATGAGTTAATGGGTATGCAAGATGAGTTTGATTGTTTAGGGTACGATGATGTGTAAATGTACGCAATCGATTATGCGAGATCAGTTCGATGCCCGTGGCATGGCGGATATGAGGAATAGTTGGGGATTGTTGTGATTGATAGGCTTCCGGGCCTTTGATTGTGTTGTTACACGAATGAACGAGAGGTGGCATATTATGTGAAATATTGATTTATCTCGATAATGAGTACTATGCTATAAATATCGATATTGAATTTGGTGGAATGTGAAAATGTGAAATATGAAATAGGAAACAGTTCGAGGAAACTAGTATTGGTTCAGACTTATTCGGGGAGTGCACTCTATAAGTTCCCCAAAGTTTTATTTTTTTGTATTACGATTTTGTTTACTTATATGATTATGATTATCATATTGGTAAATGCTCACCCTATGTGGTTGTTTCTGTTGAGACCATGTAAAACATATGTTGCGTTGCCCAAGGAAAGTAAGCTCGAGTCTCTTGGGATTGCATTGCTTTCGAAAGTGTTGAATGAGTATTAGTGATACCAGATGTTATTATGCATTTAAATTTAAGCTCATTTATTCACTGCTCGTCTATGAGTAGACTAATGCCTGTAAATGCTCTGTTTAAGTGTTTTGAAGTTTATCCTTTCCATTTGGATGCCATAGGTGTATATTATTTGGGGGGAATGTGCATTTTGAATTGAGTATACATCTGTGATGTATGTTTTGTCGGGTACTAGTTAGATGCGTTATTTTGGTGATTTGTTGGGGATTGATTATTGGTTATTGATTTATGATTTGTTGACTTGGAGATGCTATTATGCTTCTTTGATATTTTTGGGAAGTCAAGTTTTACGCGGCGACTTTGCCCAATTTTTTGTAAAAGTCGCATCGTAAGTGTGAAGTATAGTGAGAGTTTAAATAATCAAAATACATATATACAAAAGACGTCATAATTGCATTATAGACATGATTAGAGTTGGGTCTTACAGAAAGCCACATAAAAGTACGAGATAGACATAATCGTTTAAGAACTTTCCCAACGAATATATTAACATATATATATATATATATATATATGACAAATGCTATATATACACTTGAAGATAGAAGAATAAGAGGTGGACGACCATACTCGCTTCACAACTCATCAAGGATATCTTACATAATGATCGATAGAAGAGCATACACAGAATATCAGCGGAGTATAGAGCACTTCTCACAAAACGCACTATCATTGAGTAAAAGATCTGATCAGGAATAAGATCACATGTGCCACACAATCAATCAACCATTATATTGAGCTCATTGTTAATGAGTGTGTAATTGTTAAGACTTGTGTCTGAACGGATAGTGATAAGATGAGTTAGACTCTGGGTGAGCAGTAAGGTAGCTAGGAGTTCCAATCATAAGAGACATCGGCTGGAGTGGGTTTTTACAATGGGTTTACATTTCAAAGTCTTCTACTATATCATTTCATCGATGGAAGAAGGGAAGATGTAGAATGATTATACCACATTCGAACTCTGTGCATTATTTTACTTTCTATTTGTTTGTTTATTTTACTGTGATTTTACTTCTTGCTAATCAGTTACAAAGCGGATTAGTTCGGATATCTTCAGTTTGTTTGCTAATCAAACTTGATCTAATCTCTCAGTACATAAATTTCAAGAACCGGAGCTATTGTAGCTCATCGAGCTGGAGTCAGACAAGTGAAGTGATCAATGACTTGAAAATTTAGTGAGTTGGTTCAGAGCAGTAAACTCGAACCCCTAGTATCGATCCTCATCAATTGGTACTAGAGCAGGTTGTTCTTGAAAGCACTCTAGCTGATCTATTGTTGCGGAAATTTTTCAGTTTGTTTTTTAAAAAAAATCATGAAATCTTTTGATTACATACTTTTCAAAATTGGTGTAAATGTTTTTTCATGAAACCTATTTTATGGTTATTTTATGTTGGTGTGCTTTGCTACTCTAATTGAACTGATATAACTCTTTACAAGTAATCGTTAAATCAGGGGGAGAATATATTAAATAGAATATCGTATTATTCCTTGCTGATCTGATTCATAAGTGTTAAAGACTTGTAATAGAGTAAAGAGAAAGAAATTTCAGAAGAGTATTTTATTTTTTAAATCAGGTTATGTTTACATGAAAAAGTGGAAGACTGTTGGGTTATGAGAACTCTACTAATCCGAATTTTAATAACATAACTTGTTCATGTTATTAATAAAACTTATCGAGTGTGTAATTGAGTTTCGTTGCTAAAAAGGACATCAGCCGAGTTAATCACTCCAATGGACGATAGACTGACCAAAATGATGAGCAGAACTGATCAAACATCTCAAGCTTGCTGAACTGAGTCCAAACGAGGATTGAGAGAATCAGTCTCTATATTTTACTGCGGATTGACAAAACCAATCTACGTAAATGTGTGTACATAGTGGCTTGCTGAACAGAGACAAGAAGAATACTATTTGCTAACCAATGGAGTTTAACAAAGACATCTCGCTGAATATATAAAGACCATTAAGTAACTCACAGAACATAAAAGTACAGATCAGCGAAGTGACCATCAGCAAGACAATCAACATACTCACTTCACAACTCATCAATGATATATATGATGCATGCTATACATACACTTGAAGATAGAAGAAGTAGAGGTAGACGATCATACTCTATTCACAACGCATCAAGGATATCTTACATAGTCGATCCAAAGAGGAGCGTACACAGAATATCAGCTTAGTATAGAGAAATCCTCACAAAAAATGCACTATCATTGAATATAATATCTGTGTAGATCACATGTGCGTCACAATCACTCAACCATTGTATTTAGTTCATTGTTAATGAGTGATTTATGTAACTGTTCAGACTTGTGTCTGAAAAGATAGAAATAAGATAAGTTAGACTGCTAGTGAGCAATAAGGTTGCTAGGAGTTCCAGTTTTAAGAGTGACATCGGATGGAGTGGGTTTGAACAATGAATTTGTATAAATTAAAGTCTTCTAGTGTATCCTTCCATTCGATGAAAAAAGGGAGACGTGGAAAAGTTACACCACGTTCGAACTTTCAGAAACAAATTCGTATACATTATTTTACTTTCTATATGTTATTTATTTTTACTGTAATTTTACGTCTTACTCGTCAGTTACAGAGCGGGTTAGTTTGAGTATCTTCCACTTGGTTTGCTAACCATACTCGATCTAATCTCTAGGTACATATATTTTAAAAACTGGAGCTATTACAGCTCACTGAGCTTGAATCAGACAAGTGAAGTGATCAATCATTTGACGATTTCAACGAGTGGGTTCAGAGCAAAAGACTCGAACCCCCTAGTATCGATCATCATCAATGGCAATTTGTAGTCCCATTAAAGTTGCTCTCACGTGCAATAAGTTGATATAGTGCTGATGCAATGCCAAATTGATTAGTATTCTACGATGTCACATTTACACAGGGGTGCTTATTGGCTTGACCCGGTCCGGATCGGAACCGGCCGGTTTCGGGTTCGTTAAGGATGAAACCGGTCCGATCCGATAAGGAACCAAATCGGGTCCGGTTCCGGTTCCACCGGTTCCGGGTTGGACAGGTTCCAACCCGGAACCGGTATTTTAGAATTTTAATTTTTTTTTTTTTTGAAAAATTAAGGTATAACTTGTTGTGTGGAGGATTCGAACACGCAACCATCACCTTCTACTCTATAACTCTAACCAATTGAGATAATGGGCCTTTGTGTTTGTAAACTAACATCAAATATATTTATCTATATTTAAAAAATTAATTTTTTAAAATTAACGGATCCGGTTCCGGTTCAACCTGGAACCGGATCCGTTTAATCCAGAACCGGTAAGATACCGGTTCCGGAACGGAAATGGTATTCGTTATAGCTCAAACCAAGAGATGTTGGTAATACTCAATGTATTTTATTCACTTTGTTTATGATCTGAAAGAAACGGCTCGCACATGACAATAATTTAAATTTAATTTTTCTTGTTTTTTTTTAGTGTTTTGTGCGAAACATAGAAGCATTTCCTTAAAGCTTTTGAAGGAAGAGTCCTACTTCAGAGCAGAAGCAACTACCAGGCATTTATTACACATACTTTTTAAAGTTTCCAACTGATCTTGCACACATGCATGTTGGTATATAATCATAACATATAATGGGATCACGTGATATTATCTTATTCAAGACTTTGTATATATTTTCTGCTAAGTTACTTGATCGAAGTGAATCTTCAGGAACTTGAATTTTTTGTTATAATGTAGATATTATTTGTCTAAATGTAAACATCCCTTTAAACTATATAAATATTAGGAACGTGAATCTATGGCTAAGATTTTTTAAATTAAGTTGAAATTCATGTCTTTCAAACATTACTTTTGCTTTAAAAAGAATTTTGTTTTGGCTCCTTGGCTCTCAAATTTTCCTCTAATAACTTGATTTCGATATGGCAAAGAAATTAGGAGATGCAGACCACTTTGAGGGCCTACCCACTAACTGAATTTGACCGAAAAAGTAAAAGATTTGCTTTACCTTTAAAATTAATTTGGATATCCTTCTTTCTCTCACAATGGAATAATTTCTGTCAAAGCAAAAGTAAGTATTTTAAAAGTAAGAAAACAAAAAGAATGTAAAAGAAAGTTATTTCCAACCTAGCTTTGAGTCACAAATTAAATTAAAGTTTGATCATTGTATTCATTCATTCTCTTCAAGCACCCAAACGGGAATGGCCCTCTTTAGTCTTTTTCTCTATCTCTATCCTATTGAATGCTCATGCAAGATCCAAAGTGCTCTCACACAAGGTAACATCTGTGTCCCATCTCTCATATGGGTAAATCCAGAATTCTAAATGAGGAGGTGTATTTTCAATTTTTGAAAAAAATTTACACGAAAATTTATTTTTTTGTTTTATATTAAAGGGAGAGACTAATTATTTGGTTGAGTCTATATTTCTTTTAAATTTAGTTCTTGAAATGACTCGTGCATCACGAAATGGAGCAATAAGTGAATTTTTTTTTTTTTTTTTTTTTTGGGGGGGTGGGGTTGGGGTGTAAGACTACATATTTATGTGGCAAGTATATATTTGCTATATTTTTATTGATTGATGATGTTAATTAGTCGAACTCGATAGGCAAATAGCATGTAAATCTCCTGGCTAAGTTTTAGAAGAATACCTAAAAACCAATAACAACTTAGCTATTATGTCACAGTCCAATAAATGGTGCCTCAATGAAAAATTATGTGGCGCTTTGGCAATAATTTCTCATTGATTATGATCTACGAGAAATCGTTATTTAGTCCGACATTCATTTTGGTTTAAACTTCTTAAATGAGTTTATGCGTAAGAGGGGCTGTACTCCTTTTCTTAAAATTTACTATTGATTATAATATTTATGTATTTATGATATATTAAAAAAATGATTTTATCCAATTAATTATTTTGAGTTTTAATTTGGCCCTTTTCATCCACAGGCAGTGAAAGTTTGATGTTACCTTCATGCTAGCATCTGGCCCTAAAAATGTTTGATAAATGTTGTAGGAAGCCATGGTACCAACGAGCCTTAGATATGGCAACATCATGGAAATTAAGCATACCAAGAGCTGCTGAAATTCCTACAGAAGATGACATTCTTTGGGAAACAATTTCTAAATCCTCGGAGAATCCCACGGTTAATGCTAATAGGAGGCTAAGGAAATGCACATCCTTGAGGATAGCTACTTCGTTTACTCGAGTATGCCTATGTGCACCGATCTCTTCATACGCCAAGGTTTTCCAAGGCGAAGTTCCTCATAGAAGGAGTTATAGCTATCCAAGATCAAAGCCAGTTCCTAACTCACAAGAAATTAGAGTTCCAAGCGCAAGAATGAGCATTGATAGGAGGAAATTTTTTCGCGGGAAATCTTTGACCGATGATGTATTAATGAGACGATTTGTTATCGAAGAAGAAGCAATGATGCAAGTAAGGAGAAGAAACCAAGTGGAAATTATTAGGAGAAGAAGTGGTATGAGTAAGAAGAAGCTTGGTCCAAGTCCCTTGAGTAGAATGGTTTTTGCTGAGAATGATTGAGTATATTTTGACAACTAGTTATGGTTTTGTACTCCTCTATGCAAATGGAATTTGGTCGTGGATTGCTTGTCTTTGTATTGATATTAGTAATCTCGAGAAAATGTATCTTAAGCATTGGCACGAGTGAAAAGTTTGACGAGTTTTCCCAGTACTTCAAACAAAATTTTGATATTTCTAATTTGTCGAGAAATATTGTTATGTGGCAAGTATATATTTGCTATACTTTTATGATTGATGATGTTAATTAATCGAACTCGATAGGCAAATAGCATGTAAATCTCCTGGCTAAGTTTTAGAAGAATACCTAAAAACCAGTAACAACTTAGCTATTATGTCACAGTCCAATAAATGGTGCCTCGAATGAAAAATTATGTGGCGCTTTGGCAATAATTTCTCATTGATTATGATCTACGAGAAATCGTTATTTAGTCCAACAATCATTTGGTTTAAACTTCTTAAATGCGTAAGATAAAACATTCGAATAGTACTGTTAAATTGTACGTAAATATGTACGATATTTGAGGGTGAAGAACACACATATTTGAAGCAAGCCCAGCACAGAAGCATGAAAATATATTATTAAAAGACAACCGTTGTGATTCAGTTTAGAAGTTGACAAGTAACCATAAAATCTTCGACTCAGGGAACTGTGACATCCCTATTCACTCCAATTTTCTCACACCAACAACCCATGTACAATGTAAGACCCCTCAGTGAATACCGGTCATTAAATAAGCACATAGTCTTCGTTATGTCATTGGATTTTATAACACTTTGGGCAGAATCTCCCCATAAACTTGACTCATCAAAAAAAATCAAAGAAACATACACCATCTCCATGACAACAATAAAATCCCAAGCAATAAATCTTCATATAATTAATCCTCAACGTTCACCAAAATAAATTCATCTAACTACCGCTATATACTCAAATCATAAATAACATTCTACTCAAATAATTACATCTATGACACCCGAATGAAAAGAGAAACTTCAAAACATTTATACAGACCATATATGTGTATTAGGATGCTCACAAACGAGCAATGCATAAATGAGTATAAATCTACTTGCATATATCGCATTCCCTCATTTAACAATACTGATACAATACTCACAAACATGATGCTATCGAATGAGACTCGCTTACTTCACATGGACAATGTAGTACCTATTTTTCCCGTTCAACAGAAACAACCCCATACATGCTGAGCACACTAATAACATAACTCATATATGTATCAAATATATAATTCGAGACTTGTAGAATAAATAATATTGTACCATAAAAGGATACTTCTTGCATGCTTAATCTCTCAAATTGTTCTTGTTTCACTATGCCACAATCATATATTCCACAATGACAATTACGGTACTACACATCTCTTAAATGTCCCAGTTTCACAATCACACCACTACAAAATTCATACTTATCAATTCCATAATAATCATAGTAATTCAACAATACGTTACTTTTCACCCATTCGTGACTATCAACATAGCAAAGGCCAATATGCCCATCATCCACGATGATCCTCAATGATCTCTCAAATTCACCATGCCCTAGGCATAAAATTCCACTCGCATATCCATTTACTTTCATTTAGATAATCACCATGCCATAAGCATTGAACTCAACTCTTATATTCAGTTACTCATTTTCATATCCATCAAGCCATAAGCATTAACTCAATTCGCATATCAAATAATTTGCATTTACACATCCTACTAAACACACATGTATGCATAAACATATGATTACTTCATATCATACCTGCTCGTATGTCACTACGTACTTTACAGTCGACAAACCAAGTCAAGTTACTCCTTTTTGTCCAGAGTTTCACGGAGGATCTACATCAGTTAAGTAGCTCAATCTCAACTCAACATCAATAAATCAATAATCCGATGAATCATTCAGTATCCAATAAATAATCAATACTCAACATTCATATATAATATTTACATAACAATATGCAAATTCCCCTTGTCGTAACAGATCAAATGAAATCATAATCTATTATACTCAAGAAACCATTTATGTCCAATTTGAATATCAGAGTTCACTGGACCCGATTCACCATTTACTGTTATAGCCAGCAATTTAATGAGGGGATTCTATCACTTAAATCAGTAAAATCCACCCAACTTTATCATATTATCATACATATTATTCATATGATTTATCCATCATTTAGTTAAAATATTCTATTGGTACTTGGAATTATTACTTCGCACGCGTAGCAAGAATCCACATCAATCGGACTAGTATCATAGCTATGACGCATCGTTCCACACGTAAATGTTGATTTACACTCACTTATACACATTCGAACACATAATAAAGCACATAATGGTATAAGCTAGAATGCACACACACGCGCTAGCCCATCGAACACTCATACACACCCCTTGTAATGACCCAAAATTCTAAATTCTAATTGGATATTTGATTTGAATAGCTATAATAACATATTTTAATAAATTATGAAAATTAGAAATTTATTTATTTACTATGACTAGTTTGTCGATATATAGTACATTCTTGTATATAATTGAATTGGCAAAGCAAAAGTTCATCTAAATTATTAAACAACTAATGAAAATTTGAATGGAAGGAAATAATCAAGTTAGTGGAAAAAGTAGTGATATTATACACACTTTATATATATATATTGAGTGTATTTGTGAGTGTGTGACACTTGGGCACAATAGACACACATGGCAATATACATAAGCTAACACACACTCACAACACACTCAAAGCACATGCCATACACATGCCACACACACAAAACACAAAGACAAACACATGCCATGTAAGTAATCCATCATGCATAGCAACGCAGCGGAATAAAATTTTATGGATTACAAGACACCGGATCTATACATAGGTTGTCATATCGGATTATGGATTACAAAAGTCTCACCCTTGTAGCGTGTTTGAGCAGATTCCACGGAGCACCACGTCCAACGATTCCGAGTCACGAGCAACACCTCCAAGGTCTTGCCTCAACGGTATCCACACGATCAAATCGGGAAGGGATAGTTTAAGAACAAAGTGCTAGATTTGTTCTTAAACCGATACAAGAAGCACACTCGATTCACAATAGAGAATGATAGCCGGAATTCCACAATGCTCACGTCGACGATGAAGAAGTCGAGAGAAGCAAGTTGTGATCGGCGGCCAAGTGCTTTTGGTGTGTCTAGGTTATTTGATAAAATTGTATGATCAATCTTTTAATCATAACCTTGTATATTATTATATAGGATTTAACTAAAGGCTTTCATAAAGCCTCATGGGCTCAAGCCCATGATTTTAATTTAATCCTTATAATTATTTAATTAAGACTCATCTTAATTATTTAATTCATCCCATGAATTTAATTTCCCTTCTCGATTTAATCTTTTGTGCCACCCGATAGGATCTTGTAATGTTGGCAGTGATATAAAATCTCATTTTACGTCACAAGCTATGAGCCGTATCTAGCAACACATCAAGGCTACCCAAATTACAAGAATGTCAATGACTCGACATAACCTTTAGAACTTGTGATAATATTAACCATGTAACTTAATCCCTTTGTCCTTTGTGTTTAGATTGAACACGAGTCATGGAATAGTCATACTCGTATATTCAATCTTTATTTCTTGATCCCCAAGTAGAACTAGAATAAACGAATAAGCTCGATATCTCATATCGACTCATTCGAGCATGGCCATGCATTTTAGTTCTCACTTGATCAAGGGCCAAACACATCTCCTGTTATATAGGAGGGACAAATCCTATCTCGATCAGTCAACATCCCTCTACATAATTCGTAGTGTATCCAATAGTCGCCTTTATAGTTTACCCTGTTACGGGTAACGTTTGACAATATCAAGATACATAACTCCTTACGTTGGGATCTCTGATGATCACAAGTCGTAAGGATTACATACATTATTATCACTATGAGAATTGCATATGACAATCATATAACTATCCATGTTGCATTCTCATGGTGGGTCTGTCCAGTACATCGTTCTCTAACATGTACCCATGTGTTGATTTGATATCTCATATCAATGAACAATTCATCAATCAACACATACTAGTCTCTACGTATTATCATCATCCCTATTCATGATAATACTTGACTAGGGACAATGTTTAAGAATAATACAATATTATTCTAAGGACATTAACATGTATATTAATTCACATTGCACAGTTAAACGAATAATATATAATAATGAATTGCCATTCATAAAATCACAAACATTGTATGTCAAAACAATCATCCAATGACATGTCTTAGGGCATATCCCAACAAATCTCCCACTTGCACTAAGACCACTCAGACATATACCTAATGCCTAGAGATCTAGTATGACGATCATGCTTCTGCTGTGACAGCGGCTTCGTCAATGGGTCAGATACATTATCATCTGTTGGTACTTTGCATATTTTAACATCTCCCCTTTCAACGATTTCTCGAATGAAATGGAAACGCCTAAGTATGTGCTTGGATCTTTGGTGAGATCTTGGTTCCTTAGCCAATGCGATCGCTCTATTGTTGTCACAATAGAGTTCTATCGGATCTTTAATGCTAGGCACCACTCCAAGTTCAGAAATGAACTTCCTCATCCAAACAGCTTCCTTTGCTGCATCCGAGGCAGCAATATACTCAGCTTCCGTTGTAGAATCGGCTACTGTTGCTTGCTTTGAACTCTTCCAGCTCACAGCAACTCCATTTAGGCAATACACATATCCAGATTGCGATCGAAAATCATCTTTGTCGGTTTGGAAGCTTGCATCAGTGTAACCCATTACATTGAGCTCTTCCTCACCTCCATAAATCAAGAATGTATCCTTAGTCCTTCTCAAGTACTTCAGGATGTTCTTGACAGCAATCCAGTGACCTTCACCTGGATCAACTTGATATCTGCTCGTCATACTCAAAGCATAATATACATCGGGACGAGTACATATCATGGCATACATGATAGATCCAATAGCTGACGCGTATGGAATATTACTCATGCGTTGTCTCTCATCTGGTGTTGAAGGACACTGTTCCTTCGAGAGATAAATGCCATGCGTCATAGGCACGAATCCTTTCTCGGATTCTTGCATGCTAAACCTTTTAAGCACCTTGTCTATGTATGTACTTTGACTTAGACCAAGAAGCCTTCTCGATCTATCTCTATAGATCTTGATTCCTAATACATAGGTGGCTTCTCCCAAGTCTTTCATCGAAAAGCAGTTCCCTAGCCAAATCTTTACAGATTGTAAGACAGGGATATCATTCCCAATGAGAAGTATGTCATCTACATACAACACTAGGAAAATGATTATGCTCCCACTGACCTTCTTGTAGACACAAGGTTCATCTACGTTTTTGATAAAACCAAACTCTTTGATTGCATCATCAAAACAAAGATTCCAACTCCGAGAAGCTTGCTTCAATCCATAAATGGATCGTTGTAGCTTGCATATCTTTCCAGCATCATTTGGATCGACAAAACCCTCGGGCTGTGTCATGTACACATCCTCGAGCAGATTTCCATTAAGGAAAGCTGTTTTGACATCTATCTGCCAGATTTCATAATCATGAAATGCAGCTATTGCAAGTAAGATCCTTATGGATTTAACCATGGCCACTGGTGAAAAGGTTTCATCATAGTCAATACCATGAATTTGTTTGAATCCTTTTGCAACCAGCCGACCTTTATAGGTTTGTACATTACCATCCATATCGGTCTTTTTCTTGAAAATCCATTTGCACCCTATGGGTTGTACCCCTTCAGGTCGATCAACCAAAGTCCATACTTGGTTTGCATACATGGATTCCATCTTAGATTTCATGGCCTCTTGCCATTTCTCAGAATCAGTGCCCATTATAGCTTCTTGATAAGATGACGACTCATCCTCATCAATAAGTAGTAAGTCACCTTGTTGAGTCACAAGAAATCCATATCTCTGTGGCTCCCGGTGTTCTCTTACAGACCTACGCTGGGCTTGTGTCTCTTGAGCAGGTACTTCTTCCACAACAGCTTGCGGTGCCTGCTCTGTTTCCATCTCAATCTCAGGTTCAGTGTTTTCTTGTGGTTGAACTTCACTAAGTTCTATTTTTCTCCCACTGGTTTTTCTAGAAATAAATTCTCTTTCAAGAAATATACCAGTCCGAGCAACAACTACTTTGTTCTCGGTGGGATAATAGAAATAGTATCCTTTCTTTTCCTTAGGATACCCAACAAATAAACACTTATCAGATTTGGGTCCAAGTTTGTTAGTGGCGTGACGTCTAACGAAAGCCTCACAACCCCAAATCTTCATAAAAGACATACTAGGACGCTTCCCAGTTCATATCTCATATGGTGTCTTTTCCACTGATTTAGATGGAACACGGTTCAGTAAGAAAATCGCTGTTTCTAGAGCGTGTCCCCAAAACGATATCGGAAGATCTGCATGACTCATCATTGATCTAACCATGTCTAACAAGGTTCGATTTCTCCTCTCGGATACACCATTCCATTGTGGAGTATACGGAGGAGTGAGTTGTGGGACTATCTCACACTCCTTTAGATAGTCATGAAACTCTTGGCTTAAGTATTCACCTCCTCGATCTGATCGAAGGATTTTGATACTTTTGCCAAGTTGGTTTTGTACTTCATTCTTGAAATCTTTGAACTTTTCAAAGGTTTCATGCTTATGCTTCATTAGGTACACATACCCATATCTACTGAGGTCATTAGTAAATGTAACGAAGTATTGAAAACCACTTCTAGCTTGTGTACTTATTGGCCCACATACATCACTATGTATTAGTCCCAATAAAACATTTGCCCTTTCAACATGTCCCTTGAAAGGGGCTTTAGTCATCTTGCCCATTAAACAAGACTCGCATGTTTCATATGATTCAAAGTCAAATGAATCCAATACTCCATCCTTATGAAGTTTAGATATGCGGTTCTCGTTTATATGGCCCAAGCGACAATGCCAGAGATAAGTTGGATTACAATCATTATTTTTAATCCTTTTAGTATTTATGTTATAGATAGGCATATCAAGATTTAGTAAATAAAGACCATTCACCATTTGTGCACTAGCATAAAACATATCATTTAAATAAATGGAACAACAGTTGTCCTTTATAATAAATGAGAATACATACTTGTCCAAACAAGAAATAGAAATAATGTTTTTGGTAATTGAAGGCACAAAATAACAATCTTTTAAAATCAACGATAAACCAGAAGGCAAAGATAAATGATAATCTCCTACATCTAATGCAGCAACTCTTGCTCCATTTCCAACTCGGAGATCAACTTCGCCTTTTGCCAACAATCTACTCTTTTTGAGGTCCTGCACATTTACACAAATGTGAGATCCACATCCAGTATCTAATACCCATGATGAAGAAGTAGATAAATTGACTTCTATAACAAAAATACCTGAAGTGGAAGTCACACTTCCCTTCTTGAGATCCTCCAGATATACTTTGCAGTTCCTTTTCCAATGACCGGTCTCACCGCAATGGAAACAGTTCCCTTCCTTTGCTATCCCTCCCATTGGTTTCAATGCAGAAGACTTTGGCTTAGATTTAACAAAGACCTTCTTTGCTTTCTTATATCCTTTAGCTTTGGCCTTTCTTTTGCTCTTATTCACAATAAGAACATTTGTGGCCTTAGTCTGCTTTGTATTAGCTTCATATGTTCTCAACATACCAAGTAATTGTGGTATAGTCTTTTCCATGTCAGTCACATTGTAATTTACTACAAATTGACTGAAGCTCTCAGGCAACGATTGCAAGATTACATCGGTGGCCAACTCTTAGTCCAATGGAAAACCCAGCTTCTCCAGATTCTCAATGTACCCAATCATCTTGAGTACATGAGTTCCAACTATGCTTCCCTCTACCATCCTGCACTGAAATAACGCTTTAGAGACGTCATACCTCTCTTGTCTAGCTTGCTGTTGGTACAATTGCTTTAAGTGTTCGATCATATCGAACGCCTCCATTTCCTCATGTTGTTTCTGAAGCTCAGAGTTCATGGTGGCAAGCATAAGGCAGCCAACATCAAGTGCGTCATTCTGATGCTTCTTGTAAGCATCCTTATCGGCTCTCGTAGCCGTCAGGGGAGGTTCCTCAACAGGTAAGGGTTCCTCTAGGACATATTGTTTCTTTTCTTGCTTGAGGACTATCCTCAGATTCCTATACCAGTCTAGGAAGTTTGTCCCACTTAATTTGTCCTTCTCAAGGACCGATCGCAGTGATAATGTGCTTGTTGTATTGTTAGTTGCCATGGATATCTACAATATAAATATGCAAATAAGTTTATGATTTAATCATTTAACATGGTCTTATATTAAATGATAATCCCACTATTTTGTTTAAAAAATATCAACCCTCGAAACCTTTAGTGGGCCAAGATCCATATTTCGCCTAATCTTGAGTTAGCTTTGGCTAATCGCCCAAGATTCGGTTATTTAGGTAGACAACACTTTGTAAATTACATCACATGTAATTCTTGGATAGTTGGACGAACAACGCTTTGTTCAATTCATCAAATGAATTATTATCCAACCCATGCCTCTAGGTTCCCAATCCTATTGAGATAACCTAGTTAAGTCGTACCCAATTTAAAGTATAACGGATATCACTTTTATCCTTTCGCGCCTTACTAAGATTGCCACGGTGCTTTGCTTTGGCAAACCCACACATGTACAATCGAAGTTTTTGACGAGTACTTTTAATTTTGGAAGGCATCTAAAACTTAATATTTTAGAGGGATTTATTGATCTCATGATTAGTTTGATAATTTAAAATATGTCCACTACATATAGGTGTATACATATCTACATATATGTGTAATACAATTATCAATCTAAAACATAAGATAAAATCATGCATCAACATACATAATCAAACGTGACATGGTTATAGCCCCTACTAGCGATTTTCTCAAGCCAATGAGAAAATCCTAAGAGTCAACCTAAGGTAACTTCACAAGCACCTTCCTTTGGCTCTAGTTTGTGAATGGCCTCCTCATCCCGGCACGATGCTCCATCTTCATTGATCACCATCAACAAATAAACTACACTATTTACAAGATATAGAATTCCTCGATTCACATTCGAGGGGAACATTGGGGAGGGATAACATTTAGAATAAAATAGAGAAGGCACGACACGCAGGTCGTATTATAAATTACAAACATTCACAAATCATATCTAATAGGTCAAAGGGCTATAACCATGCACCATGCTCAAACAACACATAAAGCATGCTTTAACATTTAATTAATTAAATTCTAAACATTTTAAATTTAAATTCTAATTAAAACTGTAAAATAGAATTTTGAAAAATTATCGTACGCTCGGGACATCACATGCCACGAACTTAATGCGACTCAAACCATGAACCAAATGGGTCCGACCCATCTAACTACACGGCTGGACCATGCATGGGCCTAGGGTTCGAAACCCTAGCCCAAGCATGGTTCAAGCACGTGCGGCGCCGCTAGGGTTCCAAACCCTAGCCGCCGCCGTGTGGTTTCTTTTGTTCTTCGAGCCTAATGGTTCGAAGTTCTCAGCCATGAGCCACGATCCAATCCATGCACGGTTCATGACGGTGATGGCTTAACCATCTAGAGCCAAGGGTTCGCAAACCCTAGCCCTCATGTGGTGTAGCCGTCGGCCCTCATAATTCCGTTGACCATGATCGAACCAACTTGCACCTCATCAATATTTTATCGAGCCAATAGAGTTCAAAACCCTAGATAGTGCGATGGCTCGGCCCATGCTCGAGCCAAGGGTCCGAACCCTAGCTCCCAAGCGGCGGCCGAGAGTCAAGGTTTGTAGTGGCCGAACCTTTGAGCCACTTTTCGATTTTGCGCATTCGTGTATCGTATACAATTATTTGCCAATTATATCAAATACAATTTTACGATGATTTTCACAAACGCAATATTAACAATCACATATGTTCATACAGTTTTAAATGGCATGCAATATTAATTCTAATATGATTAAAACAATTTAACCACATAAATCCGATATGAGCCTTGTACACGGCTCTGATACCACTGTAAGTAATCCATCATGCATAGCAACGCAGCGGAATAAAATTTTATGGATTACAAGACACCGGATCTATACATAGGTTGTCATATCGGATTATGGATTACAAAAGTCTCACCCTTGTAGCGTGTTTGAGCAGATTCCACGGAGCACCACGTCCAACGATTCCGAGTCACGAGCAACACCTCCAAGGTCTTGCCTCAACGGTATCCACACGATCAAATCGGGAAGGGATAGTTTAAGAACAAAGTGCTAGATTTGTTCTTAAACCGATACAAGAAGCACACTCGATTCACAATCGAGAATGATAGCCGGAATTCCACAATGCTCACGTCGACTATGAAGAAGTCGAGAGAAGCAAGTTGTGATCGGCGGCCAAGTGCTTTTGGTGTGTCTACGTTATTTGATAAAATTGTATGATCAATCTTTTAATCATAACCTTGTATATTATTATATAGGATTTAACTAAAGGCTTTCATAAAGCCTCATGGGCTCAAGCCCATGATTTTAATTTAATCCTTATAATTATTTAATTAAGACTCCTCTTAATTATTTAATTCATCTCATGAATTTAATTTCCCTTCTCGATTTAATCTTTTGTGCCACCCGATAGGATCTTGTAATGTTGGCAGTGATATAAAATCTCATTTTACGTCACAAGCTATGAGCGGTATCTAGCAACACATCAAGGCTACCCAAATTACAAGAATGTCAATGACTCGACATAACCTTTAGAACTTGTGATAATATTAACCATGTAACTTAATCCCTTTGTCCTTTGTGTTTAGATTGAACACGAGTCATGGAATAGTCATACTCGTATATTCAATCTTTATTTCTTGATCCCCAAGTAGAACTAGAATAAACGAATAAGCTCGATATCTCATATCGACTCATTCGAGCATGGCCATGCATTTAGTTCTCACTTGATCAAGGGCCAAACACATCTCCTGTTATATAGGAGGGACAAATCCTATCTCGATCAGTCAACATCCCTCTACATAATTCGTAGTGTATCCAATAGTCGCCTTTATAGTTTACCCTATTACGGGTAACGTTTGACAATATCAAGATACATAACTCCTTACGTTGGGATCTCTGATGATCACAAGTCGTAAGGATTACATACATTATTATCACTATGAGAATTGCATATGACAATCATATAACTATCCATGTTGCATTCTCATGGTGGGTCTGTCCAGTACATCGTTCTCTAACATGTACCCATGTGTTGATTTGATATCTCATATCAATGAACAATTCATCAATCAACACATACTAGTCTCTACGTATTATCATTATCCCTATTCATGATAATACTTGACTAGGGACAATGTTTAAGAATAATACAATATTATTCTAAGGACATTAACATATATATTAATTCACATTGCACAGTTAAACGAATAATATATAATAATGAATTGCCATTCATAAAATCACAAACATTGTATGCCAAAACAATCATCCAATGACATGTCTTAGGGCATATCCCAACATGCCACACACACAAAACACAAAGACAAACACATGCCACACACACATAACACACTCCTCACACAGACAACCACACACCCAATCATATAATGAATCTCTCTTCTCCTATATAAAAATATCCTTCAGTTCTTTCTTCAGTAACTAAGCAAATATCTTTAAAACACTCATACAAATAAGATTTTCAAATAAATAATATACAAGAACCGAATGTAGCAAGCTTTGGGAGGCAAAAATAGAAAATTGCTGCAAACTATTGCATGTGTGGTAATTTCGTTGAATTTCCAAAAAAATTATGTTTTGAATGTGAGGTTATGGAAAATAAAGTTATAGTACTACACGTTATCTTTGATTGGCCACTGGAATCACTTGAATTAGGGTTTATATGAATAAGTTATGCTAGTCTTACCAAAATGTATACAATCTGGAAAATAGGTTATGTAGAGAGACAATGTATATATATATATATATTTTTTTTTGGGAATATTGTGTTATGAATTTAGGCTTATAGTCTAAATAAAAGTCATAGATCATTAGGTTATATTTGATTTGGCAGTAAATTCCTTCGATTTGGAGTTTAGATGAAAATGTCATGCTAATTTTACTAAAATGTATGCAAGCTTGAAATTCTATACGCCTGATTTCTGAAACTCGAAATGTTTTGCTATGGATCTAGTAAAATATTGTTGAATTAGCTTAAACATATAGAAGATGAATTATAGTATATTGAGTTTGCATTAATTTCCAAGTAAAATCACTTGATTTAGATTAAGCACGTATAAGTTATGATTTTTCTACCAAACTCTACCAAGCTGGAAATTACAGCTATTGTGTGTTACACATGTTGCAACCAAATTTACATTAGGTAAATGAACGAATTTTAAAACTTGTTGAAAAGATAAAATGCTCAATTTTAGTTAGCTTTCAAACTAATTAAGAATCATGGAAATCGGTTAAAGCTTTGGTGAAGTTAGAGGTCGATTATGAAGACATATCGGCTGGAATTTCAGAATATATTGTAGATATAATGTTTGGATAATTAGATTAACATTTATGAGCTATTTAAATGATTTTATGATAAGGTTGAGATATAATTGAGCATTTAATATTGATTGATTAGGAGAAATTGTAGTTTGATCAATTTTAGAAAGCTTCGAGGTACGTAAATGGAGTTGTATTTTCGTAGATGAATGGTAAGCAAGCAAAATTATATTTGAAAAAAATGATTTTGATATAAAGATGATTTTCCAAATATGAATTTTTGAACAAAATTTTATCATGTGTGAAAAATTATTTTAGATGTCATGTTTGTTTTGTTTCAGTGAGTACCATTTGAGGTTGAACTGAGAACATTCGTATTTGTATGTCTCGCTTGCGACGAGGGAAAAAATTCGCACCACTTTGTGGCTCGTTGCAACAAGGGTAGATAAACGCATTTTGCTTTGCCCAAAGGAGATACCATTCCAGCGGGTATAGCTTGGAATGATATCATTGTGTCACCTCCTTATTTGAGTATACATTTGTTTCATTATAACATGGATAGTATATGATGGATTGGATCTAACTGAGATTTCCCGTAGGGCGTCTGATGTATATCTGGCCTACGGGAACGGTTTCTTGTTCCAACTGGGGGATCCAAAGATGCTGAAGAGAAATCTTCTCTGTGGCGGCATACTTTGATCTCCTTCGAGTGGATTATGTGACCCGAAACTCTCTTGTGGTGGAGGTCTTTGTACAAGCTCTCCTGTCTTGAATTCTACGAGATTAATCCCGCAAATGAATTAGCAAGATCACGTAAATCTTCCAAGTTGATTCTTTCTATTACTTTGTGGGATGCAATGGCTCTCCTCGTAGGACTGCAATCATTATTTCAGTCTCTGACAAAGGCCTTTGGACCTCCTCCGCTTTCCCTTTTTGGTGTAAAAGGGGTTATGTTCCGTAAGATGGTGGCAACCATCCGCCGTTCCTTCTTCCTGTCGGACTTGGCCTTGACTCGAATTCCTTAACTCGGGATTGAACATCTTGAAGGTTTTCAAGAATCTCCTTCTGATGTTTAATCATAATCTCCATCTGACTCTGAATCTGATGGATCTGTGCAGCGTCATACCATTTTGTGCTAAGGATCGCAAAAAATGGGGACTTGTAAAAAGACGACGTTAAATGTCACTTCTTTATAAATATAAGGATATAAAAGATAATTAAATATTATTTATGGGCTTCTTTGTAATTTAAACAAAAGCTTAAGGGATAGAATGCAACATATCAAACCATTGAGGGGTAAACAAGTCATCTTAAAACACTTAATTGATTGAAAATTTTGAAATTGGACCTATTTCAAATAAATTGTTTCCAATTTGGCTTTTTATGCACTAAGATTTTTTTCTCAAGACTTAAGTAGATTCTGTGTCCAAAAAGTGTACTTCCTTGTAATTTCCCCAAATTATAACTTAGAGAATAAGAATTTGGGGTGAAGAAAGAAAATGGACTACGTTAGGCTAAAAAAAAGAGTTAAAAATAGAACTGAATTGAGCTTAAACATATAAAACATGATAAACAATAATAAAACCCCTAGATTATAAGGATGAATATGGGTATTATCTGGTTTATATATTTATTTTACTATTTTTTGACTATAAGGTGAGGAGAAGTCTCGAAATCAAGACACTCGAAGACCCAAATGAATGTGGCATTTCACTAGGGATGTTTAACGGTTCGTGTTGGCCCGGAACCGGCTCAGAACCTACATGTTTGAACTTGTATGTAACTGGATCAATCAGTTAGAAACCGGATCCGATTTGTCACTGTGACAGATTGATGCGGTTCTTCTAGTTCTGATAACCCGGAATAGGAACTAGAACCGAAATTGAAAAAAAAAATATTTAAAAATTAAAAAACATGTTGGCCATTTGGTCTCTTTGTTAATATTGTTTAAAAACTATAAATTATATCATTTTTTTTGTTTTGTTCTTGTTTTGTTTTTTTAAACTTTATTTAATACTAGTCATCATTTGCACGTGTTGCATGCGTTGTAAATTCATTTTTAATTTTAGCTTTTCGGATGTAAATTTTTTTTTTCAAATTGAATTTGTAGTTTAATACTCTCCAATATATTTTTTGTTGTTATTGTGGTTATCCAAATTAGTAGGGGCATTGCGGTAATTTAAGCATATTAGACATTTTTGTTATTTGACAACACATGTGAGTGTATTATAGTAAGTTCACTTTAGGTCATACCACTAACATCCTTACACATTATATAGATAAGATATAGATAGGATATCGATTTAAGCCAACTGAAACATCATTAAACTAACTTTATTTAATTTATCGATTTAAGCCAACTGAATTAGGAAACATCATTAATCTATGGCAATATACACGCTACCTCACATTAATGTGTCTTCCTCCGTATTCAATGCCTATAATTATAATCAACTGCTACCTAATTTTTCGCAAATTTATTGCAGCATATCATATTACTTATTGAATATATGATAATTGTAATATAATTTAAAATTAAAAATAAAGAGAAATTGATTTAATGGTTTAAAACCTATTTTAAGAATGGATAAAGTTGATTTTTGAGCCTAGTTATGCCACTAAATTAGGGAAGGAGGAAGAAATATGAATAATAAAATTATAGCGTTACCAAAATTAAACAATATGTCTATATTCAAATGAAAATGATCCATTTTAAGATTTTTTTGACGTTTTTGATTTCGATGTCTAATATAGTGTTAATTATTATCATTTAAAATACAACTATAAATAAAGCAAAAGAACATAAAATTATAGGGTTTTTTAACTAAATAATCCTAATTAAATCAACAATTATCAAAATAACCCCAAATTTAACAAATTTAAAAACTAACCTTAGACGTCAACTGGGTTGGCGTCTTCAGTATGTCAGGCGTGACCATATAAAATAATTGTCATGCCAACCGAGTTGGCATGACCAGTGTAAAATAATGGTCACGCCAACCCAGTTGGCGTGACCATTTAATAGTCACGCCAACTGAGTTGGCATGATTTAGGGTTATAAATTTGCTCGCCACCTTCTTCCTCGGCCACCAACCTCCACCTCCAACAATCGTTTTTTCTCATTTTGCTTCCAGTCACTTCATATTTTCAAAATTTAGAGGTAAAAATCCAGACACCGTGTATTAGTTTCTGTCGCCCGTCGGTCGCTGCCATCCACCGGTGCTGCTGCCGTCGTTTGCTGATGGCTGGTGGTTGTCGGCGATGGCTACTGGGCTTCGTCATGTTTTATCAGTTTTAAATTATTTTGTTTACTTTATGTTGTCTATATGTACTAATATATTTTTTGTTTAATATAATAGGATGAATCCGATGACCGTACCAGGCCCAATTGACGATCATCTGTTGTCATTGCAGTTATGTCATCGTTCTGAAAATGTATGGGCAGGTGATATTGATCGCCCTTGCGTGTGAGAAATCCGGGTGGCTATTTTTGGGATCTTTGCCCATTAGACATACGTGTTATAAGTATGTTAAATGAGTTTGGGTTTTATGGTGTATATATGTGTAATAAGATTACGCTTGACCTTCATCTAATCACGGCGTTAGTAGAGATATGGCGTCGTGAGACACACACATTCCGTCTTAGATAGAGGCGACTATTACACTACAAGACATTGCCGTTATTTGGGGTCTGCAATAAATGATCTTGCAGTGTCAGTCACCAATTTTGATAAGACAATACCCGAGTGGCAATAATATTGTGATCGTCATTTGGGATTTACACCAGATCAGGGTCACTTTAAAGGTGCATGTTTGTTAATGTCTGCGTGGAGTAATCATTTAGTTAATAGTCGCCTCCATTTGCATAGTACGGCGGATGAGGTTGCTAAATATGCACGGCGTTGTGCATTATTAATGATATGTGGAATTATGTGCCCTAATAGCTCCGACAATACTGTAAAATTATTATACATACAGAAATTAGAAGATATCAGTTCTGTTAGTAATTTTAGATGGGGTAGTGCTGTGCTGGCATTCTTATATCGTGAGTTGTGCACTTCAGCAGAGAGAGGGAAAAAAGTAATATGTGGTGCATTACAACTCCTACAGGTAATCGTTACCTTTATTTTAAAATACTGAAAAAATATTTCTTGCATATTTTATTTATATTCTTCATGTTAATATTTTAGATTGGGGCATGGTTGCGGCTCGAAAGTTTAGCTCCTCAACTAGGATGCTCAAGAATTGATATTGGGCCAATACCAATCGTCGAGGACAATTATTTACCTGTTGCTCCATATGGTGCAAGGTGATGTATTACAAATTATGTTGCAATGTATAATATTATATTTAATTACTTGTTATATAATTTATGTTTTCTGATGATGATTATGAGTGCACAGGTGGACATGTAAATTAAGATTTACAGAAACTGGTACACATTCATTACGAATTATTAGGGACATCATTGACCAGCAGCCATTAAGCCAAGTAATTTTATTTTTTATGTTCATGTATAAAACATAATAGTCTTTGAACATTATTTTAATGTAATACTATATTTGTAGTTTAAGCCGTACCCTGATGATTATATTGAAGGACTGCATACTAAGTTATGGACATACATTGGCCCACTGGTTTTGTATGACATAGTTGAAATGCATCGTCCTGAGCGGGTTTTCGTCAATTCGGCATGGTACAAAACATCCCACCAGATCCACGGTTAGGGGATGATATATTACATGCACTTAACCAAAGGGGTAAAACAAATAATGACTGGTCTGTGCACCATAGGCGGTACATGACTATATGGGTTAATGCACATGCTCATACCGTGGACAGCCCACGATATGATTCAGCTGGACAGGGTGTAATTGTCGGGTACAATGACTGGTATGGACGAGTAACACGTAGATTCATTAGCCATCAACAACAATTTGTGGAGACTGGTTATCAACATGGAGATGGCCCCACATGGCAACATGTGGTATGTTGATTTTTACATATGTATTACATATTTGAAAATTGTGTTTAGATTTAACAACTTAATAAAAATTGTTCACTCATTTCAAATTGATCAGTTGGCGCAATTAACTGTTACCTGCAACCGTAATCTTGCTGAGGAACATCCATAGGGGCGTATGTGGATGCATTTAGTGATGTCAGAAATGTAATACAACATGTGATGCATGTCGCACAGGAACGAAGCGATAGAAACTTTCCGCCCTACGAAGAGGGACATGCTACTCAGGAAGAACAAGTACAACTGATGCATGTGAGTGACGAAGAACAAGTACAGCCGATGCATGCGGTTGTTGGAGATGCTGGCCCATCAAGTATGTCCCGACATATATGTCAGGTCCATCTTCGTCATATGCCGGCGACATGTACGGAGATTGTTATATTCCTCGACCACTGCATCAATCGTATGATCAAACGCACTTCACGCCTTATCAAGCCATGTACACACAAGAACAATCCAGCCCAGATGTTAATATTAGATTCCCTGAAATATATGCATCGATGTCTCCACAATTTGACGTGTCACCGGTTGTGTTCCCTAATTTGTCACCTGATGTTCAGCTGGACAATGTACCTGTAGTGCAGGCTGACCAGGCCATTCAGAAAGGACGAGGTCAGAGACGGAAACAGCCGCGACGCTGTGGTACAGTTCGAATGACGGGGTTTCCCAATACTGCTCTCCCATAGTGGCTCAAATCGACCTTGATATGTGCTCCAATATTCTTGCATATTATACTATGACTTGACAAATGTTTTTTGTGTTTAAGCCATAATTTCGACATACTTGTATCACATGTGAGCAAGGAATGCTAAATTCTTTCCACTTCCCACAAGAACATTCCCTTGATTTGAGCTTCACAACATGAGTATTACCCCCACGTCCAACTTGCATCCTTGTGATAACTGAGGCTGTTAGATGCCTTCGATCAAACATTTGAACTTCATGATGAATGGAGTGAAGATCAGCCCGAGCATATTTTTCAAAAGCATAATCCGCCCATTTTTGTTTATTTTGGATCATTCTATCCGCTTTTTTCAACCGCTCGAAAAACTAATGCACACAACGATCGAATGTTAATTGTACAATGCCAGTGATTGGAAGGCGACGTGCACCTTTCATTACTCCATTTATGCACTCAGACATATTTTTTGTTAGGATACCACAACACCATCCTTCATCATGAGCACCATCCTTCATCATGAGCAAGTGTCCACTGAGAATTATCAATCCGATTCAGGTAATCAAAAGCCATTGGTTCAATGGTTTTGATATCTTCCATCGTACACTCAAACTTTATCAGTTGATTTTCTGATCCAGCTTTCCAACACAAGTATTTTAAGTGCACATTTTTTAAATGACTATTAAAGTTTGAGCAAAGATGTCTCAAACAAAATCGATGCACTCCACGGGGGCGTTTGAAGTCGGGGATACATTCGGCTGCTGCAATAAGGCCGGATGTCGATCAAAAATCAAACGCACGCCGTCAGATTCTCCAATATGTGTTTGCTAACCATCTCCAAGAACCATTTCCATGACAAAAGTTCTCTTCATCCACAATTGAAAATGCCAACGGTAACACTTGATTATTTGCATCCATGGACACAACAATCAACATCTTATGCTGATATTTATATATAGATGTGTGCCATCCACTGTAATAACTTGACGACAGTACCGGAAACCATCTATATACGGTTGTAAGGCCCAGAAAACATAACTCAAAGTTTTTTCTCTTGGTCTTGCATTATCAATGGTTTTGATCTCACTCCACAACTGTGCCTGGATTCCATTTTTGCAAAGCTCCCATATAGAAAGGTAAGTTATTGACCGAGCTCTCCCATGTTCCATACACGTTCCGTACTGCACGTTTCAAACTATGCCAGCCTTTTGCATATGATATTTCAAATCCATACTTATCTTTCACTGTTTGAATCACATACTTGATTTCATAAGCTGGATCACGACGAACGATTCCCGATAACAAGCTAGCAATCATGTTCTTATCCAAGTTCGAATGATCAAGTGACAGCTCACTCAGCAGACAAGTGTGAGGACCACCATATTTGGTTATTTTGAATAACCCAACTTTTTTATCAAACATGCACGCAGGTACCATCTGCAAGGTATATCCTCTGTACCGTGTTTGCATATTACTTTCCACAATGTTTTTGTACTCCTAACAACGTGGTTCTCATGTTTTGCAACACGTATTGAATAATCCTTCACAGCTGCCTGCAGATGAAATTTATCTTTGAAGACAATGTTGTAATAGATTTCACCTTTGGAGTAATCATAAAAACTCCCCCAACGGCCTGTTGGATTGTCGATCGAATCTCCAAAACTTCTGGACGTGTCATGGAAAAGAATGGGATTGTTGGATAAAGATTACGATCATTTGTCATGGTTGTAACTGACACTTCTCGTCTCATTGGTGCCTCATCCTCTTGGTTTTCAACTGCTTCTGCCATCACACCAACATCAACTTCATCATCAGCCTCATCATCAGATGGAATCCCCTCTGGTTCAGAATGAATTTCATCACCAAAATCAGCAAAACTGTCTGCTCGTGGCTCATCAGCAACATTATCAACATCTACTGGATGATCATCTCGGTCTCTACCACTATATGAACCCTCAGCTTGTTGTCGAGCAACATACTTCTCTTGAATAATAGAAGTTGTCAATCCTTCTGAAAAAATGCCACTCATTGGCATTTCTGGAATAGAATCATAATTCCTTGGTTCTGCTTGTATATGAAATTCCAAGCAACTATGACCCTGTTCTAAATCAAGTAATCATGCTAAATTGTAATTATCGTCTATGGGTAAAATAGTCTGACGTAACCCCGAAAAATCTTTGAACATATGCCTAGCATATAATTTCAAAAGAAACTGGTTGCGATCGAACCCAGTGATATCATATACTTTATTTAATAATTGTAGAAATTAATTGTATGCCGTATGGTTGTATCTCTTGATGGACCAGGATCATATCGGACGAACTCAGAATCTTGTATAATATTACTCCCCAATAAAATAAAACATGAATAGATATATTTGATAACTATAGATAATTAAGTATTTCTAGTAACTAATAAAATCTTTTATAATGCAGAAGATCAGCTAAAGCTGCAACTACGGAGCTGACTCTGAATTTTATCATATAACAAAAATAATAAAGAGAGAAAACTCGAGTGAATTGTCTGGGAAATGAGAGGCGGAGGGTTGTATTTATAGTGCAGAAATACAAACGCCAATTGGATTGGCGGGAATATATTTTTAAAGGTCGCGCCAACCCAGTTGGCGTCAACATATAAAAACAAAGGTCACGCCAACTGAGTTGGCGTGCCCTTTATTGTACGTTGGTCACGCCAACCCAGTTGGCATGACCATTATTTTATATGGTCATGCCAACTGGGTTGGCGTGACACATTGAAGACGGCAACCTAGTTGGCGTGACCATTATTTTATATTGTCACGCCAACGACAGCGACCGACGGACGATAGAAACTAATACACGGTGTTTGGATTTTTACCTCTAAATTTTGAAAATATGAAGTGACTGGAAGCAAAATGAGAAAAAAAACGATTGTTGGAGGTGGAGGTTGCTGGCCGAGGAAGAAGGTGGCGAGCAAATTTATAACCCCAAATCATTCAAACTCAGTTGGCGTGACTATTAATTGGTCACGCCAACTCAGTTGGCGTGACACGTGATATTAATTGGTCACGCCAACCGAGTTGACGTGACGCGACAATAATAATAGTCACGCCAACTCGTTTGGCGTGACCAATTATTCATGCCAACTGGAAAGTCACGCCAACCCGTTGGCGTGAATATATAAAAATAATGGTCACGCCAACAGGGTTGGCGTGACCATTATTTTATATGGTCACGCCAACTGGGTTGGCGTGACACACTGAAGACGCCAACCCAGTTGGCGTCTAAGGTTAGTTTTTAAATTTGGGGTTATTTTGATAATTGTTGAATTAATTAGGGTTATTTAGTTAACAAACCCTAAAATTATATTAAAATATGATTAAATATATAAATATATATTTTTTTAAAATTAATGGACCGGCTAGGTTGGGACCGATCCAACCCGAACCGACCCAGTTGCATCGATCCAGGTTCGGATCGGTAAGCTTCCATGGGATATCCATACAACCGAAACCGAAAATAGAACCAATCCAATTAGTAACCAGATTAGCCTAGTTCCTAAAAAAGATGCATGGGAACCGGTCGATATGGACTAACATCCCTACATTTCACTATTAAAATACTCTTTCTGACGAACTCCAAGATCTAGCGAGCTTGTAAAAGCTCATATCCATTTTGGAGAAACTCGAGTTCAAATCCTGAGGAAAAATATTTAGACATCCCACTCTAAAAAAAAAAAAAAACTCTTTCCGACTCCTTTTATCAATGCTTTTCCACTTTCCCGCCACACAAACACACTCTTTCTAACTCGCGCCACTCACTGTGCATCAGGCGGAGCTTATGGATTTTCCCGATGCCGAAGAGCTGGAATGGCTGGAATCCAATTCCTTCGAAGACCAATTTGAGGAAGATTTCGAGATTCAATTCGAACCCCCTTCACCACCTTCCTCTCCTGAACCGCAACCTGAATCCAACCCGCTTCCCGGAAGACCCACTATTTCCCTCCCTCCGAGACCCTCACCTGTCAAAATCCATCAGCAAATCAACGCGGATGGAAAGAAACGATCCCGAGCTAACCTCCAGGAATCGACAGTATGTGTTAGTGGTCTTGATCGAGATGGGAAGAGAAGTAAACCTGGCCATGACGAAGCAGTGAAGCATAAATTGGTCTTTTCTACGTGCCCGGATTTGGGTCTGGTGGAGGGCGGCCCAGAAATGGCGGTTGATGAGGGAGGGGATATAAATGTGAATTCGGTGGATGATGATGAGTGGCTGCGTTATTCGCCGCCGCGGGTGGTGGAGGTGGAAGTATTGGAGGAAGAGAGAGGGGAGAGGATATTGTCTAGATATGCCACGGAGATCGAAGGGGATTGTGTACCGGTGACGGGATTGGATGGTGAAAGGGTCTATGCTAAGATATGTAAAACAGAGATGAGTGTGGAAGAGAAATCAAAGAAATTGAGTCTCAGAATGCAATATGATGGTGAGCTTTAATCTTTTAATGGGGTTCTAATATGTAGGGTGAAGGGGATCTTAATATTAATGGATCGGGTTTCAAAATTAGCATTTTCGCCCACAATGATATTTCTGGTTTCACTTCGTGTTTAGCTTGCTTGAATTTGCATCTGTTGAATCTTGTTATGCCAAATTTTGTGTTTGCTACCAACTTACTTCAAAGCATCTCTAGTATTGTAGCATTAAACCAATGATCTTAGTCTAGAGTAAATATCACAATATTCAGAAGTCTGGGATGAAGAACATAGGATTCATATTTAAGCTTCTGTTCCGGTGTCATGTTACATATTTTTTGCTTCCATTTCAAGTATAATGTCTGTGACGTTGTATCTATTTCTCTCTTTTATCAAGTTTCGAATTGGCAAAATGTGTTATTCGTAAATACTATTGTACCACGAACTACACGGTTCAAGATAACTGTTTTGTACGCTCCTGGAACTTCAAGCTTCCCTTATCCATTGCTCACACATTTGTTTGGAAATGTGATAGTGATTTATTCAGCTTATTCGAGAAAGCTAGTCTCCAATTAGAGTAAGATAAAGGTGAGGCAAAGAACAAGAACAAGAACAAGAACAAGAACAGATTTAAGAATTCAAATAACTTCCATTAATAACTTCTGTTTTCCATTACAGACATATGACTAATATATAATACCATTCCTAATAACTGCTAGATAACTACCTTAACATTAAAACTGCAATACTAATAACTTCTTAATTAATAATACAGGTTAACTAATAATAATTATAAAACATAATCTGATAGTCTTGTTGGCTTCATTCCTTCTCTTTTACTACACCTTTTTGTTGGTTGATTGATCTTTGTCTTATCATTACATGGGGTTTCAAAACACACCTTGTCCTCAAGGTGGAAATCGGGATATAAATTCCGGAAATAAGACAAGTCTTCCCACGTAGTTTCTTCCGGTGGTAAACCATACAATTGCACTAGAACCTGTGATACCGACTTGTGAGCTCGACTCACCACACGAGAATTTAGAACAGCCATAGGAGTGATGTTAGGGTATTCGTTGCAGACATTTGTGGAAGTGTCACAGTAGAAACCTGAGTTGGATTTGTACACAATTTCAAAACTGAAATGTGAAAAGCTGGATGGATCTTGCTATGCAATGGTAGCTCTAGTTTATAAGACACTGGACCATTTTTCTTCAGAATTTTAAAAGGCCAATAGAACCTTTTATTGAGTTTAGAGTATTTTTGCCAGGAAATGGAAGTTTGCCTGTATATTTGTAGTTTAACATAACACCACTGCCTTCGTTGAATTGTACCTCCCGACGATGTTTATCTGCCTGTATCTTCATCTTAGATTGAGCACGCTGAAGATTACCCCGTAAAGTTCTAATCAATTGCTCTCTGTCCTTTATAGTCTGATCAATAGCTTCCACATTAGAGGATCCTAATATATAAGGTGGAAGAGATGGTGGTGATCTACCAAAGATAGCTTCGAAAGGGGACATCATAATTGCTGAATGAAAACTAGTGTTGTAACACAATTCTGCCCCTACCAAAAACTTAGTCCACTTATTAGGTTGTTCCGATACAAATGCTCTCAATTATTGTTCCAGACATCGATTGAGTACTTCTGTCTGTCCATCCGATTGCGGATGATAGGCGCTGGACATTTGCAATGAGGTGACACTATATTTAAACAAATCGTGCCAGAATTTGCTCAAAAATACAGATTCACGATCCGATACAATAGATTTAGGAAATGAATGATGTTTCACCACCATATCAATGAACAAAGTTGCAACAGCTGCTGCCATGAATCCTTCTTTAAGTGATCCAAAGTGAGCATATTTTGAAAGCCTGTCTACCACCACTAAAATCACTGAAAGACCATGAGAATGAGGTAAACCAGTAATGAAATCCATAGATACATCCTCCCAAACATTTTGAGGAATATGAAGTGGCTGTAATAATCCTTGAGGCTTAGCAGTACTATATTTTGTTTCTTGACACACCCGACAATTTGCAATATAAATCTTAACATCAGCTGCCATCCCTATCCAAAAATTTTTTTGCACCAACCTTGCCAAGGTCTTTTTAAATCCAGCATGACCAGCAAGTGGTGTGTCATGGAATTCAAATAGCACTCGTGATTTAAGGTTGGATTCAGGGTTTAAACACAGACGTCTATGTTTGTGTAGCAAGCCATCAATAAATCTGAAACTAGGAACTGGCTTTTGTGATTCGGATTTTTTTGTGAATAACAACCGATAATATGGATCATTAGCTACTTCTTTTTTAAGTTCAGACACCAGGTGAAATGTGGGATTGGAAATGGCCATGCACATGGTAGCAACTGTAGGATTTAAGCTACTGTCAATGAATTGACGAGACAATGCATCCACTACAATATTAGATTTACCTGGTTTGTAAAGTATGTCAAAATCATAGCCCATGAGTTTCACTAGGTACCTTTGTTGGTCAGGAGTGTTAATAGTTTGAGTAAGGAGGTCTTTCAAGCTTTTATGGTCGGTGATAATAGTGAAATGGTTACCCAAAAGATATTGGCGCCATTTAGATATAGCATGCGTGACAGGTGCTAGTTCACGAATATATGTGGAGGTTTGCATAATTTTGGGATTAAGCTTCTTACTGACAAAGGCTATAGGTTGGTTATTTTGTAAAAGAACCGCACCTAATCCAGTGCCTGAAGCATCTGTCTGAATCTGAAAAGGGTTATGGAAGTTAGGAAGGGACAGGACGGGTGCTTGAACTAAGGCTGATTTAAGAGAGTTAAAAGCAGATTGAGCACCAAGATTCCAAGAAAATTTATCCTTTTGCAACAGATCAGTGAGTGGTGTGGCTAGATGAGCATATCCACGTACAAATTTTCTATAAAATTCTGTTAAACCTAGGAATCCTCGAAGGGCTTTAAGTGTTTTAGGCAGGGGCCATTCTTGGATTGCAACTATTTTCTTGGGATCGGGTTCTACTCCCTTCGATGAAACAATGTGGCAAAGGTACTCAATTGTGGATTGACCAAATGAACACTTGAATTTCTTTGCAAAAAATGTATTGCACCGGAGACATTCGAATACAGCAGTTAAATGGTGCAAATGGTCTTCCAAGTCCTTGCTAAATATCAAAATGTCATCGAAAAAAACGATGACAAATTTGCGAATGTAAGGTTTGAACATAATGTTCATAGGAGCTTGAAATGTTGAAGGTGCATTTGTAAGGCCAAATGGCATAACCAGGAATTCGTAGTGACCATCATGGGTGCGAAAGGCCGTCTTGGGAATGTCATGATTATGAATTCTTATTTGATGGTAGCCTGCTCTTAAGTCAATTTTTGAAAAAAATGGTTGCACCATGAAGCTCATCCAATAGTTCATCGATGATAGGGATTGGGAATCTGTCCCGAATAGTTACTTGGTTGAGGGCTCGGTAATCAATACAAAACCGCCATGTACCATCCTTTTTTTAACTAGTAAAACAGGGGAGGAAAAGGGACTTTGGCTAGGCCTAATTATACCTGATGAAAGCATTTCAGTCACTAATTTTTCTATCTCAGTTTTCTGATTGTAGGCATAGCGATATGGTTCACATTGATGGGTTGAGTGTTGGGTTGTAGGTGTATTTTGTGATCAATAAGGCGATGGGGAGGTAGTGCATTTGGTTCCATAAACACATCACTATATTGATCAAGTAAATTACAAATGAATGGAGAAAGATAGTATGGAGCGTGTAAACCTAGTGAGAGAAAGAGTGAGAGGAGAGGCAATAAATTTTCCCTACCCAAACCCTAGCCGCCGTGTATTTCAGACATCGCAGCCCAACCCTAACCAGCACCCTCACCCCCCGACGTCACATTTCCAGCCGCGCAGGTCCGCCCAGTCTCCGGCGCGCACACAGCCTCAGGATGGACCCATGAACCCTCACCACATCCCTAGCTTTTCCGAGAGAGAGCGAGCCAACCCTAAGCCCCCAGACAGATCGGTAGAGTGGGAGCACGGCCGTGGTAATGTCAGACAACCTCCAGGTGAACGAGAAGCGCAGTATAGGCAGCGAAAACTCCCAGAATTTCAGAGGCGATTCAATGAAAACTCGGTTCCTTTCTTCTTCAATAACTTCCCAGCAGAATGGGACACATCTGAAATGCGTAAAACTTTTCAGAAGCTGGGGAATGTCAAGGAGGTCTTTGTACCGTCCAAAAGGGATATCAGAGGGAAGAAGTTTGGTTTTGTGCGATTCCAAGGTAATGTGGAGATTCAGAAAATTCTGGATGGATTAAATCAGATATGGATTGGATCCTATAAGTTAAGAGCTAATCGACCCAGGTTTGACAGAACTTCAGAAATGGTTAATCTAAGACGCAAGCACAACATCATAGAGAATGGTAAGCCGGGAACTTTCAATGGCTCATCCTATGCAGACATTCTCAGAAAGGAAAATCAGGCTCAGATTATGATTCATCAAGGAAATCAACATCCTCAAGGCCAGAATCTGATCTTTAAAACTAATCAGAAAGATAGAGATTGGATTGAGGGATGCATTCTGGGACAACTACATACTTTAGAGGATAAAATGTTAGCTCAACAAGCAATCTGGAATAATGGTTTTGATAGTATAAGAATCATCCATATGGGAGGATCGATGGTTCTTCTTCAGGATGATAAGAAGGAGAATTTGGAGAAATTATTTAAGGAGGATAATGAATGGTTGGGCAATTGGTTTACTGAAATCAGAATGTGGGTCAAAGAGGTTAGCTATCCAAAGCGCGAGGTGTGGATCAACTGTTTAGGCATCCCTCCACAGGCCTGGAATCTGAGATTTTTCAACAGTTTAGCAACCTCAATCGGTATCTTACTTGAGGTCAGCAAAGAAACTCTGAACAGGGAGAGATTAGACTGTGGGCGATTCTTGATTTCCACCACATCAATGACATTTATCAATAAGATGGTCAATGCTGAAATAGATGGTGGAATTTACCCCATTCGTCTTATGGAAGATACGTCGATTCAATTTTCAGCGGATAGTCAGAATGATAATGGTAAATCAAGGAAGTCGGGTCAGAAAAAGCTGAATATATCATATCAGTCCTCGAGCAGTTCTGAATCAGAGTATTCAAATGACATTGTACCAGAAACACTTTGGGAAGAAACAGATATGAAGGTTAATGAGATTCAGGGTCAGAATGATTGTGGAAGATTTATGGAAAATGATAATGGGGTTGATCAATTATCAGAGTTTGATGTTATTTCAAATGATGGGAAGCGGATCGACGATATTTGTAAGGAGAGTGCGGTGAATTTGGGATTGCAAGATTTTCTGATCAACACCTCATTTATCGAGAATAAAGATGGGGCAGAACAATCATCTCATGAATCACCTCGCAACATTCAAAATAATTTGGAGAATACAACCAATAAAGGTACAAATTCTTGCAGAAGCGGTATGAAGGAGACAGAGGAGGCAATGGAAAGGAAGTTTGGTAAAACTTATCAAAGGAAAAAGCTATTTAAGTCCCATAGCCCCAAAACATCTTACTGTGTGGACGGAAAACCCAATCAAAATGGACAACAAAATCAGATGGATGATTACCTCATTGGGGGCAGCAATGGAATTATGGAGTATTGGTCAGAAACTTGGGATTATTGGCAAAGGAAAAGACAAAGAAATCATTAATCAATTAATGGCAATGGAGAGAAGAGATATGACAGCCATTTCTTCTAAAGTCGGACGTGTTGAAGAAGTTGGGGATGACATTGGTCGTCAATGAAGATTGTAAGTTACAATATAAGAGGATTAGGGGGCAGGGTAAAAGGAGGGAATTAAGGGAATTTATTTCGAAGGACGGGATTGATTTTCTTTGTTTGCAAGAAACAAAGATTGATATGATCACTAGAGATTTTTGTAAATCTATTTGGACTGATGATGATTTTAATTGGGTCTTTAAAGGAGCTATGGGGACAGCCGGTGGATTGCTTTGCATTTGGAAACATTCTGCATTCCAAATGGAAAGTTGTTGGGGTGAGGAAGGATTATTGGGGGTGTTAGGATTTTGGGGACAAGCAAAAATTAGTTGTAATATCACCAACGTTTATTCGCCAGGTGATATAGTCTCCAAAAGAGTTCTCTGGGAAACTATCTACAACAATATAGATCAGTCTCAAGATTCGAGGTGGTGCGTGTGCGGAGATTTTAATGCAATAAGGCATAACAAAGAAAGAAGGGGCATAAGTTCAAATCAGTTTTCTCAACACGACTCTGAATTTGATGCTTTTATCAACAAAACAGGGCTTATTGATCTACCATTGATTGGAAGGAAATACACGTGGTATAGACCAGATGGTACGTGTGTTCGCCGTCTTGACAGATTTCTTATATCACAGACTTGGCTTACAGAGTGGCCTAATTCAACCCAATGGGGATTACAAAGAACATCATCCGACCATTGTGCGATCTTGCTCAAAAATCATGTTGTGGACTGGGGTCCGAAGCCGTTCAGAGTGTTGGACTCTTGGCAACAGAACAATGAATACCAAGCTTTTGTGGAAAAGGAATGGAAAAATTATAATATTCGTGGGTGGGGTGGGTGTATTCTCAAAGAAAAGTTTAAATCACTGAAAAATGACCTCAAGATCTGGAATAGAGAGGTGTTTGGGATGATGGATAAAGATATTGAGGTTACTAAATGCAAAATTCAAGAATGGGATTGTATTGTGGATCAGAGGGAGTTAACAGAGGATGAGCAAAATTCTCACAGGACGGAAATTATTAAATTTAAGGATGCAATGAGAATAAAGGATACATCACTCTATCAGAAATCAAGAATTCGATGGATACAACAGGGTGATTTGACTCTAGCTTATTTCACAAGTGTGCAAACTGTCGTCGGAAAAGAAATGAAATACTGGGCTTATTCATTGATGATAATTGGACTGATTCGGTACAAGGCTTAAAGGAGGGGATCTGATCCCATTATGCGAAGCACTTTGGCCAAGATATGTGGGACATGCCGCAGATCAATGACATCATATTTGATCAGATGACCATCTCTGATAATATTAATCTCACAATGCCATTTTCTGAAGAGGAAATCCGGTTGGCAGTATGGAATTGTGAAAGCAACAAGTCCTGGACCCGATGGTTTCAATTTCTGCTTCATCAAGAAATTTTGGAACATTTTAAGGGAGGATTTTGTGAGATTTTTTAAGGAATTTCACACCAATGGGAAGATAATCAAAGGGGGAAATCCATCTTTCATTGTCTTGATACCTAAGAAAGATAATCCGACAAAGATCGAAGAATTTAGACCTATTGCGTTGATAGGGTGTGTTTACAAAGTATTGGCCAAGGTCTTAGCCAATAGACTTTCTCGAGTACTTGATAAGGTGATTTCTGTTTCACAATCAGCGTTTGTGGGTCAGCGTCACATTCTTGATGGAGTTGTGGTGATTAATGAGTTAATTGATGATCTTAAGAAATCAAAGAGAAAAGGAATGATTTTCAAAGTTGACTTTGAAAAAGCTTATGACTCCGTTAATTGGAGCTTCCTTGATCACATAATGAAGATGATGAACTTTGATATAAAATGGAGACGATGGATCATGGAATGCATCTCTAGTGCAACAGCTTCGGTTTTGGTTAATGGTAGCCCTTCTCAGGAATTTGGGTTACAACGGGGTTTGCGTTAAGGGGATCCACTTTCTCCGTTCCTTTTTGTTATCGTCTCTGAGGCATTGAGTAGAATGGTAAACAAGGCTGTGGAAATCGGATTGCTAGATGCAGTCAAAGTGGGTAGGGACCACACCGTGATTTCGCATTTACAGTTTGCGGATGATACCCTATTTGTGGGTGCGGCGACTATGAGAAATGCGACAGTGTTCAAGGCCATTCTTCGTATTTTTGAGCTTCTATCTGGACTCAAAATAAATTTTCACAAGAGTAAATTGATTGGAGTAAATGTTGATTTGAGAACAGTTGAAGAACTGGCACATTATTTGAACTGCGATATTGGAAATTTGCCATTTAAATACCTGGGTTTACCAATTGGGGTTTCTTCGAGAAAGAAATTATTTTGGGAACCGGTGGTTGAAAGATTCAGGAAAAGACTCGCGTCTTGGGAGGATAAGAGTCTGTCTTTAGGGGGTCGTATGATATTACTCAATGCTGTGCTCTCCGCTCTACCGATCTACTACTTCACTTTCTTCCGTGCTCCAAAGTGTATCATTTCCAAATTACAATCTTTGCAGACTTCTTTTCTTTGGGGGGGAGGAGAGGGTTCTAGAAAAATTGCTTGGGTTAAATGGTCAGAAGTTTGTAAATCTAAAGTCATGGGAGGGTTGGGGGTGAGGAATTTGAATTACTTCAACATGGCTTTAATGGGAAAATGGGCTTGGGATATAATTAGGGAGTCGAATTCATTGTGGAAAAGGATGCTGATATCAAAATATGGACCTTTGTCTTGGGATTCCTTGACGGGTAGTTTGACTGCGGCTTCTAACCATAATCGGTGTTCTTTCTGGTGGAAGGACATTAGGAAAACTATTTTTAATAAGGACTTAGTTTGGTTTACAGGGGGATTGGTTAGACGGGTGGGTGATGGGTCTCGTACTAGATTTTGGAAAGATGTTTGGGCAGGAAATGACAGTTTACTTAACCTTTTCCCTAGATTAGCTAACATTGCTAGAGATAAAGACATTTTCATTAGTGAGATGGGGGTTTGGGAGGAGGGGGTTTGGTCTTGGAATTGGGATTGGAGACGAGAGTTATTTTCTTGGGAACATGTATTATTTGCAAATTTGTTATCTTCTATCAACAGGATCACCATGATGCAGGGCAAAAACGACGAATGGAGATGGAAGCATGAAATAAAAGGAAATTACTCTGTCGCATCGGCTTATTATTCCTTGCAGGACAACAACTCAACGCTCGATTGCTCTATAGCATATCAGCTAAATTGGAATAGTTACTCTCCTAACAAAGTACCAGCCTTGATCTGGAAGATTTTTAAGGATCGTATTCCAACGAAGGTTAATTTACGCTACAGGAATATCAGAACGGGACCGATATTGGACCTATGTGATTTCTGCCAGGAGGATGAAGGGTCAATGGAACATTTATTTTTCTTATGTAGGAAGTCTCATTTAGTTTGGATGCAGTACTATGCTTGGTTGGGAATGTCGGTTGTTTTGTCTATTGAACCCAAAGAGCATATTATTCAACACAGAGGACTATGGACACACTCAAAGGGTTTAAAAGCATGGTTAACAATTTGGCAGACGGTTATTTGGTCTATTTGGCTAGAGAGAAACAGACTAATATTTCGAAGCACAGTTGAAGAGGGAGCCTCGGTGGTGGATTTAATTCAATTCAGGAGCTGGTTTTGGATCAAGAACAGATCAAAGGAGTCTTTCAGTTACTCTTTTTCGGATTGGATAAGAGAACCAATTAGTTGTATCTTATATTAACTCTTTCGTTTTTAGCTTTTTTCAGTTTTTTCCAATGTGTAAGCCTTAAGACTTTTTGGTGTACCTCTGGTACATGTTAGTTATATATTTTATTTGCCCGATCAAAAAAAAAAATATTGATCAAGTAAATTTTCAAGACTGGTAAGATTAGAAGTTACCTCAGGTTCGATCTCCACATCTGGGCTGAGAGACAAAAGTTGGAAATAACTTGAAACAACTTCAGCTTTTGTTAAACGTCTCAACTGATGTAGTTCAACCTGTTGAATCTGGAGTAAAGGTTATCCTTGTAAAACAAACGAATCTCCCATCCCATTCGAATTCCATATACAACTGCCGATAATCCATGATATTTTCCCTAATAATTCAAGCCATTGCACTCCCAAAACCACATCATCCCCTTGTAACTGTACGACGTAAAAATCAATAAGGAACTTCTCAGATCGCAATTTGATGAGCACCTGAGGACAAAATCCATCGCATACTAAGGTATGCCCACTGCCCACGAGCACCTTAAAGTTTGGTGATGAAATTAGTGGTAGTTTTAAAAACTTAGCCACTCTGTCTTGAATAAAGTTATGTGTGCTTCCCCCATCTATCAAGGTCTGCACCCCAACACCTGCAATAATCTGCAGCCTCAAAGTTCTTGGTGAAATTTTCCCTGCCAAAGCGTGTAAACTAATTTCAGGTATATCTTCTGCAAGAACTTGATCACTTGTATCCGAATCCAAAGCGTCCCCATTATCTTCCTCCTCATCCAATGTAAAAAAAAACATTCGAGCTTTACATTTATGACCTATGGAGTACTTCTCCACAATTGTAGCAGAGTCCTTTTTCCCTCCTAGAAGCCATTTCTGCTGCAGTAAGTTTTTTTTATTGTTGGTATTGGTTTAAAAGGCTGATTATATGAAACATTACCCGGTGTAGGTAATAATGGAGGTTGTGAGAAATTCCGTTGAAAACCCCATTGTTTCTCATTTCGATTAAGATCTCCCCCAATTCTCAGAATATTTTTATTATCCCCTGATCTATCATCAAAGAGTCTGGCCAACCCCATTGCTTGCATCAAGGAATGTGGCTTGTAAACTTGTAATTTTTTTCGTAATTCCGATCGTAAACCTGATGCAAAACAACTCACCAACACATGCTCTGGAACAGACGGTACTTTAGAACCCAATTGCTCAAATTGATGTTGATAGACAGACATTTCCCAGTTTGCATCAATTTACTGAGCACCAAACGAATCCTCATACTCAGAGGGTCCGAAACGCTTCTTCACCGCACCCAAAAAAACTGACCATGTAGGAATTAAACCACTCCGATTCATCCAATCGTACCAATCAAGTGCTTCGCCATCCAAGTGAAAAGAAGCAATCGTCAAACGTTGTGTATCCGGCGTATGGTAGAAATCAAAATATCATTGAATTCGTGAGATCCAAGCAGTTGAATTATCACCGGAAAATCAAGGTACCTCTAATCGCATCGACTTCGTAGGACCAAATTGATCAAAAGGAGGTATCTGAATCTGAAATGTGGATTGATCAAGATGAGAATTTGTAGTATTTTCTGGCACTGGAATCTGGTTACGATGCATCGATTGATCCATCTTCGCCTCCAAAGTCTGAAATCCCATGGTAAGGTCCTGGACAAAATTGATATGGAATTCGATATTTGCATTTTGTTTTTCAATCAACTTCGACTGAGATTCCTGCATAGTTGATAATTTGGAAATTGAATCTTCAACCCGAGCGAAGCGAGTGCCATCTGCCATTGCAATCCAATCAGAATATATCACAATTGGCATGATCAACGAGAGCACCAATATAGTGATTGATTCAGCTTATTCGAGAAAGCTAGTCTCCAATTAGAATAATATAATATAAAGGTGAGGAAAAGAACAAGAACAAGAACAAGAACAAATTTAAGAATTCAAATAACTTCCATTAATAATTTCTGTTTTCCATTACAGACATATGACTAATATATAATACCATTCCTAATAACTGCTGGATAACTACCTTAACATTAAAACTGCAATACTAATAACTTCTTAATTAATAATAATTATAAAACATAATCTGATAGTCTTGCTGGCTTCATTCCTTCTCTTTTACTACACATTTTTGTTGGTTGATTGATCTTGGTCTTATCAAAATGTTTCAGACCACCTGCCATAATCTATGACTTGAACCAGTTAGGCTTTGATTGGAATAACATAGACATGAGAAGATTTTAACAAATCCAGTTCATTTTATGCTTTTTATTACTCCTTTTTGAGATTTTAGATAATGTTTCAAATTCCAGTTCCTTCATGTATCTCCAAAGGTAGCTCAAATCAGGTAAAGATAGGTTCCCAGCAGTCCTTTGAGATTTTTTATTTTAAAAGCCATTTTGGTCTGGTTAGTTAGGATTGCTGAATGTAATATTGGTATAGAAATTAGTTGGCAAGTCATAAGTGGCTAATAACAGCTGGTGAATGTAACAGCTACAACTATAGCTGATGTATATAGAATGAGAAAACTTTCCCTCTTAAATTTTTTATCTCAAAAAATTTTCAGTGCTTCTCAAACTCTCTTTCTCTCTTTCAAAATTCTTTTCTATCCATGAGTTTGAGAAAGCTAAATTTGTAGTGTAGCTGTATCTATCCAAGATGCATTCATTGAGATTATATACAGTGATGAAAATAGTCAGTGAAACTGAAAAGAAAATCACAAGGCTATATCTAGCACTCCATCAAAATTTTTAAGGTGATAGTCTTGATGGTGGACATTAGAATGAGATGTTGCAAGTACAGCTACAGTTTAAGGTTATTTATTCCTAACTGTTTGCCAAGTTTTACCAATACAAGGAGCTGATATGGTGCTCGGCGGGCAATGAGTGGAACTAATTATTATCAATTTTAAGGAATTAAATTGACCTAAACTTTATTGGCTACGCATGTATATATGATACAAGGGAGAACCTGTCACTCCAGGTTCCATTAGTTTGTTTCTTTCAAGCGTGTGGCGACATGTTCAATGGGAGAATTATCAACTTCTTTACATTCTACTATTGAATGTATATCAGTATGTTTCCAGCAGCTCTCAGTGTTTTGGTGTAGTCGGCCATCATATCTATTTACAACCAGGAGCAAAACACATCTTTGTTTGCCCCATTCAATATCGTTACTTTGAGAAAATCATAGATCTAATAAAAGGCATGAGAAATGCCGACGACAAGGATCATCCGAATAGAAATGCTGACGAAAAGGATAGTACATGGAGAGTCGAGCTAAATTGCCATATTGTTTTCCTTTTTCAACAGTTGATGAGTTGTTGGATGCGCTTCATGGTAAAATAGTATTTCAATATTATGTATATATATATATATATATATATATATATATATATATATATATATATATATATATATATATATATATATATATTGCCTTCCAAGCAATAGCCCGGATTTGACTCCCGGCAATCGCATTTGCCTCGGGGATTAGTGAAGATATTCTGACCGAAAAAAGCTCATAGAGAAGACCGACGCATGTGCGCGACTCGACTTGATTCTTCATTTGGTTCTTGTAGCCTATCCCAATCTATTGGCATTAAAGGTTTAGTTATTGTTATTGTTGATGTTGTTGTACATATTCTTTGGGTACATCAATTTCGGATGGCCAAAGAAGATGTGTTCAAGATGATTTTTTGAACTTGTGATGGACATCATGAATTTGTTTTCATGTGTTTGGATAGGACCAACACTCCTACCATGTTTCAACGTTCTATGGAAAATGTTTTTTGTCAATATTTGAGAAGCGTGATGTTGTCATCTTCAATGATATCCTCAGATATAGCAAAACTCACGTGGTTTATATAAGGGCTACTTGAGACTATTTTCAAACTTTCCATTTATATTCAAAACTTAGGAACATATTATGGATTCCGGGTATGTTTTCACCTTATACAACTAAGATAGTTTATGCAGGGATGACCATCTTAAATGTTTGTCAAACAATTGCCTTGGTTTTTGAGACTGTTACGATATAGCCATAAGTTTGTCAAAAATTTATTCTTCAATATTGTTCTTCTAATATCACTCCTATGAGTTAATTTCATATTGTTGAATGAAGCCGACGATGCCTCGAAGATGTTGAAATTGCCTATGATGTCTTTACCAGAGCTAGCTTTACTTGACTTTTCATGAGCATTCACCACTAATGCATTGGGGCTGGTTATTGCGGCTATATTACTACCAAATTCCTCTCTAATAGCTTGTTTTAACCATAAGTTCACCTGCTCATGTTCAAAATCTGTTTGCCACTACTAAAGTGATTAGTCGTTGGAGACAATATTTATGAGGTAACCGATTTACCATTTTCACTTGAGCAACAATGGTTTCTTCTCAAGCTGTTGAAGTTTTAAGTGTTCAACTACGTAACTGGCTATCTATCCCAACATCAAATGCTCTATATAAAAGCGATACAGGTGGGAAAGATGGCAAGGCTAATTACTGACTCATACAAGACTGTGTTACCCTTATTTACCAAATTAGATCAGAATGACAACATATTGTGTAATGAAGAAACATTGTGCTCAAAGAAAAAGGGATTCTAGCAAATTTACACCTTATTCCTTCCATTCATAGACGAGAACATGGTGTTGTAAGATGGACCATAGCACCAGTCTTTACACAGTTGTCCGGCTGAATGCCACTAAGCATGTGTAATTTGTACGAAATTGTCCAGCTTTTCAGCAAAGCATATATCAAACTAGGTGATATATTAGTTTGACAAATGTCTACCCATTTTCCTAGTTGTGTAGGAATACATCTCTATATATTTTTTCACAATGATAACAAATTGGTATGGGAACTTTCCATCTGAATTGGGCAAAATTCTTAAATTGGGCAAAATTCTCATAATACCTCTGTACGATTTTTCCTTCCACATGTCTATCTCCTTTTATGGGCGAATTGCATTCACCCCTATGAAATATCGGTAAAGCAAACAACCCTTTTATAAAATTAAAGGCCTTTTTAAATTTGCTGTTTTTAAAAATTAGGCACATTTGCTGTTTTTAAAAATTAAGCACATTTGCCCCATCAGGGTGTTTTATGCCTGATTTTAAAAAAATACAGGGTTGTAAAAGATCATTAATGGTTTAAAGAGGAGAAACAAAGACATGGAAAAAATCGAAATTTTATTGCTCTTCTAGAATGAGATATAAGATACATATTTATAGATTCAATCAACCAAATCTGGGAGTACAATCTATCCAGGAGTCTAATGTAGAAAAATCAAATAAACAGACAAAGTTTATATATAAAAACTTATTCGTCCTAATTATCTAAATAATTGGATGACGCGCATTCAATACTTCCCCTCAACCCTCAAGATGAGTCATATATATTGATCATGCCCATCTTGGAACTTAGATCTTCAAAAATAAGTCGATGAAGTGCTTTTGTCAAGATGTCTGCCACTTGCCAGTGTGTAGGAATATAACTTAGACCAATGATTTTATTCTCAATCTTTTCATTTATAAAATGTCTCGATCTACTTCAATATGTTTTGTCCTATCATGGTGGACATAGTTGGAAAGTGGTTGACGAATTGGACAATTGCTAGGGTTCGCACAGTAGAAACGCGAGGCGACTAGGGTGCGCGCTATAAAAGACGCGAGGAGGGAGCCGCGGCTTCAAGGGTTCTCACAGGCAAGACATGAGGAAGCATCGGCCACGATTAGGGTTTGCATAGAAAGACGAGACGCGAGGACGCATCGGCGGCTAGGATTCTTGCAGGGAAAATGCGAGGAGGCAGCTGCGGCTAGGGTTCGTGTAGGAAAGACCAGATGAGGCACCGACGGCTAGGGTTTGCAGTTACTAGCAAATCTCAACTATTTGCTATCTCTGATACCATGTCGTTTAAAAAGGAACCAAAAGACATGAAAAGAACTCAGAATTTTATTCTTCTCCTAGAATGGAATACAAAATACATATTTATACATTTAACCAACCAAATCTAAGAGTTTAATAGAAATAACTCTAATCAACTATCGAAGTTAAAATATAAAAACTTATTCATCCTAGTCATCTAAATAATCGGATGATGCACATTCAACAATTAGTTCTATATAGGGGATTATGTGTTTTTTTTGGGCATTTAGCCCCTCCTTTGTGAACAACCTCTACCAGAGATCATTCTTAGGAGGCTTATCTCTCTTCAGTTGATGCAGTAGATTTTCATTTACAAAATTTTACAGCGTATGCATGCAAGAGGGGTGACCACAACCCGAAGATGCCTCTTGGATCACTCTTTTTGATTTTGAGACATTACTATCCTGAATTTGAATTCTGAAGTCTGTATAGCTTTGTATATGCCATCAACACATTGTTATTTTTGCATATGTGAAGAGTGTGGGGAATCTTGCATGCTTCTGAACTCGTGAATTTTTCTCCCCCACTGAAATTAGTAATTTGAAACTATTGCATTTCGCTTGCAGGGCTCCTGCAGGAACCTGTCAGAGTTATAATGCAAAGGGTGGAACAGGATGAATTCACTGATGTAAGCTTCAGCATGCTCTATTAGACTTGTTCTTTCTTCCCTTGTCTTCTTCTTGCCTGTTTTCTCATTCCCTCCCCTTGGAATTATAATACAGGGATTTTATAAATTTCTTGTGTAATATATTTTCATTTAAGACCTGTTGTAAGCCATGGTTAGGCCAGACCCACACCAGTGTATATAAACTTTGTTCTGAATTGTTGGATGTTCTCTTTTTCAACCCCTTGTAATACTGTTTCTACATATGCTAGTTTCCTCTTAATGCATGAGTGTCACTGTAAATTCAAAAATGAGCTTGGGAAAATATTGACATTATGTTATTATTGTAAAAGAAAGCATGATGAGACAACTCGCTAACATTCTACAAGGATGCCAGAAACTTTCAGCTGTTGTTTCTATGATGTTTTCACAGTCACAATTGTGTTAGTGTCAAGTGTTCTCGGGTTTTGTAGCTTCAAATTTGACTGGTTTAGATTAAGCTAGCTCCACTTAGAAACGAAATTTATATCAGATAAAAACATGTTATTCATCTCTTTGTTTTATTATGTTGGTAACGTGAATAATGATAGAAACTATTTAGTTTCCACTGTGATGGGCAATTTAATATCTGATGACTAAAGTTTTCATTAACTTTAAGCTGTGAAGTTAGCGACCTCGATTTCGTATGAAATATTAATACTGACTCGTGTATGCTATTGAAGGCTTTGCGAGCAAGTGTTGAAGGTTCAACAGAAGTAATCAGTTCAAAAGCTCCAGTAGTTAATGAGAAACTTTGGGTGGACAAATATGCTCCAAATTCGTTTACAGAGCTTCTAAGCGCTGAGAAAACGAACCGTGAGGTTATGATGGTGGCTTTATAATTTGTTATCTTTGTTGGCATTTTATTGATTTCTGAATGGATGACAGTGAGTACACTAGTTTGAGATACTGCACGTTACATAATCCTTACCTTTATTGTCTATATAGTACAGGTTCTCCTGTGGTTAAAACAATGGGACTCTTGTGTATTTGGATCTGAAATAACGAGTACCACTGAGGATGTTTTTTCTGCTTTAAGACGGCATTCTTCATGCTCCCAACACAATAAAAAATTCACCAAAAATTATCATGAAAACAAGAGAGAACCCAGATTCGGGCAAGACACCATGAGAACTCATAATGAGTCGGGTAAAGAAGAAAATATCTCTCAAAGCATTAATGAGATACAGGACAAGAGATGTATAAGTTACGGCCCTCCTGAACAGAAGGTTTGTTATTATCCTGACTATTCCATTTAAATAATTCTTGTTAGTACCATTCATGCAATCCTGGTGTGTGAATCTCTGTAGAAGAACCTTTAATGTTGTCTAATTGATTTGGATCAGATGCAATGGTTAGTGTCTTGTGCACTTTTATACTCATGTTTCTAGGAGCTTGAATGTATCTCAATGCAACTATATAAGATTTCCATACAGAGTGCTTTCCCATGCATTAAGTAGTATGTGTGATAAATAGAGATTATGGAGCTGAACAATAACAGCTGAAGTTAAAGAAGAGAAAACATAGAGTTGGGGAGTATCTTGAACTTGTTTCGTAATATAAAGTTCTTTGTTGAGATGTTGATATGTAAGTACAAACAGCTGTCCTGTAGCCACTTAGTGGAATCTGTGGTTCTCGATATTTGAAAGCCTTCATATTGTCATTGTGGGATCTGGCTGCAGCTCGCAATCTTCTTTTTTACCAAAATGTACAATATGCTTAAAAGTATAATATTTTGTTCCCCAAGCTACTAAATTGAGTTAGTCTTTACATTGACGGTCTAGTCAACATTAAAGCACATGGGGTGCTACAATCAAGCAACCTCCTTCCATATTAGATAGATTTAAATTATATTTGGCAGAAATGTAAATATAAACTGTACATAATCTTTCCATAGTTAGAGGCTGATTATTAGGCTGTAGATTGTAAACAATAATGTATATTAGACAAGAAAGCAATCAAAGAAATCATGCATTCAAAAAACTTTGACATGGTATCTAGAGGCACCTCGAATTAGAATCTCATATGTGTTGAAATTGTAAGTTTACGTACAGAGACAAGAAAGATGAGAAAAATTCTTCTCTATTATTTTTGATGTGTATAACCCTGTACAATTACACTGATTAAATAGAGCAAAATACAAAGAATCAAATCTCTCTAATTAAGGAAATATTCCTATCTTAATCCTAAACAAATCAAATCAAATCATAGAAGATTTGTTTCCTATTAATTCATCGACACTCCCCCTCAAGTTGGTGCAAAGATATCTATCATGCCCAACTTGCTAACTTGAGTCTTAAAGAGATGTTTAGAAAGCCCTTTAGTTAATATGTCAGCAACTTGCAATAATGATGGGACAAATGGGATGCAAATTGTTCCTTCTTCCAATTTCTCTTTTATGAAGTGTTTGTCAATTTCAATGTGCTTAGTCCTGTCATGTAGCACTGGATTGTGAACAATACTGATAATTTAAGCAACGGGCGGCATTAATTTGATAGACTTAATACGGTCCCTTTCCAGTAAAGTCATATCACGAACCGGTATTATACTTTATAGCTGTCGAGCTTGAGCTCCCTTACAAACTAATGGATGTAAACAAATAGCACCCAATCATTGCAGTTGAAAAAGAAGCGCTATAAAGCCTAATTCGAAGATGTATATTATATAATCTCTAGGTTCACCATTGCCTTGTTGTCACAATATAACTTCATAGGAAGGCTTATTGATCTCTTTAGTTCTTCCAAGACCCGCTTCAGCCATATGATTTCACAGATTCCTTGGGCCATTGATCTCAATTCTGCTTCTGCACTGCTTCTTGCCACAACACTTTGTTTTTTACTCCTCCAGGAAACCAAGTTGCCCCAAACATATGTACAGTATCCTGACGTGGATCTCCGATCGGTAATGGATCCCGTCCAATCAGCATCTGTATATACTTCGACTTCTTTCTCTTTATTTTTTTTAAATAGAAGTCCTTTTCCAGGTGTTCCCTTCAAGTAACGAAGAATTCGATACACAGCTTCAAGGTGTTCTTCATATGGTGAATGCATAAACTGACTAACCAAACTTACAGTGAAGGCTATGTCTGGACGTGTGTGAGACAAGTAAATCAGTCTTCCAACAAGCCTTTGATATCTCCCAGTGTCGACTGATTTGCCACTATTTATATCTCCTAGTTTAGCATTTACTTCAACTGGAGTATCTGATGGTCTGCACCCAATCATCCCAGTGTCCTTTAAAAGGTCAAGAATATACTTTCGTTGTGTCACCATAATGCCTTCCTTGGATCGTGCTACTTCCATTCCAAGGAAATACCTTAACTGACCCAAGTCTTTGATTTCGAATTCCTTAGCAAGCTTTCCTTTTAATCTGTCCATCTCCCCTGTATCATTTCCTATCAGAATTATGTCATCAACATAAACAATAAGCACAGAAATCTTATCATTTTGAGCATGTTTTGTAAAGAGGGTGTGATCAGATTGCCCTTGATTATAGCCTTGACTTTTAACAAATTTAGTAAATCTCTCAAACCAAGCTCTCGGAGATTGTTTGAGGCCATAAATAGATTTCTTCAATTTGCATACTTTAGAACCAAACTGATCAACAAAACCTGGAGGTGCTTCCATGTAGACTTCTTCTTCCAGTTCACCATTTAGGAACGCATTCTTTACATCTAGTTGATTAAGTGGCCATCCAAGATTTGCAGCAATAGATAGAAGGACCCGAACTGTGCTCAGTTTTGCCACAGGAGAGAATGTCTCGGAGTAATCTACTCCATAAGTCTGAGTGAAGCCTTTAGCAACTAGTCGAGCTTTATATCTCTCAAGAGAACCATCTAAGTTATATTTTATGGTGAACACCCACTTACAGCCAACAGTCGACTTACCAGAAGGTAGGTAGACTTTCTCCCACGTAGAATTCTTCTCGAGAGCTTTCATCTCCTCGTAAATCACGTCCTTCCACTTGGGGATTTCTAGAGCTTCTTGTACATTTGTTGGAATTGTGGTACTGTCAAGTTTAGAGACAAATGCGCAGAAAGGTGACAGGTTCTCATATGATATAAAATTTGAGAGAGGGTGTTGTGTGCATGACCGGACTTCTTTTCTTAAGGCAATAGGGAGATCTGTTTGGCTTGAAGAGTTAGGCATACCTTGAGTGTTATTTGAGGCATCATCACTTATCTCAGGATCTGCCATTTGAGTAGACTCATGGTTTTGCAATGGGACAATAGCTTCTTGTTTCCATCGAGCTAAATCTCTTGTGTAAACAAGACCTTTAAACCGATTGTTTTGCAAATTTTCATTTTCAGTATTTATCTCTGTAGGAGAGATACTATTACCAGTGTCACAGTTAAAGATTAAGTCCGAGTCATTTAGAAAGTCATCTTCTTGACTACTCTCCCACTGAAGATGAGATTGGTAGTAGGACTGTCCTTCGAAAAAAGTAACGTCCATAGAAGTATTTTTTTGAAATTGGATCAAAACATTTATAACCTTTTTGATTTGTCGGATATCCAACAAAAATGCATTTTGAAGATTTAGGATCCAGTTTAGATTGTCTAGGATCGTGATTGTGTACAAAGGCAATACTACCAAAAATTTTGAGGGGAATATTAGAGATGAGACGACACTCAGGATAGTATTTGAGAAAGAATTGTTTAGGAGTCTGGAATTTCAAAATTCTGGTAGGAAGTCGATTTATTAAATATGTAGCTGTGAGAATAGCATCACCCCAAAGGTATTTGGGCACTTTTGTTTGAAAACTGAGTGCCCTAGCAACTTCAAGTAGATGTCTATTTTTTCTTTCAGCCACACCATTTTGTTGTGGTGTATACGTACAAGAATTTTGATGAATAATTCCTTTTTCAGCAAAGAAGTCGCCAAGCAAATGATTGAAGTATTCTTTGCCATTATCGCTCCGAAATATTTTAATATTTGTGTGAAATTGTGTTTGAACCATATGATAGAAATTTTTAAACACAATTTCAGCATCAGATTTATCCTTTAAAAGAAACACCCAAGTCATTCTAGTGTGATCGTCAATGAAAGTGATAAACCATCGTTTGCCAGAAAATGTTACGACTCTAGATGGACCCCAAACATCACTGTGTATGAGAGTAAAAGGTGCAGACTCTTTATACGATTGCGAGGGAAAAACGGCACGGTGATGTTTAACTAATTCACAAGACTCACCTTTAAATAAAAACGGACTTTTATTCAAAAATAAATCTGGTAATAGTCGTTGCAAATAATGAAAATTCGGATGTCCCAAACGAAAGTGCCATAACATAATCTCACAGTCATAAGAAGTAGAATTAAAACAGGTCTTCACTCCTTGTTTTTCAGCAAGAGATTCAGCCGTGAAGGTATAGAGTCCATTGTCTTGTTTAGCATTGCCAATCATCATCTCCGAGGCCAGATCCTGAAATTCGCAATGAGAAGACAAAAAAACCACACGACAGTTAAGATCAAGGGTTAGTTTATGGATAGATAACAAGTTATATGATAACTGTGGAACATGTAAGACATCTTTCAGGACCAGGAATTTAGAAATAGGCACGCTTCCTTTGCCAGCAATGATAGCAAAGGAACCATCAGCAAGTTTTACCTTCTTATTACCTGCACACGGTGTATAGGACGAAAAAACTTGCGATATACCTGTCATATGATCCGTGGCTCCTGAATCTTGTATCCAGGAACCAATTGTTTGTGTGCTGGCCATAGAAACAATATGAAATATACCTGTTTGGGCTAAGGAGCAAGAGGGACTGGGTTTTCCTACTGAGAAGGACTGGAACATTTTATACAAGTGCTCAACTTGATCCTTGTTAAAAGGAAGAGATTCAGAAGGAGATGGCTGCTGTCCAGAAGCATCTACACTGGTTTGAAGAGCCTGTCCATTACCTGATTTGGATCGATAGTTGCTGCCTGTTTTTTTCTTAAAGTTTTCTGGCTTGCCATGAATTTTCCAACAAGTTTCGATTGTGTGCCAAGGTTTTTTGCACTTCTCGTAGTAAATTTTTGGACGTTCTTCCTCAGAGTTCCATCGTTTGACAGCCAAAGCAGACCCTTCATTCTCACCCAACTTTGGTTCACTTGTAGGTCTCAACATGACCCCTCGGCGTGCCTCCTCCCGGCGAACTTCGGAAAATACTTCCCGGATTGTAGGTAAAGGTTTTTGGCCAAGCAATCTGCCTCTGACTTCATCGAGATCTTTGTTCAAGCCAGCTAGAAATATGAACACTCTCCCCCTTTCTACCTTTTTTTATATCGAATCCTATCCTTAGGATTCTCCCATTCTTCGTCTTCAAAGAGATCTAACTCCTGCCATATCGTCATCAATTCATTGTAATATGACGTAACACCTCGATTACCTTGCACTATTCTCCACATCCGATTATTAAGTTCAAATAATTGAGAAAAATTCTCTAAATCAGAGTATGTTTCACGTACTGCATCCCAGACATCATGGGCAGTAGGTAGGAACATAAATGTCTTACCAATTGATGGCTCCATGGAATTGATAAGCCATGTCGTGACCATTGAGTTCTCTGACTGCCACTGCTTGAACTTGGGGTCATCACAAGCCGGTGGCTTCTCCTCCCCATTCAAATAACCTACATTTCCTTTGCCATCGATTACCAGACGGACGGATTGGGCCCATTCCAGATAGTTTTTTCCATTGTGTTTGTGTATGGTGATTTGAATGGAATTATCGGTCATGGACATTTTTGTATTGTAAATAACATCATTATTTGGTGTGGTCCCACCTGTAATCGATGAAGACCCTGCTTCCCCAGCCATATTTCAGTGGGAGAAAAAAAACTTGCGAAAAACACAAACCCAAACTTGCGATTAAAAAAATTGGGTAATTTCCCACCAAAGATAATCACTGCAAGTCAGACGCGATGAACCAAAAAAACTACCGAAATTGTAAAGCAATTCAGACGCGATGAAACACAAAGCCCACGAATTTGTGAATCCCAACAATCGCGATAAAAGAAATTGCGACACCCCTGAAGATGGATAGGGAAAGAAAATCGGATATTTTCAGAGAAGATCCAACCAAAAATCGCACAATAATTGCGTTTGGAGGATAAACTCGAAGACCCAAAGCAAATCGCACAGATTGGCGATGAATTTGTATCCCAGAATATAGCAAGAGTGCGCACAGACGCGAAAGTTACAAACACATTCAGGGAAGAGACGAAGCAGCATAAACCGAAGGAGAATGGAAGAATCTCGATCAGAAGGCGCGCACACAACGTCTCAAGTGGGTATTGGCTCTGATACCATGTAAGTTTACGTACAGAGACAAGAAAGATGAGAAGAATTCTTCTCTATTATTTTTGATGTGTATAACCCTGTACAATTACACTGATTAAATAGAGCAAAATACAAAGAATCAAATCTCTCTAATTAAGGAAATATTCATATCTTAATCCTAAACAAATCAAATCAATTCATAGAAGATTTGTTTCCTATTAATTCATCGACAGAAATCATCGGCCCTTTTTGTCAAAGCTGTCAACCCTTTGAGCAACATTTCAATTCACTCATCAGACTTTCTTTGGACCCATCTGCGCGTCGTTGAGATTCAACCATCGGAATTTTTTTCGGACCAATCCTTTGCCCACAATTTTTTTCCTTCCAGACATGAGTAATATCGAGTTTTTTCAGGTGAAATTCACGGGCAAAAATTATTCTACTGGGAAGTTCAATTTCGGCTATTTGTTGTGGGGAAGGAGTTATGGGCCATATCGATGGCATTACTCGTACTCCTACCGAGGAATCGGAGATCGCTCAGTGGAAAATTAAGGATGCTAGAATCATGACTTGGATTCTAGCCTCTATGGATCCTCTTATTGTTCTAAATCTCAGGCCATACAACATTGCTAAAACTATGTGGGAATATCTTAAGACAATCTATTCCCAAAACAACGTGGCCAGAAGATTTCAATTGGAATCTGATATTGCAAATTATACTCAAGGAGATCTTTCTATTCAGGAATACTTAACTGGTTTCCAGAATCCGTGGGCAGAATTTGCTGATATAACTTGTGAAAAAGTACATTATGCATCTCTCGCTGCAGTACAGGAGATTCAAGAGCAAAGCAAGCGCACTTAATTTCTGATGAAACTAAGACCTGAGTATGAGGCTGCCCAATCTACTTTGATGAATCGAGATCCTGTTCCATCATTTTGGATATATGTTTTGGAGAAGTACTTCGTGAAGAACGTCTCGACACACAGGCCACACTCCAGGAAACCAAACTACCACACAATGTTGTGGCCTATGCTGCTCCTGTGAAAGGGAAAAGCCGAGACATGCGTAAAATTCAATGTTACAGCTGCAAAGATTTTCAGCACATTGCCATCCACTGAGACAGGAAGTGTGGTAGCTATTGCAAGAAACCAGATCATATCATTAGGGATTGCCCCACTCGCCTACAGAATCGTCCAGCTCATGGCTATCAAGACACTGTGGGCTCTTCATCTGCTGCTACTGATTCATCTATGACTCATGAGGCGATCTAGCAGATGATTCTTCCAGCTCTTTCAACCTCAGGCCTTCAAGGTAATCATCTTGAACCCTCGACTCTGGGGCATCCAATCACATGACAGGTTCTGCTGCCATCCTTCAGAACACTCATCCATTTGCGGGATCACTACACATTACAATTGCTAATGGTGAAAAGTTCCCAATTCATTGTGTTGGAGATGCCAACTCCTCTATTCGAGATGTATATGTGTCCCCTATACTTTTGACTTATATCTGTGGGACAATTGGTTGATCATGACTATAATGATTCATTTTCTCGTAATGACTATCTTGTGCAGGATCATGTGTCCGGGGAGATACTCGCGAAGGGGCCTAAAGTTAGACGCTTATTTTTCCTACATTTTTCCAGGCAATGAAAAACAATTCTCCTCTCATACGACTATTGATTGTTCCACATGCAAACTAGCGAAGAATAAGTCTCTTCCTTTTCCTACTCAAGGCACCCGTGCTCATAAATGTTTCGACTTAATTCATAGCGATGTATGGGGAATTTTTCCTATTGTATCTCACACACAATACATTTGTCACATTTATCGATTATTACAGTAAATATACTTGGGTTTATCTTCTTCGCATTAAATCTGAGGTTTTTACTGTATTTCAACGTTGTCACTTTCATTTAGAGCCAATTTCTACGGTCATTAAAGTTCCGATCTGATTCTAGTGGGGAATATATGTCACTTGAATTTCATGAATTTCTTAATCATAAAGGAATTGTCTCCCCAGCATTCATGCCCTTACACACCTCACCAAAATGTGTTGCTGAACGTAAGAATCGACATCTGCGAGATGTCACTCGTACATTGCTCTTGACTCTTCTGTTCATCCTAAATTCTAGGTCGAAGCACTGTCCACGGGCGTCCACTTTATTAATAGACTGCCCTCCAGTGCTTTGACATTTGACCACCATATTATCGTCTTCATCAGCACCATCATAGCTGTCTTGACATGTATACCTTTGGTTGTGTTTGTTTTGTTCACTTACCTCCCCATGCATGTAATAAACTAACTGCTCACTCTGTTCGATGCGCTTTTATGGGCTATATCACTTCTCACAAATGTTATGTTTGCTATGACCCATATTCTAATAGGTTTTGTATATCTTGACATTTGGTCTCAATATTGTTTTCCCACTCTAGCTACTTCACTGCTTGCACTACCTATGTTTCCATTATTTGATGATGTGCAACTTATTCCCGAACAGTTCACGCCTGGTATCGTATATGAACGGAGACGTCAAACTTTACCTCTTCCTGAGCTCGACCCCCCACCTGACCCTGGTCAGACACTGCCATCTGTGAGTCAACTAGATCCTAGCACTGTTCCTCATCGTTCCACTCGGACGTCTCGCCCACCTGATCCGTATGGCTACTCTCCCACCTCTTTCCATGCTACATTATCTGCAATTCTCATCCCTACAGGTTATCCGAAGCTGTTAAGCTTGAATGTTGACGGAAAGCCAAGGATGACGAGTTACATGAGCTAAACACTAATCACACCTGGGATGTCATGCCTTGCCGACCGCATATTAAAGCCATCGGTCTTCCTTGTTTTTGTGCAGAACATCTAAGGTTATTGTTGTTGTATCTAATGTTATTGTTCTTCTTCTTGTCTATGTTGATGACATCGTGATTACTGGGACGGATTCTCTCCTGAGCACACGCCTCCAACAACATCTTCCGTGCTCGTTTCACATGAAGTATCTTGGTCCATTTACTTACTTCTTGGGGTTAGAGTTCACACCGGTTCCTCTGGTATATTTCTAAATCAACTTAAGTATACACAAGAATTGATTCATTTGGCTCATCTTTAAGATAATTCCTCTGTGGATACCCATTTGAGGCCAACGTCAAATATCACAGTGCAGGAGGTGAGCTCTTTCCGGATCCCACATTGTATCGTCAACTCGTCGGCAACTTGAATTATTTAACAATCACATGTCGAGACATCTCATTTGTAGTTCAGCAGGTCATCCAGTTCATGCAATCACCACACCATCTTCATTTAGTTGCGGTTCGTCGCATCATCCGATACCTCCGCAGGACACCTAGTCGTGGTTTATTTTTTCCAGCAGGCACTCCTCTACATCTTCGTGCATTTAGTGATGCTGATTGGGATGGATGTCCGGACGCACGTCGCTCTGTCACTGGTTGGTATATATTTCTTGGCGACTTGTGGATATCTTAGAAAAGTAAAAAAGCAAGCTCGCGTGTCTAAATCCTCTACCGAATCTAAGTATCGCGCTATGTCTGCGGCATGTTCTGATATTGTTTGGCTACGTGGTCTGCTCGCTGAGCTTGGCTTCTCTCAACTAAATCCCACTCCTCTTCATGGCGACAACACACGTTCAATTCAAATTGCCAGCAATATGAATGTAAAAGCATATTGAAGTAGACTGCCACTCCATTCGAGAAGTTGTCGACAACCGTATCATCCCCCTTGCCTCATGTTTCTATGGATCTTCGGCTTGCTGACATACTCACCAAAGCCAAGACTCATCAAACTCATCAATTTTTAGCTGGCAAATTGATGCTTCTTGATAAACCAACATCAATTTGAGGGGGGATGACAGCCCAGTCAACATTAAAGCACACGGGTGCTACAATCAAGCAGCCTTGTTCCATATTAGATATATTAAATTATATTTGGCAGAAATGTAAATATAGACAGTACATAATCTTTCCATAGTTAGAGGCTGATTATTGGGCTGTAGATTGTAAACTATACTATATATTAGACAAGAAAGCAATCAAAGAAATCATGCAGTCAAAACTTTGACATACATGCCATCGAGGTGTTAATCAACTGGTGTTAATCAACTGGCCTGGGTCGGTTGAACTTACTAAATGATTAATTTCATAGATATCGTGATCGGTTGTACAAATACAGCTGAATTTTTTATAAATTTTCCGTATAGTTGGAAATGGAAACCACTTTCAGTGCACTCATGGGTCAGGTTCTGGGCTGCAGTAGGTCCTGTTTTGGGGACCATTACCTGAGATTTCTCTACTGCTGACTGCTTCTTATAAATAATTAGATACTGTAGTAAATGAATATGCTGTCATATCAACTCTGCTGGTGGATCATGCTACATCCATTTTACTCGATCTTTGCTGCTCGTTTTATTTTTTCCATCCATATTATTATTCAATATTTAGTTTTCCTGAATCAGATTTCATCTATAATACAAATCATGAGTTACTTTACCATCCAGCTAGCTAATTTCTCCAGATTAGAGTGATCGAGAAGTCGTTTAATTATTATCTGAACTTTGTGAGTTGTGGTTGATTATTTTCTTCCTGCACTGTCATGATGTAGATTTCACCTGCTTTAGTTGAATGCCAATTGCATAAAAACTTCAATTCTCACAGATTCTATTGCTTTGTGGTCCTCCTGGGCTTGGGAAGACAACACTTGCACATGTAGCTGCTAAGCATTGTGGATACCGAGTCGTGGAGGTTTGAGATCAACATTTTATGTTCGTCCTCCTTTGATAGTTCAGTTGATAAGCAAATAGTTCGACATACATCACCTATCTCTGTTCTCAGATTTGGTTCACTGCATTCTTTAGAGTAATCTTTCCATCTTATCGCTAACATACACTCCATGGTATTCAGGCACAAAACTTTTTGACCACTGAGTAAATTTTTGACTTGTGAATGTCCTTTCATGTATAAAACCTCTATTTCAATAACAGAACTTGATGAGATGCAATCTGTTTAGCTTCATGTTCTGTTTTATTCAGAGTTTTATGATAACTGAAAGGAGCACCTGATTTTCATACCATATATGACTCTTACGATGATTTTTACCTAACAAACTAGCTGGCAACTTTGTTTATCAAGCTAAAACGACTGTGTTTCTATTCCTAAATAAGTCTTGGAAAGCCTTCTCTTTAATTTGAACTCCTCTTATTAACCAAGTTGTAATTCATATGGTATCTAGCACTCACCGGCTCTTCTTCCTGTGACAGATTAATGCAAGTGATGACCGGTCGTCAGCAGCCAGTTGAAGCTAAAATTCTTGATGTGATTCAGATGAATTCTGTTATTGCTGATTCAAAGCCGAAATGTTTGGTAGGTTTCGATGTGCACTTCTTGTTATTTGTCATTATCTGAAACAGAATTTGGACTATTCTTTTAGGTTATCGATGAAATAGATGGGGCCCTTAATGATGGCAAGGGTGCTGTCGAGGTCATTCTTCAGTTGGTAAGTTATGAAATCATTGTGCAATTAATAAGTGCATGTTATACATTACAAATTAAATGTGGAATAAATTAGTCCCCCAAGGCAGCATTTCATTTTTTTATAGAACGTGTGGTGGACAATGACAATGGTGAAGTACTTCTACGATTATGATAATGTATTTAAAATTTGCAATTACCGTAAATTCAACTGCTCAATGTCTTGTTTGATTTATTTACTTGTACTTCTACCACAAAACTTACTTATATTACCAACCAGATGGCCGTTTATTTGAAAAAATTAGAAACAGGGATTATAAAGTATAGTTACTTTCACATAGATGATGGTCATTTGTTGGTTTGATCCTTGAAAACATCTTACTTTTTCCCCTTATCTTAAGAAAACTTTGTTTCTTGATAACGTACTTATCCATATTTTGGTTTTATATAAATTAATTTTATTTATAAATTCGTTTCTTGAGTATACGTATAGTTCACATCTGTGTCAAATTAGTTTACATGGTAATTAGCAAGGTTAGAATTGGTTGTGTGCTTAGTGGTCTCTATTATCAGGATGAGCTCTGCAGTGTCAAAAAATGTTTACCCAAAATGATGCAGGTGTCTGCTGAACAAAAAAGAGATACTGGGAAAGAGAATCTAGTTCAGGAAGAACATTCTGGACGAAAGCTTTCTAAAAAAAAGAAAAGTAGTACATCATTATTGAGGCCAGTAAGTATGATATGATTTCATACTGTTCCTTAAATATTATGTTTACTAAGATAACTTTTTTTCCACGTAGGTGATATGCATTTGTAATGATCTATATGCACCAGCCTTAAGGCCATTACGTCAGGTGGCGAAGTAAGATATTAATAAATTGTCATCAATTCTGCTTCATATTTAATGGATTTAGTGAACCAGGGTCAAGGTTAGATACATTAAGTTTCTATCATCATTTTGTTAATAGCCATGTGGGAGAATATTGGAAGAGTTATAAGACCACAAAGTTGAAACTTTTAACAATTTAGGCTGATTATTTTAGTACGGCGGGACAAATACAAAGTAGTGTCTAGTGGCTTGATCTCACACACTAGCTGAATGACACCATGTCTTTTTACCTTGAAAAGTTTTCTTACTTTGCAGGGTTCATATTTTTGTCCAACCAACCGCGACTCGCGTTGTAAATAGGTAGTTGCTGTTAAGTTTTTGTTCAATGAATCAGTTCTGACAGTTTTTTCTTCGGTGGATAATAGATAGTACATGAATTTCTGGAATCATTATTTGCAGGCATGATAAAAGTTTTGCTTTAAGAAAATCAAACATAAGTTTACCTGCAATCACATTTCATTAATATCATGTTCTACTGATTATTCCCAACAGTGTGGCGGATATATTAGCACTACACTATTACTTGTTTGTTCGGATATATGGATTCATACAATTATGAATTTTAATTCGCAATACTGTGTATTTGCATTAATTTTTACATGAAATTTGGCATCATTTTCAAATGTAATGCTTTTGGAGTTTGAACTTTTAGCCGATATTGGTATCTCATTTTTCTTCATGTTCACTCCAATTTATTGATTAATCAAGTTTAATTTTGTTAAAAATTCTTACATCAATTTATTTAATAATTTCCTTTCGTATTTTGTTGCTGCATTGTGTTAGAAGTACTTAGTTAAGTCTTACATTGTCTATTTTTATACAATAATATACTTGTATCAATTTTTATTAATGAATTTGCATTCAGTTGGTGCTGGCAACTTGTATTGAAGCTACCTTCAATATTCTAACCTAAATGCATGACTGAGCTTTGTTGAAATCATAGGCTGAAGTATATATGTAACAAAGAAGGAGTGAAAACGAGTTCCATTGCTCTTACAGCACTGGCGGAGTATACCGGTAAGTGTTATTTCCTCTTCTTTTCGGTTATATGTCTTCTAGTTTTAGTCTCAAGTTTTAAGACTTAAGACAGTCTTTTATGTAAACCAGAGAGGGGGAGGGAGAGGGAGAGAGAGGGATAAATGCACGAAGATTTAGATAGACAATGACTTGGACACCAGTCAGGATCTCTTAAATCGGCACAGAATAAACTACCCTTATTGCGGGAAATTGTATTTTGGTATGCACATCAAAATTTATCAGTGTGATTATAAGTTAGCTCAAAGAAATTTTGGTCACAGAGATCTATGTTTAGAAGTAGCAATAAATATAAAGTTCAGGGCACAATGGAGTCTCATTTGTAAAGATAATGGATTCTGAATTCCCCTGTGAATTTCTGGGGAAGCAGTATTCTGTTTTGACATGTTCCAGAAGCAGTTGAATTTTGTAAAAAAAAAGAAATAATAATAATAATTCAAGACTAGGAAAATATAAGCTGTCAGTGAGTTTTGTATCCTTTGTAAAAAATTATTGCCAAAATGAAAAGAACTAGCAATTTCATGGTGTGGAGTTGGTTGACTTGTCTTAGAAATATGTTAAAAAGGAAGAAAAGATGGGGATGTAATGGGTATTATTTTTCAAGGTGAGGCTTGAAAGTTTTTTTCCATAGATCGCTCCTATAATTTGGCAACATGTTTAACTGTACCATTCATCTATTTCTGTTCCTATAATTATTGAATATGAAGTCTCTAGACTACTAAGAATCTCATATTTAATCTGCAAATTTAAAGAGTTAACTCTTCCAATTCTTTTCTTATCTTAACTTCCACCAGAATGTGATATTCGATCATGCTTGAACACTCTTCAGTTTCTCAACAAGAAAAAGGAAATCCTCAATGTGGTATGCTTTGAATACACTTTCTTTTTTTGGTTTTTTGTTTATGTTTCGGTCATATAATTCGTCCACCTTATATTTGGTCCAGGTGGATGATCACTTGTTGGAAACAATGATTTATGATTTGAGAGTTCAAAATACTATTTATTTTTTATAATAAAAAATAATACATTGGTCACCTATGTCAGTAAGGTCAAATGGCACATTACTGTCAAAGACACGATTTGCTGAATGAATTTTTCATTTCTGTGTTCTTTCATATATAGTATCAATTTTCAGCAATTACAAACACTAATCTAGCTTCTAACGTAGGTAAGAATATTATTAGCCCTATAATACATCCTTGCAATATTTACATTTGATAAATAAGGAATTATGAGGTGATTGTGGTTTACTAGACTGTCATCCCCCCTCAAATTGATGCTGTTCGGTCGAGAAGCATCAATTTGCCAACCAGAAATTGATGACGTTGTCTAGTCATAGCCTTGGTGAAAATGTCGGCAAGCTGAAGATCGGTGGAAATGTGCGGGAGAGTGATAGTCTTGTTCTCCACAACTTCACGAATATAAAGACAATCAACCTCGATGTGCTTCGTGCGTTCATGGAAGACAGGATTGGTCGCGATTTGAATAGCACTTGTGTTGTCTCCATGAAGAGGAGTGGAGTCTAATTGAGAGAAACCAAGTTCATCCAATAGGCCACGGAGCCAAAGAATTTCAGAGCACGCAATGGACATAGCTCGATATTCAGATTCTGTAGAGGATTTGGATACACGAGCCTGCTTCTTGCTTTTCCACGAGATCAGAGATTGACCCAGAAACATGCACCAACCAGTGACAGAGCGACGAGTGTCTGGGCATCCTGCCCAATCAGCATCACTGAATCCCTTGAGATTAAGCTTATTTCCGGCAGGAAAAAATAGGCCACCAAATGTCGACCCACTGATATCGAATGATATGACGAACTGCTGCGAGATGTAAGTGTCTAGGAGAGTGCATAAACTCACTAACTTGTTGAACCGCAAATGAGATATCAGGGCGAGTGATGGTCAAGTAATTCAAGCTGCCAACCAATTTACGATACATAGTAGGGTCAGGAAGGAGATCACCTTCCTCACGTCTAAATTTGACATTAACTTCCAATGGAGTATCCACAGAAGGAGAATCTTGATGACGGGCCATTGTGATAAGATATTGTGCATATTTGTGTTGATTTATGAAGATACCAGAGGGTCCGTTATGAATCTCCAATCCCAAGAAGTAGGTAAGAAGACCAAGATCTTTCATATGAAATGAGGCATGCAGGTGCTGTCGTAGCCGAGTAATCAAATTGGAGTCGGTCCCAGTAATGACAATATCATCGACATAGACAAGAAGAACAATACCCACAGGAGACTTGCGAAGGAACAGCGAGGAGCCATAATTACTCTGCTGAAAGGAGAACTGAAGCAATATAGCCCGAAATTTGTCAAACCATGCACGTGGAGCTTGTTTTAAGCCATATAACAAGCGTTTCAATTTGCATATGCCGAGGGGAATGGGGAGTAAGACCAAGAGGGAGTTTCATGTACACATCTTCTTTGAGATCATCGTGAAGAAAAACATTCGTAACATCCATTTGGTGAAGCATCCAGCCGTGGGAAGCAGCAATCGAGATAATAGTGAGTACGGTGGTCATTTTCGCAACAGGGGCAAAAAAGTATCCTCATAATCGATCCCGTATTCTTGTCGATTACCAAGAGCAACCAATCATGCTTTATATCGGTCCAATGTCCCATCCGATCGGAGTTTGATAGAATAAACCTATATACACCCAATGGCCTTAATATGTGATGGACAAGATACAATATCCCAGGTGGCATTGTCTTGAAGAGCCCGTAATTCGACATCCATTGCAGTTTTCCAGCATTCATGCTTAATAGCCTCAGAATAGCATGTAGGAACAGGGTTAGATGTCAAAACAACATGAAATGAAGATGGAGAGAAGCCATACCGATCGGCAGGATGAGAAGGACGAGTAGATCGCCGAAGTTCAGTGACATGATCCAACGGAGAATCGGGATCCAATGTTTGAGCAGGATCAGAAGGAGGCAATATTTGGCGTCGTCTTTCATACACAATTCCAGGTTTGAATCTGTCGTGAGAACTAGGTAAGTCATCAAATGTAGGGAGTATAAGTGTCTCGGGCTTGGTCGTATAATGAGTGCTAAAGAGGTATTGATTTTCAAAGAAAACAACATGTCGAGAAATACGAAATCTATGTGAACACGGATCATAACAAACATAGCCTTTGTGAGATATGTTATATCTCATAAATGCACATTTGACAGCTTGAGCAGACAACTTACTACGTTCATGGCGAGGCAAATGAACAAAGCAGATACATCCAAAAGTGTGCAAGTCCCGTTAGCTAGGTTGATTGTGATGGAGACAGTAGTAAGGTGATGTAAACTGTAAGACACTGGATGGTAACCTATTTTTAAGGTAAACAGCTGTGGATAAGGCTTCAACCCAAAATTTAGAAGGAACACCCGATTCAAGTAACAATGTTCGGGTGATGTCTAACAAATGACGATTCTTACGTTCGGCCACCCCATTTTGTTGAGGTGCGTGTGGACAATAGTGTTGAGAAACAATGCCTTAATGGTCTAAAAATGCAAGAAAAACGCGAGACATGTATTCTCCACCGCAATCTGATCGGAGTATTTTTATGGCTTTTGAGAAATGGGTTTCCACAAAAGTGACATACCGCTGAAATACGGAGAACACTTCAGAGTTCATGTATATTTGCTATAATCATCTATGAAAGTGACAAAATATTTATAGTTAGCATGAGAGATTACTGGTGCAATTCCCCATACGTCACTGTGAATAAAGTCGAAACAATTGACAGCACGAGTACCATGATGAGTGAATGAGAGACTTATTTTTTCCTATTTTGCATGTAGCACAATCAAGAGCAATAGTAAATGAAAATCGAGGCTAACATCCATGTCATGATGCGAGCATCCTTATCTTCCATGTTGCCAGTGTCGATTCATCAGTAGGAATGGGGTTACTGCCATCAATATGGCCCCATAATTCTTTACCCATCACAAAAAGTCGAAATTGAAATTCCCATGCCGAGTAGTTTTTACTGGTGAATTTCACTCCAAAAGATTCGAAATTGTTCATGACTATGAGCAAGATTAATAGGCAATTGTCAGCCAAGAATTCTACAAACTTTGAGTGTGAATTAGTCCAGACCCAATTACTGCTTCATGGAAAATGGGTCAAGCTTAGCCTTTAACACCAAAAGGCCCAACAAATAATGAATCTGGACACAATCTTGAATCTTTAATTTCATGATTCAAAAGTCCAGAATTTTTGAACAAGAATGGCGCTCAACAAGAAGAAACCAAGGGAAGGAAAAAAAATTCCTACGAGCCGCAAAATCTCGGAAAGCAGAAATTTCGAACAGGAACGGCGCACGACAGCGAGAAGATCGGACAAATCCCGATGGGTGGACAAAAAATTCAGAAATCAAGAAATTCTGGAGTTCATTCACAACACATTTTTTTCCGCCCATCATTCGTCCCTGACCAATCGACCGATCCACTATCGGATCTGACTTTCTGTTTGCACCACGTCTTGTTTCTGGTGTTGAGACTGAAGATCTATCCGACCCACGTTCGTATCTGGAGTTCTAACTCGTTTTCTGGGGAATTTATTCACGGATTCTCTCGCCCGCCGAGATCTCTCTGGAATCGGAATTTTTTTTTATCGTCTGCTTGTTCACCGCTTTGTCTATCAAATAATTTTATGTTTTGACAGTCTGTTTGCTCCAAGAGATTGTGGTTCATTTATCTTGAGGCGTATTTGTAGCAAAACACGACAGCTTTAGAAAACCGCACACCCTGTTTCTTGATTTGACCCTCTTTAGTAAACTAGCATAACTTTTCATATGAACTCCAAATTGAGTGATTTTGGTGGTCAATTTAAGCTAACTCAATGTACTACAACTTTCATTCAGGCCATAACCCTTAATTCATAACACATGTTTCCCAGAAAATTCGAAGAACAGACTATAAGTGCACTCGCATGCACATTCATTTTCCAGATTGCATTAATGTTGGTAGAATTAGAATAACTTTTGCATCCTAATTCCAAATTGAGTGAGGCCAATTCCAAATGCAAGCTAACACCTAACACTACAACTCTTGTTCAGACCTTAATTTCAAATTCAAAGCCAATATTTCCCAGATAAATCGATAACCTACTACATGTTCAAACTCGTGCAATTAATTTCCAGATTGTACACCTTATGGTAAAATTATCATAACTCATGCATAATAACTCCAAATTAAGTGAATTTACTGTCAAATCGAAAATAACTTAAAGATCTACAACTTTTATGAAGATACCAACATCAAATTCGTAACCATTTATTCCCAGAAATTCAAACAACAGACCCTAAGTCACTGCCTATAAATAGAACTTTTACAGCAATGATTCAGCTCAAATTTGAAGTAATTGCACAATCTATATTAATTCCAGTTTATAAAATCAAAAATACATGTTTACCTTTGAGTATATTCAAGATTTGAAGCCAAATCAAGAGCCAAAACCATCCAAGGCTTGAAACTCCTTCCAAATGCTATTGCCTCTCAAATTTCTTGCTTCAAACTTCCAAGTTTTGAATGTTTTGGCTAGTAGCATCTCAATTCTCCTTTTGCATGTTCAATTTGAAGCCAAAAGCAAGAGGAAATTTTTGAATTCTTAGGGAAGGAGGAGGAAGAAATTCAATGTTTACAAGGTGGATTTGGAGGATTCTTTTGCTTTATGTCTTGTACTAAACATTTGTCCACTTCATACACACACACACACACACACACACACACACCAATCCAATACAATGTATTGTGGTCCGAAACACCTTAATTTGTAGTCTATACTTTTAATTATACGGGTTTGCTTAATTAACTTTAATTCCGGATTAATTAACAACAGGGTCTTACATTTACCTTGCCTCCCCCTGCTTGTGAGTGTTCGAGTAATGGTAATGGCAATGGCAAAGTAGGATCCTTTTTATTTTCATGTGGTTCATTTTGATCAGTAGATGGCAAAATAATCCTTGGTAAAGGAATCGAATTTATGTCCCAAAAATTTGCTTCATTTTCATGCTCCTCCTGAAGTGAATTTTTGGAAAAATAGGGCATATGTTCCACAAATGAGATATCCTTATATTTTTTTATTCGAGGATTATAGCACTTGTAACCCTTTTTATTAGAAGCATAGCCAAGGAAAATGCACCATTCAAACCGAGGATCTAATTTGGTTCGAAAGATGCTGGGTAGGTGGACGTGGGTTAGTGGTAAATCTGTAGTGATTCAACAAGATGGGAAAAAATTGTTAATGACCAAAGAGGGGTAGCATAATTCAAAACACGAGTGGGCATCCGATGTATGAGGCCGTTAGAATAGCATCACCTCATAAGTATTTAGGAACATGAATCAAAAACATCATTGCTTGGGCTACCTCAAGTAAATGTTTTTTTGCGTTGGACATACCATTTTGTTGAGGGTGTCTCGACATGCGGATTGATGTACAATTCCATGTTCTTGAATATAGTTGTCTAGATACTCATAAAATATTGTCCCATTATCAGAATGAAACCTACAGACTTTTGTTCCAAATTGTATCTAGATGTAACCTTGACTACACGAGGAGCTCATAAGTAAAGTAGTAAAGACCGTTGACCATTCTAGCACTGCCAATGGTCTTCCCTAAGTTCCGGTCATGAAATTCACAATGAGAAGGAAAGAAGATAACACAACAGTTAGAATCCTTAGATATTTTACTAACCGATAATAAATTACAGGTTAATTTAGGGACACGAAGGACAGAGTGAAGTGTTAATGTACTATAGAGGATAATTTCGCCTTTTCCCATAATGGGAGTGAAACTACCATCAGCAATTCTAATATTTTCAAAAGCAGAAAGCTTCAAATACTTGCTGAAAAAATTGGGGAGAAGGGTCATGAAAGTAAAATAGAAGGAATAAACGAGAGTCTATACTCTCTTCTTCTTCTTTTTATTAATTTATCAAGTCAACTGAATACAAAGAAAAGACCTCAATATATAGAGGTAAAAAGAGTTCTCATATCTTAGAATACAATAATAGATAAACTTAATCTACAGTTTAAATATAAGATAAGTCAATTTAATAATGTAAGATCTTCAAAACTCTTAGAATCCTTATCAATACTCCCCCTCAAGCTGGAGTGTATAAGTTATGCATTCCAAGCTTGTCAATGAACTTTTCCAACATGGGTCGAAACAGGCCTTTAGTAAGTATGTCTGCAGTCTGTTCTGATGTGAGAATGTAGACAATGCTGATTGTTCCTTCATCAATCTTTTCTTTGATGAAATGTCAATCTACTTCCACATGTTTGGTTCGATCATGATGTACTGGATTGTGTGAGGTGTCAATGGCAGCCTTGTTATCACATAGTAGTTTTAGAGGTAGTGTTATGCTCAATTTTAGTTCTTCAAGCATCATCTTTAACCATAAGGCTTCACAAACACCATGAGCCACTGATCTTAATTCAGCTTCGGCACTACTTCTTGCTACCACTTGTTGTTTCTTGCTTTTCCAAGTTACTAGGTTTCCCCACACAAAAGAACAATACCCTGATGTTGGCCTTCTATCACTTATTGAGCCTGCCCAATCAGCATCCGTGAAAATTTCAACATCTCTTGTATCTGTTTTCGAAATCCGATAAACTGCAATCATATGTTCCTCCAATGGGGCGTGCATGAACTGGCTTACACAACTCACTGGGAAAGCTATATCTGGTCTAATGTGAGAGAAATAGATTAGTTTTCCCACTAGACGTTGATATCTTCCCTTATCAACGGGATTGCTGCTCATAGTTTCTCCTAACTTCACATTAGAATCCATCGGAGTATCAACTGGTTTGCACCTAAGCATCCCTGCCTCCTTTAGAAGGTCTATTACATACTTCATTTGAGAGACAGAAATTCCAGATTTGTTTCTCGCCACTTCCATACCAAGGAAATACCTCAATTTACCCAAATCCTTCATTTCAAATTCAGCTGCAAGCCTCCCTTTCAACCTTTCTATTTCTTCTTGATCATTACCTGTGAAGTATGATATCATCCACATAGACAATTAATAGTGTTTTTTTTCCATTCTTATGTCTATAAAACAAGGTATGATCTGTATTGGCTTGATGATAGTCAAGTTTCATGACTGCTTTAGTACATCTATCAAACCATGCCCGTGGAGATTGTTTTAGCCCGTACAATGATTTCTTCAGTTTGCAGACCTTATCCCTCTTACTTTCTTCATCAAACCCTGGGATTGATTCCCCAAATCAGAATACATTTGGTGGACATTTTCCCATAGATCGTGGGCTGTAGAATAGCATAAGTAATTGAAACTTATCTCCTCTTCCATAGAATTGACCAACCAAGTCATACCATGAAATTTTCAGCATCCCAAGTCGTGAACGATGCATCATCAGGCGCCGTTCCCTTATTTCACCAGTCAAATAACCGATCTTGCCTCGGTCCCTGAGATACATGCTAATGGATTGAGACCATCGCAGGAAATTATCACCATTTAGCTTGATATTGGTGATTTGTGCGGGGTGAGAGTGCCCATCAGAAAGCTGGAGGGAGCGGCGGATGTGACCTCGGAGGACATGCTGAGGCGGCTGTAGCTAGGTCTACAAAAAGATATTTTATTTATTTATTTTTTATTTGTTAGAGGATCAATTATGGCTCTGATACAATGTTGAAAATACTAATTTGAGAGTTTAAAATACTCTTCATTTCTGAATAATAATAAATAATACATTGGAAGCGTTTAAGATAAGGAAACTACCTCCTTTATCTCTTATCCCTTAAATAATGCATTCAATCACCAACATAATCTTGGCGAGCTTGATTCTCGACATCACCATTTAACATGGTTAGTAGTCACATTTACCATATAACTGAAGCTCTTTTTTGCATCTGCTAATGGAATTATCTGATCTCAACTCTAACCAAAATGCTTAGTATTTACCATTTTTTTCCGTTTTAAGTTGGAGATTGGTTCTCAAGTGGTTGGTCGGAAGGATGTTTCTAAAAGTGCCTTTGATATATGGAAAGAGGTGAGTTTGGTAAATGACTCACATCAATTTCTATGTCATTTCTTACATTTTTGCTTACTGGTCATCATTGTTGTGCTTTCCCCTTTATACGTGTACAGATATTCCACAAGAAAAAGGAGAAACTATCCCAGAAATCTAATTATTCTTCCAAAGGCATCTCAAATGATTTTGATTTTCTGTATTCCCTTGTATCTAACCGGTAAGTTTGAAAGTTGTTTTATTTGTTCAGTTTTATATAAAGGATGAGTGGTACATCTTCTTGTTCCTCCAGTGGTGATTATGAATTAATTTTGGATGGGATTCATGAAAACATTTTGCTACTCCGTTATATTGATCCTGTTATGCAAAAGACTGTAAGTATCGCTTATTAACTAAGTTATGCATACCTTGTTCATATAGGTTACAACCAGGTGAAATAATCTGTTTTTCGTGAATTATCACTCAGGTAAAATGTTTAGATAATCTGCTAGTTTCCGATGTAAACCATCGACACATCATGCGTACACAACAAATGTCTCTGCTAGGTAATTGAGTGCTAGTCATCCTAAAAGGTCAATTCCCCTGGTGATGTATGGTTCAAATTTCAATTATTTTAATTTAATTTCCACAGTTTATCAACCTCCAATTGCAATATCAATACACAGTCTGGTGGCTCAACTCGAGAAACTAGAAATTCAGTGGCCGAAGTCTTACCAAAGGTATCTTAAATGCATGGTGCTTTTGAAATTTATATACTGATGTTTGCTCTGTAGTTTGATATCCTGTTATCATTCCTGCAGATTTCGAACAATTTCAGCAGAACGGATGGACATGTTTTACACATGGCATAACAGAATATCACCATACATTTCAAGGCATTTGCCAATCAAATCCTTTGTAGAAGACTCAGTTTCTCCCATGCTGCATATTCTCTCACCACCAACCCTAAGACCGGTAATTCAACAATGAATTTGGCTTCACTTACAAATTTCTTTGTTAGTGCTGCAATTTTGTTAAGAAATGGAGGAAGAACCTGTTGGGATCTAAATGTGAACTCATCACCAGTCATTGAAGCTGCCCTTTTGTCCAAAAGAGTGTTTTGCATAAACAAACTGCAAGCTGCCTTTCTTCTGTTATTTAATGAGGCTTTCCTGTTGCCCGTGTTCTAATGCTGTCACACTTCACAGGTTGCATTACATTTACTTTCAGAGAAAGAGAAGAGTGATTTGAGCCAGTTAGTAAACATCATGGTGTCATATTTTATCACATACAAGAACATAAAATGTGATAGTTCTGGGACTTCGAGACATGAGGATGCTTTAGAGGCGTCTTCACTTTTATGTGATCCCCCTCTCAGAAAATTTATTCACTTCAAGGTTAGTGTCTTGTTCATGCAGATATGCCTTTCACAGAACATACCCTTTAGGTACAAATATTATTCTACTTTGGGTGTAACAGATTCTCCAAAATTATACTTGGATTTTAGTTTGATTTGTTTCCCTATTGATATAGTCTTGTTTGTTTGATAAGTTGCATATAAAAAATATTAACATATAGATAATATGCACTTCTCCCAAATTCTCTGCTTTCCAAATTTATTCGTGACAATCGCATTTTTGATGAAGTTCCATCACTCTTATACATTTCACTTATCTATCGAGCAGGGGTACTGTCCAGGACACTTTGATCTCGCGATAGCAGTGAAGCAGGTCTTGGTTCATGAGGTATGCATGGAGCTGCATATTTTTTTCTCTTTTTTCGTACGATAACTAACTATTTAAACCACCAAAGAATTATGTGTAATATGTGACTTGTTTAGCCCTTGATATCATTTGGATGTGGACAGGCAAAATAATTTCTATTGTTTTATTTTGAATGTGAACTGAATTAGAATGGTAAAAATTTCAATAATGTATATTGCTACCAAGGTCAGGATGCTAATAATCATATTAATCCTACTTTTTGTGAAGTTTCATCTGTTGTGGCCAAATATTAAATTGAATCATCTGACAAATTTTTTGTTATCAGTATTGTCCTTGCTTTCATCCACTGATTACAATTTATAAAATTTTATGTGCTCATAAATTTCACATTCCCAATTGATTCATCATCTATGCCATGAGAACATCCTATCTTGTGACTTGTAGTTTCTGTTATGGAAAATAAGGTCATGTATGATGATCTATAGGTGGAAAAACAAAAGATTTTGCAAGGTAGCATCGCCAAGTCTTCCCATCTCCAGGCGCAAGAGGGCAATTCCTTTCAAAATGATAGCTGTGGAAGTGGACAGTCATCAAAATCTTGCCATACTACAAGATCTGTTGAAAAGAAAATAATTGGGGAAAATTCAACACCTTCAAAGCAATCCGACCTCTCTATTTCATCCAATTCACTTAAATTGATTGAAAGAACAAAAAAGTGTTCTGGCGTCCTCACTAGTTTCTTTGATCGGTATAACCAGGCCTTTTCTTAAATTAATTCTCTGATTACCATCTTTCCATTGTCTTTTGTGTAATAGAGTGGATATTGGAAATTTTTTGTGTATTCATCATTTTTTCCCCTTTCACATTTGTTTGGTTTTGATCGTGTAGAATTGTTGTGGCTCAGGTTTAGGAAGGCAAATATTAAAGGCGCTCAAGTTGCAGAAAAGTTGGTAAAGAAGCCAGGAACAATAGAGAGAGACTCACGTCCTTTGTTGTTCAAATTTAATGAGGTATGCATCATTTCTATATGTTTCGTGGCCCCGCACATGCGGTTGAAAAAGGAGATTTTAGTCGTTGGTGTCAATTAGGTGGTTTCCTTATTCTATAAGATGCCAAAAACATGGATGCTATATTTCTCCCGGTATCTTTTTAATCTTTATTTTTCTGGATAGGAAAAACGATAGGAAAACTCACTAGTGTTTCAAACTAAATGGCTTTATTTCTCACTAGTGTTTCAAACTAAATGGCTTTATTTCTCCCGGTATCTTTTTAATCTTTATTTTTCTTGATAGGAAAAACGAGCATTCTTTGCCAAGTCAACCACTAAAGTATCTGTTCATTTTTTTTTCTTTTTGTTTTAGAGATAAAATCTCTTTATTCACTAACCTTAAAATACACCTGTAATCTAGTGTTTATTCTTTACTATATTTTCTTGAATTCTCCAAAAATTTCGATCTTGTTCAATTTTTATGCAGATTCACATTAGATGTGACACCTTTGCTCCTTGTTTTGTTCTAGTATCTCCTGATAGGAGAATTTATTAAATCACCGTGCAAAATTATTTCAATGCAATTTTAACATAAGGTTATTTTTTTGATAAGGTTGAGATCTTTGTAATTGCTTATATTGGATTCTTAAATTGCGACTGGGTGACGGAACTTAAATAAACATTTTCACTTGAGCATTGACCAATTATGGAGCAATTCAAGTCAGTTTTCTTCATTTCGTGTCTATCATGGCATCAAGCCTTCAACCTGTCATTATCCTTGTCCCAGCTCATTGATCTTAGGAATGCTGATATTAAAACTGAGCAACTCCCTATGTCTGACCCTTTGGGGCAACCTGGGAACGAACAACTAATGCATATGGAATATTTTGTTTCTAAGCAGAAGAGCAGTTTTGGGTTGGCGTAGTTCTTTGAAACTGTGTAGCGACAAATCCCTCGAAAATAATGGTTTCTTGGCACTTTTTTCTGGTGAAGATACCCCTTGTAGAACAAAATGGCAGATAGCCTCGTGGGAAAATAGAGAGTATTCCTTGTTAATTGTCATAATGGCAACATATTGAATTGCCCCCATGTCTACTAACAAGTGTTAAATCAAAAACTTTGGTTATGTTTGCAACTTACATACAACCGTGGGACCGATTACTTTTTTGCATCCATCCACATGTTTGATCTTTACTTCATCCTCAGCTACTCTGTATGAACTTAGATATGGCAATGTACCTGCTTCAATTTCTATCATTCTTTTTCATTGCAATACTTAAGAATCGAAGCATATCATCGCCTTCCATGCATATTTTGTCCTTTGTTGTGTGTAGGGATTTACAAATGCAGTGAAGAGGCCAGTACGGATGCGAGAATTTCTTTCGTGATATTTGACATACTTGAACTATATATCCTGCAGTCGAAAGGTTTATTTTTCTTTCATTGTATAGTAATTATATCAAGGCGTATCTGTGTATCGAGAATGATTCTGGAAACAGTTTGATAGTGTTAAAACTGCTTGATATTTGTTGCTTGAACTAATCATGGGAAAGCGCCTTCTTTTACAAATTTTAAGGGATGGCGAATCCCATGATGATCCTCAGCGAGTTGTTTTGATTAAAAAAACTATGGCCCATGATTATGACAGTATTTGCATGGTGTGGCTTCTGAAATAAATTATTTTAAGTTCTTAAAAAAATTAAATAATTAATGCTTCCTCTACAGCTCTACTTTATTTGAATGGTTGCTACTGCCGTGACATCAATTTGACTATTATTTGAGTTATAATTGTTTTGGTATTAGTTTTGAAATACTCAGCTTTATGTCAAAATAAAAAGAGCTTAAATATATATCTCTATATAAGAAAATTGCCATTGATTAGAGTAAGTGTATTAGCATTTATAAACGAGTAGAATAATTTCTTTATAAATTTGTTATAATATTTAATTTAAAAATAATTGTTATATTTGATTTTAAAATTGTGATCCTACCACAAAAATAAAAAATACAGGTGATAAATGTAGATATCGATGTAATTTTTTTTTTTTACATTGAATGTAAATTTTATATATTTTTTAAATATAAAATATTTAGTTTTAACATTAATTTTTTTTGTACTTATATATATATATATATTATTATTATTATTATTAATCATGTTTAGAATTATGAAATGTTAAATTATAGGAATGATAATATTGAACAAAAACGAAAACAACGGGGATGCAATATAGTTAAGGAATATAAATAATATTAAAATAACAAATTTGGACATTTGTCATAAAAAGAAAGGAAATGGGATGACTACAGATTTTACCGAAAAAAATTGTAACAAATATGAAGAATTACTCCTTGGATTTATTTAATCATCTGGTCTGAGGACACGAGACAAATTCATTAGACGACGTTGCGGGTGTTTTTCCGTGAAATGCTCGAGTCATGAATTAGGAAAAACAAATCTTCTGCACCATCCTATGCGACATGCTTTATTACACGTGGACCACAAAGCATGTAAATTATTAGGGTATTCTTTTTTTCTGTTTTTGGCATGGAACCTTTGCAAATAGAAAATTTATCTAATGATAGTTTATACGGTGTGGTTTGTGAATATGTTTGTGTGACACACGTCTTTTTATGTATTTGGTCTTTGAAATTACATATTAAAATTAATATATAATATAATCTGCACCTTATATTAGAAAACAATTTGCTAAAGTTTTAATGTTTTTTTCTCTAAATCGACGTGCTCATTATCAATTTCAAAAAGACTATTGATAATATCAGAGCAATTTTTGTTGTTTTCAAAACAAAAACCATAAATTCCAATTTTACCCCTTCCCCACCTAGCCACTTCTGCCTTCATTTGGAAAATGCTTTCTATAATTTTTTCATACTCATTTCAAGTTCGAAGTACCATTTGTACAAATAAGAATCTCATTCTTTACATGATTTCTTCTTCTTCATATAAATAGATATATAATCTATGAGACAACTACTTAGAAGTACATTTTGTGTTACAGCTCTTCCTATCTGATAGAAAAGGATCCATGATCCTGAATTGATCTTACCTGGATCACAAAGTTTGTCTATGAAGAGTGAATATAATTGTATTAGTGTCTAAAGTTGATTTCTCACTCTTCTCCCCCATAAACTAACAAATCCTAACCCTGACCAACCCCCACCCGTCTAAGGAGGCACCGCCGTCCTCACCTTCAACACAAGCTCCTTCACAACGCCACTTTTATGCTTCACTATCCAAAGTCCAAACCCCTAAAATCCAACCCTCAAATCGAACAACCAAACTTCAACATAATCCCAATCCGTGGCCCCAAAATCATTGATGGCGTTTCGGTTGTTTGTTTCTCCAAGGAAGAAGGTGAGCTCTTGTGTCAACCTTTTGAATTTGCATCAATAGGCAAGTTCTTTAATCCTCGTCTGAAAATTGATGCCAACATTTGCAAAAAAACCTTGAAGCCCAAGCAAGAAATCAACTTGGATTTGACAAATCTGATCAAACTTGATCAAAGCTATGCGTTGATGGTAGGTGGCGTAAGTGAAATTAAAAACTGTGAGGCAGGTGGTGTGGTCGGCGAGCTTCATGACTCGGCGGTAATAATGGAGCTCCAAAAGGTACAAGGGATAATTCTGGAAGATGGCGATGACATGACTGGTGAGGTGTGACGTGGAGAGTAGCCATGATGTGGATGAGGCCAATTTGTTGGGGACAGCTGATGTATAGTCCTCGGCTGGCTCGGCCGAGTCTTCGACGGTGGCTCATGGCGATCAATTTGGGTTGACATGAAATCTAAGGATTTAACAAAGTTGCTGGGGTGGGGTAGGTTAGGATCTAGACGACGTAGTGCAAGTAATACCCCATAATGAGAAAATCTTCATCGGGGGAGATTTCAATGAGAACGTAGGTTCTGATCGGGATGGTTATGAGAGTATTCTGGAGGCTATGGCTTTGGGGACAGAAACACCGCATGTAATTCACTTTTGGATTTTGTCATATCATATGACTTAGTCCTAGTGAATACCTGGTTCAAGAAGAGGTCCTTTCATCTAGTTACTTTTAGAAGAGGGTCTAGTGCAACCCAAATAGATTTATTTTTGGCTAGAAGGATATATAGAGTTAAATGCTTGGATTGTAAGGTAATTCCAGGAGAGAGTGTAGTTACCCAACACCGACTTTTAGTTTTAGATGTTAGGATTAAGAATATGGCTACTAGAATTAAGCATAAGTTAGAACCTAGAATTAAGTGGTGGCGGCTAAAAGAAGGTAACGTTGGAGCTTTTTTAGAGAATGTAGTCGATGAAGTTAATTGGACGCCAAGAGATGATCCCGATACCACCTAGAACAAAATGGTTCGTGGCATTAAGATGGTAGCTACAAAGCTCCTTGGTGAGTCGAGAGGATATGCTCCACCAGGTAAGAACGCATCATGATGGAATGAAGACGTAAAGAATGCTATCCAAATCAAGAGGGACGCTTACAGAGAGCTGAAGAAGAAAATGGGGCCACATTCGAAAGATATAAGCTTGCCAAAAAAGAAGCGAAGACAGCGGTTCGAGATGCTAGAGCTAAAGTCTACAAAGAAGTGTACGATAAATTGGATACCAAGGAGGCAGAAAAAGATATCTACAGGATTGCCCGAGTGAGGGAGAGGAAGACAAGAGACTTATGTGCAGTGAAATGCATAAAAGATGAGAACCATAAAGTCTTGGTTTGAGATGAAGACATCAAAACAAGATGGAAGAATTATTTTAACACCTTGTTCAACGGTGGCTTTAACCAAGATTTAGGTGATCTTAACATCCATCAACATGATGTAAACCGTGAGTTTACTCGCAGAATTAGAGAATCTGAGGTTAAAGAAGCTTTGAACAAAATGAAAGCACGAATAGCAGTTGGTCCTGATGGAATCCCTATTGAAGTATGGAGATATTTAGGACCGAGGGGGATAAAGTGGCATACAGATCTATTAACAAGATTTGGAGGAGTAACAAAATTCCAAATGAATGGAGAAAGAGTACTCTCATCTCTATCTATAAGAATAAGAGTGATATTCAGAGTTGCACCAATTAGCGTGGTATAAAACTCATGTGTCATACAATGAATCTTTTGGAGAGGATAATTGAATGTCGTTTAAGGAGGGAGGTTAAGATATCGGAGAACCAATTTGGGTTCATGATCGCTATTATTTTAAACAGTATTTTCTAGTGTAGCGATTATGTACCGCAAGTGCACGGTGTCAAGTTTTAGTATAATGATTTTAAAAGTATGAGTGTCGAACCCACGAGGACTAGGAAATAATTATCAAACTCCACTAGTTTAACTATATTTGGCCTACGAAAATTGGTTATAATTAATTAACTAATTTGACTAACTAACTCAATAATTAACCCAAACAAACAATGGTGAATAAGATTAATAATCAAAAGAAACAATTATCAAGACTTTCGGTTCACCTATGTAATCCCCCATAATTTGCCTATTAGTTAATAATTTAATTCAAACAATCTAAGGTGACGAGTTTTCCAAATTTATCTAATATACTCTCTCGAGTTATATTAAACCTAATATCAAATTGCAGTAAGTCACTCTCGTGTACTTATTTAACAACACAATATTGTATTAAGATCCGTGAAAACTTCTAGCTTTCGATTACTAGATATCTATAGCTATCACACGTGTATTTGACTTCATCTCTCGATATCAGTCTGAAATCCACGGCATAAATCACTATATCGAATCACAATTTTATCTCTTGATCTCGATTGTAATTTAAATATTATTCAAGGATGTCCAAACCCTTAAAAGCATGAAGAACAATGATCTATGCACTTAGATAATAAGAATCAATCAAAAACATTCAATTAAAATCATGAGTTCATAAGTCTTGATAACAAACATAGCCAACAATCTCCATCAAATAACAATGCATAAACATGTTTTGCAACATTCTAAACATTAAAATCTAATGAAAATATAGAACTAGAGTTAGAAATACGGAAATAACGAGAGGCGTTGACTCCTTGCGTTGCTCCGTCGTCCAGTCTCTTCCAATGCGTCTTCTCTTCAATGGTTATGGTGTATGGATGGTTGGGGATGATTGAGTGTGATGGTGGCTGAGTATGTAGGGTTAATTATGAGCCAAAAAGTCCCAAAACCGTCCATGATAATCCGTATTTATGGTAGGAGGAGTTTCACCAAGTTTGGACACCAAATAACCAAGATGGAAACAAAATCTCGATTTTTTCGAGTCAAGGCGATCGATCGCCTCAAATGAGTCGATGGATCGCATTTTGCTACTGCCCTGAGGTGATCGGTCGCCTCATTTGAGGCGATTGGTCGCTTCCTCAATTTTTAGCAAATTACAATTTTGCCCCTCCTTTTCCAGGTTTGCTCAGTTTGGTCATTTTTCATCATTTTAAGCATATTTCCTCCACTTTTATGCATTTGGTCCTGGATTCCTGAGATATACAAATATAAACCAAAAAGAGTAATATTTTCCAAGAATCACTACAAAAACGCCCCTAATCTTATATCAAATTAAGTGTAAAAATCACACTTATCAACTCCCCCAAACTTAAACTTGATCGTCTCGAGCAAGAATTAAGATCAAACAGTCAAGTTCAACATTGAAGATTCAAATAAACCAATTTATAGTCAATCATGTTGCTCAGACATCTCACTTACAGACAAACAAAAGTCAATCAAAAATGTTCAACCAGTTGTGTTTTCCCTTAGATCAAACAACATGTCTCCGAATCAGAACGTGCGTGTGTGCTATTGTCACTTTCAAGTTCCATGCAAGTTTTCATAGATCAAATCATGCTAGGTAATGAAAAATAAGATTATCTTTGAGCATTCCATAAACCTATTTTCAAACAACTTCTCCACTAATGTAGTCACTCTCTAGACTTGGATCAATAGGTCTTTTTAAGCTTGTAGCGTTAGGCCTAGGTGTTTGGCTTCAAAAAAAAAAAATATAGGATATCACAAAGAAGAGAGTATAAGCATGTAATGTTCATATTGTTAGCACAACTTGAGCTTCTCTTCTTTTTCTCTTTTAGCCTTGGCCACTTTGGGTCTTAGTTGGATAAATTTTTTTTTCTCAAGGCTTTTCTATTCTTTTCTTTTCTCATTCATCATCTTTTTCACAATAAGCTTATCAAAATATAGTAATTCATGTGCATCTAATGAGAATCATTATACTCCCTTAGGGTGAAGATAAAAAATATTCAATTTAGGCTCAATTAGATGGGTATAATGAGTTTGCCAAGTAATGTTGAATGGGGGCTAATATTATGTTATATATACTCCATTCTTTTTCAATTAGGCTCAAATTGGGATACTAGAGATTGATGTAAACATGGTAAGCTTGAAAGGCTCAAACGGTCCAAAGATCGCCTAAATCATTTCTAAGTCAAGTTCATAACTATAAAATTTCGCCTCAAAGTGTCATCATCAAATAGTTTCTAAAGTACTCTAAGATGCTCAAAACAATTCATTAATTTCACAAAAAATTTCACTACTACAAATGCACTTCACAAGATTATGATTGAAATGTGCTCAAAATATTCCTCATCTTTGACATGCTACTCAAAACAAGATATTCACAAACAAGTTTTACAATCAAAACTTAAGTTGACATGCAAAGTGAGATTAATATCATCATGGATTAGAGACTACTATGATGATTCATTCTTATCTTACTAATTGAACTCATAAAAAAAATTTAGCTCATAATAATCGGACGATTCAAGTGTCAATTAAGCACACAACATGTGGATAAAACAAGTAAACATGCAAGCCACTCCCCCAAACTTAAATGAAACATTGTCCTCAATGTTTAAAAGAATCAAAAGGGAAAAATTAAACTCCCCTGATCAAGACGCTTGCATGAGGGTTGAGGAAGATTAGCTTTTGAAAGCTCCACTGTTGGAGGGGTTCATCGCTCCAACTAAGTACCTAGCAAGAGAAGAATGCAAATGGTAAAATATTTGACTCGAGAGATAAACCAACTAAAATGCAAAAACTGAAAAATAAAACAAACTAAATAACAAAAGGATACGCTTGGGTTGCCTCCCAAGAAGCGCTGATTTCTAGTCGTCGGCTTGACCATCAGAAGAAACCATCAAAGAGCAGTTGCCGCCCATAGTAAGTATCATATGATACCACTAATGGGTATTCATTCAGTATGCCCTCAAGCTTGGCAAGATTATAACAGTGTAAGCTCGTTGCTCCAACAACTTTCTTCATGAAATGGTAGGCATGGAAGAATGATTCTCGACTTGGCTTCATATCTTGGAGGATGTAGTGCAGTGAAGTTGGCATCGATGGAAAATACAGATCCACATATGGCATAGAACATGTCTCCATCGATGAGCTTAAGTCAGAATCTTCGAAAGTCTCTTCCTTTTCCAATATCACACTCGGCTCATCTTCCTTTTGGAATTCCTCGGTTGCTTCCGCCAATGTAAGCTCAATTACTGTAAGAGGCTCGCATTCCCTTGAATCTTCAACACTAGTAGGATCACTCCCCCAAACTTGGTTGTTTGAGTGATCATCATCATGAAACCCAACTTGATAAATCTCCTCTTCTCTATTAGGTATCGTCTCATTCTCTTGGCAGCTTGCTGATAAGGTTTCCATGAGGCTCACCATTTGCTGCTCCAGATGACGCGTTGAGTTGGTCTGACTTTCAATCTTTGTCTCACATGATGCCATAAACCTGAGTAACGTATCCTCTAAATGAGCACTGACTTCCGCAGAACTGTCACTCGTCTCTCCCTGATGTTCAAGTGGTGGGTCTGTAAAATGAGGGTCGTGAGGCTTTGGTGGGTATTGGTGTAGGGTCTTCCTACCTTAACATCAATTAGTGTACATATAATGGACAGAACATGCATTTATAACCTCTTAAGGGTTCCGGTTGTAGCTTGAGCTAAGAAGATTACAGGCCAAGATAAAATTTCCAAAAGCTATTTAATTACATTCCCAATAATGAATGTTAAAGCTATAGATTTACACTACTCCTAGAGTAGAGACTATCAAAATCCTGCATCCTATATTCATCTTGCTCCTTTTAGCTCACCTCCTTAACCCGACCCTATGCCCTTGGTCCAAAAGTGTACCTACAGGGATAACACATCGTGAGCATATACATATTTACTTAACTTTATATAAAAAGGCATACACTAATGCATAACATCTTAGTTAAGTAAAAGTTATTGTCGTTCTTCAACTTCCTTTGTTATCCCTGACTCTTATTCATATATAAGGGCATCTTACCCCATTGTATGGCATCTTACCATAATATAACCTTCGTGTGGCGTCTTACCACATGGGCATCTTACCCAATCATATGGCATCTTACCATATCATAAACATTACGTGGCATCTTACCACAGGGGCATCTTACCCACTCACATACTTTGGGTGGCATCTTACCACATGGGCGTCTTACCCAATCATACACGTCGTATGACCTTATCATAAACTTCATCATCATAAACGTCATCATAACATCATCATCATAAACATCATCATAAGCATCATCATCATAAACATCATCATAAGCATCATCATCATAAACATCATCATAAGCATCATCATCATAAATATCATCATCAACATCATCATCATAAACATCATCATGATAAACATCATCATCGTAACCATCATCATAATACGTAAGGGTATGGTTTACCGTCTGATGCTCGTACGTCTCTTACGTACCTTAATTCCAAAAGAAGGAGAAATCGTAGACTTTATCTCCTTGAAGTCGTGGGTACCTGGGACGGTTCTACATAACCATACAAATTGATATTAGAAGCTAAACAATAGCCCAATACCAAAAATTCAACAAAAATCAACATTTTTCAACTTTTGAACAGTGGCGATCGATCGCTTAAAATGAGGCGATCGATCGCCCGATTTTTCACTTAGCGGCGATCGATCGCTTAAAATGAGGCGATCGATCGCCTGATGCTCATTTGGCTACTGGACGTTGGCGATCGATCGCGCCATTTGAGGCGATCGATTGCCTATGCTCATCTTCGCGTACTGCTTCTCGGCGATCGATCGCTGCTTTTGTAGCGATCGATCGCCACTTCCAGTGGCCGTGATTCCACCATTTTTGTGTGCATTTTCCAAGCTTATCCTCATACCTTTCAACACCAAACTTCCCAACAATAACAATAACATCATAACCCACTAAAACCCACTTAAAACACTTCAAAAATCATACCCCAACCATAAACAATACATACCCAAAACAAACCCACATAAAACATCAAAAATTAACCCATTTCAACACCAAACATCATAAAACTTTTAGGAATGGTTCCATACCTCTTGTAGGCTCCAAATCCTAGCAAAGATCACACAAACAAAGTTTTTGTGGAACTTTCCTCCTCCTCCTTTGGTGAATCTCGAAAATGGGAAGGGTTTAGGGTTGGGAAGTGATTTTGGGGATTTTTAAAAGTGAATGTTATAGAGGGGTTAAAGTGGTGGGTAAAGGATTAAAAGGGGTTGTCTTAACTTAAATCAAAAATTGTACCCCAAACTTAACATGATTTATAAAATACTCCAACATGGTATTTTAAAAGCATTTTACGAAAATTCTCTAAACTTCATCTAAAATCACATCTTCCTCATTTTAATAATCAAAACAATTAAATCATGTTAACATCTTAATACCCAACACATAAATCCATTATCACATGATTCATCATATAAACATAATTAATGCCTTAATTGCAATTAATTAATTTCGGGGCATCACATTACTCCCCTACTTACAAGATTTCGTCCTCGAAATCGCATGCACTTACCCAAAATGAAACTAAACATAAATCATACCAGAAAATAGTTCCGGGTAGTGCTGCACCATATGCCGTTCCGTCTCCCACGTAGCCTCCTCGACACCCCGACGATCCCACTGAACTTTGACCATCGGTATAACTTTACTTCGTAGTCTGCGATCCTCACGATCCAGAATTCTGACCTGCCGTTCAACGTAGGATACATCTGAGTCCAACTGCACTTCAGTAGGCTGTAAAACATGAGACGGGTCTGGCTCATACTTTCTCAACATAGAAACATGGAAAACATCATGAATTCCAGATAAAGACGGCGGTAGAGCCAAATGGTAAGCCAAAGTACTGGTACGCTGCAATACTTCATATGGCCTAACATACCTCGGGGATAATTTCCCCGCACACCAAAACGAACTACACCTCTGGAGGGTGAGATTTTCAAGAAGACCCTGTCTTCTACTTAGAATTCTAGCGGTCATCGCCGCTTGTTGGCATAGGCTGCTTGCCTATCCTGGGTCACCTTCATCTTTTGGCGTATAAACTTAATTTTTGTTTTACATATCCTTAATCATATCCGGTCATCCGACCGCTTTACTAGTCAAGTCCCCCCAATACAGCGGTGACCTACATCGTCGTCCGTAAAGAGCTTCAAAAGGGGCCATTTGAATGCTCGCCTGATAGTTGTTATTATAGGGGGACTCCATCATTGGCACTGAATCTTGCCACGGAGTATCAAACTCCAAAACATATGCCCTCAACATGTCCTCGAGCGTCTGAAGGGTACGCTCTGTCTGGCCATCTGACTGAGGGTGATAGGCCGTACTCAGTCCTAAAGCCGTCTGGAGACCCTCCCCGAAATGTGATGTAAACCGTGGGTCTCTGTCAGACACAATCGAGACTGGAACTCTACGCAACCTCACTACATCCCGCACATGTAATTGGTCATCCTTAGGTATGTGAAAGACACATGACAAAGGATGAAGTGAGCTACTTCGTCAGCCTATCCATGATCACCAGATCGTATCGAATCCAGAGGCCGCTCTTGGCAAGTGGGTTACAAAGTCCATAAATACATGCTCCCAGTCCCATTGGGGGGTACTTCCGAGCTCTTCAGCTCGCCATAAGGCCTCTGCCTTTCTACCTTTACCTGCTGGCAGATCAAACATCTTTTGACAAGGCCATAACATCACGCTTCATACGTCTCCACCAGAATTAACCACCTAAGTCCTTGTACATCTTCCTTCCTCCTGGGTGGATAGTGAACCGACTACTGTGGCTCGCTCCAACATGATCGACACTCGCACCAGCGATGTGTCTACATCAATATCATAGCCCGGACGGCAATAAGAAGTCATCATCACTGATAAACACATAGTGTCCTCAGCAGTACTTTTCACTTCCGACTTAAGGTGCCTGCTATTAAGTTGCTTTACCAGGATGGTACTCAATCTTACAGTCAAAATCCTTGAGTAAGTCCATTCATCTTCTTTGTCGCATATTCAACTCAGCCTGTGTGAACAAAACTTCAGGCTCTTATGGTCCGTGTAGATGGTAAACGACGTACCATCCAAGTAATGCCTCCAAATTCCAAGGCAAACAGAATGGCTGCCCGCTCCAAATCGTGGACTGGGTACTTAGCCTCATGTGGTTTCAACCGCCTCGATGCATAAGCCAGCACAAGCTTATCTCGCATCCACACATAGCCCAAACCTTGAAGTGATGTATTCGTGTACAAGGCAACCTCTTGTCTTCAGAAGGAATCGCCAACCCTGGCACTGTCGTCAGACGACGCTTCAATCCTTGGAAGCTTTTCTCACAAGCTTCGGACCAAAAGAATGGGACTCCTTCCTGAGTCAACCGTGCCAGCGGCTTAGCGATCTTGATATAACATGATCCAAGAATACTACACTGCTCGACCAGAACTCGTACTTACTGAGCTTTGCATACAACTGATGATCCCTAAGGATCTGGAGTACTGTTCTCAAGTGCTTTACATGTTCCTCTTCAGTTCGAGAGTAGATAAGTACATCGTCAATGGAAACTATGACGAACTGATCCAAACATGGTTGGATCACCCTGTTCATCAGGCTCATAAAATAGTTGGGGCATCCGTCACCCCAAAGGGCATGACTAAGAATCCGTAGTGCCCACATAAGGTCCTGGAAGCTGTCTTCTGTACATCGTCCTCTCAAACTCGAATCTGATGATCCCCGATCTCAGATCGATATTACTGTAGAGCCTCGTACTCTGCAGCTGATCAAACAAGTCGTCGATCCCCGGAAGCGGATACTTATTCTTCACTATGGCTTTGTTCAGTTGTCTGAAATCGGTGCACAACCGCAACGAACTATCTTTCTTTTCGACAAATAGGACTGGTGCATCCCAAGGCGATATGCTAGGGTGTATATAGTCCTTGCCAAGGAGCTCTTGCAACTGAACCTTTAATTCCCTTAACTCCGCTGGTGCCATCCTATACGGGCACGAGAAATGGTAGGCGTCCCTGGTAGTAACTTAATCCCAAACTCGACCTCTCTCGTCGGTGGGAATCCGGGAATCTCTTCCGGAAATGCATCAGGAAACACCGCCACTACGGGCACATCCTCAACCTTTAACTCTTTCCTCTTTCAGTAATAACCACAGTATAGTTGAAATATCCTTTGTGGTCTCGTTCCAATAACTGTGCCATCTTGACAACAGATATTAACGGAATCCTTGAACGGAAATCATCCCCATAGAATGTCCATCGGACTCCCATATCAGACCTGAATCGGACAGCCCTTGTCTGCAGTCCACAACTGCCTGATACCTGTTCAGAACATCAATGCCTACAAACTGACATCCCCAGAACAATCAAGTCTGTCCTCAGTTCGTTATCCTCAAAATAAACGAGGCCGTCTTAACCAATCTGATCAGTTATCAAACTTCTTCCAGCGGGGGTCGAGACTACAAGAGGCGTGGGCGACGGAGAAGTACATATGTGGTGCCTTTCCACAAAACTTGTTGACATTTGCTGCTATACTACAAGATAAGGGTTAACAACAATACCCAAAGCAGTTCATATGATACATCGTTAGAAAAACAAAACATGTTCGTACAATATCATATACTTCATATGCAACATATGCATAAAACATGTTTAAAAGTAAGCACCTAGTCAACTTATTGCTAAGGCTACCCTTCACTCATTCCCGGGTTATCTAACCACTGCTCTGATACCACTAATGTAGGGTCTTCCTACCTTGACATCGTCTTAATCACCTATTAGGGACTAAACATGCATTTATAACGTCTTAGGGTTTCAGTTGTAGCTTAGGGCTAGTAACATTATGGGCCGAGAATGAAATTTGAAAACTAAAATAATCACATTCACAAACTGAATGTTAAGGCGATAGAATTATTCTACTCCTAGAGTAGATACTATCCAAAAGTTCTTGCATCCTAACTTCTTCCATGCTTCTCAAAGCTCACTGCCTCAACCCGGCCCTTAGTCCATTAGTCCAAAGGTGTACCTACAGGAACAACCCATCATGAGCATATACATCGTTACTTAATAATCATAAGGAAATGACATATAAATAAATGCATGAAAGTAATTGATAACATATACTTCCTGGTTAATCATATTAACCCTCTTTGGTTGTCCCTGTTTCATAGTCATGCATAAAATCATTAGTTCTTGCCATAAATGATTAAACATCATACTTCACATATATGCTCACAACAAACTATGTTAATTAGAAATGGGACTGTCCGGGTTCCATTATGACAGCGGTATAATTGGCCCCCTCGCTCGACATAACACATCATATGATACCCATCGCTACACCTTGATAGCGGATGTATCTCTTTGTTCAGCGGATGATACCCCTCGCTACGCCTTGATAGCGGATGTACCCCCTCGCTTAGCGGATGATACCCATCACTACACCTTGATAGCGGATGTACCCCATCGCTCAGCGGATGATACCCATCGCTACACCTTGATAGCGGATGTACCCCATCGCTCATTTATGTGAGCGGCAAGACCTTCCTCGCTTGCCCATAATAACCACCGGACATTCAACCATTCTTAAGAACATAGTTTCATATTCATCATAAACATCGTAGCATCTTATAAACATCATCTTGTAAACATCATTATCATATAAGCATTATCATCTTATAGACATCATCGTCTCATCATAATCGTCATAGTAACGTCATATCATCATCATTTATCATAACATCATCGTCATAAACTTGCTTATCATAATCATCATTATAAACATCATATCATCTTCATTTATCATAACATCATCATAAACATCGTAAATACTTATGCAATTAATGCATAGTCAGAGTTAGGAGTGTGTTACCGTCCGATGCCCGTACGCTTCTTACGTACCTTAATTCCAAAAGTGGAGAAATTGAAGAACTCTATCTTCTCGATGTTGTTGGCACCTGGGATGGTTCTACACAACCATACAAATCGATATTAGAAGCTAAACAATAGCCAAATACCAAAAATTCAACAAAAAACATCATTTTCCAACTTTTACACAGTGGCGATCGATCGCTACTTGAGGCGATCGATCGCCTCAAATTTTTCTTCGCGGCGATCGATCGCTTCAAACATGGCGATCGATCGCCTAACACTTGGATTGGCTACTGCCTCTCGGCGATCGGTCGCCTCATTTTAGGCCATCGATCGCCTCCCCTGCGAAAATGGTACTGCCCTATGGCGACCGGTCGCCTCTTTTCAGGCGATCGATCGCCTCGCACAGAGTCGCGATTTCTCACCATTTTTGTACATTTTTTGAGCTCATCCTCATACCTTACAAAACCAAACTTTCCTACAACATCAATAACATCATAACTCACTAAAAACCACATAAAACACTTCAAAAATCATACCCCAACAACATAAAACACATACCCAACCAAACCAACATAAATCACTTCAAAATCATACCCCAACCATAAACAACACATACCCAAAACAAACCCACATAAAACATAAAAAGTTAACCCATTTCAACACCAAACATCATAAAACTTTTAGGAATGGTTCCATACCTCTTGTAGGCTCCAAATCCTAGCAAAGATCACACAAACAAAGTTTTTGTGGAACTTTCCTCCTCCTCCTTTGGTGAATCTCGAAAATGGGAAGGGTTTAGGGTTGGGAAGTGATTTTGGGGATTTTTAAAAGTGAATGTTATAGAGGGGTTTAAAGTGGTGGGTAAAGGATTAAAAGGGGTTGTCTTAACTTAAATAAAAAATTGTACCCCAAACTTAACATGATTTATAAAATACTCCAACATGGTATTTTAAAAGCATTTTACAAAAATGCTCTAAACTTCATCTAAAATCACATCTTCCTCATTTTAATAATCAAAACAATTAAATCATGTTAACATCTTAATACCCAACACATAAATCCATTATCACATGATTCATCATATAAACATAATTAATGCCTTAATTGCAATTAATTAATTTCGGGGCATCACAATTGGTGGCTCCAACCCTGCAGTGAAGGATTCCAATGCCACCGGTAGTCGAAGTTCGCCATGTCATTAAACAAGTACAATACATTGTCTTCATCTCTATCAACCAAAGGACTACCAGTTGCCAAGCTCCGTTGAATATCCATCCTTGTGTGTCCGCATCCAAACCACTGAAAAAATATTGCAGACGAGTGTAGTTTGGAAAGTCATTATATCGGTACGTGCTTGCCAAATCGTTGAATCTCTCCCACGCTGCATAGAAAGGATCGAATGGTTGTTGGTCAAATCTTGTGAATGCTTGTTGATGTAGCATCTCCAAGTATCTCACAAGACAAACAAAACAAAAATCAAAAATAAAAAATAAAAAAACAAATGACTACACTACAGTCAACTAATCTCGTTTGATATTATTAAAACTAGTCCCTGGCAACGGCGCCAAAAACTTGATCGCTATTATTTTAAACAGTATTTTCTAGTGTAGCGATTATGTACCGCAAGTGCACGGTGTCAAGTTTTAGTATAATGATTTAAAAGTATGAGTGTCGAACCCACGAGGACTATGAAATAATTACCAAATTCCACTAGTTTAACTATATTTAGCCTACGAAAATTGGTTAAATTAATTAACTAATTTGACTAACTAACTCAATAATTAACACAAACAAACAATGGTGAATAAGACTAATAATCAAAAGAAACAATTATCAAGACTTTCGGTTCAACTATATAATCCCCCATAATTTGCCTATTAGTTAATAATATAATTCAAACAATCTAAGCTGACGAGTTTTCCAAATTTATCTAATATACTCTCTCGAGTTATATTAAACCTAATATCAAATTGCAAGTAAGTCACTCTCGTGTACTTATTTAACAACACAATATTGTATTAAGATCCGTGAAAACTTCTAGCTTTCGATTACTAGATATCTATAGCTATCACACGTGTATTTGACTTCATCTCTCGATATCAGTCTGAAATCCACGGCATAAATCACTATATCGAATCACAATTTTATCTCTCGATCTCGATTGTAATTTAAATATCATTCAAGGATGTCCAAACCCTTAAAAGCATGAAGAACAATGATATATGCACTTAGATAATAAGAATCAATAAAAAACATTCAATTAAAATCATGGGTTCATACAAAGGATCCCCTAAGTCTTGATAACAAACCTAGCCAACAATCTCCATCAAATAACAATGCATAAACATGTTTTGCAACATTCTAAACATTAAAATCTAATGAAAATATAGAACTAGAGTTAGAAATACGGAAATAACGAGAGACGTTGACTCCTTGCGTTGCTCCGTCGTCCCGTCTCTTCCAATGCGTCTTCTCTTCAATGGTTATGGTGTATGGATGGTTGGGGATGATTGAGTGTGATGGTGGCTGAGTATGTAGGGTTAATTATGAGCCAAAAAGTCCCAAAACCGTCCATGATAATCCGTATTTATGGTAGGAGGAGTTTCACCAAGTTTGGACACCAAATAACCAAGATGGAAACAAAATCTCAATTTTTTCGAGTCAAGGCGATCGATCGCCTCAAATGAGGCGATGGATCGCATTTTGCTACTGCTCGGAGGTGATCGGTCGCCTCATTTGAGGCGATCAGTCGCTTCCTCAATTTTCAGCAAATTACGATTTTGCCCCTCATTTTCCTGGTTTGCTCTGTTTGGTCCTTTTTCATCATTTTAAGCATATTTCTTCCACTTTTATGCATTTGGCCCTGGATTCCTGAAATATACAAATATAAACCAAAAAGAGTAATATTTTCCAAGAATCACTACAAAAACGCCCATAATCTTATATCAAATTAAGTGTAAAAATCACACTTATCAGTTCATGCTAGGACGGTCAACCACTGAAGCTATCCATTTACTTCGTCAACTTGTCGAGCGCTATCCTGAGAGGAGTAAAGATCTGCATATGATCTTTATAGACTTGGAGAAGGCCTACGATAAAGTACCATGGGAGATATTATGGTGGGCTTTGATGAAGAAAAAAGTTCACATCAAGTATGTCAATATAATCAATGACATGTACGACGAAGTAGCATCGTGCAGTGGGGTGACAAGTGAGTTCTCGATCACTATTGGATTGCATCAAGGGTCTGTGTTGGGTCCTTTCCTGTTCGCCCTAGTGATGGATGATATAACAAAAGACATACAAAGTGAATTACCTTGGAACATACTTTTTGCTGACGATGTTGTGTTAATCGACGAGACAATGTCAGGGGTAAATGCCAAATTGGAGTTATGGAGAGAGACTTTGGAATCTAAGGGTTTTAGATTAAGTAGGTCTAAAACGGAATATATGGAGTGCATAATGGTCGTTCCTTTCGGGATTCCGGTGTTGTAGCTCTCGGTGGTCAAGAGGTATCGATGAGCAGTAAGTTTCGATACCTAGGTTATCCAAAAGGATGGAGAGATTGACAGCGACGATAACCACATGATTCAGGCTGGCTGGTTGAAATGGAGAAACGCCACCGGAGTTCTATGCGATCGTAATATCCCGCTGAAATTGAAGGGAAAGTTTTATAGAACCGACGTTAGACCCGCAATGTTGTATGGGACGGAATGTTGGGCACCCAAGAGGAATCACATCCAAAAGATGAGTGTGGCAGAGATGTGTATGCTTCGTTGGATGTGTTGTACAACCACAAAAGTTAAAATTAAAAATAAAATAAAATAAGGAATGAAGATATTCAAGCTGAAGTAGGTGTAGCTTGTATAGAAGAGAAGATGCAAGAAAGCCGCTTACGTGGTTTGGTCATGTTCGACGTAGGCCTAGCAGTGCACCTGTGCGTCGAGTGGAATCCATGGATTTCGGCCAGTTCACGAGAGCGAGAGGACGACCGAAGAAGACATGGCTCGAAGTTATACGCAAAGATTTGGAGTGCAAGGGGATTACAGAAGATATGTTGACTGGTAGAACCGTTTGGAGAAGACTAACGCATGTGTCCGACCCGACTTAATTCTCTCTATTGTTCATGTAGCTTACCCCAATTCATTTGGATTAAAGGCTTAGTTGTTGTTGTTGATGGAGAGAAAGGGACAGCGGCGCTGCCAAGTGGCGCCGCCACCGTAGATGATGAAGCGGACGGAATTACGTCGGGTAGAGGATGGCTGAAGAGGATTAGGCTAGAAAGCATTTTCAAAAGGGGATAGGTGGGGAAAGGGGTAAAATTGGAAGTTTGTGACTTTTGCTTTGGAAGGAACAAAACTTGCTCTGGCATTATCACTAGCATTTCAAAAATCAACTCAACATACAACAAAACACTTCCAGTTTACTCTACAAGATTATAAAATTCAATGACATTATCAAGATTCTGTAATCATCAATATTGTAATGCTTGGAACTTAATTACCTTAATTAAATAGATTTGAATATGATGATTAAGGAGTAATTATGAATGAGTATCATGTTGCATCTGGGCTCGATTTTGAGATAAATTGAGTGTGGTTGAAATTATGATTGAGTCATAATTATTGAATTAATAAATGGTTGAAATGAAACATGTGAAGAATGAAATTTTATGAGTATGAATTGAGCATAATTATTGGAGTTGGACAATAATTATGAAATTGCGGATAAATAATAATTGGGGTGAAATTGTAATGTGGATTAAAGTCGAGGGACTAAGTTGCAAAATGATAATAATAAAATCATTTTCTCTTCATACATTACACCATTTTCACCTACTAAATCCCTACCTCTTTATCTCAGGCCCTTTCTTTCCTTTCCTCCTCAAATGCTTGTGAAGCTTGGAGTAAAGGTGGATTTCGATTTTTGTGGCTTGTTTTGATTGTGTAGTGGTAATTAATTGAAGCTTTATATGTGTGTTAGTTGTTGTAGTGTTAGAAATGGAGTTATGATTCACTTTGGGAAAATTATGCGTTATGAAATGGGTTGTTGTTGTGGTTGAGAAAATGTGATGTACAATGGTGTTTTATTGTGTTTTTGTTGATTTATTGGAGGAAAATGAGGTATTGTAGTTGTTGGGTTGAGATTGTACATGGAAATCTTGAGTTTTGGGGAATAGAGCCCGCGATCGATAAGGCTGAAGCTTGGTGCCAATTTTCGATACCTTGCGATAGATCGCGAGGTGAATTCTTTCTAAAGTTTTTTTGCTCTTCTTGGGAATCTGAGATTTTGTGTTCTATAGTAGATTTGATGATTATAACATTCCAAGGAAATCATGAACAATGAATATACTACTCAATCGAATGCGTTGATAACTCGATTTAATAAAAGATAAAATGGGATGGTTTGAGTAGTATAAGGAGTACGGTAAATGTGATTGATTATGATAAGAGGCATGTCGAATATATATGATTAATGATGATATTGTTGAGAGTTATTGTTAAGCTATTAATATTGAATGAATATTCAATATAGATATTGTGTGAGCCTCTACTTGTTGTGGATGTCTAAATCATTTTGTCGATTTTAAGGTACGTGTGACGTATGAGTATAGGTAAATGTATTATTGTTACGTGCAATGAAGAATATATTCTTGTTGTATTTGAATTAGTACGTAGAGACATACAAGTCTTCAATATTATATTAATTGACATAATTGTTGAGTAATGTGTTGACAAGTATCGAGAGCACCAATGGATGGTGCTATGAATTATTGTGATGTCGTTATTGAGTGTGTGATGGATTGTAGTGCCGCCGCTGTTGAGCTTGCGATGGTTATTGTGACACCGCAATTGATCGTGCGATGGGTGATAGTGCCGCCGCTGTTGAGCGAGCTATGTGCTATGATGAGTTACGACTAATATATTAATAACTGAGATGTATTTGATTTTAAATTGTTATCATGGTTATATTATTATCAATCATGGAATTGATGATTTTGAAAATAAGTACAGTAAATCATTGTAGTGATGATTTAATTGACTTTGGAATTGATGATTTTGGATATTGTGAGAGCAGGAACAACGTGATAAATCTCATATGGTTATGGTATACTTATGAGTAATTCTTTAAACTACAACATTATATTCTGTAAATTATTAATTGAGTATTCATTGATATTGTGATCATGTTGTTGGTATGCTCACCCCATGTGGGGGCTGTTTCTGTTGAAACATGTAGAATATGTATGATATTGATTCTGGAAACAAGTTTGATCAATTGAACTAGGATGCTCCTAGGTGCGAGGTACCAGTAATGGTATAGAGTAATGTGTCTTATACAAGTAGATATATATTTATTTATTCACTGCTCGTCTGTGAGTACCACGATGCGTGTATATGGGTTGTATAAATTCTCTTTTCATTTGAGTATGCCATGCATTGTATTTAAGAGCAAAAGTGCTTAATGAATTGAGAACATGTGTAGTGCATTAGGAAGTGTATACATATATGAATTGTGTTCGTAATGAGAATCAGGTTTACAAGGGAATTATATCGAAAGTTTTATAGAAGTCATGTCGTAAGCACAGAGCTTAAAAGTGAGAATTTCCCAAATGCATAAATTGTATACACAAACAGAAGATCTAATTGCACTAACGACGAGATTAGTAGTTGGGCTCTTACATTAGTGGTATCAGAGCAACGGTTTGCTCTTTGGGCTGTTTAAGGGCCTAGGTATGTGTTGATAGACATACATAGCACATAACTCAGGCATGATTGCGGTTTTGTGTCAGTATGACATGATATTTTTATGCTTATGTGCATACTATGATATGAGGTAATATAAATTGGTGTTATCGCTAACCATCGTGGTTGCAGGACCGTATGAAGTACGAGGAACATGAGGTTGAGAAATAACTGGTAATGCCAATGAATATATGATAAGTGTATTTTATACACTTATATTTCTTCTTATTTTGCATGATTTAGTGTTGGTATTCGAGCAGAATTACGTCTTTTGTTGTTGTTTTGATGTTTTGCAGGAATCCAAGGAATTAAGCATTTTATTACTAAAAGATGGTGAAATACATAAATGTGACAAGAATTCAAATTGGGACTCAACGGTGAAATAATCATGCACCGGGACATGTCAATTGGGAATAAAAGATTGAGAAGAGATTGAGATTTATGGGACACAAAGGAGATTTATTCACGTACAGAAAATTAGAAGAGCCGAAGGAAGGAGGATATTTTATTTTCGGAAAGATATTCACGTGAGACTTACAGATTGGAAAGATGGAAGTGAATAAAAGAGGTACATGAGAAAGAAAGAGGAAAGAATTGAAATAAGGGAAAGAGGAGATTTGGTGATAAGATTTAAAAAGGGAGACGTTCAGATTTAGGGAACAAAAAGAGGCACAATTCACGTACAAAATTGGAGACGGATGAAGAGAAGATGAGGGAGAGATCGAGAAGGAGAGAATTCACATACAGACCAGTAGCAACTCACGCACGACTAAGAGCAGTAGCCGAGAGTGAACCAAGAAGGGGATGAGATCAATCGAGGCGGTGCGCGTACAACGAAGGGTAGAGATTTTGACAACGGAGAAGAAGACGGCGACTACCGGGGACGGAGGGCCATCATCCAATTCGTTTGATTATCTATTCCCTTATGTTTATGATGATTAAGAACATGTCTATGTGTTTATTTAATGTATTCATGAACTAATTTATTATTCTAGGGTTAGACGGATCTTGACTTGAAGTTTATTGGTTTTTCATATGGTTTATTTATGTTTTCCTGTTCTTAATGCTTTTAATCTACTGGCCATGGATTGAATGATTCCATATTCGTGATCTATCACTCGGGAGAGGGGGTTGTGAATAGGAAAGAAGGAATTCGTATCGTGGTAGTTATATTGTTCGGAAGGCCTATAACTCCATAGAAGTCGTCAAAGGAATTACTGCGCTTTTACAATTATTTGATAATTAATCTTAGATAGGGATATCAAGATTAATGTTAGATAATTACTTCTGCTTAACACCCGGGAGGGGGAGTAGAAACAAATAAGAATTCTCGGCTAGTAAATGACCGCTTTATTTTTAAACAAAAGATATTTCAAAGAATGGTTTGAAGCGATTCTACCGCAAGTGCACGGTTGTCAAGTTTTAGTATAGTGAAAATTAAGTACAGGTTGTCGAATCCACAGGGACTAACGTATAAGTACCAAATAAGATTAATAAAATTATATTTAGCCTACGATTTACGAAGTTTGATTTACTAGAGCCAAATTAAACTAAAGAAGAAAGATTAAACTAGAAATAATGAATAGGATGGTTCCGGAAATGCAAAGGTAAGTTACTCGAGAAAATTACCGAGCTAGTCGTTCAATTATGTTATCTCTAATGATTCAATGGAATTCTCAAATTATCAGCCAATTGATTTTAAAGGTGAAAGGTTCTCGATATTATTCGATACACTCTCTCGAGCTGTAAAGAAACTAACGATAAACTAGAATAAGTCACTCTCGTGCACCTATTTACTAATTCACAGTTGCATAGATTATCAAAACCTTATAACTCTAAATCTCTCGATTCCAAGTTATCACGTATGCGATATCATCTCTCGATCTCAATCGTGACATACATAATAAATTAATGGAGCGTGTTACAACGTTATCTCTCGATCTCGGTTGTAACCCTCAAATTCAATCAAAGCTAGCTAAACTTTGATCTACACATGCAATTAATTTATGAACAATAACAATCAATGCACTCAAATACCAATGAATCAATAATCAAACACAATGAAACTAAAACTCAATAATATAAACTAAATTTAATTCAAATCAAATACATAAGAGTTTTATTGTCTCTCGACCTCTAAAACATCAAATGAAATTGAAAATCAAATAAATTAAAGTTCAGAAATACGATAAACGGTGGATGAATCCGTGCGTTGCACCGTGATTTCTTCTCTTGTTCCTTCCTTGCACTCCGGAATAGATTGGCTCGACCTTGGACGAAGAACGGAGATTGGATCTCCTTTTCCGGCTTTGGGCGGCGGCTTGGGCGGCTCTCCTTGACCTAAAAATCGTCTGAAATTGGTCTGATCTGGTGTCTCCCGTGTGTCCCTTGAAATGAATCCAGATTCCCGCTTAAAAGCCCTCCAAAATCACGATAAAAAAGGAAAATAAAATCTTCGGGATTTTGCGTCTCGATCGATCGGAAGGTTTTCTCGATCGATCGGCGCACTGTTCATGCCAGCTTTTGAATCTCACTGTCTCGCTCGATCGATCGAGAATTTCCACCGATCGATCGAGAATTTGAAAAAATCAGCTCCGAAGTTACTGCTTCGCTCGATCGATCGAGATTTCCACCGATCGATCGAGCCTTCAAAAATTCTGATTCTCACTTTCTGCCTGGCTCGATCGATCAAGAGTAAATCTCGATCGATCGAGATTCCGAAAATTTCATTTCCTAAATTTCAGTTCTTTTTCGCCTCGATTTCGCCCGTTATCTTCATATTGGCTCATTTCTTCCACTTCCGATCTATTTTCCTGAAACAAACGAATAAACACCAAAAAGCATAATATCATCCAGGAAAAAGAACGGAAAGTAGGAAGAATTTGCAGTTAAAAACACTCAAAATCTAAGCCTATCAACTCCCCCAAACTTAGACTTGATCGTCCTCGAGCAAGCAATAAGCTCAAAAAGAAAAGTTAAACTCGATACTAAGCATGAATCATCTTTACAACATACGTAAAATCTCAGAAATCCTACTTACACATCAATAGAAGTCCTTCAACACTTAACAAGAAGCAATTTCTCCTAAGTTAAACAATACATCGCAACATCGGAACGTGCGTGTGTGCTATTGTCAAACATGAGTTACATACATATCTTTAAAATCAACATGTGCCATATCAACTCCTAGTCAAGATTACTTTGAATTACTCTACAAATTTACTATCCAGCACTTCTCCACTAATGTAATTATTCCCTGGACTTGGATCAACAGGACTTTAAAAGCTTTTAACGTTAGGCCTTTTGGTGTCGGCTCCAAAGAAAAGGTAGGATAGAAGCAAAGAAGAGAGTATAACAGAATCAGTTCAAAATCTTCTCACATAATCAATGAGCTTCTCTTCACATTTTCTAGCCTTGGCCACTTTGGGTCTTATTTAACTTTTCTTTTCAAGGCTTTTTTTCTCTACATCTTTTCTTTTTCTTTGCTCATTCTTTTGTTCATTTCATTTCTTTCACAATGAACTTCTCAACATATAACAATTTACTGCAATGAATGAGATTCATTATACTCTCCTAGGGATGGATGAAATTGTTCTTTTAGGCTCAAACCAAGGTGGGTATAATGAGTTTGCCAAGAATGCCGAATGGGGGTCTAATCATATGCAATGCATATTCCATTCTTTTTCAATAAGGCTCAAAAGGGGACACTAAGGAATAATGTATACAAGGTAGGCTTGAAAGGCACAAACGGTCCAAAGATCGCCTAAATCATTTCCAAGTCTAGTTCCTAATTATAAATTTCGCCTCAAAGTGCTTTCACTAAACTGCAGAGTTATCTAAGATACTCAAGACTCATCATAGTTAACACAAGTTTTCAATTTAATCAATACATACTTCACTCAATCATGACTCAATAAGTGCTCAAATTATTCCTCAGTTTTTGACATGTAGTTAACAAAGGATATATACAAACAAGTTAAGCATTTCCATGACTCCTATCTAGATGAGGATTAATTTCATCATGTATTACCGTTGCAATTCCAACTCATCAATTCTCAAGAATAACTCAATCAATAAAAATTTTTTTGTTGGTAATGCTCAAGGACGAATTAGTCTCAACATCATGCAGTCATGCTAGGAAAAGGAACAAGACAAGTAGCAATATGTGCAAAAGCAAGATATATACAAATACTCAAAAACCCCCCCAAACTTAGCATGTGAATTGCCCTCAATGAACAAGAAAAATAAATGCAAAGGCAAAGACACATACCATGACGACGATCGTCACTGATCATCGTCCTCATCATGCTCCGGAGGGGGAACTGGGTAGTGGTGCTCCTCGCCCTGATATGGCGGAAATGGTGGGTACTCAGAAGGTGGAGGTGCATGCGGCTGATAAGGTGCAAAATGTGGCTCCGGCAGGAACTGGAGACCTGGAAAGCCCTGGGCCATGGCAGTGTTCCATGCACTCTGATAGTGCATGAACTCCATCTGACGCTGAGCTACCTGCTCATGGTCCATCTGCAATGCTCTCTGCATGCTATGAATGTCCCGTTGCATGCTGTGAATGCTCTGCTGCTCCGGGCGAATATCTTGGAGATCCCTATGAAGAGAGTCCAAAGTAACACGTGTATGTTCTGCAGCAGAGGATGATGCTCCAGCTTGTGTAGTGTCCGAAGGTCTTCGTCGACCGTAGGAGGTGGTGGAGTGTCCACAATGATCGGTGTCTCCGGCGGAAGTAGCTCCTCGTCTTCCCCCCACGTCACTCCGTACCGCTGACATAAAGCAGTGATCGTGGATGGAAACGGTAGTGCGGAGGTCGGTGAGCTGCTCCCAATTTCAGCAATGTGATCAGCAATGATTTCGCCGAAGTCCACTTCCTTCCCTGAGAGGATGGCATATACCAGGACCGCTCTGTCTTTTGTCACCTCAGAAGTGTGGGTCGAAGGCATGACCCGCGAGGCGACAAATGAAAACCATGCTTGGGCCTCTGGCTTCAAATATTTCTTTAGAACCAACTGTGGTTCTGCTTTATCATTCCTTTGCCAATCCACTCCCGGCTTGCCAATAACTGTCAATACCTCATCGTAGTCAATCCTGCTACTCTTGAAAGATTGGTATGCACAGTTTTGAAGTAAAGGCATCCGGTGAATATTGTTGATTGCGGCTCGATCCACCAACACATCCTTCCCTCGAACATAAACACTTACTTGGTGCCCTGGTCTAACAGCTCGAAGATTCGTGTAAAACTCCCTTACCAGCGGCACCACAACATCAATCGGTGTCTGAACGAATTGAAACTACCCTTTTCGCCGAACTGTCCTAATGACAGGACATTCCAACTTATCTATGCTCATTCCCCTTTCACGGCTCAGGGGTTTCTTATGGTAGATGGGGTATAATTCAGCAATTGCGGCATTGAGAAATTTCTTTTCATCATATCCTGGCTCAGAAACAGTGGCCTCTGCCTGCTTTTGCTTTTGGGAAGCTTCCGCCTGCTTTGACCTCTTTCTGGATGACATTTTCTTGCCAAATGATTCCCAACTTATTCAAATAAATTCAACTAACACCCCACAACACTGTAAATCCGGCACCCTTCAACACCACAAAACTTCCTCCTAAATTAAATTCTTTCCTAACCCACTTCTACTAAAATTCGAGAAATTTTACCAAAAGATAAAATCTTTGAGAAATCCGATCTTGTGAAAGTTTGGCACTTGGCTTGGAATTCTCTTTTTGATGCACTTCTACCCAATCGGCCTTGCAATTCTTCAAATCTGAAATGAAAATCTCATTAGAATGAATATTACTTCTTAGAGTTGAAGTAAATTTGAAATTCTATGGAAAAATGATGAGATTAGATGAAGGAATTTGAAAAGGTGGCTAGGGTTCTATTGTGGAGAGGAGAAAAATTGAGTTGGAGAGTGAAGGCTGCTGCGTCTGTGCCCTATTATTTTTTCAAAGTTTTCTCTCGCTCGATCGATCGGAAAAATTCTCGATCGATCGAGCGAGGCAGTAGGCTCAAAGTTTTTTTTTTTTAAAATCGGGCGATCGATCGAGATTTTGTCTCGATCGATCGCCAGCAGCAGCAAACAAAATTTTAAAATTTTTCTCAACATCTTTCTCTCGGATTGCCTCGCCTACAACCAACTTGTTCTTGCTTACACACCTGCAATAGAAAATACACGAATTCATTCCCAGACAAACTCAAAACAAACAAACTAACAAAAACACATCAAAACAAGAAATCAAAAACAAAACTCAAGGAAGGAAAAACGGAAGTCCTTAATTTATAGTCCCAAGCTGGACTGTCACCTCCTCGTCTTCTCAATTTGATGGCTCCTTTGGATTCTTTACAGAATCACTCGGGAGCGTACCTTGCGTCCTCCCAGATATCAACGTGGCCAACTGCCCTATCTGCACTTCCAAATTTTTAATAGATGCATCCTGATTCTGCATCCTCACCTCCGTTGATGAAATCAGCTTTGCCATCAATTCCTCCATACTCGGCTTTTGTGTGAACCCGGCCTGCGGTTGAGGGTTCAACACATTTTCTTGATTCGACCACCTCAAATTCGGGTGGTTCCTCCATGGTTGGTTGTAATTCGAGTAGGAATTATTGGGTGGCCTGTTACCTACAAAATTAACAGCCTCAACAGATTGGTTAAATTGATTACCTGCCTGGCACTCGATGCTAGGATGACCGCCTCCACAAAGCTCACAGAAAATAGTTTGGGCCTGCATTGCTGCTGCTCCCATGCTGTCTATCTTCCGATTCATGGCTTCTAATTGAGCCGAAAGAGCAGTGATCTCGTCCACTTGATGGACTCCCATTGGCTTTTGTGGCATGCTCCTCTCTGATTGCCATTGGTAGCTGTTGCACGCCATTTCCTCCAACAAGTTATATGCCTCTTCCGGCATCTTCCTCATTATGGATCCCCCAGATGCTGCATCAATCATGGAACGGTTAGCAGAAAATAAACCGTTATAGAACGTTTGTACCTGCAGCCATATGGGTAGACCATGGTGTGGGCATCTCCTCAACAACTCCTTAAAACGATCCCACGCTTCATACAACGTCTCGGGGTCAAACTGCCCAAAAGTCATGATATCGTTCCGCATCTTTGCCGTCTTGGAAGGGGGAAAGTACTTTGACAAAAACGCCTTTGTCATCCCCTCCCATGTTGTTATAGAACCTGCAGGTAGAGAATTCAACCATGCCTTAGCTTTGTCTCGTAATGAAAAGGGGAAAAGTCTTAACCTGATGGCGTCGTCAGAGACGCCATTGTGTTTGAATGTGTCACAAATCTCCAAAAAGTTGGAGATGTGATTGTTCGGATCATCAGTAGCTGCTCCCCCGAACATAACCGAGTGCTGAATCATTTGTATGATTGCCGGCTTGATCTCAAAATTGTTTGCTTGAATCGTCGGCCTCGTAATACTCGACAACGATCCATGAAATGCGGGTTGCGCAAAGTCCATCAGCGATCTAGGGTGCTGTGCTTCGTTATTATCAGCCATCGCTCGAGCTTCTCGTAATCGCCTAAGTAAAGTTCTTTCTATCTCCGGATCGAAAGGCTCGAGAATGGGCTCCTCTCTTCTGAGCATGCACTAGAGAAACTGTTCTTGTACAAAATAGACAAAAGGAGACAACAAAATACACAAAGTTATTAACAAAGATCAACAAAAGAAAACAAAGAAAAGAAAAACAAAAAACGCAATAATAAAAGAATTGTCTAAATTACAATTAACTAATCTCGTATGATATTATACAGATTAGTCCCCGGCAACGGCGCCAAAAACTTGACCGCTTTATTTTTAAACAAAAGATATTTCAAAGAATGGTTTGAAGCGATTCTACCGCAAGTGCACGGTTGTCAAGTTTTAGTATAGTGAAAATTAAGTACAGGTTGTCGAATCCACAGGGACTAACGTATAAGTACCAAATAAGATTAATAAAATTATATTTAGCCTACGATTTACGAAGTTTGATTTACTAGAGCCAAATTAAACTAAAGAAGAAAGATTAAACTAGAAATAATGAATATGATGGTTCCGGAAATGCAAATGTAAGTTACTCGAGAAAATTACCGAGCTAGTCATTCAATTATGTTATCTCTAATGATTCAATGGAATTCTCAAATTATCAACCAATTGATTTTAAAGGTGAAAGGTTCTCGATATTATTCGATACACTCTCTCGAGCTGTAAAGAAACTAACGATAAACTAGAATAAGTCACTCTCGTGCACCTATTTACTAATTCACAGTTGCATAGATTATCAAAACCTTATAACTCTAAATCTCTCGATTCCAAGTTATCACGTATGCGATATCATCTCTCGATCTCAATCGTGACATACATAATAAATTAATGGAGCGTGTTACAACGTTATCTCTCGATCTCGGTTGTAACCCTCAAATTCAATCAAAGCTAGCTAGACTTTGATCTACACATGCAATTAATTTATGAACAATAACAATCAATGCACTCAAATACCAATGAATCAATAATCAAACACAATGAAACTAAAACTCAATAATATAAACTAAATTTAATTCAAATCAAATACATAAGAGTTTTATTGTCTCTCGACCTCTAAAACATCAAATGAAATTGAAAATCAAATAAATTAAAGTTCAGAAATACGATAAACGATGGATGAATCCGTGCGTTGCACCGTGATTTCTTCTCTTGTTCCTTCCTTGCACTCCGGAATAGATTGGCTCGACCTTGGACGAAGAACGGAGATTGGATCTCCTTTTCCGGCTTTGGGCGGCGGCTTGGGCGGCTCTCCTTGACCTAAAAATCGTCTGAAATTGGTCTGATCTGGTGTCTCCCGTGTGTCCCTTGAAATGAATCCAGATTCCCGCTTAAAAGCCCTCCAAAATCACGATAAAAAAGGAAAATAAAATCTTCAGGATTTTGCGTCTCGATCGATCGGAAGGTTTTCTCGTCGATCGGCGCACTGTTCATGCCAGCTTTTGAATCTCACTGTCTCGCTCGATCGATCGAGAATTTCCACCGATCGATCGAGAATTTGAAAAAATCAGCTCCGAAGTTACTGCCTCGCTCGATCGATCGAGATTTCCACCGATTGATCGAGCCTTCAAAAATTCTGATTCTCACTTTCTGCCAGGCTCGATCGATCAAGAGTAAATCTCGATCGATCGAGATTCCGAAAATTTCATTTCGTAAATTTCAGTTCTTTTTCGCCTCGATTTCGCCCGTTATCTTCATATTGGCTCATTTCTTCCACTTCCGATCTATTTTCCTGAAACAAACGAATAAACACCAAAAAGCATAATATCATCCAGGAAAAAGAACGGAAAGTAGGAAGAATTTGCAGTTAAAAACACTCAAAATCTAAGCCTATCAGTAAACTAGGAAAACACGACATAGTGGATAGTTGAGTGAAGTCGAACCTCTAGAATCCGTTCTCATTGATTTTCTCCACTTAAATTACCATCTTGTTAATCTTTTATTCTATTTTCGTAGATTAGTTTAATAAATATTGCTCTCGATTATCTAAATAAAGTCGAGACTATTCTAATTACAGTACTTGGTGTAACTTAATTTTCAATCCCTGTGGGTTCGACATCCGTAATTTCAAATTCCTATACTAAAACTTGACACCGTACACTTGCGGTACGTTTCACACGCATCAATATACACATTGAAGTTGTATTGTTTAAGGAGTGCAATAAGCCTGTAACTTGTTTAAATAGTATATCATTGATTTGATTGTTGTGGTAGTAATGATGCTTCGTTGGATGAACAACAAATGTCATACTATGTTGATAGTAATTTAATGTCGTGTTTGGTAGAAGAATAAATGAATTTTGATTGAAGTTGTATGCATGTTGCATATGTGTGCTAAGAAGTCTGCTTTTGTAGGAAATCAGAAAATGAGAAATGTAGTATACTGTTTGAGGACAGGAAATGGTGGACAGTGTTGTGCTGTTGATATGTAACAACAGACGATGTGATGATTGGGTATGGTTACCTTATGATTATGAGAATACATGTATATGCGAATTTATATATATGCACTGATATTGAATTGTTGTCGTGATCTATGAAAATAGAATACTTGATATTGTTGATAAGGGTGAATATTACATTTATTTTGCAATGATATGTATCTATTTTCGTGTTGATTACTGGATGATGTTACGCTTTTTGGTATTTATTTGTTTGTTCCAGGAATCCAGGTGGGAAGTAGAAGAAGTAAGCTAGAAAGACGAAAACGGACCAAATCGAGGCTAGAAATGAAGATTTTGGAAACTAACATAATCGATCGATCAGCTATTGAGCTCGATCGATCGATCGAGGCAGAGATTTTGGCCAACGAGAAGAAGTGATGCTCGATCGATCGGTAATTTATCTCGATCGATCGAGCATGGCAGGGAAATCATAAGCGAGACTGAAGAGTGTTCGATCGATCGGCAGTTGATGCTCGATCGATCGAGCGTGGCAGAAAAAATTCATAGACGAGAAATCAGAGTGTTCGATCGATCGAGACATTTTCTCGAGCGATCGAGCGACAGTGTTTTCTGAAAAAAAAAAAATACTTGATTGAGTTTGGTCCATTGGGAGCACTTCCATCCACCTCCTCTTCTATAAATATCAGACCTAGGGCACACATTTAAGGAGTTCAACATCATATCATAAACCACAAAGCAGCCTCTTATCATCCTTCAACATCCACACAATTTAAGAAGAAAAATCCTTTGAAGTGCAAGGAAGGAAGCAAGAGAAGAAGCAACGTTGCAACGCACGGATTCAACTCCTTCGTTATCCTACTTCTAAACTTTATTTGTTTTGATTTTTGAATTTCTTGATGTTTATGTGGTTGAGAAACAATTATTCATCTTGTTAGTTTGATTTGAATATGAAATAAGTTTATTTTATCAAGATTAGGGGAGCTTGTGTTTGAGTTACTGATTTGAATGTTTATTGAGTGGATTAATTCTTTTGTGCATGATTTATAATTTTAATGCTACCAAAGCCTTGCTAACTTTGATTGAATTGTGATAATTATAATTTAGATCGAGAGATTGAATTATAATACGATGTAATAAATCATGTTGTATGTTAACGATTTAGATCGAGAGATTAAATCACATATGTGATAACTTTGGATTGTAAGATTTAAAGTTAACGATTTTCATAGAGATTTATGCAGTATTAAATTGGTTTAAGTGAACGAAAGTTATTTGTTTCAATTTAATATTAGTTTCAATATAGCTTGAGAAAGTGTATTGATTATTTTACGGGAATCCGCCACCTTAAGAATTAATTGGATAGTAATTGCTTTTACAAACAAATCATTGACGATAATACAAGTGAACCGACATCTTGATAAATTTCTCTAGTGGAATTCCTTCGCATCTTCAAAGGAGTTGATTTAATTTTAAGTTTTTAAGTTTTATTAGATAATTATTCATCTATTTCGTAGGCTAAATATAATTTTGTAATTTTATTTGGTACTTATACGTTAGCGAACTTTTCTTAGGAGAATACGAGAAGCTCGAACGATGGCGGATAACAATCAAGAAGGGGGCGTGAAAAATGAAGCACCGAATCCAAGATCTATGATGGACTTGCTCAACCAGCTTTCCATGGATCACTGTCAAGCATAACGAGTCCAAGTATTCAAGCTAACAATTTTGAGATAAAAAGCATGCAATAATTCAAATGATCCAGCATTCAGTAATGTTTGGGGGAGCAGCCACTGATGACCCAAATGCTCACATCTCCAACTTCTTGGAGATTTGTGACACATTCAAACACAATGGCGTTTCGGACGACGCCATCAGGTTACGGTTATTTCCCTTTTCATTAAAAGATAAAGCTAAAGCGTGGTTAAATTCTTTACCTGCATGATCCATTTCAACTTGGGAGGGGATGACTAAAGCTTTCCTGTCTAAATATTTCCCTCCTTCCAAAACTGTGAAGATGAGAAACGATATCACCACGTTTGGACAATATGATCCTGAAACTTTATATGAGGCGTGGGAACGTTCCAAGGACTTGCTTAGAAATACCCACATCATGGTCTTCCTGTTTGGCTCCAGGTACAAACCTTTTATAATGTTTTATTTTCAGCTAACCGTTCTATGATTGATGCAGCCTCAGGAGGATCCATCATGCGAAAAACACCGGAAGCAGCTTATGAACTCTTGGACTAGATGGATTTTAATAGCTATCAATGGCAATCAGAGATGATTGTGCCAAAGAAACCAAGTGGAGTTCATCAAATTGACGAAATCACTGCAATGTCGGCTCAGGTAAAAGCTTTGAGCAAAACGATTGATAGCATGAGCATGACAACGATGCAAGCTCAAGTTATCACTTGTGATTTATGTGGAAGAAATCATCCAAGCATCGAATGCCAGGCAGGTAATCCATGTAGTCTAATGAATCTGCTAATTATGTAGGAAACAGGCAGCAATAACTCGTACTCAAACACTTACAACCCGGGATGGAGGAATCATCCAAATTTGCAATGGTTCAACCAAAACAATGTGTTGAACCCACAACCATCACCGGGATATGTACCTAAGCCGAGTATGGAGGAGCTTTTGACCAAGTTAATATCATCGACAGAAACTAGGATGCAAAATCAGGATGATCTATAAAAAACTTGGAGGTACAATTGGGGCAACTTGCATCATTGATTCATGGACGAGCTCAAGGAACACTACCTACTGATACAATGAAAAACCCGAAGGACAAGCAAAATTGGACCACTGAGAAAGGAGGTGGCAGTCCAGCTTGGGACTATAAATTAAGAACTTTTTTCTCTCTATCTCTTGTTTGTTTGTTTGTTTGTTTGTTTTTTTCATTTTTTTAGTTCATCTTTTCATATTTTTTTTTCTTTTTCCCGAGTTTAACTCCGTGCGTTAATTTTTAGATGCAGAAAATGGAATAAATCAAATTTTGGTGGGGTGGAAACATTGAAATAACCTTGGTGAAAATTGTTCTGGAATTGTCGATCGATCGATCGCCCACGGGTTACAACGAAGAATTTTTTTCTGGCATTGTCGAACGATCGAGATTTTAAGCTCGATCGATTGAGAGAGGTTGACAAAAGAAAAAAAAAATTCTGTCTCGCTCGATCGATCGAGCGGAAAATCTCGATCAATCGATCAACATATAATTTTGTTTTTAAAGATCGATATCAGCAGAATTCTCACAACACCTTCTCAAAATATTTTTGAAGAACAAAAATCGATTTTTGCCCTAATCTCCAAATTCCCTCTTTAATCTTTCCAACAACTCAAAGATCTCACAATATATATGCTGCAGAATTTCTTCTAATTACACCTTTTGTCACAGATTTGAAGATTCAAGATGTGAGGTCCTCGTTAACTTAATCAGTTAAGTATTATGTTAACATACATCTGTGAGTCTGAATTAAGTAATAACATGTACTGATTAAGAGTATCTTACAAGTTAAGTTGTTACAGGGTTTATAAAAACCTACCAACTACACATCATATGTACAAACAACAACCTACTACAAGATAACTCCTAGGCAGTGGTTCAGCTCGCAGCGGAAAATGACTCACATCCCGTCTCCCCACGTCTATGGGTCCCTACAGAAACATTCACACAACATGAGTATAGATAACAACTATCTCAGTGCAATATCAAAACAATAACATTAATGATAAAGCACAATAAAATCATCAATAGTGAATGCTCTGTATCATGCATCAACAAATGCACTATGTCATGACATGTCTCAACAATCACCCTATTATCACGAGCCCCATATGATATGCCTATTCAGCTCAATATGTCAGTGGAACCACATCACATCTTCATATTAGCAGCACATATCATAGTATCATACTCATCTGTGATAATAGCCAGAGCATATACCCAAACCAGGCGTATATCTCTCAAGCCAAAGCATATGTAGTATATCTATCGTGGCAACGATCCTAGCCAAAGCATATACCACACCTGGCATATCTATCAAGGCAATGATCTTACCAAAGCATATACACATATCTATCAAGGCATCCATCCCAATCATATGAAATCCATGTATGTACATGCATATGATACTACCAATCATATGACACAAAGCTAACATAAATCATATGATATCAAAACCATAACATCATCATCACATAATATTTATACTCCGTACGTCAACACGTACCTGTACTGCGACACAAACGATTTAAATTAGGCGTCACTGGCTAATTGCCTCGTTGTCCCGTCCCTTGAGATGATGCTACAACAATGCCAACAATATATCATGTTATCATAGACATTAAAATCAAATTCTATAAAACTATAACATTTTTCAACATTCTGCCATTACCGATCGATCGCCCCAGATTCTCGATCGATCTCCGAATTGTTCACTCTTCACCGATCGATCGAACAAAAGCACCGATCGATCGCCACATGTACCGATCGATCGCCTCAAAATCACCGATCGATCGCCACATGTTCAAACCGCCTTAAACTTTCACTGTTCGCGGCGATCGATCGAGACCACATTTTCGATCGATCGGCACGATCAGAAAAATCGAGACAATGGCGATTTTGAGCTTATCTTCATGGTACTTCTTCTACTACCCATAATTTCACCTGTAACCATGATTCATGCAATCCCTAGTATCATATAAACATGTGTCTATCATCCTAGAATCCAATTCTTGGCAAAGAAACAAGTTATGATTCTAAGCATAAACATTTGATATTCAAATTCACATCCTTCACCACCAACTACACAATTCAAGTGAAAAACTATAAAATCCTTACCAAGAAGATATGAAATCACTTCACTCAACTTCCTAGCTTAATTCCCTAGTGCAAAACCAAGCTTCAACTAAGAAAATCTCCAAGGGTTGGAGAGGAGCTTGTGTAGGGATTTTGTAGGTGTTTATGGTGTATTGTGAGTTTAAGCTCACTAATCCCCTTCATATAGCCACTTGCTATAATAACATGTCAACTAACATAAACATGTAAATCCAAACTCAAATTCACATGTTAATGCAACTTTAAATGAAAGGCAAAGGCATATAAAATTCAAGTCAAATGTATACTATCCTTGATTTAATTCCATCATTCATATGCACTACATCTTATTCCTTACCATATATCAGATAGTCATGTCATGTATGTGAGTATTAACCCTCGGTTCAGCCCGAACCCGAGTCCACATCGTACCGTAATTATTCACCATTACGCTATCATCATATGACACATATATAAAGCAAATCGAGGCATTACAATTCTCCCCCACTTATTTAATTTCGTCCTCGAAATTGCATATACATAACATGCATATCTAGATACTCAACTCAACAATCCTACTAGAAGAAGATAGGAAACATGATCATGTATACAACAGTATTATAAAACTGTAAAATCATACCAGTAAACAACTCAGGATACTGCTGTATCATATGCTGCTCCGTCTCCCACGTTGCCTCTTCGACACCCCTTCTGTCCCACTGTACCTTAACCATAGGAATCACTTTATTACGCAACCTGCGTTCAGCTCGATCCAAGATCATAACTGGTCGTTCCTCATACGATACATCTGTATCCAACTGGACATCAGGTAACTGTAATACATGACTTGGATCTGGTTCATATTTCCTCAACAGTGAAACATGAAAGACATCATGAATACTACTCAAGGCTGGTGGTAGTGCCAAACGATGTGCCAACGTACCAATACGTTGCATTACCTCATACGGACCAACATACCGTGGAGATAATTTTCCACGCTTACCAAACCGTACTACACCTTTAAAAGGTGAGATTTTCAAGAATACACGATCACCAACTTGAAATTCAAGTGGTCTACGTCGCTTATTGGCATAAGCAGTCTGTCTGTCCTGAGCAGCTTTAAGTTTCAATCGAATTAACTTTACTTTCTCTTCCATTTCATGAATCATATCCGGTCCATGTAAAGTAGACTGATCCACATTACAATGGCGATCGACATCGTCGCCCATACAAAGCCTCAAATGGTGCCATCTGTATACTAGACTGATAACTGTTGTTATATGAAAATTCCACTAATGGCAATGACTCTTGCCACGAGTTATCAAACTCTAATACACAGGCACGCAACATATCCTAAAGTGTCTGTATCGTACGCTCTGTTTGTCCATCTGTCTGAGGATGATATGCCGTACTCAACCGCACTTCAGTTCCCAACGCTGTCTGTAACCCTTCCCAAAAATGAGAAGTAAATCTCGGATCCCTATCCGATACAATGGAAACTGGTATACCATGTAGTCTCACTACATGTTGAATATACAACTGTGCCATTCTCAGATATGTAAATGTCATACAATATGGCACGAAATGAGATACTTTGGTGAGTCGGTCAAAGATCACCCAAATAGCATCGCAACCAGAAGACGTCCGTGGCAAATGAGTTACAAAATCCATCGTGATATGTTCCCATTTCCACTGAGGAATTTCCAAACTGTGTAATTCACCTCCTGGTTTCTGTCTTTCCGCTTTCACTTGTTGACAGATCAAACACCGTTTCACAAAGCTCAACACATCCTGTTTCACGTTTCCACCAAAATTGGGTACGTAAATCATGATACATTTTCTTTCCTCCAGGATGTATATTGTATCTACTACAATGAGCACGTTGTAGTAGTTCTTGGCGTAGTCCTAATATCGCAGGTACTACCCAACAAGTCCTGTATTTTAGAATTCCATCATTTGCAAGTACAAACTGCGATGTTTGTCCTTGACTTATCATTTCTTTCCAATGTTGTACCTCATCATCAGTCATTTGTGCCTTTCTGATTTTGTCAAAAATGTCAGGTTCAACCAATAATGTTGATACCCGTACTGGCACTGTTTCCACATCAAAATCATCACCCAAAGTACAACAAGAAGTCATCAACGCTGATAAATGAATCATCTCATCAGCCGTATGATGTACTTTTCGACTCAAGGCATCTGCTGTAAGATTAGCCTTTCCTGGATGATATTCAATCTCACAATCATAATCTTTCAATAGATCCATCCATCTTCTTTGTCTCATATTCAACTCTGCTTGAGTGAATAAAAATTTTAAACTCTTATGATCTGTATATATGGTAAACGATGTACCATATAAATAATGTCGCCATATCTTTAAGGCAAAGACAATGGCAGCTAATTCCAGATCATGTACTGGATATCTCATTTCATGTGGCTTCAATTGTCGTGATGCATAAGCCACTACATGTTTATCCTGCATCAATACACAACCTAAACCTAGTAATGATGCATCAGTATATAAGGCAAACCTGTCATGCTCCGATGGAATAATCAAAACTGGAGCTGTAGTTAATCGATGTTTCAATTCCTGAAAACTACGCTCACATGCCTCCGACCATCGAAACGGTACTCCTTTCTGTGTCAATTGTGTCAATGGTTTGGCAATTGTTGAAAATCCTTCAACAAATCGTCTATAATAGCCAGCCAAACCCAAGAAACTACGAATCTCTGGCACAGAAGTAGGTGCTGACCAATTCAACACTGCTTCGACTTTCTTCGGATCAACTGATATACCTTCTTCTGAAATTACATGCCCTAAAAAGCCGACACTAGTCAACCAAAACTCACACTTACTGAGTTTAGCATATAACTGATGTGTCCTCAACAATTGCAATACCATATGCAAATGTTGAACATGTTCTGCATCACTCTGCGAATAGATCAGTATATCATCGATAAGACAATGACAAAGCGATCAAGGTATTCCTGGAACACACGATTCATTAAACTCATAAAGACAGCGGGAGCATTTGTCACTCCAAATGGCATCACCAGAAACTCATAATGTCCATAACGAGTTCTGAATGCTATCTTCTGTATATCTCCTTCCCTCACACGTATTTGATGATATCCTGACCTCAAATCAATCTTAGAATAAATCCTTGATCCCTGCAACTGATCAAACAAATCATCAATACGAGGAAGAGGATATTTATTCTTTATTGTTACCTTGTTCAATTGTCGATAGTCAATACACAGTCGCATTGTCCCATCCTTCTTCTTAACAAATAAAACCGGAGCACCCCAAGGCGATACACTAGGACGTATGTACCCCTTGTCCAATAAGTCTTGCAATTGAGTTTTCAATTCTTTCAATTCAATTGGTGCCATCCGATAAGGAGCTCGTGAAATTGCAGAAGTACCAGGTATCAAATCAATACCAAATTCCACTTCTCGACTCGGTGGGAATCCAGGTATCTCATCTGGAAACACATCCGCATATTCTGCAACCACTGGTATCTCCTCCACTTTCCTTTCTCTTTTCTGTTCAGTTACATCAAGGGCATAAATCAAATAACCCGCATCTCCACGTTCTAACAAACGCGACATTCGGATTGCTGATATCAAAGGAATCCTTGCCCTCGATCCCTGGCCATAGAAGAACCATTGATTTCCAGTATCAGACTGAAATCTCACTATCTTCTGACAACAATCCACAACAGACTGATATTTACTCAACACATCGATTCCAAGGATGCAATCAAAATCTGTCATATCTAACACAATAAAATCAGCTTGTAGTCCATACTCAGTCTCAAACTGAATATCACAATCAGACACACTCTGACAAGCCATCACAGTAGTTCCCATGGGTGTCGAAACATAAAGAGGCATCAACAGTGGAGACGAGCATATATGATACCGGTCAATAAAATTTTGTGCAACAAAAGAATGTGATGCACCAGTATCAATCAAAAGTAAAGCTGGATAAGTAAACAAAGTACACTTATCCGCTATCACAGCATCAGGAGCTGCCTCTGCTTCCTCCCTGTTCAATGCATACACTTGAGCCTGAGGTGGTCCTGTCCTCTGTCCTCCACCAGACTGTGGTACACCCTGTGGTCTCTGTTGTACTGTATTCTCTGACATGGGTCCTCTTCTCTGTTGTCCACCCACTTGAGGACAATCACGGATCACATGTCCTGGCTTCCCACAACGGAAACAAACCACTGTATCAAACTGTGGACAATTTCTTTGAAAATGTGGCCCTCCACATTTAAAACATTGTAATCCTCGTCCACTACAACTACTACTTCCTTGGGACTGTCCTTTTGAACCTCGTTCACCACCCTTTCGCATTGTAAACCGTTTTCCACTAAATCGAGAGGAAGATGCACCACTTCGTGGTGATTTAAATGGTTCTCCTTTCGGTCTCAAACTCTCAGATGTAGGTGGTTGGGCTTGTCCAACATCTTTGTATACCCCTACGGCAATCTCAGCCATCTCAGCTCTAGTCAATGCTTCTTCATAGGATGTAGGGTTATTGGATATTACCCTATCAAACAATTCAGGCCTCAAACCTTTCACAAATTGTCTGATCTTTGTCTTTGTGTTTACAGCAATATGTGGCACATACCGGAGTAAAGAAGAATATTGTACAGCATAGTCCGATACTGTCATTGATCCCTGTCTCAAGTTTGTAAACTCATCCTCTTTCCTCTGCCTTGCAGCAACAGAGAAATAATGCTCAAGGAACTTCGTTCTAAACACATCCCAGTTAACTATCTGTCCTTGAGCCCTCAACTCAAGTACTGTGGATTTCCACCACATCATAGCTTTCTTACCCAACTGAAATTCAGCTAAACGTAACCAAGCAGTCTTGGCACACGGTGCTGATACAAATATCTGTTCCACGCGTTCCAGCCATTACTCCGCCAGTTCCCCTGATTCAGTCCCCTCAAACCTTGGTGGCTGATAACTCAAAAACTGCGTCAACGTCAATTCTCCAGGCAACAATACCTGTTCCACTGGCCCTTGCTCAATTGGTGGTGGTGGCACAAGCACCATCCTCACACTAGCATTGCCACTCATGGCATCCCCAACATCCTCATGATACCCTCTGTCTGTCATAACTGTTTATCAAGGGTTAACAATAACATTCAAAATGATAAACATGTTAGAAGAACATTACATTACAAATCCTAACATGATATTACCATTCTCAACATGTTTTCAAGTGTGTAGGTAACTCCCTAATACACGTCCTCTACCCATGTTCATCCCGTTCTCGAACCACTGCTCTGATACCACTAATGTGGGGTCCTCGTTACTTAATCAGTTAAGTATTATGTTAACATACATCTGTGAGTCTGAATTAAGTAATAACATGTACTGATTAAGAGTATCTTACAAGTTAAGTTGTTACAGGGTTTATAAAAACCTACCAACTACACATCATATGTACAAACAACAACCTACTACAAGATAACTCCTAGGCAGTGGTTCAGCTCGCAGCGGAAAATGAATCACATCCCGTCTCCCCACGTCTATGGGTCCCTACAGAAACATTCACACAACATGAGTATAGATAACAACTATCTCAGTGCAATATCAAAACAATAACATTAATGATAAAGCACAATAAAATCATCAATAGTGAATGCTCTGTATCATGCATCAACAAATGCACTATGTCATGACATGTCTCAACAATCACCCTATTATCACGAGCCCCATATGATATGCCTATTCAGCTCAATATGTCAGTGGAACCACATCACATCTTCATATTAGCAGCACATATCATAGTAACATACTCATCTGTGATAATAGCCAGAGCATATACCCAAACCAGGCGTATATCTCTCAAGACAAAGCATATGTAGTATATCTATCGTGGCAACGATCCCAGCCAAAGCATATACCACACCTGGCATATCTATCAAGGCAATAATCTTACCAAAGCATATACACATATCTATCAAGGCATCCATCCCAATCATATGAAATCCATGTACGTACATGCATATGATACTACCAATCATATGACACAAAGCTAACATAAATCATATGATATCAAAACCATAACATCATCATCACATAATATTTATACTCCGTACGTCAACACGTACCTGTACTGCGACACAAACGATTTAAATTAGGCGTCACTGGCTAATTGCCTCGTTGTCCCGTCCCTTGAGATGATGCTACAACAATGCCAACAATATATCATGTTATCATAGGCATTAAAATCAAATTCTATAAAACTATAACATTTTTCAACATTCTGCCATCACCGATCGATCACCCCAGATTCTCGATCGATCTCCAAACTGTTCACTCTTCACCGATCGATCGAACAAAAGCACCGATCGATCGCCACATGTACCGATCGATCGCCTCAAAATCACCGATCGATCGCCACATGTTCAAACCGCCTTAAACTTTCACTGTTCGTGGCGATCGATCGAGACCACATTTTCGATCGATCGGCACGATCAGAAAAATCGAGACAATGGCGATTTTGAGCTTATCTTCATGGTACTTCTTCTCCTACCCATAATTTCACCTGTAACCATGATTCATGCAATCCATAGTATCATATAAACATGTGTCTATCATCCTAGAATCCAATTCTTGGCAAAGAAACAAGTTATGATTCTAAGCATAAACATTTGATATTCAAATTCACATCCTTCACCACCAACTACACAATTCAAGTGAAAAACTATAAAATCCTTACCAAGAAGATATGAAATCACTTCACTCAACTTCCTAGCTTAATTCCCTAGTGCAAAACCAAGCTTCAACTAAGAAAATCTCCAAGGGTTGGAGAGGAGCTTGTGTAGGGATTTTGTAGGTGTTTATGGTGTATTGTGAGTTTAAGCTCACTAATCCCCTTCATATAGCCACTTGCTATAATAACATGTCAACTAACATAAACATGTAAATCCAAACTCAAATTCACATGTTAATGCAACTTTAAATGAAAGGCAAAGGCATATAAAATTCAAGTCAAATGTATACTATCCTTGATTTAATTCCATCATTCATATGCACTACATCTTGTGCATCGTGTTTTATTCCTTACCATATATCAGATAGTCATGTATGTGAGTATTAACCCTCGGTTCAACCCGAACCCGAGTCCACATCGTACCGTAATTATTCACCATTACGCTATCATCATATGACACGTATATAAAGCAAATCGAGGCATTACACAAGAGCTGAATTGGGGCAATTTCATCACAAAGAAGAACTCAAGCCAAATCTACAATTTCATCTAGATTGTCAAAATTCCATGGTATTTGGCTTCAACCTTTCTACATATCCATAGATCAGTGCATATTTTTTGTTTGGGTATACAAAGATTTGATTTTTGGTGTATTTCGTGAAGTTGAGTTAATTGATTAGCTAAGTTTGGGGGAATTGGAGTATTGGTTGTTGATTGTTGGTGAGTTGTGTGAATTACTTGTTGTGGTTGGGATTGAAGCGGGGTGAATTGTGAACTGAAAATAATAATGGCTCCCAAGAAAAAACAGAAGCAAGTCGAAGCCTCCACTTCTTCTCAAGATTATGATGAGCTTAGATTTGTGAATTCCGTAGCAGCGGAATTATACCCCAGCTATCACCGAAAACCCCTCAGTCGCGAAAGGGAAATGAGCATTGATCGGCTTGGTTTGAGTTTATTCAACAGCCTATTGATGCAGTGGTCCCTGTTGTGCGGGAATTCTATACAAATTTAAGGACTGTCCACCGAAATTCAAGGGAGGTTGTGTTTGTATGGGGTAAAGATGTGGAGTTTGATCAGTTCAAAATTAATGCAATTTTTCGGATGCCTTCAATAAAGGACAGTGAGTACAAAGCTTTCAGGAAAACCCAAATCAACTACAATGAAGTACTCTCTGTTATCAGTGTTGAGGGGACTGATTGGAAAAGGAACAACAATGGAGAGCCCCAGTTGGTCCTAAAGAAATATTTGAAAATCGGAGGCACAAGCGTGGTTTTCTTTCATAGCCTCACGGATCATGCCATCAACCCACACTTCTTAGGTCACAAAGGAAAGAGCTGCCCTGGTATATGCCATACTCACTGGGCAAACGGTGGATCTAGGGTACATTATCAATGATCATATCAGTGACATCGGCACGAGTCCGCCCACCTCCGCATTACCCTTTCCATCTACTATCACTGCTCTTTGCAAGAGACGTGGAGTGAAGTGGGGCGCAGATGAAGAACTCCTACCACCAAAAGGCCCAATAGTGGTTGATGGACCACCACCTCCTACAGGTCGACATAGGGCCGAGCCACGGCCTTCGAGCAGCAGACATGCTGGGCCGTCATCATCTTCCACTGCAGAGCATTCATCTATCACCTTGGACTCCCTCCACAGGGATCTCCAAGACATACTCCTGGAGCAGCAGGACATCCGAAATATGCAAAGGGAAATCCGGTTGGACCAAGAGCAGATGAGTCGGTGACATATGGAGTTCATGCAATATCAATGTGCATGGAACACTGCCTTGGCCCAAGGTTTCCCGGCTATCTAGTTTCCACCAGAGCCGTACTTTCAGCCATACCAGCCATATCAACCACCGCCACCTGAATATCCGTCATATCCACCATATCAGCCGGAGGAGCCATATTACCCAGTACCCCCACCGGAGCATGATGAGGACGACGATCACTGACGATCGTCGTCGAGGTATGTGTTTTGCTTTTGCGCTTATTGTTTACTGTACATTTAGGGCAATGCACGTACTAAGTTTGGGGGGGGGGGGGTGTGTTTACTGAAAACTGATGTTTTTCTTGCTACTTATATTGCATGCCTATTCTATCATGGGATTAGATTGTTTTTTAGCACATACATTTTTTTTTTGAAAAATGAGTTCATCATTAAGAAATAATGAATTAGACTTGCAACGGTATTGCATAATGATATTAATCCCCATCTCAACTAGAGTCTTGAAGAGTTTTGACTTGTTTGTTAATATCTGTGGTTGAGTTAATATTTCAAAATTGAGGAACATCTTGAGCAATTGAGTCAAGATTGAGGGAAATATATATTGTAAAGTGAAAAATTTTGTTAACTATGATTTGTATGAGCATCTTAAAACACTCTAGAACCTATTTGAGGTTACTTTGAGGCAAAATTTTATAATTAGGAACTTGACTTGGACATGATTTAGGCGATCTTTGGAACGTTTGAGCCTTTCAAACTTACACAGTCTATATCAATCCTTAGTGTAACTGATAAGTGTCATTTTTGCACTTATATTTGTATGCTTTCTCATTATATTTTACTTGGATTCTGGAACGAATTTATATTTTTGGCTATTATTTTGCATGTTTCAGGAATTTACGTAAAAGTACTACGAAATGAAGAAAATAAGCCAAATAGTGTTGAAAAGATGGGACATGAATTAAAAGAGCTAGCACATGACATTGAATGAACCAAGATAATATTAATCAACTCACGTAAAGATACACACGACACAAGATACAAAGCTGATTTTCATAAGGAAATTCACATGCATAATAAGAAGCATTCACGTAACATAGGGGAAAGGTCAGCCGCATGATTCACACGTGGGGGGAATAAAATATTTTGAAGCATATATTATTTGCACATGATATTATTTTATTGGGTGAGCTTTCACAAGGAAAGCACCGAGATTTATGTGAGGGGAAATTATCACAAGGAAATAGGAGATACGAGATATTCACTTAACAAAGAACATTCAGATTACATGGACCAATAAGATCGGCTGCATATTCATGTAAAATCGAGAAAGATTGGACGAGATTATACGTGAAAGAGACGTACGAAGCATGAATGATAGAATATTCACGTGAACTAAGAAAGAATAAAAGAGATCTTTGACCAAGTTTTATAAGGAAGAGACGTACACAACAAGGAGAGGATTGGATGAATATTTTATTAGGGAAATGAGAGAAAGACTTAAAAAAGGAGAGATTCACGTATAAAAGGAAGGGAACCCTCACGCCCTCGGGGGACGAATCACCTTCACACCATCTCTTCCCTTCACAGGAACCATCTGACACCGTATACATCGCACGTCCATCCACCTTCATCAACCTTCAACCTTTCACCCTATAACTTTGGAACAACTCCAACAAGGCGATTAAAGTGACGATCGAGAAAGAAGCAAGAGAAGGAGTGATGATCTACAACCGGAGTCGACGCTGGGAGTTTATTCTTACTTTTAAAATTTAGTTTTGTTTTGTTTTGATTATATCATGCTTGGATTGTTGCAAGACATGTTTGAGTATTGGTATTTATTTATGAGTGTGAACTAAGTTTATTTATCGAGACTAGGCGAATCCTTTGTTATGAACCTTCGATTTGATGATTTAATGATTGAATTCTTATAGTTCTTTGAGTATGTTTTATGTTCTTCATGCTTTTAGAGGTTTGATCACCTTTGAATGATGTTAGTATCGTAATTGAGATCGAGAGATGATTTTATGATACTGAATTAATAACTCATACCATGGATTTCAGACCGAGATCGATACAAAGCTGATTTTCATAAGGAAATTCACATGCATAATAAGAAGCATTCACGTAACATAGGGGAAAGGTCAGCCGCATGATTCACACGTGGGGGCAATAAAATATTTTGAAGCAGATATTATTTGCACATGATATTATTTTATTGGGTGAGCTTTCACAAGGAAAGCACCGAGATTTATGTGAGGGGAAATTATCACAAGGAAATAGGAGATACGAGATATTCACTTAACAAAGAACATGCAGATGACATGGACCAATAAGATCGGCTGCATATTCATGTAAAATCGAGAAAGATTGGACGAGATTATACGTGAAAGAGACGTACGGAGCATGAATGATAGAATATTCACGTGAACTAAGAAAGAATAAAAGAGATCTTTGACCAAGTTTTATAAGGAAGAGACGTACACAACAAGGAGAGGATTGGCTGAATATTTTATTAGGGAAATGAGAGAAAGACTTAAAAAAGGAGAGATTCACGTATAAAAGGAAGGGAAACCTCACGCCCTCGGGGGACGAATCACCTTCACACCATCTCTTCCCTTCACAGGAACCATCTGACACTGTATACATCGCACGTCCATCCACCTTCATCAACCTTCAACCTTTCACCCTATAACTTTGGAACAACTCCAACAAGGCGATTAAAGTGACGATCGACAAAGAAGCAAGAGAAGGAGTGATGATCTACAACCGGAGTCGACGCTGGGAGTTTATTCTTACTTTTAAAATTTAGTTTTGTTTTGTTTTGATTATATCATGCTTGGATTGTTGCAAGACATGTTTGAGGTATTTATTTATGAGTGTGAACTAAGTTTATTTATCGAGACTAGGCGAATCCTTTGTTATGAACCTTCGATTTGATGATTTAATGATTGAATTCTTATAGTTCTTTGCGTATGTTTTATGTTCTTCATGTTTTTAGAGGATTGATCACCTTTGAATGATGTTAGTATCGTAATTGAGATCGAGAGATGATTTTATGATACTGAATTAATAACTCATACCATGGATTTCAGACCGAGATCGAGAGATGACGTCAAATACATGTGTGATAGCCATAGATATCTAGTAATTGAAAGCTAGGAGTTTTCATGGATCTTATGCAATATTGAGTTGTTAAATGAGTACACGAGAGCGACTTACTGCAATTTGATATTAGGTTTCGAGAGAGTATATTAGATAAATTTGGAGAACTCGTCACCTTAGAAATATTTGGATATTCAATCGAGAATTGTAGGGGATTGCATTGGTGAGCCAAAGTCTCGATAATCTTCTCTAGTGGATTTTTCTCGTTTACTTTTATTGACTTGGTTGGATTAGTAGTTAATTTAATTAATTAGTAGTTTAATTATTATTTCAATTTCGTAGGTTAAATATAGTTAAAAGCATCTTATTTGGTACTTGCTTGTTAGTCCCTGTGGGTTCGACAATCCGTATTCTTCCTATCTATACTAAAACTTGACACCGTGCACTTGCGGTAGAATCGCTAGAAATAACTGTTTAAAATAAAAGAGATCAAGTTTTTGGTGCCGTTGCCGGGGACTAACTTTAGTAATATCATACGAGAAGCTTTGACTGTAATTTAACCATTTTTTTTCTTTAAAAAAAACTATATTTAATTGTTTTATTTGTTTTCCTTGCGAGGTACTTGTGAAGCTTCATCAACAAGTCTTCACAAGATTTGCCCAACAATATTCAGAGCCGTTTTATGTAGCGTGGGGAAGATTCAATGAATTGGCAGACACATTCCGGTATCACAACTTTTCGAACTATACTCTTCTACAATATTTCTTCAAAGGTTTGGATGCACAGACACGAGAATGGGTATTTAGCGGAGCACTGGTGACTGGGAGTCCCCTGGTTGATAGAGATGATGACAGTGTGTTACACCTGTTCAATGATATGGCGGACTTCGATTATCACTGGTATTGTGATCCTTCCCTACAAGGTTGGAGTCACCAATACCCACCGGAGCCTCACTACCCTAATGATACGCCCCAACTATTTGAACATCACGAAGAGAGGAGAGATAGTTCTGCAGACGTCGCGACTCATTTAGAGGATACCTTAACAAGATTCATGGCCTCAACTGAGAACAATTTGAAGTGCCAAACCAACTCTATGTGTCACCTGGAGCAGCAAATAGCGGTCCTATGGAAACAATTTCAACTAGCTGCCAGGAGGAAGAGACGAGAGCTACAAATCAAGAGGCGACGAATCAAGTTTGGTTATATGATGATGAACACTCAACCAAACAAGTTTGGGGGAGTGATCCTACTCATGTGGAAAATTCAAGGGAACTTGAGCCTCTTCAAGAGATTGAGCCTACTTCAGAGATGTTATCCGAGGAGTTCCCATGTGAAGATGAGTCGAGTGTGATGTTGGAGAAGGAAGAGACTTCCAAAGATTCTGATTTGAGCCCATCGATGGAGACATGTTATATGCCATATGTGGATCCGTATTTTCCATCGATGCCAACTTCACCGCACTACATCCTCCAAGATATGAAGCCAAGTCAAGAATCCTTCTCACGTACCTACCAATTCAATAGTGTTGTTGGAGCGAAGAACTTACACTGTTACAATCATGCCAATCTTGAGGGCATACTGAATGAAGACCCATTAGTGGTATCATATGATACTTACTATGGGCGGCAGCCGCTCTTTGATGGTTGCTTCTGATGGTCAAGCCGACGACTAGAAATCAGCGCTTCTTGGGAGGCAACCCAAGCGTATCCTTTTGCTATTTAGTTTTGTTATTTGATTTTCAGTTTTTGTTTTTAGTTTTGTCTATCTCTCGAGTCGATTTTTTTTTTATTTGCATTCTTCTCTTGCTAGGTACTTGGTTGGAGCGATGAACCCCTACAACAGTGGAGCTTTCAAAAGCCAATCTTCCTCAACCCTCATGCAAGCGACTTGATATTAGATAAATTTGGAGAACTCGTCACCTTAGAAATATTTGGATATTCAATCGAGAATTGTAGGGATTGCATTGGTGAGCCAAAGTCTCGATAATCTTCTCTAGTGGATTTTTCTCGTTTACCTTTATTGACTTGGTTGGATTAGTAGTTAATTTAATTAATTAGTAGTTTAATTATTATTTCAATTTCGTAGGTTAAATATAGTTAAAATCATCTTATTTGGTATTTGCTTGTTAGTCCCTGTGGGTTCGACAATCCGTATTCTTCCTATCTATACTAAAACTTGACACCGTTCACTTGCGGTAGAATCGCTAGAAATAACTGTTTAAAATAAAAGCGATCAGTAACTTTGAGCTTGATTGAATAAGAATGGAAAATAGCCACCATTCGACTTTTGTTGATAAACTCATTATACCTACCTTGTGTAGCTTAAAATGAAAAAAAAACTATCTTTACCCCAAGGGAGTATAATGAATCTCATTAGATGCACATAAATGACTATATTTTAATGAGCTTATTGTGATAATGATTGATGAATGAGAAAAAGAAAAAAAAAACATGAAAAGAGAAGAAAAATCCTTGAAAAAAAAACATGTATATAAGACCCAAAGTGGCCAAGGCTAGACAAGAAAAAGAAGAGGAGCTTGAAATGTGCGAAAATCTGAACGGTATATGATTATACTCTCTTCTTTGCTCTTATCTTATCTTTTCTTTGAAACCGACACCCAGGCCTGACATTATAAGCTTAAAAAATCATTTTGATCTAAGTCTATGTAATAATTACACTAGTGGAGAAGTGCTTGAAAAGTAGGCTTATGGAGTGCTTAATAGTAATCTTGACTTTGAGTTTATTAGCATTATTTGATCCTGAAAATATGTATGAAACTCAAGATTGACATTAACACACATGCACGCTCCGATTTTGCGGTGTATTGCTTGGCTTAGGAGAAAACACTTCTTGTTGATTTTTGGATTGACTTATGGTTGATGTGTTAGTGGGATTTATGAGCTTTTACATTTGAGTTGCTAAGTTAATTCATTTAAAGTATTGAGGATGAACTCTGCATTTTGATCTTATTGTTTGCTCGAGGACGATCAAGTCTAAGTTTGGGGAGTTGATAAGGGTGAATATTACGTTTATTTTGCAATGATATGTATCTATTTTCGTGTTGATTCCTGGATGATGTTACACTTTTGGTATTTATTTGTTTGTTCCTGGAATCTAGGTGGGAAGTGAAAGAAGTAAGCTAGAAAGACGAAACGGACCAAATCGAGGCTAGAAATGAAGATTTTGGATACTGACATAATCGTTCGATCGGCTATTGTGATCGATCGACCTAGGGCACGAATTTAAGGAGTTCAACATCATATCATACACCACAAAGCATCCTCTTATCATCCTTAAACATCCACACAATTTAAGAAGAAAAATCCTTTGAAGTGCAAGGAAGGAAGCAAGAGAAGAAGCAACGTTGCAACGCACGGATTCAACTCCTTCGTTATCCTACTTCTAAACTTTATTTGTTTTGATTTTTGAATTTCTTGATGTTCATGTGGTTGAGAAACAATTATTCATCTTGTTAGTTTGATTTGAATATGAAATAAGTTTATTTTATCAAGATTAGGGAAGCTTGTGTTTGAGTTAATGATTTGAATGTTTATTGAGTGGATTAATTCTTTTGTGCATGATTTATAATTTTAATGCTATCAAATCCTTGCTAACTTTGATTGAATTGTGATAATTATAATTTAGATCGAGAGATTGAATTATAACACGATATAATAAATCATGTTGTATGTTAACGATTTAGATCGAGAGATTAAATCACATATGTGATAACTTTGGATTGTAAGATTTAAAGTTAACGGTTTTCATAGAGATTTATGCATAAATTGGTTTAAGTGAACGAAAGTTACTTATTTCAGTTTAATACTAGTTTCAATATAGCTTGAGAAAGTGTATTGATTATTTTACGGGAATCCGTCACCTTAAGAATTAATTGGATAGTAATTGCTTTTACAAACAAATCATTGACGATAACACAAGTGAACCGACTTCTTGATAAATTTCTCTAGTGGAATTCCTTCGCATCTTCAAATTTTAAGTTTTTAAGTTTTTATTAGATAATTATTCATTTATTTCGTAGGCTAAGTATAATTTTTCTAATTTTATTTTGTACATATACGTTAGTCCCTGTGGGTACGACATCCCTATTTTTAAATCACTATACTAAAACTTGACACCGTGCACTTGCGGTATAAAATCGCTACACTGAAATTAATTGTTTAAAATAAATATGTAAAACAATTATCGAATAACGAATAACGAATGGATCAAAATATTTACCGCCTTCTTATCGAGCGATGGATCAGGATATTTGCCATTGTTCTATTGTACCGCGGGCTGCTAGTATGTCGAAGCGAGGGATATCCATGGAGTATGTCGATCTGAATATATTGAGATTATTGTGATGGAAGGAGAATACTTATCGTTGTCATATCGAAGCGATGTAAATAGAATAGTTGCTCTTGTCATATCGAAGCGAGGGGTATTGATTATGCCACTGTGTCGAAGCGAGGGGTATTGATTGTATACCGTCGTTGGGAAAAGATTATTGTGTAGCTGTTGGGCAATGAGTATTGTGTACCGTCGTAGTGCGATGAGTATTGTTGTACTGCTATTATTGTATTAGCAATGAATATTGATGTGCCGCTTTTATGTTAGCGATGATTATGGTTGTATTGCTATCGTGTGTTAGCAACGAGTACTGATGGTATGTTGATTGCAGATGACAGTGAATATTGTGTTATACACATCTATATTATTGTTCCTTGGATACACGTGATTTAGACCCAAGAGGATATTGGAATGGTCCAGGAGAACGAGGTGTCTACGTAAACCATTTCATTTGGTTTAATATGTGGGTATATATTGACTGAAATCATATCTGTTAATTTGTATTGATTTATGATAATCAATTATATAGATGGAATAGTTGAGGATGAAGATAAAATTAAACATATTATTGTTATATCATTTTTTATTGTTGCAGTGGCGAGATAGGACATGGTGTAACCACTGCGGTAACACCATTATACTTATAGTATCCATTGATGAGATAATGGTTGAATAATGATAACTATGTTGTGATGGTATTTATTTATGTGATAACATGATGTTTTGAATATGGTAGGATTAATGATTCATTAATCACATATTTCATTGAGTTGAGTTTAATCACGCGGGCATGAGATGAATGAGCAAGTCACGGGACGACATGAAACGTCCGTCACAGGTTGGCGTGGGATCATTGTGAATGTCAAAAGTTGACATGTGATCATTGTGAACGTCACAGGTTGACGTGGGACTATCACGAATATCATGGAAGGGTATGCGGTTATGATTTTATGTTCGGGTGCATAACAACAATAACGATACACAATCATGTGATGATTAATGATGAGTTGCCCATAACAATGTAACAAAGCTACTGTGTGAATACGTGTGATACAAGAGTATTCACAATGAAACTATTTGTTATGTTTTGATGTTGAGATAGTGACTGAGATGCATATAAATGATAATATATGCATATGATAATTACTAATGAATGTTCTAGTAATTAGTTGACACCATCAAATGACGATACATGATGAGGCTGATGTCTAAGAATTCATGCATACTTACTACACTATGAGACGTTGTATATTCATACGATAATACGATAATGTTGGCTATTGCTGAGTTAATGTGAAAAAGGAGTTACGTTATTGTAGAAGTATGAAACTGATTCTTGTGTTGAATTTAATCACACAAATATGTAGTAGTATGTTGTATACAGAAATGCGTGAACGTTTGACGCATGGATATTCATGTTCGATGACCAAGACGTCATGAATGTCAATAATGCGTAACCGACAAAGAATGTGATTATGATACATGTATATGAGAAGTACTAACGAGTTTATTTCTTGTACTTGTTTCACACTAGATGATCGTTGGGTGATGAGATGTGGAAATGTCAATACTTAAGAGCATGTGAGTACTGTGGTGAGCACGATACTATGATGCTGATATTCAGTGTCGATGATTGCATCTACAAAGGTATGAGATTAATTCCGTGATACTAATGGTGGTGCATTGTTATGGATCTGTGATATACTGATATACCATGAATGGGTATGAGATGAAACTTGAGGAATGAATGATATAATATCTGTGTGAAAACGATATTTTGGATTATAACGGTTAATTACATCGCATGAGGCAATTGTAATATATTATGCTTGTTGGTTTATATATGATGTGGAATAAGAGAGATATGTGGGAAATAATGAAACTACATAATAGTTAATCCCGTTGAATTAGACATTGGTGATATGATTACGTTATTGGTTATTACATGACATGGAGATGTTATGTGAAGATTAATGGAATTAATGATGCTGTGAATGTGTAATAGAGTATAATAATGCAACGTGCAAGAATTTAGAATACTCTAATGATAATCGGTCGTCGGTGGCAGAAAATTTTAAGATGTTGAAACTCCGAAAGATTAATGTTAAATGGCATGTAATTATTGATGAGATCCTATAAAGGGAGTATACAACGTTAAGAAATTGAGATATTGGATGTACCGATATGATTAATTCGTTAGAGAGCCAAGTTGAAAATAAAACCCATGAAGCAAATCCGTGTTAAAACGAAATTCAATTATTGATGAGAATGTGTGATTTCTGTCAAATCTCATAAGAAGAGAATAATAATATATTGATACGGATTAATGTTTGAGATGACAGTGAGTAGCTGATAAAGAATTTGGAAATCAAATTTCATATCTTAAGTACCGGTGTGTGTACTTGTAGATTAGTACGAATATAGACGTGATACCTGATAATTGGTAATATACATATGGTAATACTAGATGAAGCTATTAAAAGAACGTCAGTGTTTTTGTACATCGAGAGGATTGATAATACTTGAATACTAATAAACAGGTATTAATATTTGTGTAATAAGGGGGGTGGGGGTGGGGTTGATGTGTTAGCGATGTCTATGGACATGTATATGTAATTTATGGGTTTAAATGTTCTTACATGAAATCTGTCTAGTGATAGGGTTGAATATTACGCGTTTTTATGCTATGATATGTATATGTTTTCATGTTGATTCTTGGATTATTTTACGGTTTATGGTATATATTTCTCTATTTCAGGAATCAATGTTGAAATGTAGGGAAATGTGAAGAAATCAAGCTAAAATGATGAAAGAATGAATAAAGTTGAAGAAAAGAGGAAAAAACCGGAATCCAAGACACATGTTGCTCCTTTCTCCTCAAATTACTGCTCAAGCCAAGTTTTGGAAAGGTGGTCCATATAAAAGTTGTAGAAGTTTCTCTTATCTTCGCGTGGACAGCTGATTCATCAAATTCGGCGTTTGTATGAGAAAGTTACGGCCAAAATATAAACTCGCCAGAAGCTGAAAAAGGCGCAGAAAACATTCTGGTTGTCTCGATCGATCGAGCAGACTGCTCAATCGATCGAGCAAGGCTGAAAAATGACCGAAAATCTTACTGGAATGCTCGATCGATCGGCCCTTCTGTCCCGATCGATCGGCCGGATGAATTTTCTGAAAAATAAATTCTTTATAGAGTTTTGGTCCAACAAGGAAGTGCAAGATTCCTATCCTTCTATATATAAACACAAAATTTACAACCTAAATCAGACTATGAACCCTAGGAATAGCCTCCACACCTCCATACTCCATATCACCTTCATCCATCTTCACCTATTCATCCTAGGAATTGGAACAACCCAACAAGGCGATTAAAGAGACGATCGAGAAGGAAGCAAGGGAAGGAGCGATGATCTACAACTGGAGTCGACGCTGGGAGTTTATTCTTACTTTTAAACTTTAGTTTTGTTTTGTTTTGATTTTAGCATGCTTGGATTGTTGCAAGACATGTTTGAGTATTTGTATTTATTTATGAGTATGAACTAAGTTTATTTATCGATGGTAGGCGAATCCTTTGTTATGAACCTTCGATTTGATGATTTAATGATTGAATTCTTATAGTTCTTTGCGTAGGTTTTAGGTTCTTCATGCTTTTAGAGGATTGATCACCTTTGAGATGTTAGTATCGTAATTGAGATCAAGAGATGATTTTATAATACTGAATTAATAACTCATACCATGGATTTCAGACCGAGATCGAGAGATGACGTCAAATACATGCGTGATAGCCATAGATATCTAGTAATTGAAAGCTAAGAGTTTTCATGGATCTTATGCAACATTGAATTGTTAAATAAGTGAACGAGAGTTACTTACTGCAATTCGGTGTTAGGTTTAATATAGCTCGAGAGAGTGTATTAGATAAATTGAGAGAACTCGTCGCCTTAGAAATATTTGAATATTCAATCGAGAATTGTAGGGAATTGCATTGGTGAGCCAAAGTCTCGATAATCTTCTCTAGTGGATTTTTCTCGTTTACTTTTATTGACTTGGTTGGATTAGTAGTTTATATTAATTAATTAGTTGTTAATTATAAATTAATTATCGTAGGTTAAATATAGTTAAAAGACATCTTATTTGGTACTTGCCTGTTAGTCCCTGTGGGTTCGACAATCCGTATCTTCTTATCTATACTAAAACTTGACACCGTGCACTTGCGGTCTAAAATCGCTAGATTGGAATTAGTTGTTTAAAATAAAAACGATCAAGTTTTTGGCGCCGTTGCCGGGGACTAACTTTAGTATATCATACTAGGTTCTTTGACTGTAATTTAACCATTTTTTGTTTATTTATTTCGAAAAAAAAAATTATATATATTTATTTTGTTTTTGTTTTGTTTGTCTTGTGAGGTACTTGGAGATGCTACATCAACATGCCTTCACAAGCTTTGCCCAACAACGTTCCGAGCCGCTTCTACGCTGTTTGGGAGAGATTCAATGAATTGGCCAACACATTCCGGTATCACAATTTTTCGAACTATACTCTCATGCAATATTTCTTCAAAGGGCTGGATGCAAAGACAAGAGAATGGGTATTGAGCGGAGCACTGGTGACTGGGAGTCCCCTGGTTGATAGAGATGAGGACAGCGTGGTGCACCTGTTCAATGATATGGCGGACTTCGATCTTCACTGGCATTGTGATCCTTCACTACAAGGTTGGAGTCACCAATACCCACCGGAGCCTCACTACCCTATTGATACGCCACAACCATTTGAACATCGCGAAGAGAGGAGAGATAGTTCTGCAGATGTCACAACTCAGTTAGAGGATACCTTAGCGAGATTCATGGCATCAACTGAGAACAGTTTGGAGTGCCAAACCAACTCTATGCGCCACCTGGAGCAGCAAATGGCGGTCCTTATGGAAACAATTTCAACTAGCTGCCAGGAGGAAGAGACGAGAGCTACAAATCAAGAGGCGACAAATCGAGTTTGGTTATATGATGATGATCACTCAACCAACCAAGTTTGGGGGAGTGATCCTCCTAGTGTGGAAGATTCAAGGAACTTGAGCCTCTTCAAGAGATTGAGCCTACTTCAGAGATGTCATCCGAGGATTTCCCATATGAAGATGAGTCGAATGTGATGTTGGAGAAGGAAGAGACTTGTGAAGATTCCGATTTGAGTCCATCGATGGAGACATATTCTATGTCATATGTGGATCCGTATTTTCCATCGATGCCAACTTCACCGCACTACATCCTCCAAGATTTGAAGCCAAGTCAAGAATCACTCTCCCATGCCTACCAATTCAAGAATGTTGTTGGAGCGACGAGCTTACACTGCTACAATCTTGCCAATCTTGAGGGCATATTGAATGAAGACCCATTAGTGGTATCATACGATACTTACTATGGGCGGCAGCCGCTCTTTGATGGTTGCTTCTGATGGTCAAGCCGAAGACCAAAAATCAGCGCTTCTTGGGAGGCAACCCAAGCGTATCCTTTTGTTATTTAGTTTTGTTTTATTTTTCAGTTTTCATTTTAGTTTTGTTTATCTCTCAAGTCAAATATTTTACCATATGCATTCTTCTCTTGCTAGGTACTTGGTTGGAGTGATGAACCCCTACAACAGTGGAGCTTTCAAAAGCAAATCTTCCTCAACCTTCATGCAAGCGTCTTGATCAGGGGAGTTCACTGTTTCCCTTTTGATTCTTTTAAACATTGAGGGCAATGTTTGATTTAAGTTTGGGGGAATAGTAGCTTGCATGTTTTACTTGTTTTAACCACATGTTGTGTGCTTAAATGACACTTGAATCGTCCGATTATTATGAGCTAATTTTTTTTTTTTTTATGAGTTCAAACTTGAGAAAAGAATGAATTATAGTAGTGACTATTCAATGAGGATTTTGATCTCACTATGCATATGAACTTGATTTGTGATGATTATTGGACTTGTACATGAATATCCTAATTTGAGTTAGCATGTCAAGAATATGGAATATATTGAGCACAACGAGTCATGATCTTGTGGATTGCATGTTTTGAATAGTGATAATTGTTCTGAACTTGATGATTTGTCTTGAGCATCTTAGAGTTATCCTAGAACTTATTTGATGATGACACTTTGAGGCGAAATTTTATAGTTACAAACTTGACTTGGAAATGATCTAGGCGATCTTTGAAACGTTTGAGCCTTTCAAGCTTACCATGATTCATATCAATCCCTAGTGTCCCATTTGAGCTTTATTGAAATAAGAATGGTATATGCATTGCATATAATTAGACCCCATTCGACATTCTTGGCAAACTCATTATACTTACCCTTATTTGAGCCTAAATGAAAAATTTATCCTTACCCTAAGGGAGTATAATGAATATCATTCGATGCACTTGAATTGTTATATCTTGATGAGCTTATTGAAAAAAATTTTGATGAATGAGAAAAGAAAAAGATAGACAAAAAGCCTTGAGAAAAAGATTGACTAAATAAGATCCAAAGTGGCCAAGGCTATAAAAGAAAAAAGAAGAGAAGCTCGATGTGTGCGAAACATTTGAATTGTAAATGATTATACTCTCTTCTTTGCGCTTATCCTATCTTTTCTTTGAAGCCAACACCAAAGGCCTTACATTACAAGCTTAAAAAGTCCTTTTGATCCAAGTCTAAGGAGTAACTATCATTAGTGGAGAAGTTGTTTGAAAATAGGCTTATGGGGTGCTTGATGATAATCTCGACTTTGAGTTGATTAACATGATTTGATCTTGAATATGTACATGAAACTTAAGATTGACTAAAGCACACACACACATTCCGATTTTGAGATGTGTTACTTGATTTAGGAGAAAACATGTCTTGTCAACTTTTGTATATGTGCATGAGATTTCTGAGAATAAAATAAGTAATGAAATAATTGTTTCAAGTATCAAGAATGAACTCTACCTTGTGATTTTAATGCTTAATCGAGGACGATTAAGTGATAAGTTTGGGGGAGTTGATAGGGTTGAATATTACACGTTTTTGTGCTATGATATGTATATGTTTTCGTGTTGATTCTTGGATTATTTTACGGTTTATGGTATATATTTCTCTATTTCAAGAATCAATGTTGAAATGTAGGGAAAGGTGAAGAAATCAAGCTAAAATGATGAAAGAATGAATAAAGTTGAAGAAAAGAGGAAAAAATCGGAATCCAAGACACATGTTGCTCCTTTCTCCTCAAATTACTGCTCAAGCCAAGTTTTGGAAAGGTGGTCCATATAAAAGTTGTAGAAATTTCTCTTATCTACGCGTGGACAACTGATTCATCAAATTCGGAGTTCGTATGAGAAAGTTACGGCCAAAATACGAAACTCGCCAGAAGCTGAAAAAGGCGCAGAAAACATTCTGGTTGTCTCGATCGATCGAGCAGACTGCTCGATCGATCGAGCATGGCTGAAAAATGACCGAAAATCTTACTGGAATGCTCGATCGATCGGCCCTTCTGTCCCGATCAATCGGCCGGACGAATTTTCTGAAAAATAAATTCCTTATAGAGTTTTGGTCCAACAAGGAAGTGCAAGATTCCTATCCTTCTATATATTAAACACGAAATTTACAACCTAAATCAGACTTTGAACCCTAGGAATAGCCTCCACACCTCCATACTCCATATGTGAGTTATAACCGAGATCGAGAGATAACGTTATAATACGCTACAATAATTCATGATGTATGTTTAAGATTGAGATCGAGAGATAAAATCACATACTTGAACACTTTGAATCGAGAGATTTAGAGTAACTAGGTTTTGAAGATTTATGCAATATCAGATTAGTAAATAAGTGAACGAGAGTTACTTGTTCTAATTTGATATTAGTTTCTATACAGCTCGAGAGAGTGCATTGAATAACAGCGAAAACCTTTTACCTTAAGAATCGATTGTTTAGTAGTTGCTTATTCAAACGAATCATTGACGGAAAACACAGTTGAATGAAGAGCTAGATAAATTTCTCGAGTGAAATTCCTTTGCATATCCGGAAACCATTTATTTTATTTATTCTTGTTTTATTTGGGTTCTTTAGTTCTAAATTTGCATTAGTTAATCTACCCCCTTTTTAATCGTAGGCTAAATATAATTTTACTAGTTTTATTTGGTACTTATACGTTAGTCCCTGTGGATTCGACAACCCTTACTTTCATTTAACTATACTAAAACTTGACACCATGCACTTGCGGTAGAATCGCTACAAAGAAATTTTCTGTTTAAAAAATAAGCGGTCAAGTTTTTGGCGCCGTTGCCAGGGACTAATCTGTATAATATCATACGAGATTAGTTAATTGTAATTTAGACAATTTGTATTATTTCGTTTTTGTTTTTGTTTTTCGTTTTCGTTAGTTGTTTTTTTTTTTGTTTTTGATTTTGTATTTTTGTTGTTGTCTCCTTTTGTCTGATCCAGTACAGGAACCATTTCTCTAGTGCATGCTCAGAAGAGAGGAACCCATTCTCGAGCCATTTGATCCTGAAATAGAGAGAACTCTACTTAGAAGACTACGAGAAGCTCGAGCAATGGCCGACAATAACGATGCACAAAACCCGAGATCGATGATGGACTTTGCACAACCAGCATTCCATGGATCTTTATCCAGCATTACTAGGCCGACAATCCAGGCGAATAACTTCGAGATCAAGCCTGCAATTATCCAAATGATACAACACTCTGTAATGTTTGGGGGAGCTGCCAGTGACGATCCAAACACTCACATCTTTAACTTCTTGGAGATCTGTGACACTTTTGAACATAATGGCGTCTCCGACGACGCCATCAGGTTAAAGCTATTCCCTTTTTCATTGAGAGACAAAGCTAAATCTTGGTTAAATTCATTACCTGCAGGATCGATTACAACATGGGAGGGGATGACTAAAGCATTCTTATCAAAGTATTTCCCCCCTTCCAAGACGGCAAAAATGCGGAACGATATCACCACGTTCGGGCAATTCGACCCCGAGAGTTTATATGAGGCGTGGGATCGTTTCAAAGATTTATTGAGGAGATGCCCACATCACGGTCTACCCATCTGGCTGCAGGTACAGACTTTTTACAATGGTTTGTTTTCTACTAAGCAATCAATGATAGATGCAGCATCTGGGGGATCGATCATGCGGAAGACACCGGAAGAAGCGTATGAATTATTGGAGGAAATGGCGTCCAATAGCTATCAGTGGCAATCGGAAAGGAACACGCCACAGAAACCAATAGGAGTCCATCAAGTGGATGAAATTACTGCCATTTCGGCTCAGTTGGAAGCTATGAACCGGAAGATAGATAGCATGGGTGCAGCAGCGATGCAAGCTCAAGCTGTCTTCTGTGATTTATGTGGAGGCGGTCATCCGAGCATTGAGTGCCAAGCAGGTAACCAATTTAATCAAACTACTGAAGCTGTGAATTTCATAGGGAACAGGCAGCAAAACAATCCATACTCGAACTCATACAACCCGGGGTGGAGGAACCACCCAAATCTGAGGTGGTCAAACCAAGAGAATGTGTTGAATCCACAACCACAGTCGGGGTTCACACAAAAACCGAGTATGGAGGAGTTGATGGCCAAACTGATTTCGTCGACTGAGGTGAGGATGCAGAATCAGGATGCATCGATTAAGAACCTGGAAGTGCAGATAGGGCAGCTGGCAACGTTGATTTCTGGAAGGACACAAGGTACGCTCCTGAGTGATTCTGTGAAGAATCCGAAGGAGCAATCAAGTTAACAGAGAAGGAGGTGACAGTCCAGCTTGGGACTATAAATTAAGAACTTTCTTCCCCTTCTTTTTCATTGTAATTTGTTTGTTTTTAATTTGTTTCTAGATGTTCCGTGCGATTTTTGTTAGCAGGTGTAAAATCAAGATCAATAAAGATGTAGGCGAAGCAACCCGAGAGGAAAATTTTTGAGAAAAATTTGTTTTTGGTAGTCTGGTGCTGGCGATCGATCGAGACAAAATCTCGATCGATCGCCCGAAAATATTAAAGGCGAAGCAATTCATTGCCTCGACCGATCGATCGAGATAAAATTTTGAAAAAAAAAGGGCACCGACGCACAGTCTGCACAGCTATCAAATTTTTTTCCTCTCTTCTCCAACATCGCCTTTTCCAATTTTTTCATCATCTCTCATCAATTTTCTCTCCAAATTTCAAATTACTTCAAATTTTTGAAGTAAGAATTGTTTCTGATGAGATTTTATTTGCAGATCTGAAGTATTGCAAACCGAATTGGGTAGAATTGCATCCGAAAGAGAATTCCGAGCCAAGCGTCAAATTCATCAAAGATCATATTTTTCTTGGTAATTGGTTTTAAATTTCGTATCTTTTCATTCTTTGGTGCATTTACTCTGTTATTGTTAAATTGGGTCAAGAAGAATCGAAGTTTGGGGGAGTTGTTGTTGTATTGCGGGGTGTTGGTATTGTTGTGTTTTGGGTGTGGTGTTTTATTGCAGTAAAGCGGAATAACTGAGAAGAACTTAGCAAGAAAATGGCTCCAAGAAAGAAGGTAAAGCAGGCGGAGGCCTCACAGAAGCAAAAACAGACGGAGGCCACCACTTCTGAGCAAGAGTATGACAAACAGAAGTTTGAAAATGCCACGGCAGCTGAGTTGTATCCCAGTTATCACAAGAAACCCGTCAATCGTGAAAGGGGCATGAGTATGGACAAGATTGAATGTCCTGTCATAAGGGCAGTAAGGCGACGAGGGTGGTTTCAGTTTGTTCAAACACCAATGGATGCTGTGGTTCCGCTGGTGAGGGAATTCTACACGAATCTCCGAGTTATCCCACCAGGACACAGAGCGAATGTTTTTGTCCGAGGGAAGGATGTGCTTGTTGATCAGGCAGCAATTAATAATGTTTACCGGATGCCATTCATACATAACTGTGCGTAACAATCCTTCCGAAAGAGTACGATAAATTATGATGAGGTACTCGCAGTTATTGGCATGCCGGGAAAAGATTGGCAGCGGAACGATAAGGGAGAGCCACAGGTGGTTCTCAAGAAGCATTTGACACCAGAGGCCCAAGCATGGTTCTCATTTGTCGCCTCACGGGTTATGCCCTCGACCCACACTTCTGAGGTGACAAAGGACAAAGCGGCCCTGGTATTTGCCATTCTCACAGGGCAGGACGTGGATTTGGGCGAGATTATTAGTGATCACATCCATGCTATCGGTAGCAGCCCACCTACCTCCGCACTACCGTTTCCATCTACCATCACTACTTTATACCAGAGATGCGGAGTGCAATGGGGGGAAGACGAGGAGTTACTTCCACCGAAGACTCCGATTGTTGTTGATGGTCCACCACCCCCTACAGGCCGAAGAAGGGCTGAGCCACGATCCTCGGACACCAGACATGCCGGAGCATCATCATCCTCTGCTGCAGAGCGTACACACATCACTTTGGACTCCCTTCACAGGGATCTCCAAGACATTCGCCTAGAGTAGCAGAGCATCCATAGCATGCAGCGGGACATACACAGCATGCAGAGAGCATTGCAGTTGGACCATGAGCAGGTAACTCAGCGTCAGATGGAGTTCATGCAATACCAGAGTGCATGGAACACTGCCATGGCCCAGGGCTTCCCAGGATTCCAGTTCCCTCCAGAGCCATACTTCCCACCATATCAGCCGCATGCACCCCCACCTGCTGATTACCCACCATTTTCGCCATACCAGGGTGAGGAGCGTCACTACCCAGTTCCCCCTCCGGAGCATGATGAGGACGACGATCAGTGACGATCGTCGTCATGGTATGTGTTTTGCCATTACGTTTATTTTTCTTGTCCATTGAGGGCAATGCACATATTAAGTTTGGGGGGGTTTGTTTATAGTTGTAGTATTTTTGTTGTTTTTGCACTTTTTGCTGCTTGTCTTGTTTCTTTTCTTGCATGACTGCACTTTTATGAGACTAATTCGTCCTTGAGCACTATCAAAAAAAAAAAAATTTAAAATGAGTTATTCTTGAGAAATTATGAGTTGGATTTGCAACGGTACTACATGATGAAATTAATCCCCATCTAGATAGGAGTCATGAAATTTTTTAACTTGTTTGTATATATCCTTTGTTGAGCTTATGTCAAAATTGAGGAATAGTTTGAGCACGTTTTGAGTCATGATTGAGTGAAGTATGTATTGAATGAAGTGAAAACTTGTGTTAACTATGATTTGTCTTGAGCATCTTAGAAAGCTCTACAATTTATTTGAAAGCACTTTGAAGCGAAATTTTATAATTAGGAACTTGACTTGGAGATGATTTAGGCAATCTTTGGACCGTTTGTGCCTTTTAAGCTTACCTTGTCTACATCATTCCTTAGTCTCCCCTCTTGAGCCTTATTGAAAAAGAATGGTATATGCATTGCATATAATTAGACCCCCATTCGACATTTTTGGCTAACTCATTATACCTACCTTGGATTGAGCCTAAAGGAAAAATTTTATCCGTCCCTAAGGGAGTATAATGAATCTCATTCAATGTTCTGAATTGTATATGTAGATGAGTTCATTGTGAAAAACAAAATGAACAAAAGAATGAGCAATAAGAAAAGATATAGAGAAATGCCTTGAAAGAAAAAAATGAAAACATTCAAATAAGACTCAAAGTGGCCAAGGCTAGAAAAAGTTGAAGAGAAGCTCAATATTGTGCGAATTGTTTTTGAACTGATTCTATTATACTCTCTTCTTTGCATTCATCCTACCTTTTCTTTGGAGCCGACACCAAAATGCCTAACGCTATAAGCTTTTAAAGACCTTCTGATCCAAGTCTAGGGAATAATTACATTAGTGGAGAAGTGCTGGATAGTAGATTTGTAGAGTAATCCAAAGTAATCTTGACTTTGAGTTTTTATGGCACATTTTGATCTTAAAAGATATGATTATACCTCATGATTGACAATAGCACACACGCATGTTCCGATGTTGCGATGTATTGTTTAGCTTAGGAGAAAACGCTTCTTGTTGAACTTTGAATGACTCTTATTGATGTGTAAGTAGGATTGCTGAGCTTTTACTTTGAGTTGTAATGATGATTCATTCAAAGTATTAAGTTTAACTCTACTTTTTGAGGCTATTGCTTGCTCGAGGACGATCAAGTCCAAGTTTGGGGGAGTTGATAGGCTTAGATATTACGTGTTTTTAGCTGTAATTCTTACCGTTTTTCATACTTTTTCCTGGATGAAATTACGCTTTTTGGTATTTATTTGCTTTCAGGAAAATAGGTCGGAAATGGTAGAAATGAGCTAAAATGAAGAAAACGGATGAAATCGAAGCGAAAAAGAGAAAAGGAGAAGAATTCAGATTTTGCAAAGCACCGATCGATCGAGAATATTTCTCGATCGATCGATCCGGGCAGAGAATTCAGCAACAATTTTATCGAAGTGTCGATCGATCGGAACCAAAATTTCGATCATCGATCGAGGCAGAAAGTTTAAAACGCTGAAATGAACAGTGCACCGATCGATCGGACAATTTTTTCGATCGATCGATACGCGAATTTTAAAAAATCTTATCTTCCATATTTGATGGATTCTCGATGGTTTAAATGGAAAATCACTTCCATATACAATCATATCAGATCAGAGAGGGAAGAGGGCCAAAAATTATCCAAGGAAAACCTAGTAGCCGCCGAGAAGAACCCGAGGAAAAGCCATCTTCCTCTATTCTCCGTTCGAGCTTGAGAGAATCGTTTCCGGAGTGCAAGGAAGGAGCAAGAGAAGAGATTACGGTGCAACGCAAGGATTTGTTCCCACGTTTATCGTATTTCTAAACTCTGATTTATTTGATTTTCATATTCATTTGATGTTTTTGAGGTTGAGAGACAATTAAACATCTCATTTATTTGATTTGAATTGAATTGAGTTTATTTTATCGAGTTTGAGTACAATTGTGTTTGAGTTATTGATTTGAATGTGTTTGAGTGGATTGATTTCTTATTGTTCATGAATTTTATGCTTAATGATATCAAAGCCTAGCTAACTTTGATTGAATTTGTGAGTTATAACCGAGATCGAGAGATAACGTTATAATACGCTACAATAATTCATGATGTATGTTTAAGATTGAGATCGAGAGATAAAATCACATACGTGAACACTTTGAATCGAGAGATTTAGAGTAACTAGGTTTTGAAGATATATGCAATATCTGATTAGTAAATAAGTGAACGAGAGTTACTTGTTCTAATTTGATATTAGTTTCTATACAGCTCGAGAGAGTGTGTTGAATAACAGCGAAAACCTTTCACCTTAAGAATCGATTGTTTAGTAGTTGCTTATTCAAACGAATCATTGACGAAAACACAGTTGAACGAAGAGCTAGATAAATTTCTCGAGCGAAATTCCTTTGCATATCCGGAAACCATTTATTTTATTTATTCTTGTTTTATTTGGGTTCTTTAGTTCTAAATTTGCATTAGTTAATATACCCCATTTTTAATCGTAGGCTAAATATAATTTTACTAGTTTTATTTGGTACTTATACGTTAGTCCCTGTGGATTCGACAACCCTTACTTTCATTTAACTATACTAAAACTTGACACCGTGCACTTGCGGTAGAATCGCTACAAAGAAATTTTCTGTTTAAAAAATAAGCGGTCAGTGAGCCAAAGTCTCGATAATCTTCTGTAGTGGATTTTTCTCGTTTACTTTTATTGACTTGGTTGGATTAGTAGTTTATATTAATTAATTAGTTGTTAATTATAAATTAATTATCGTAGGTTAAATATAGTTAAAAGACATCTTATTTGGTACTTGCTTGTTAGTCCCTGTGGGTTCGACAATCCGTATCTTCCTATCTATACTAAAACTTGACACCGTGCACTTGCGGTCTAAAATCGCTAGATTGGAATTAATTGTTTAAAATAAAAGCGATCATCTAGCATCGAAACCTGATATGTAGTAATGAACGACGTGTTGTTAGGTTGCACTTGGAAATGATGACCGATACGAAATTGTGTATACTACATCATGAGGTAACGATGTTGACATAGAGTATAATTGGATTGTTATAAATTTTGAGATCTCCGAGGGTGAAATTAGAGTTTAATTTGGCATATATGGCACGTCATGTTCGGACTCTGGTTTGCACAGACCATGTGTAGTCCGGTAAGAAATTCCAACGGTATATCGATTCTATCTTTGACACTTTTGTTGTATGTGAATTGTCTTGACACTTTTGATAAGTGTACTTTTAAATTTCGAGGACAAAATTTTATTAGTAGAGGAGAATTGTGATGCCTAGAACTTAATTACCTTAACTATAATGTGTTGAATATGATGATTAAGGAGTAATTATGAATGAGTATCATGTTGCATTTGGACTCGATTTTGAGTTAAATCGAGTGTAGTTTCAAAATTATGATTGAATCATAATTATTAAATTAACAAATGGTTGAAATGAAAGGATCAAATACCAAAATATTATAAAAAAAAATTGTGAAATACCGTAACAGAAAAATCAATTACCAAAATACCGTAATTCATCATTTGAAACGACGATTTCAACTTTAAAAGTTGAGTTCGTCATCCCGAATGGCGAATTCAACTTTTCAACTTTAAAAAGTTGAAATCGCCATCCGGTCAGAAGGGCTATTTCAACTTTTTATTAATTTTTTTTATTTTAAAGTACTTCAATGAGTAAATCCCGGTTTAATGGAAAATGAAAAGGAAGAACAAATCATAGGTAATAAAATTATCCAGAGGGATATAATTTTGATTTTATGTTAACATAATTCAATATGATAATGAACTATATATAAGCATAGCTATATATGTTCAGGAATAGCCCATAATTAACATATATATAATTTATTACTATATTAATTTTATCGTAAATAATAACAGATATTGTTTTAAGTCGATCCAAAAACATTACTCGCCACCTTCCCAACTCTTTCCTTGTTCATAATTTCATAAAGTTTTTGCTTTTTTCACATTCACACTCACACTCATACAATTATTCATTCACTTAAATGATTCAAGAATGCACAGCTTCGTATAATTATTTACATGTATATTATATAATACAAAGATATATATATATGTATATATATATATATATTTATTTATTTTTTAATTAAATATGATGCGTATATATATAATTCTATTAATTCATTACCATATTTAATTAAAAAAAATAAAAATAAATATATATATACATATATGTATTATATTGTAAAATATACATATATATAATTATATTATTATCTAATTATATATTACCATATTATATATAGTAATAAATTATATATTTATTAATTATGGGCTATCTCTTAACATATATAGCTGTACTTACATATGGTTCACTATCATATTTAATTATGTTATCATAAAATCAAAATTATATCACTCTGGATCGTTTTATTACCTATCATTTGTTCTCCCTTTCCATTTTCCACTAACCTAGGATTTCATCACTGAAGTATTTTTAAAATAAAAAAAATGTAATAAAAAGTTGAAAAGTTGAATTCGCTATTCGGGATTGTGAATTCAACTTTTAAAGTTGAAATCGTCGTTCAAAACGATGAATTACAGTATTTTGGTAATTGATTTTTTTGTTACGGTATTTTGTAAATATTTATTTAATTTCATAATATTTTGGGTATGTAATCCTGAAATGAAACATGTGAATTATGGAATTACTTTGGAGTATGAATTGATAATTAATTACTGAAATTGGACAATAATTATGAAATTGTGGATAAATAATAATTGGGGTGCAATTGTAATGTGGATTAAAGTTGAGGGATAAGTTGCAAAATGATAAAAATAAAATCATTTTCTCTTCACACATTACACCATTTTCACCTACTAAATCCCTACCTCTTTATCTCAAACCTTTTCTTTCCTTTCTTCCTCAAATGCTTGTGAAGCTTGGAGCATAGGTGAATTTCTCTTTTTGTGGCTTGTTTTGATTGTGTAAGGGTAAGTAATTGCAGCTTATATGTGTGTTAATTGTTGTAGTGTTAGAAAAGAGTTATGATTCACTTTGGGGAAATTATGAGGTATGAAATGAGTTGTTGTTGTGGTTGAGAAAATGTGATGTACAATGGTGTTTTATTGTGTCTTTGTTGATTTATTGGAGGAAAATGAGGTATTGTAGTTGTTGGGTTGAGATAGTACATGAAAATCTCGAGTTTCGGTTGAAACAGGGCCTCCCGATCGATCGGTAGGTGTGACCCGATCGATCGGTCCAAAATTGTTGGCAATGAATAGAGCATGCGATCGATCGCGAGTAAGCAGCTGATCGATCGTGAAAGACGAAGCTTGGTGCCAATTTTTAACACATTGCGAGGCGAATTTCTAATTTTTTTTTCTTCTTGGGAGTTTGAGATGTTTTATTTTGTAGTAGATTTTGATGATTATGACATTCCAAAGAAATCATGAACAATGAATATACTACTCAATCGAATGCGTTGATAACCCGAGTTAATAAAAGATAAATGAGATGATTTGAGTAGTAAATGCAGTACGATAAATGTGATTGATTATGATAAGATGTATGTCAAATATATATGATTAATGATGATATTGTTGAGGGTTATTACTAAGATATGAATATTGAATTGATATTCAATGTAAATATTGTACGATTCTCCGGTTGTCGTGGATGTCTAAATCACGTTGTCGATTTTAATGTACGAGCATATGCAAATGTATTATTGTTAAGTGCAATGAATAATATATTCTTGTTGTGTTTGAGTAGAGACGTATAAGTCTTGAATATTATATTAATTGACATAATTGTTGAGTAATGTGTTGAAGTATTGAGAGTAGGAACGAATGGTGCTATAAATTATTGTGATGCCGCTATTGAGAGTGCGATAGATTGTGGTGCCATCATTGTTGAGTGTGCAATGGTTATTGTGCCGCCTCGATTGAGCGTGCGATGTGTGATAGTGTCGCCGCTGTTGAGCCAGCGATGTGATGTGATGAGTTACGACTAATAAATTAATAACTGAGATGTATTTGATTTCAGTACATCATTGAAATCACGGTTTGTTATTATCAATCGTGGAAGTAATGATTTTGAGTATGAGTACAGTAAATCATTGCATAGATGATTTAATTAACTTTGTAAATTGATGACTTTGGATATCGTGAAAACAGAAACAACGTGAGAGATCTCATATGGTTATGGTATACCCAGAGAGTAATTCTTTAAATTACAACATTATATTCTGTAAATTATTAATTGAGTACTCATTGATATTGTGATCATGTTGTTAGTATGCTAACTCCATGTGAAAGTTGTTTCTGTTGAAACATGTAGAACATGTACAATATTGATTCTAGAAACAAGTTCAAGCCATTGAAGGATGATGCTCCTAGGAGCGAGGTACCATTAATGATATAGAGTAATGTGTCTTATACAAGTAGATACACATTTATTTTTTCAATGCTCGTCTGTGAGCATCGTGATGTGTGTATATGGGTTGTATAAATTCTCTTATTCTTCTTCTTCGGAACTTTCGTTGCCAAACTCGTCGACTCCTCATTGTCTCTTATTTCTTCTCTCAGCATCGAACCGATCTTTTAGCAGCGTAAGCATGCACAATGATTCTGGTTTTAGAGAAACTCTAAAAGTCTCCAATGAGTCGACCACAAGTTGAGAATGTCGACTCTGATGCGACATTGGATGTTTGGACTGCAAATACATCTCTAGCCATTTTGGCTAAGAATTGATATTGTCTTGTGTTTGCTTTCCACCTCTCTAGTGTTAGGAATCCGACTATCATAGTAGTGCAGCGGAATAAAATTTTAGGATTCCAACCATGGACTTATACGAAGTATTCATATCGGGTGTCGAGAATTATACCTTTGAAGTGTGTTTCATGCAGAATCGCTGAAGCAAACGTCCACGAGTCACGAGCAAAGCTTTTGCAACTTTGCCTCTACGGTATCCATACGATCAAATCGATGAAGGGATGTTGAAGAACAAATTGCTAGACTTGATATTCAACAAGAAAGGGACGAGCCACCAAGATACGAGATGGCGGCTGCATCTGTCTCGAGTGGTCTGCTAGGTTTAGTCTTTTGTTAATTCTAAATTAACCTCTGACCTAAACCTCGACAAGAACACATATAGATATACTGAAAAGAGGCGGCTATATTAATCATAGGCTTTCGAAAAACCTTAGCCCAAAAACCATCTCTTCTATTTATATCTATCGCCTATTATATATATATATATATATATATATATATATATATCTTTATATATATATAATTGGCCCGATATAATATATGTATATATATATATATTATTTTATGATTAAGACTCTTCCTAATCAAATTTATTCATCCAATGAATTTTATCTTAATCTTTTGTGCGACCCGTTAGGATCTTGCAACGTTGGCAGTGACATAAAATCCAATTTTATGTCACAAGCAATGAGCGGTATATAGCAACACACCAAGGCTGCCCAAGTTACAAGAATATAATTGACTCGACATAAACTATGGCCTGTGATAATATTCACCATGCAACTTAATCCATTTGTCCTATGTGTTTAGATTAAACACGAGTCATGGAATAGTCATACTCGTATAGTTCAATCTTTTATTTCTTGATCCCAGGTAGACTAGAATAAACGAATAAGCTCGATATAACATATCGACTCATTCGAGCATGGCCATGCATTTTATTCTCACTTGATCAAGGGCCCAAACACTTCTCATGTTATATAGGAGGGACAAATCCTATCTTGATCACTCAACATCCCTCTACATATTTCGTGATGTATCCAATGATTGTCTTTATAGTTTACCCTATTACAGGTAACGTTTGACAATATCAAGATACACAACTCCTTATGTTGGGATCTCTGGTGATCTCATAAGGATTACATACATTATTATCACTATGAGAATTGCTTATGACATTCATATATGTAGGGTCTTCCTACCTTAACATCATATAGTACACATATAATGAACAGAACATGAATTTATAACCTCTTAAGGGTTCCGGTTGTAGCTTGAGCTAAGAAGATTACAGGCCAAAATAAAATTTCCAAAAGCTATTTAATTACATTCCCAATAATGAATGTTAAAGTTATAGATTTTTACTACTCCTAGAGTAGAGACTATCAAAATCCTGCATCCTATATTCATCTTGCTCCTTTTAGCTCACCGCCTCTACCCGACCCTAGGCCCTTCGGTCCAAAAGTGTACCTACAGGGACAACACATCGTGAGCATATACATATTTACTTAACATGATATTAAAAGACATACAGTAATGCATAACATCTTAGTTAAGTAAAAGTTATTGGTCGTTCTTCAACTTCTTTTGTTATCCCTGATTCTTATTCATGTATAAGGGCATCTTACCCCATTGTATGACATCTTACCATAACATAACCATCGTGTGGCATCTTACCACATGGGCATCTTACCCAATTATATGGCGTCTTGCCATATCATAACATTGTGTGGCATCTTACCACAGGGGTATCTTACCCACTCACATACATTGGGTGGCATCTTACCACATGGGCGTCTTACCCAATCATATACGTCGTATGACCTTATCATAAACTTACTTATCATAAACATCATCATCATAAACATCATCATAAACATCATCATCGTAAACATCATCATAATCATCATCATAAACATCGTCATCATAAACATCATCATCATAAATATCATCATAAACATCATCATCGTAAACATCATCATAAACATCATCATCATAGACATCATCATAAACATCATCATCATAAACATCATCATTAAATGTAGGAGTATGGTTTACCGTCCGATGCTCGTACGTTTCTTACGTACCTTAATTCCAAAAGAAGGAGAAATTGCAGAACTTTATCTCCTTGAAGTTGTGGGTACCTGGGACGGTTCTACATAACCATACAAATTGATATTAGAAGCTAAACAATAGCCCAATACCAAAAATTTAACAAAAATCATCATTTTCCTACTTTTGAACAGTGGCGATCGATCGCCTGATTTTTCACTTAGCGGCGATCGATCGCTTAAAATGAGGCGATCGATCGCCTGATGCACATTTCGCTACTGGACGTTGGCGATCGATCGCGCCATTTGAGGCGATCGATCGCCTACCCTCATTTTTGCGTACTGCCTCTCGGCGATCGATCGCTGCTTTTGTAGCGATCGATCGCCACAACCAGTGGCCGCGATTTCACCATTTTTGTGTGCACTTTCCAAGCTCATCCTCATACCTTTCAAAACCAAACTTCCCTACAATAACAATAACATCATAACCCACTAAAACCCACATAAAACACTTCAAAAATCATACCCCAAACATATATAACACATACCTCAAAACAACCCACATAAATCATCAAAACTAACCCATTTCAACACCAAACATCTTGAAAACTTAAGGAAGGGTCCCATACCTCTTGTAGGCTCCAAATCTTAGCAAAGATTACACAAACACAAGTTTTGTGGAACTTTCCTTCTTCTTCTTTGGTGGATTTCGAAAATGGGTAAAATGGTAGGGTTTGGAAGTAATTTGGGGATTTAGAGTGTAAAAGTGTAAAGTGAGATAAAGTGTAGGAAAAAGGTGGGTATATTGGGGATAAAAGGGGTTGTGTAATTTAATTAAAAATTGTACCCCAAACTTAACATGATGTATAAAACACTCCAACATGGTATTTTAAAAGCATTTTACAAAAATGCTCTAAACTTCATCTAAAATCACATCTTCCTCATATTTAATAATCAACACAATTAAATCATGTTAACATCTTAATACCCAACACATAAATCAATTATCACATGATTCATCATATAAACATAATTAATGCCTTAATTGCAATTAATTAATTTCGGGGATCACATTACTCCCCTACTTACAAGATTTCGTCCTCGAAATCGCATGCACTTACCCAAAAAGAAACTAAACATAAATCATACCAGAAAATAGTTCCGGGTAATGCTGCATCATATGCCGTTCCGTCTCCCACGTAGCCTCCTCGACACCCCGACTGATCCCACTGAACTTTGACTATCGGTATAACTTTACTTCGTAATCTGCGATCCTCACGATCCAGAATTCTGACAGGTCGTTCAACGTAGGATACATCTGAATCCAACTGCACTTCAGTAGGCTGTAAAACATGGGACGGGTCTGGCTCATATTTTCTCAACATAGAAACATGGAAGACATCATGAATTCCAGATAAAGACGGCGGTAGAGCCAAACGGTAAGCCAATGTACCAATACGCTGCAATACCTCATACGGTCCGACATATCTCGGAGATAACTTTCCCCGCATACCAAAACGGACCACACCCCTGAAAGGTGAGATTTTCAAGAAAACCTTGTCTCCTACTTGGAATTCTAGCGGTCGTCGCCGCTTATTGGCCTAGGCTTCTTGCCTATCTTGGGTCGCTTTCATCTTTAAGCGTATCATCTTAATCTTTTCCTCCATGTCCTTAATCATATCCGGTCCTCCGACCGCTTTACTTGTCAAGTCCTCCCAATACAGCGGTGACCTACATCGTCGTCTGTAAAGAGCTTCAAAAGGGGCCATTTGAATGCTCGCCTGATAGCTGTTATTATAGGAGAACTCTACCAGTGGTATAGACTCTTGCCATGGAGTATCAAACTCCAAAACACATGACCTCAGCATATCTTCGAGCGTCTGAATAGTACGCTCCGTTTGGCCGTCTGTCTGAGGGTGATAAGCTGTACTCAGTCTCACCTCGGTGCCCAAAGCTGTCTGGAGACCCTCCCAGAAATGAGAAGTAAACCTTGGGTCTCTGTCAGACACGATCGAGACTGGAACCCCATGCAACCTCACTACATCCCGTACATATAATTGGGCCATCTTTAAATATGTGAAAGTCATGTTGTAAGGGATGAAATGAGCTACCTTCGTCAGCCTATCCACGATCACCCAGATCGCATCAAATCCAGAGGCCGACCTTGGCAAGTGGGTCACGAAGTCCATAGATATGTGCTCCCACTTCCACTTAGGTACCTCCAAGCTCTTCAGCTCGCCACCAGGCCTCTGCCTTTCTGCCTTTACTTGCTGGCAGATCAAACATCTCTTAACAAAAGTGATCACATCACGCTTCATGCGTCTCCACAAGAATTGACCACTCAGGTCCTTATACATCTTTCTTCCTCCGGGGTGGATACTGAACCGGCTACTATGAGCTCGTTCTAAGATTCCTTTACGCAATCACGGTGCATTTGGGACTACCCATCGGTTGTCCAGTCTTAAAGAATCATCTTCAGCCACTCTAAACTTTGTTGGCTGACCTCGAAGTACTATCGATGACCATCTCTGAACTTCATCATCTAACCTCTGGGCTTTCATGATAGCCTCAAATACGTCTGGCTCGGCCAATAAGGTCGACACTCGCACCGGCGACGTGTCCACATCAAAATCATAGCCCAGATGGCAATAAGAAGTCATCATCGCTGATAAACACATAGCGTCTTCAGCAGTACTCTTCACCTTCCGACTTAAGGCGTCTGCTATCAAATTTGCTTTACCCGGATGGTACTCAATCTCACAGTCATAATCCTTGAGCAAATCCATCCATCTTCTTTGACGCATATTCAGTTCAGCCTGAGTGAATAGAAATTTCAGGCTCTTATGGTCCGTATAGATGGTAAACGTCGTACCATAAAGATAATGACGCCAAATCTTCAAGGCGAAAATGATGGCCGCCAGTTCCAGATCATGGACTGGGTATCTGGTCTCATGAGGCTTCAACTGCCTCGAAGCATAAGCCACCATGTGCTTTTCCTGCATCAATACACAACCCAAACCCTGCAATGATGCATCCGTGTACAAGGCAAACTTCTTATTCTCAGAAGGAATCACCAACACTGGCGCTGTCGTCAAACGACGTTTCAATTCTTGGAAGCTTTCCTCGCAAGCTTCGGACCAAAAGAATGGGACTCCTTTCTGAGTCAGCTGTGTCAGCGGCTTAGCGATCTTAGAAAATCCCTCGACAAAACGTCGGTAATAACCTGCTAAGCCAAGGAAACTCCGTATCTCGGGTACAGAGGTGGGTGCTGCCCACTCCATCACAGCTTCAATCTTCCTGGGATCCACAGATATCCCGCTGCTAGATATAACATGACCCAAGAACACTACACTGCTCAGCCAGAACTCGCACTTGCTGAGCTTTGCATACAACTGATGATCCCTAAGGATCTGAAGTACTGTCCTCAAGTGCCGTACATGATCTTCTTCGGTCCTGGAGTAGATGAGTATATCGTCAATGAAAACTATGACGAATTGATCCAAATATGGCTGGAACACCCTGTTCATCAAACTCATGAAAACAGCCGGGGCATTTGTCACCCCAAAAGGCATGACTAGGAATTCATAGTGCCCATACCTAGTCGTGAAGGCTGTCTTCTGGACATCATCTTCCCTTACTTGAATCTGATGGTACCCTGACCTCAGATTGATCTTACTGTAGAGCCTCGTACCCTGCAACTGATCAAACAAGTCATCGATCCTCGGAAGTGGGTACTTATTCTTCACTGTAGCTTTGTTCAGTTGTCTGTAATCGATGCACAAACGCATCGAACCATCTTTCTTCTTCACAAATAAAACTGGTGCTCCCCAGGGCGATACGCTAGGGCGTATATAGCCTTTATCAAGGAGCTCTTGCAACTGAATCTTTAATTCCCTTAGCTCCGCTGGTGCCATCCTATAAGGGGCACGAGAAATGGCAGACGTCCCCGGTAATAACTCAATCCCAAACTCGACCTCTCTCGTCGGTGGGAATCCGGGAATCTCCTCGGGAAAGACATCAGGGAACTCCGCCACTACGGGCACATCCTCAACTTTTACTTCTTCTTTCTTTTCCGTAACATCAACGGCATAAATGATATATCCTGTATGGCCTAGTTCCAACAACTGCACCATCTTGACAGCAGATATCAACGGAATCTTAGAGCGAGAACCATCCCCATAGAACGTCCATGGAACTCCCATATCAGATTTGAACCGTACAGTCCTCTGCCTGCAGTTCACAACTGCCTGATACCTGTTCAGAACATCAATGCCCAGAATGCAGTCAAAATCTGACATTCCCAGAACAATCAAATCTGACCTTAGTTCTTTATCCTCAAAATAAATGAGGCCATCGTAGACGATCCGATCAGTAATCATACTTCTTCCAGCGGGGGTCGAGACTATAAGAGGCGTGGGCGACGGAGAAGTGCATACGTGGTGCCTTTCCACAAAACTTGTCGACACAAAAGAGTGTGACGCACCTGTGTCGATCAATATAAAAGCAGGGTGCGTAAATAAAAGACACGTACCCGCTATAACCTCCTCCGGAGCCGCTGTAGCCTGCTCCCTCGTCAATGCATAGACTTGCCCTTGAGGTGGCCCCATAGGCTGACCTCCATACTGTCTCGGCACGAATGGTGGTCTATGCAGTGCTGTCCTATCCGCAGGCCTCCCCGCAGAACCCTGTTGACTTCCCCTTTGGGACACTGCCTAGCAAAGTGGCCTTTGTCGCCACAAACATAACATCCTACACAATCTTTCGTCAGATGTGGTTGCCCACAAAGAGTGCATTGGACCTTCTCGGATCTGTCTCCCTGAGACTGCCCCTTCCAGATGGGGCATCACTCCTACGGTTTCCTTTCCATCTATTGTCGAGCCTCTTACCGCTGAACCTTGACGCCGATGTGTTCCCCCTTGACTTGAACTGATCACTCCTTGGCTTCAAATTATCTGGAGTGGATTTCTGAGAGGGTGCTGACGGTGGTACAACATCAGGGTATGCACCCACTCCCAGTTCGGCTAGCTCAGCCCGTGAGAGTGCATCATCAAAACAAGTAGGGCCATAAGTAATCACCCTATCGTACAGCTCCGGCCTCAAGCCCTTCATGAAGTTCCTCATCTTTGCTTGAGTGCTCGTGGCGATGTGTGGTACATATCTGAGTAAGGAGCAATACTGAAGAGCATAATATGACACTGACATATTACCTTGCTTGAGGTGAGTAAATTCATCTTCCTTAGCCTGTCGTGCAGCAGCCGAGAAATAACGATTCAGGAAGCGAGTTCGAAACATTTTCCAATTAACTTCATGACCTTGAGCCTCTTGCTCTACCACAGTGGTCTTCCACCACATTAGTGCCTTCTTGGCCAATTGGAACTCTGCTAACCGTATCCATGCTGTCTTCGCACATGGGGCTGCCACAAAGATTTGCTCTATTCTTTCTAACCATTCCTCAGCTCGTTCCCCTGTTTCGGTTCCTTCAAAGGTTGGGGGTCGGTATGTAAGAAATTGAGTTAAGCTTAGCTCCCCTGGCAACAACTGTTGTTCGGACGGTTCATCATCAAAAGCTGGCGGGGGTAGGGGATTCGTACGTCCCGCACTTGCATTGACGCTCACTGCGTCACCTACCTCCACGTTTGCTGCCATACTGCAACACAAGGGTTAACAACAAGACCCAAAAGCAGTTCATATACACATCGTTAGAAAGGCATAACAGTCATATACTTCATATGTAACATATGCACATAACATGTTCACAAGTAAGCACCTAGCCAACTTATTGCTAAGGCTACCCTTCACTCATTCCCGGGTTCTCTAACCACTGCTCTGATACCACTAATGTAGGGTCTTCCTACCTTAACATCATATAGTACACATATAATGAACAGAACATGAATTTATAACCTCTTAAGGGTTCCGGTTGTAGCTTGAACTAAGAAGATTACAGGCCAAAATAAAATTTCCAAAAGCTATTTAATTACATTCCCAATAATGAATGTTAAAGATATAGATTTATACTACTCCTAGAGTAGAGACTATCAAAATCCTGCATCCTATATTCATCTTGCTCCTTTTAGCTCACCGCCTCTACCCGACCCTAGGCCCTTCGGTCCAAAAGTGTACCTACAGGGACAACACATCGTGAGCATATACATATTTACTTAACATGATATTAAAAGACATACAGTAATGCATAACATCTTTGTTAAGTAAAAGTTATTGGTCGTTCTTCAACTTCTTTTGTTATCCCTGATTCTTATTCATGTATAAGGGCATCTTACCCCATTGTATGGCATCTTACCATAACATAACCATCGTGTGGCATCTTACCACATGGGCATCTTACCCAATTATATGGCGTCTTGCCATATCATAACATTGTGTGGCATCTTACCACAGGGGCATCTTACCCACTCACATACATTGGGTGGCATCTTACCACATGGGCGTCTTACCCAATCATATACGTCGTATGACCTTATCATAAACTTACTTATCATAAACATCATCATCATAAACATCATCATAAACATCATCATCGTAAACATCATCATAATCATCATCATAAACATCGTCATCATAAACATCATCATCATAAATATCATCATAAACATCATCATCGTAAACATCATCATAAACATCATCATCATAGACATCATCATAAACATCATCATCATAAACATCATCATTAAATGTAGGAGTATGGTTTACCGTCCGATGCTCGTACGTTTCTTACGTACCTTAATTCCAAAAGAAGGAGAAATTGCAGAACTTTATCTCCTTGAAGTTGTGGGTAACTGGGACGGTTCTACATAACCATACAAATTGATATTAGAAGCTAAACAATAGCCCAATACCAAAAATTTAACAAAAATCATCATTTTCCTACTTTTGAACAGTGGCGATCGATCGCTCAAAACATGGCGATCGATCGCCTGATTTTTCACTTAGCGGCGATCGATCGCTTAAAATGAGGCGATCGATCGCCTGATGCACATTTTGCTACTGGACGTTGGCGATCGATCGCGCCATTTGAGGCGATCGATCGCCTACCCTCATTTTTGCGTACTGCCTCTCGGCGATCGATCGCTGCTTTTGTAGCGATCGATCGCCACAACCAGTGGCCGCGATTTCACCATTTTTGTGTGCACTTTCCAAGCTCATCCTCATACCTTTCAAAACCAAACTTCCCTACAATAACAATAACATCATAACCCACTAGAACCCACATAAAACACTTCAAAAATCATACCCCAAACATATATAACACATACCCCAAAACAACCCACATAAATAATCAAAACTAACCCATTTCAACACCAAACATCTTGAAAACTTAAGGAAGGGTCCCATACCTCTTGTAGGCTCCAATCTTAGCAAAGATTACACAAACACAAGTTTTGTGGAACTTTCCTTCTTCTTCTTTGGTGGATTTCGAAAATGGGTAAAATGGTAGGGTTTGGAAGTAATTTGGGGATTTAGAGTGTAAAAGTGTAAAGTGAGATAAAGTGTAGGAAAAAGGTGGGTATATTGGGGATAAAAGGGGTTGTGTAATTTAATTAAAAATTGTACCCCAAACTTAACATGATGTATAAAACACTCCAACATGGTATTTTAAAAGCATTTTACAAAAATGCTCTAAACTTCATCTAAAATCACATCTTCCTCATATTTAATAATCAACACAATTAAATCATGTTAACATCTTAATACCCAACACATAAATCAATTATCACATGATTCATCATATAAACATAATTAATGCCTTAATTGCAATTAATTAATTTCGGGGCATCACAATATAACTATCCATGTAGCATTCTCATGGTGGGTCTGTCCAGTACATAGTTCTCTAACATGTACCCATGTGTTGATTCGATATCTCATATCCATGAACAATTCATCAATCAATACATACTAGTCTCAATGCATTATAATTATCCTAATTCATGATAATACTTGACTAGGGACAATCTTTAAGAATAGTACAATATTATTCTAAGGACATTAATATATATATATATATATATATATATATATATATATATTCATATTACAGAGATACTGGAATAATATATAATAATGAATTGCCTTTTATAAAATCATATTACATTGTATGCCAAAATCAATCATCTAATGAGTTGTCTTATGGCATATCCCAACAAATCTCCCACTTGCACTAAGACCAATCAAACATGTACTTAATGCCTAAATATCTAGTATGACGATCATGCTTCTACTGTGACAGAGATTTTGTCAGTGAGTCAGATACATTATCATCAGTTGGTACTTTGCATATTTTCACATCTCCTCTTTCAACGATTTCTCGAATAAAATGAAAGCACCGAAGTATGTGTTTGGATCGCTGGTGAGATCTGGGTTCCTTAGCCAATGCGATGGCTCCATTGTTGTCACAATAGAGTTCAATCGATCTAGTATGCTAGGCATAACCCCAAGCTCAGAAATGAACTTCTTGATCCAAACAACTTCCTTTGCTGCATCTGAGGCAGCGATATACTCAGCTTCAGTTGTAGAATCAGCTACTGTCTCTTGCTTTGAACTCTTCTAGCTCACAACACCTCCATTTAGGCAAAACACATATCCTGATTGCGATCGGAAATCATCCTTGTCGGTTTGGAAGCTTGCATCAGTGTAACCTATTACATTGAGCTCTTCCTCACCTCCATAAATCAAGAATGTATCATTAGTTCTTCTCAAGTACTTCAGGATATTCTTGACAGCGATCCAGTGACATTCACCTGGATCAACTTGATATCTGCTCGTCATGCTCAAAGCATACGAGACATCGGGACGAGTACATATCATGGCATACATGATAGATCCAATAGCTGACGCATATGGAATCTTACTCATGTGTTGTCTCTCATCTTGTGTTGAAGGACACAGATCCTTCAAGAGATGTATCCCATGTGTCATAGGCACGAATCCTTTCTTTGATTCTTGCATGCTAAACCGTTTTAGCACTTTATCTATGTATGTACTTTGACTTAGGACAACTAATCTTCTTGATCTATCTCTATAGATCTTAATACCTAACACGTAGGTGGCTTCACCCAAGTCTTTCATAGAAAAGCAATTCCCTAGCCAAATCTTTACAGATTACAAGGCAGGAATATCATTCATAATGAGAAGTATGTCATCGACATACAACACTAGGAAGATAATTATGCTCCCACTGACCTTCTTGTAGACACAAGGTTCATCTACGTTCTTGATGAAACCAAACTCTTTGATTGCATCATCAAAACGAAGAATCCAACTCTGAGAAGCTTGCTTCAATCCATAAATGGATCGTTGTAGCTCGCATATCTTTCCAGCATCCTTTGGATCGACAAATCCCTCGGGTTGTGTCATGTACACATACTCAAGTAAATTTCCATTAAGGAAAGCTGTTTTGACATCCATCTGCCAGATTTCATAATCATGAAATGCAGCTATAACAAGTAAGATCATAATGGATTTAACCATGGCAACTGGCGAAAAGTTTCATCATAGTCAATACAATGAATTTGTTTGAAACATTTAGCAACCAGTCGTCCTTTAAAGGTTTGTACATTACCATCCATGTCGGTCTTTTTCTTGAAAATCCATTTGCACCCTATGGGTCTTACCCCTTCACGTGGGTCAACCAAAGTCCATACTTGGTTTACATACATTGATTCCATATCAGATTTCATGGCCTCTAGCCATTTCTCAGAATCAGGGCCCATTATTGCTTCTTGATAGGATGACGACTCATCCTCATCAATGAGTAGTAAATCACCTTGTTGAGTCACAAGAAATCCATATCTCTGTGGCTCCCGGTGTACTCTTACAGACCTACGCTGGGCTTGTGTCTCTTGAGCAGGCATTTCATCCACAACAACTTGTGGTGACTGCTCTGTTTCCATCTCAATATCATGTTCAGTGTTTTCTTGTGGTTGTACTTCACTAAGTTCTATTTGTCTCCCACTGGTTCTTCTAGAAATAAATTCTCTTTCAAGAAAGACACCTGTCCGAGCAACAACCACTTTGTTCTCGGTGGGATAACAGAAATAGTATCCTTTAGTTTCCTTAGGATACCCCACAAATAAACACTTATCAGATTTGGGTCCAAGTTTATTGGAGGCGTGACGTCTCACATAAGCTTCACAATCCCAAATCTTCATAAAAGACATACTGGGACGTTTCTCAGTCCATATCTCATATGGTGTCTTTTCAACTAATTTAGATGGAGCACGGTTCAGTATAAATATTGATGTTTCTTAAGCATGTCCCCAAAAGGAAATCGGAAGATCTGCATGACTCATCATAGATCGAACCATGTCCAACAAGGTTCGATTCCTCCTTTCAGATACACCATTCCATTGTGGAGTATATGGAGGTGTGAGTTGTGGGACTATCCCACACTCCTTTAGATAGTCATGAAATTCTTGACTTAAGTATTCACCTCCTCGATCTGATCGGAGGATTTTGATACTTTTACCAAGCTGGTTTTGTACTTCATTCTTGAAATCCTTGAACTTTTCAAAGGTTTCATATTTATGTTTCATTAGGTACACCTACCCAACTCTACTGAAGTCATTAGTAAATGTCACGAAGTATTGAAAACCACCTCTAGCTTATGTGCTTATTGGGCCACATACATCACTATGCATGAGACTCAATAAATCACTTGCCCTTTCAACATGTCCCTTGAAAGGGGCTTTAGTCATCTTGCCCATTAAACAAGATTCACATGTTTCATATGATTCAAAATCAAATGAATCTAAAGCTCCATCCTTATGAAGTTTTGATATGCGATTCTCGTTTATATGGCCCAAGCGACAATGCCAGAGATAAGTTGGATTAGAATTATTATTCTTAATCCTCTTAGTATTTATGTTATAGACATGCATATCAAGATTTAGAACATAAAGACCATTAACCAATTGTGCACTAGCATAAAACATCTCATTCAAATAAATGGAGCAACATTTGTCCTTTATAATAAATGAAAAACCAATCTTGTCCAAACAAGAAATTGAAATTATGTTTCTAGTAATCGACGGCACAAAATAATAGTCTTGTAAATCTAAAATTAAACCAGAAGGCAAAGTTAATGAATAGTCTCATATAGCTAATGCATCAACTCTTGCTCCATTTCCCATTCGTAGGTCAACTTCGCCTTTAGCCAACACTCTACTCCTTTTGAGATCATGCACAATAACACAAATGTGAGAACCACATCCAGTATCTAATACCCATGATGAAGAAGTATATAGATTGACTTCTATAATAAAAATACCTGAAGTAGAAGTCACACTTCCCTTCGTCTTCTTAAGATCTTCCAGGTATAACTTGCAGTCTCAACGCAATGGAAGCAATTTCCTTCCTTAGGCTTAAGTGCAGTAGCATGAGGCTTATGTTTGACATAGACTTTCTTCTTCCTTTTAAAGACCTTTGCTTTAGCCTTTCCCTTGCTCTTATTCACAATAAGAACATTTGTGGGCTTAGACTTCTTTGTGTTTGCTTCGTAAGTTCTCAACATACCAAGCAACTGTGGTAGAGTCTTCTCAATTTCAATCATATTGTAATTCAGAACAAATTGACTATAGCTATCAGGCAACGATCAAGATCACGTCAGTTGCCAACTCTTGGTCCAACGGAAAACCCAGTTTCTCAAGATTCTCTATGTATCCAATCATTTTGAGTACATGAGTTCCAACAAGGGTTCCTTCTACCATTCTGCACTGAAATAACGCTTTAGAGACGTCATACCTCTCTTGTCTAGCTTATTGTTGGTAAAGTTGCTTAAGATGTTCAATTATATTGAACGCATCCATTTCCTCATGTTGCTTCTGAAGCTCAGAGTTCATGGTTGCAAGCATTAAACAACCAACATCAAGTGCGTCATTTTGATGCTTCTCGTAAGCATCCTTATCGGCCACCGCGGTCGTAACGGGAGGTTCCTCAGCTGGTAAGGGTTCCTCTAGGACATATAGCTTTTTCTCTTGTTTGAGGACAATCCTCATATTCCTATACCAGTCTAGGAAATTTGTCCCATTCAATTTGTCATTCTCAAGGACCGATCGCAATGAAAGTGTACCAGTAAAGTTGTTAGATGCCATGGATATCTACAATATAAATATGCAAAAATAAGCAAAAATAATTTTATGATTTTAATCATTTAATAAGGTCTTATATTAAATGAAACTCCCACTATTTAGTTAAAATCATCAACCCTCAAAAACTATTAATGGGCAAAGATCCATATTTCACCTAACCTTGAGTTAGCTTTGGCTAATCACTCAAGACTCGGTTATTTAGGTAGACAACACTTTGTCAATTACATCACATGTAACTCTTGGATGGTTGGCGAACAACACTTTGTTCTAATTCATCTAATGAATTATTACCCAACCCCATGCCTCTAGGTTCCCAATCCTATTGAGATAATGCTATTTAAATCGAACCCAATTTAAAATAACACGGATATCACTTTTATCCTATCGCGCCTTACTAAGATTGTCACGGTACTTTGCTTTGGCAAACCCACACATGTTCAATCGAAGTCTTGACGAGTACTTTTAATTGGAAGGCATCTTGATTGACTTAATATTATTAGAGGGATTTAAAGATCTAAAGATTTTATTAATATTGATAATGAAAATATGTCTTGTACATATATACACGTATACATATATATATATATATATATATATATATATATATCATTCATCAATATTAAATATCAAAAGATAAACATGCATCACATACATCAACATAAAATAAATGTGACATGGTTATAGCCCAACTACTGATTATCTCAAGCCAATGAGAAAATCCAAAAGGTCAACCTAAGGGTAACTTCTCCAAGCACCTCTTCGGTCCTTTTGTGAATGGCCTTCTCGTCCCGGCACCATGGTCCAACGGCATTGATCTCCATCAACAAGCTATAACTATACTATATAACAATTACATAATATAGAGAAGTCCTCGAGTTACATTCGAGGGGGAGCATAGGGGAGGGAATACATTCAGAAAATATAGAGAAGGCATGACACGCAGGCCGTATTAAAATTACAATCATTCACAAAATTCCTATCTAATAGGTCATAGGGCTATAACCATGCACCATGCTCAAACAACACATAAAACATACTAGGACATCATAAAAATTAATGAATTACATTGTAAACATTTTAAAATTTAATTCTATGCCCATAAACTGTAAAAATAAAATTAGGAAAATTATCGCACGCTCAGGGTATCACATGCCTCGGACAGCCTCGAACAGCCTCCCAAGCGAGGGGCGCGGACGCCCACCCCTTGTGGTGGTCGTCCACCCAAGCAAGGGGTGCGGTCGCCCGCCCCTCGTGGGCGGTCGCCCGCCCATCATGGGTGGTCGCCCGCCTTGCAACCTCCTTTCGCCCGACTTTCGAGATACGGTATCATGCCTTGCATGCAACGTTCGCCCGACTATCGAGTTACGTTCGCCCGCCTTGCTAGGGCCAGTCGCGCGCATACATATGCATCTTATACACAAATATACGTTAATATATCAAATATATTTTTACGATGATTTCCATATACTTATTATAATATATCATATATGTTCTTACAGATTCTAATTAGCATGAAAGTAATAACTCATAATCTGATAAAACAATTTACCATATAACCCCGATATGAGCTTCGTACACGGCTCTGATGCCACTGTTAGGAATCCGACTATCATAGTAGTGCAGCGGAATAAAATTTTCAGATTCCAACCATGGACCTATACGAAGTATTCATATCGGGTGTCGAGAATTATACCTTTGAAGCGTGTTTGATGCAGAATCGCTGAAGCAAACGTCCACGAGTCACGAGCAAAGCTTTTGCAACTTTGTCTCTACGCTATCCACACGATCTAATCGATGAAGGGATGTTGAAGAACAAATTGCTAGACTTGAAATTCAACAGGAAAGGGACGAGCCACCAAGATACGAGATGGCGGCTGCGTCTGTCTTGAGTGGTCTGCTAGGTCTAGTCTTTTGTTAATTCTAAATTAACCTCTGACCTAAACCTCGACAAGAACACATATAGATATACTGAAAAGAGGCGGCTATATTAATCACAGACTTTCGAAAAACCTTGGCCCAAAAACTATCTCTTCTGTTTATATCTATCACTTATTTTATATATATATCTTTATATATATATATGGCCCGATATAATATATGTATATATATATATATATATTATTTTATGATTAAGACTCTTCCTAATCAAATTAATTCATCCAATGAATATTATCTTCCCTTTATCGATTTAATCTTTTGTGCTGACCCGTTAGGATCTTGCAATGTTGGCAGCGACATAAAATCTAATTTTATGTCACAAGCAATGAGCGGTATCTAACAACAAATCAAGGCTACCCAAGTTATAAGAATGTCATTGACTCAACATAACCTGTAGCATGTGAAAATATTCACCATGTAACTTAATCATTTTGTCCTATGTGTTTCGATTAAACACGAGTCATGGAATAGTCATATTCGTATAGTTCAATCTTTTATTTTCTTGATCCCCAAGTAGACTAGAATAAACGAATAAGGTCGATATCACATATCGACTCATTCGAGCATGGCCATGCATTTTAGTCTCACTTGATCAAGGGCCCAAACACTTCTCATGTTATATAGGAGGGACAAATCCTATCTTGATCACTCAACATCCCTCTACATAATTCGTGGTGTATCCAATGATTATCTTTATAGTTTACCCTGTTACAAGTAACGTTTGACAATATCAAGATACACAACTCCTTATGTTGGGATCTCTGGTGATCTCAAGTCGTAAGGATTACATACATTATTATCACTATGAGAATTGCTTATGACATTCATATAACTATCCATGTAGCATTCTCATGGTGGGTCTGTCCAGTACATAGTTCTCTAACATGTACCCATGTGTTGATTCGATATCTCATATCCATTAACAATTCATCAATCAATACATAGTAGTCTTAATGCATTATCATTATCCTAATTCATGATAATACTTGACTAGGGACAATCTTTAAGAATAATACAATATTATTCTAAGGACATTAATATATATATATATACATATATATATTCATATTACACAGATACTGGAATAATATATAATAATGAATTACCTTTAATAAAATCATATTACATTGTATTCCAATATCAATCATCTAATGAGTTGTCTTAGGGCATATCCCAACATCTGGTACGTCAAAATTTTCATCTGTAACGAACATTTGACCCAGGAAGAACTGCAACTCATTTGAATAGGTAGATGATACTCCGCATCCTCTCTGCTTCTTCACTAATCCCTCCGTTTTGTAATTGAATATAGTTTTCTTCTTCTCATTCTCCTACACGTGACGATCAGCTTTGTCCATGTTCACTATGGTACAATCCAAACATATTTTGAAGAGAATGCACGATTGACGTCTTTTGATCGTCAACATCCTTATCCAAAATTTAGTGTAATATTCAAAAAAAATATCGAAAGATCATACACCCTGACTTGGGTCTAACCGTATAGATATACAGTGCAGGTGCGAAATTTGTTCCCAATATTTTTTAAACTTTTCCTCCATACGATAAACGAACGACGACAATTCAATATCGTCTCTAAAATTCAATAAATTTACAAAACATGTTAAATACAAGTGGAAGAAATATGAGAAGTAGGATAATGAACACCTGAAAAACGATCTGTTGCTTCTTTAAATGTTGATAACAAAGCAGCTAAATTATTAACAACATATCAATCCCGATGAGACATTAAATAACTTTCATCACTTTCAGACATTTGATAAGAGTTATAAAAAGAAGTTAAAACATCTTGATAAGGTAACATCAATTCTAACATTTTATGCAAAGAATTCCATCGAGTTGCAATGGATGGTGAAAAAAGAGTAAACCAAATATTTTGACTTACACGCATATGTTTCCAATCACGCTGTGTGATTGTGTTATCCATTGACAACAGTTTTTAGGTTTATATATGCTACTACATTCAGCATCTTCATAACCAACTTTTACAGCTAAATTAATTATGTGACATGCACATCTAACATGGAAAAAAACGCCATTAAGCATTGGTCGTAAATGTATTTTAAGATCACGTATTGCCGCCGTATTATTTGATGCATTGTCAAGTCTAAATGAAAATTTTTATTTGTAATTTCATAAAATCTACAAACATTAACAATAAATTTAGCAATTTGGGAACCAGTATGTGCAGATTTTAATTCATCAAGTGATAAAATTCTTTTTTGCAACACTAATTATCATCAATCCAATGACAAGTAATAACAAGAAACGAAAGTAGTTTGGTATTCGTCCAAATATCAGTAGTTAAACTTAATCTGCAGTTTATAGAAGAAAGATGATCAACTAAAGTTTTACGGTAATCAAGAAACACATCCACAATATTTCTTTTCAAAGTGTGCCTAGAATATGTCTAAAACATGTTGGATACCAAAAGAAAATTCAATAAAGCCGTCGTTTTCAGAAAACAAAAAGAGAAATTCACATCTAACAACAAAATAAACGAATAATCTTTTTTTTTTTCCGGTGTTAAAATAAAATTAGTGTCAGACTAAGGATTACTTTGAAGTTGGGTTGGTTCTCTCTAATGGTTGTAAAGTAGCATCATCAAAATTATGTTTCTTAAAAGTTTCGGTACCGTCTGTTTTATAATTATACGTGGTTTTACATATTTATGAATAACAACATATTCGTTCGTACTCGGTTTTGTCTCGACATCAAAATGATCCCAAACCTTGCTTCGCTTGGGACGGTTAGTTGATCGACGCAGCGATAGTGGTTGCGGATGATCCTGCATGTGGCGGAATTTGGGCATCGGGATGTTCTGCAATTTGCTCATCTTCTTCATGCATACAATGTATATCATCAAGGTCGGCAAAATCATCATATTGTTCTTGTACTACAGGTGGAATTAAGGGAGTACGACCACCACGACCACGACCAGTAGAAGAAGATGTCATCGTATATTGAATATAATTTATATCAACAACAAAATAATGATGTGATATAATGAGATAGCAACTTGGAAACTTTGGATAATTTTATACCAAAATAATAATGATACGATAATGAGAGAATGAGAGAGTAACTTGAAAACTTTGGATGAATTACCTACAAATGAAGGTGTATTTATAGTTGTAATTTTTTAAAAAATTAAAAATAAAAAGAATGCCCAACGACGATATAGTCGTTGGGCAGTCCGCCTGCCTTGGTGCCAAAGGTTATATACATTGGCACCAAGGCAACATAAAAAAACTATTTTTTTAAAAAAAAAATTCGCCGGTTTCGGTTTGGAACCGGAATCAAATCGGTCAGGAATCGGTTTCTGAACCGGTGAAACGAACCCCTAGAACAGTCCAACCCAATAAATACCAGGTCTAATACCGGTTTGGAACCCGGTTCCAGTTTCGAACCGAATTTAACAAATCTGATTCCGGATCGGATCCGGTTAACTTGGTCCGATAAGCAGCCTGAAGTAGTGATTTGCTCTTTGGGCTGTCTAAGGGCCTATGGATGTGTTGATAGACATGCATATCACATAACTCACGCATTATTACGGTTTTGTGTCAATGTGACACGGTATTTATATGCTTATGTGCACACTATGATATGAGGTAATGCAAATTGGTGTTATAGCTAACCATCGTGGTTGCAGGACCGTATGAAATACGAGGATCATGAGGTTGAGAAAGTACAAGCATACTAATAATCATTTGAGCACTAATCATATGTTTAGATTCTAGCCAATCTAGATTATTTTTAAAAATAACAATTTTTACTCAATATTATACAACATAGCCTTTTATTATTAAACATCATAAAACACCCTTTATATACACTTTTCTCATCACAATTTTTTTAAAATTAACATTTTTATTATTGATAAACAAATGCAAGGAGGGGAACATAAATCATTACCTCCAAAGGATACAAGCATGCTAATAATCATTAAAGAGCACTAACAATTTATGTTTGAATCAGATCAAAGATAAACAAAGTTTATCTATTCGAATAGCACCACGAGCAGGTCTTGGAAGAGAAGCTTCCGAAACAAAGATAACCTGTGCGGGTAAAGTAGAACCAATTTTGGACAGAACATCTGCTGTCTGATTAGCTTCCCTAAAGCAATGCTCAATAGAAATAAGGGTGAGGATACTGCCAGAGCAGTTTCTGTTGCCCCCAGAGCAACTTTTTTAAATTCCCAATTTGCCCCCGTGCCCTCACTCTTATCTCTTTGAATTCATGCGCATTCAAACAAGTTTACGTTAACGTTTCATGTGTAATATAATTAACAAAAAAATCTAATTAACAATAGATTTCTAATTTTAAACAAGTTTTATCTCACAATAAATCTACATTTTATAAATATTAATTATAAATAACGAATTATAAAGATTAGTTACTATAAATAATAATTATTTAAAATTACAAAAATTTAATTAATTTTTTCGTCAACAAACGATTAAATATATTAAAAACAATAAAATAATATAAATATTTAAAAAATAAAACAAAATTTAAAAAAAAGCATACTAGATCCGATTGAACTCTATTGTGACAACAATGGAGCCATCGCATTGGCTAAGGAACCAAGATCTCACCAAAGATCCAAGCACATACTTCGGCGCTTTCATTTCATTCGAGAAATCGTTAAAAGATGAGACGTAAAAATATGCAAAGTACCAACTAATGATAATGTATCTGACCCACTGACGAAGTCATTGTCACAACAGAAGCATGATCGCCATACTAGATCTCTAAGCATTAAGTATATGTCTGATTGATCTTAGTGCAAGTGGGAGATTTGTTGGGATATGCCATTCACAGACCAACATGACAAGAACATGTTGAATCAGGCTTGTCTATCAATAAGAGCAAATATTTGAATTCCACTATGAAAAATAACTATAATGATGTACGAACACTCTCTTAATTATTTTACTATAATCAATTAATACCTCATTTATTATTATTATACATTCGCTTATGTTGTTTAACCAAATTATGGATAAGAAAACCTTTTTCGAGTAAAGCATTCTAGTGGCTCTGATTAAATTGTTGTTTTGAATTAAAAAATTAATCAATGTGCATATGGATATGCTGAGAAAGAAAATGGAGGGATTATCAAAAAGGGGTGTTGGATAGAGTGAAGGAAGAGTATGTGTCAATGCTTTCTAGAACAACCAATAGTTTTGTAGCTAGCTCTGCTTCTACGTCCAAGCAAATAGATTTGTACCCTCGAATTTTATAGTTTCTCGAGCAGACAATTGTATCAGGCAAGATTATGATTTCATCTCGGTTACTTTATAATTTTTCCTATCATTTCAGATTGAATACGGTTCCAATGAGCTATCGTATCTATTAAGTTTAGTTTCTTGGTACATGTATAATGTGCTGTAAAAAATGATTAATGCTATGGTTTAGAGATCCTCTAATCACACGTCAAAATGGCGTAATCCTACTAGGGATGGCAATGTGGCGGGTCTAAACCCGGAATCGTATTGAACCCGACCCAAAGGACGGCTCTGGACCCGATTCAACCGGGTTTTGAGCTGAGCGGGGCGGGTCCCGTATTTGGCCAAACCCGCCCGACCCTCCCCACTATATATATTAATTTTTTTTCAAAAAATTAATATTAAATGTACATTTCACTTCGTTGATTGAGCAATAAAGTGTCATTATATAATTTATATTAAAACGATATGTGTTCATATTAAAGAAATTGGATATTTTTGAAGGGAATGCGAGAAACTTTGATAGCTTAAATATAATTTTATATGGTTTATTATAAATATTTAATAGAGAACATGAAATTCAATCATAAAACTCAATTTTTATGCTTCAAATTTGATTTTTAGCTAATAAACAATTTTTTTTAAAAAAAATCAAGTGGGGCGGGGCTAGTTTAACTAGCCGGGTTCGCGCCGTGGGACGGTTCTGTGACAACTTTTTTTGTGGCAGGGCCAGTCTCTTAATTTGGCCAAACCCGTCCCAGACTCATCCCGTTATCATCCCTAACTCCAACCTCACGCTATCCTCTGTGTGATGATAGCGTGGGGTTTTATTCTGCCCCATTTCTGACCATCAACATTTTAAAAAAAATTGTTTTATTTTTAAATATTTATATTGTTTATTATATTATTCTATTGTTTTTAATATATTTAATCATTTTTTTGATTTCAATTAATTTTTTATAACTTTAAAAATAATTAGAATAATTATTATTTATATTATTTTAATGTTTATAATTCATTATTTATAATTAATATTTATAAAAACTTGATTTATTGTTAATTATATTACATAAACTTGTTTACAGTAAGAAACCTAATAATTAGATTTATTGTTATGACATAAAACGTTGACGGAAACTTGCATGAACAACTGAATTCAAGAGATAAAAGAGTGTGGGCCCAGGGGTAAAATCGAAAAGTTCAAAAAATTGCTCTGCAAACAACCGAAATTGCTCTGGCAGTATCCTCACCCTAGAAATAAACTGCGGAGACAGCAACCATGACTCTTCCAACTCGTTACGGATTGACCACGGGCAACCAATAGTCTTACTAAGAACTTTGATCAGAATTAAAGAGTCTGCCTCTACGTGAAAATGAAGAAAACCTCTCGATAAATAAAGTCGAGCACCCATCAGTTAGGCTCTTGCTTCGACTTGAACGCTTGAAGCCCAGCCAAGAGGAGACGCATAAGTGACCATCCCTCGTCTTTTAACAAACCTCCAGCTCCACTTATACCTGAATCCATTTCACCAATTTAAAGTTGAACTTTTTGTCCAACGAAGAAACACCCATAAAAAAAAAAGGAATAGCATATTGAAAGAGGTACAACACAATCTTTGCATTTCAAACGAAATGCATCTTTAATTTTATAGAAAATACGGTTACAACTTCATGTACTGGGTTTAATAATCCATCAAAGTAGGACTGGTTTCGAGATTTCCATAAATTACAGCAGATAAAACAAGGGACAGCTTGAAATAAGAATCTCATAAATTTGTTATGTGCATTTTTATACCACCAAATTATTGAATATAACAATAGACCAGATTTCAAAATCTTTGTACGGAATAATAATATTCATATTGAATTTAATAATATCTATTGATAGGGATAATAAGGTGGGATTGTTCCGACATGAATATCGAACTCTTTCTATTTTGTTAAACTTTGTTTAAGCTCTAAATATATTTCTTGTTGTATGTCCGGATTACAAAAACTAATGAGTGTGCGTTTTTAGGCTATAAGTTTGATTCAATAGATTTACTCCGATTTTTCTCAATATATGAAATAGAGCAACCTTAGAATGAATTCTTTGAGAAAGTTTTTAAATCTTTCTTTCACCTGCATTTTCTATACGGATGCTACTAGTTGTTTTACAGAAGATAAATTGTATATTAATTTTTTTTATTTAAAAAAAATCAAAATTCAATCTTATCTTAGCTAGCTAGATAGATAGATACATCTCAATAGAATTAAAAGCAAAATCAAAATCGAATCTTCTCTCTTTGACTTTTTGATTCATGAAATGTGATCTTATCACATTAACCAATTCATTCACATTTAAATAATCATATTATTTAGAACATGTAAAATTAATTTAAAATTCATTATCATAAATTAGTTAACTCAAACCTTATAGAACTTTCTTCTTGCAATTTATTCTTGTAATTTATCGAAGCCAACAAAAGGAACTATGGACATTATAATTTTTAATCCAACAATAATGACAATTAATTAAAACTTTAATTATTTCGTCAAAATTATTATTTTCAAATTATTCCACAAAAAAGTTGGGAATTGCACACTTAAAATTATACAATGATATTGATTGAACAAATATGAATTGTCCATGATATAGTCACTACATATAAATCAATCCTCCATAAATGGTGCATAAACCATTTTAATTACATATTTTCCATAAGTATCATTGCTTCTCTAATGAATAGTATATTTTGTGATCGAATCATAAAATTGAACGCTCTTACTATTCAATAACCGAGTCAATACTTATGTAAACCATTTATCTACTTGTACAAATAAATGGATTTCATCTTGTAAATCAATATTCCAAGATATTCATCTTATTACAATTCTAAGTACCAAGAATTGGATGCTATAATATGCATTTCTACCTGATATATCAAAAAAATGCAACTTAACAAATACTAGTTTAACAATTACTCAGAATTAAGATTGTTACATATATGACCCTCACTGATTAATAATGAATACTCTAGTTCGACAACGTAGAGATTCATAATAACCGTGTTACAATCCTATATAATCATATTATACATAAACACTTTCATCCCAATAATCTCATTATTTACAATCCGGATAAGATTGCATCATTCAAAATGTAATGAACCACGTTATTGATGATGTTAAAGATCCCAACTTTAATTTAATATCACGGACTTAATATTTAGATTATTTAAACTTTAAATATTATCATAATGCACATAACAACTTATGCACAATATTCAAAGATTTCGAAATAATCAAGGGAGTTTTGATATTTATAAAGCATCAAAACATATATGCAAAAATAATTTAAAATAAATTCCTTGAGACTTTAATAACATCAAATGTTATTTTATAATTCATTTGTTATTTTGGGCATAATTCCCAACAATCTCCCACTTGCCCTAAAGCAAACGAGACATGTCTCTGAGCCCCATCCCATCAAGATGATGCTCGAAACTTTGAGCATGTAAACTGACATGTCACCTCTCTGGAAAATGTCCCTTACTAGGTGGAATTTTCTTTCTATGTGTTTTCTTCTTTTGTGACTCCTTGGTTCTTTTGCATTCTATAGCTTCACTGTTATCACAGTAGAGTTTAATAGGTTCAAGCATATCTGGAACGATTTCTAGTTCTTTTAAGAACTCTTGAAGCCATACTGCTTCTTTCGTAGCTTCACAGGCAGCCACGTATTCTGCTCCTTTGTTGAGTCAGCTATGCATGTTTGCTTCACGCTTCTCCATATAATAGTTCCACTTCCTAAAGTGAATACATCTCCGGAAGTTGATTTCCTACAGTCACTGTCTAATTGAAAATCAGAATCTGTATATCCAATTGAACCAAGTCCCTACTAGAGTATAGTAGCATATTGTTTCTCGTTCTCCTAAGATACTTGAGTATATGCTCGACTACAATCCATTGATCCAATCCTGGATTTGACTGGTATCGATTAACTACTCCCACTGCAAAGCATATGTCAGGTCTAGTGCATAACATGGCGTACATTAGGCTACCAACTGCTGATGCATATGGAAGTCGTCTCATATTCTCCTCTTCTTGGTGTGTCTTAGGACACTGTTCCTTAGAGAGATAAACTCCATGTCGAAAAGGTACATTTCCTTTCTTGGAGTTCTGCATTGCAAATCTGACAAACACTTTGTCGTATAATGCAAATCTGACAAGCACTTTGTCAATATACGATGCTTGAGACAATGCCAGAAGCCTATTCTTACTATCCTTATAATTTGGATGCCAAGAATTTAGTTGGCTTATCCTAAATCTTTCATTTGGAATTGGCTAGCTAACCAGATCTTTACTTTGGACAAATTCGCTACATCATTTCCACTGAGCAGGATGTCATCCACATAAAGAACTAAGAAGTCCGCATTATCTTCATCCTTGTGTTTGTAGATACATGGTTCACCAAGATTTTGTTCAAAACCATAAGTTTTAATGGCTTCATTAAATATGATATTACATCTGCTTCAATCCATAAATAGAGTTTTGCAGTATGCAGACTTTCTACTCCTGGCCTGGTTCTATGAAACCTTCTGGTTAAACCATATGAATGGTTTTCTCAAATATGACAGTTTAAAACGTTGTCTTGACATCCATTTGCCAAATCTCATAATCAAAATGTGCAGCAATGGATATGAGATTCTGATAGATTTAAGCAAGGCTACTAGCGAAAAAGCATCATCATAGTCTACTCTTCCTTCTGGGTAAAACCCTTTGCCACAAGCCTTGCCTTGAAAGTCTCTACTTTGCCATCTGTTCCTCTCTTTTTCTTGTAGATCCATATACTACCGATAGGATTTACACCTTCCGGTAAATCTACAAGTTTCCTGACTGAATTGGAGTACATGGAATCCATTTCAAGTTTCATATCCTCCTTCCATTTTTCACAATCAACATCTTCCATTGCCATCTTGTATGGTGGTACTAGTGTTTGATTGTCTAAGGTGGTTTCCTTACTTTGTCTTTCAACAACAATTGTTGGTATGGGGCTAATCTCATCAACCATCAACTCTTCCAGCATTACTTTGCTTCTGGGAATGTAGTTTGTCATATAATTGTGCTCAAGAAACGTAAACACTTTGTTATCTTGGATACTATAAAACAATCCTCCTCTTGTTTCCTTGGGGTAGCCTACAAAAATGCATACTTCAGAATTTGAATCCAACTTCCCAGCCGTTCCCTTTAGCACATGTGTTGTACTTACTCCCCCATATGTGGATAAGTCTCAAACTAGGTTTGCGACCATTCCACAACTCTAAATGAGTCTTTGGATTGATTTAGATGGAATTAAGTTCAGAATTTATATCGTTGTTTGCAACGCATATCCCCAAAATGAGATCGATAAAGAAGAACATAGATCTCATCATATCAAGTAGTGTTCAATTTCTTCTTTCAGCTACATCATTTTGTTGCGGTGTTCCAGGTTCAGTGATTGTTTGAACTTTTCAAATGTTTCAGATTTTTCTTTGCATCAAGTATGCATATATCGTCAATGAAAGTGATGAAGTATCCATAACCTCCTCTAGCCTTGAGGTTCAAAGGTCCATACACATCTGTATCTACGAGTTGTAGAGGTTCTTTTCCTCTTTAACCTTTTGCTGAAAAAGGTCTCTTGGTCAATTTTCCTTCCAGGTAAGATTCACAGACAGACAGAGTGCCAACTATTAGCTCTCTCAAAGGACCATCCTTTATTAGTCCTTTTCTATATTAATATTGTAATGGCTCGATATATATCATACATGTTTGATGTGATATTGAGTAATTATGAAATAATTACGGTATGATGTGGACTCGGATTCGGGTTAAACCGAGTATGAGAATAATATGACAAGTATATGAGCTTTCATTTGAGTTGAGCATAAATACATACAATTATATAGTGGTTTGAAGTAGTATGACATGGCTTGTTGAATATGTAGCAAGAGAATTCATGTTCATGTTATGTGCAGAGAAGAGTATGAAGCACACATAATTGGACAACAAAGATATATGAATTTGACTTGGAATGTGATGTGAATTGGATATGAATTTCATATGCATTTGAGGGTATCTTAGAAGCAATATTACATCTAAATCAGATATGAAAACTCATAATACACCTAAACACACCTACAAATCTCTACACAAGGTGCTCTCAACCCTTTGTGAGTTCTTGTTCCTTCCTTTGGACTTGAAGCTTGGAAATCAAGTTATAACCTGATTTTGAAGCGTAAACAAAAAGCTAGTTGGTAAGAACCCCATAGCATATGATGTGTATGTATTGCTAGTTGAACTATGTGAGGTTGTTAGTTTATGTCTTGATTTGTATTGATTTGATATGAGATAGAACTCTATGAAATAAGTTGTTTAGCTATGAAAAAAGGTTCATATGATGTTTGAATTATATTTTATGAAGTTTGGTGTTGAATTATGAGGTGTGGAATTGGAACAATGAAGATAGACATGAAAATCATCATGGTCTGAAATAACAGAGCATCGCGATCGATCACCATCGATCTTTATTCAGAGGGTGATCGATCGCCGAAGCTCATTAAATTTTAAGGTGGTTAGTAACCCTGGCGATCGATCGCGTAATGATAGGCGACCGATCGCAACTAGACAGTAACTTTTGTATAGGATGAAGCGCTCGATCGCGTGTTTGTGACCTATCAATCCCGGACAAGAGATCGATCGCTTAAAACATAGAGATCGATCGCTGATGGCCAGAATGTTTTAGCGATCTATTGCGTGATAGTGGAGATCGATCGCTAGGGTTTAATTTTGAAAAATGTTATATTTTCTTGGAATTTGATGGTGAAGCCTATTATGATATTATAATTGTTGATAATCATGTAGTGCCATCCCAATGGACAGGACATAGAGACGGTTAAACATTGATGCCGCAAATTATATATTTTATATCGCACGACAGATACGTGTTGATGTACGAGTATTGATGTTATTGTTACGATAATGTATTGATGTGAGATGATGCATATATATGTTTTGAGTTATATAATTGTTGTAAATTATATTGTTGAGACATATGGTTGATGCCATGAGCGGCATGATGCCGTTGGGCACGAGAAATGGTTGTTATAATGCGTGATGACAAAAATATGATATGTGCTGCTATATGGGACGTGAAGGCTGAGTCACTAACATATTGAGCTGAGAGGCAATATCATTTATGTCCCGTTATAACAGAATGATGGATGCATCATGACATATTTGCAAATTGTGGTATATGATATAGAACAATCACAGTTGGAATGTTATGATGTTTATTTATCGTATTGTGCATCCTTATTGATATTGGAATGTGATTTTCATATATCAATACTCATGGTGTGTTGTTGTTTTTGTAGGGACTCATAGACGGGGGAGGCCGGGATTGTAAGTCGACTTATGCTGCTAGATGAACTAGTGATTAAGATAAATGAACTTGCTAGGATTGTTGATATGTAATTGATGTATATTATGTCACGATGTGAGAAGAATGTAATAAGTGGCATAATATGACTCTTAATCAGTGTGATTGTCTATTTAATTATACTTCAGATATTTGTGTTGTGTAATAATGTGACACACATTAAGGATTAAGTAGTGTGGCCCCACATTACTGGTATCAGAGCAGTTGTTATATAACTGGTGAACAAGGGTAGATGGAGTGAATTAGGGACATGCATATTCACTTCAAAGCATGTTTATGTAGTTGTGAAGTATATGATATTATACTAACATGTTTTATATGTTTGAATATTATTGTTAACCCTTGAAATGCAGCATGGAAGCAAGAATACATGGGCATCCTCAAGAAGAAGTTGGGGATGCGATGAGCGTGAATGCTAGTGTCGATTTGATTCTTGTGCAACAACCACCAGGAGGCCAAGGGTCAGTGGAACAGCTATTGCTACCTGGTTGACACTGACTGTGATGACCTGGGATTATAGATGTTAATCCCGGAGTATTAATAAACCCTAAAGTTTTATACGTTGCGATTTGAAGTTTAATCGCGGTGTTGGGCCTCCCGAGCTCGTCTATTTGGGTCGTTGGGATCGTTGGATCCCGAGGTTGAGATTGTATTCTCATTTGGGTGAAAAACCTATGAGTTGGGTTTTTAGTGTGGCTCGGGATCTGGGGTGCTTTGTGTGGGCACCGGTAGGGGGTTTTGAGGTTAGAGAGAGAGTTTTTGAAAACAGATGATTTTTAATGAATCATGATGTATTTGTGGGGCTATTGGTATTTCGGGGTAATTTTGCTATATATACCAGTTGAACCCGAGATTTTAATTTTGAAAGCCATTTCTTTTGCCTTGCCCGTCTCTCTCTCCCCGTCTGCCCTTCCCGATTTCCCTCAACCCTCGCCGCTAAAAGCGTCGCGCCCGCCGCCGTCCGGCCACCATCCGGCGCGTCCGGACCGCCGTTAGCTCCGTCTCTTCCAGGCGCAACTTTCCACACCAAGAATTTGAAGTTTCGTCGAGAATTGCGTTCGGATTTACCAGAAAAGCGCAGAGGTCCGAAACCTAGGGTTTATCTGATTTCGATCGATTTCCTTCCGATTTTCGTTTGGGTAACCTTCCTTACCCCTTTTTCTTTCTTCTCCTGTAATTCCCTGCCATTTTTGATGTTCGGTTCGAATTATTCGCTGCTTGCGTGAGGGTGGCGTGCGATTTTTGGTGTTTTGGCAGGAGGGGCGGTGGTTCTTGATGTTGATCGATTATTTCATGTTTTAGATGAATTATGGTACTTGGTTGGGTTCGAATTGTGATGTTAAGGGTTCAAAAATTTAAGGGTGGTTCTTGAGCAATTTTCGTTGATGTCTCATTCGATTTCCCTCCCTGCATGTGCTCTACCCCGGGTCCTTTAAATGGTCAATTGTCGTGTGTTGACAATATTTTTTTTATAAGGGTTATGGATGTGCTTGAGCATGGGTTACATGTTCGTAAATAATTGTGAATTATTTATCGTGTTAGCACATCATTCCTCGGGGCATGGAACTCGAGCAAGGTTTGGCTCGGACTACGGAAATTTAAGGTACGTGCGACGTACGAGCATTACTTTATATTAGAGCATTTGTGAAATGCATAATGTGTTTTGATTGCATTAAATAGTTGTGCATGTGGTTATATATATGTGTTGAGATAGCTATGGAGCGACCTAATCTTGACATCGCCGCCACAAGCGTGCGTGATACCAGGGTAGTATAACCTTACATGATATATGGGGTACTGGATTTATATGACCATTGTAGGGTATTGAGATGCCTGAGAATGACTGTAGAATCATGTAATCATTGTAAGACATTTGAGATGTCTGAGTATAACGGAGAATTGGTAAAATAAATGCGAGGCATTTGAGCTATCTATGATTGGTAGAGAAGTTGGGAAATCAGTATTAGATATTGAGATACCTATATTTGCATGTATAATGAAATTGGAATCATTACTTATTGATATTCGAGAATTAGGCATGCGATGAGTTAATCAATGTGTGGATTTACTGATTTTGAGATTTGATGAGTTTGATGATTGTGAGAACAGGGACAGTACACGGAATCCCGGATGAGGACGTTACCATCCAGGGAGTATCATTTAAATTCATTAGCATTTACATTTTGTAAATTATGAATTTCATTATTGTGATTATGGGATTTTGTGTGTTGGTATGCTCACCCCGTTGGGGGCTGTCTCTGTTGGGACAGGTAGAACAGGTACATCGATGGCTTTGGAGATGAACTCGAGCTGTTGATTGGAGACACTTCTAGGATCGAGGTACCAGGGCTTGATGGAGCAAGGTATCAGACAGGGTACTCATATACACCTGAGGGTTATATACATATTCATGATGCTCGCATGTGAGCACGATTATACTGGTATATGGGTTGTATATAAAGGCATGTGCCTTTCTCTCTTTCATTCTATGTTGCATGCAATTGGTGGTAGAATTGCTAAATGATATGAGAGTCATTGGTGTATTATGTGGGTGTTGAAACCCACCTTTGTTGTCTTATTGTGTGGTGCTTTCCCTGGCCGGGAATTATGTTATGTGATGTGCTTTTATTTCGGGATAGCTCAATTTATGGGGAGACTCTGCCCAAATTTTTATAAAAGTCCACAATGTAAAAAGTGGCGTAATGGGGATGGTAATGGGTGAAATCTATGAGTCTATTTGTTGGTAGAGATGATCTTATAACGTTGAATATTAAAGAAATTTTGTAATTGCCATTCAATGGTAAAGTTCATCTGAGTTTCCCGATTGTTTTTTTATTGAAAGCATGTGCCACACATAGTGGTTAATACACTAATCAAGGGTTAAGGGCTAGGGGTCCTTACACTGACTCAATTTCTCAGTTGTCAGCCACCTCGATTTGAAGGAACTAAATCTGGTGAACAAGCTGAGGAATGGTTAGAGCATGTTGAACAGATCTTTGTATCAGCTCCGTGTGCAAAGTCAGATTGGTTAAGATTAGATGAGTTCTAATTGGCTAACAAAGCAACAATGTGGTGGAAAGCAACAGTGATTGAATTGAGAGCTCAGGGGCAGTCTGTGGACTGGGATACATTCAGGAGTCGATTCCTGGATAACTGTTTCTCCGTGGCTGCAAGACAATTGAAAGAAGATGAATTCACCAATCTGAAACAGGGAACAATGAAGGTAGCTGACTATGCTTTGCAGTATTCTTCTTTGTTGAGGTTGTGATAGGCTTAGATTTGAAGTGTTTTTAGCTGTAATTTCTTTCCGTTTCTCGTACTTTTTCCTAGATGAAATTACACTTTTTGGTATTTATTTGCTTGTTTCAGGAAAATAGGTCGGAAATGGAAGAAATGAGCTAAAATGAAGGAAACAGGTGAAATCGAGGCGAAAAAGTGAAAAATTCAGATTTTGCAAAATTTCGATCGATCGAGAATATGGATCGATCGATCGAGCCGGGCAGAGAGTTCAGCACCAATTTTATCGAAGTGTTGATCGATCGGAATGAAAATCTCGATCGATCGATCGAGGCAGAAAGTTTTAAAGGCTGAATTGAACAGTGCACAGATCGATCGAAAAATATTTTCGATCGATCGATACGCGATTTTCTGAAAATCTTATTTTTCAATTTAACGTGATTTTCGGTGGTTTAAATGGGGGATCCCTTCCATACCATATCATATCATATCAGAGAGCGTTGAGAGCAGATTTTTCTTCACCTAAAAACCCTAGTAGCCGCCGCCTAGAAGAAGGAGGAAAAGTCATCTTCCTCCGTTCTTCATCCAAGCTTGAGCGAGCCAATTCCGGAGTGCAAGGAAGGAGCAAGAGAAGAGATTACGGTGCAACGTACGGATTCGTTCCATCATTTATCGTATTTCTAAACTCGGATTTATTTGATTTTCATTTTCATTGGATGTTTTTGACGTTGAGAAACAATTAAACGTCTTATTGATTTGTTTTGAATTGAATCAAGTTTATTTTATCGAGTTTAAGTATAATTGTGTTTGATTTATTGATTCGAATGTGTTTGAGTGAATTGATTACCTATTGTTCAGTGAATTAAATGCTTATTAAGATCAAAGCCTAGCTAACTTTGATTTAATTTTGTGAGTTATAACCGAGATCGAGAGATAACGTTATAATACGCTACAGTAATTCATGATGTATGTTTAAGATTGAGATCGAGAGATAAAATCACATATGTGAGCGCTTTGAATCGAGAGATTTAGAGTAACTAGGTTTTGAAGATTTATGCAATATCGGATTAGTAAATAAGTGAACGAGAGTTGCTTGTTCTAATTTGATATTAGTTTCTATATAGCTCGAGAGAGTGTATTGAATAATAACGAAAACCTTTCACCTTAAGAATCAATTGTGTGGTAATTGCTTAATCAAACGAATTTTTAAAGATAACATAGTTGAACGAAGAGCGAGATAAATTTCTCGAGTGAAATTCCTTTGCATATCCGGAAACCATTCATTTTATTTATTCTTATTTTATTTAGGTCCTTTAGTTATAAATTTACAGTAGTTAATATACCATCTTTTTAATCGTAGGCTAAATATAATTTTACTAGTTTTATTTGGTACTTATACGTTAGTCCCTGTGTATTCGACAACATTTACTTTCATTTAACTATACTAAAACTTGACACCGTGCACTTGCGGTAAAGAATCGCTACACTGAGAATTTTCTGTTTAAAAATAAAGCGGTCAAGTTTTTGGCGCCGTTGCCGGGGACTAATCTGTATAATATCATACGAGATTAGTTGATTGTAATTTAGCCAATTTGTATTATTTCATTTTTATTTTTCTTTTTTTGCTTTAGTTAGTTGTTCTGGTTTTTGATTTTGTATTTGTGTAGTTGTCTCCTTTTGTCTGATCCAGTACAGGAACCATTTCTCTAGTGCATGCTCAGAAGAGAGGAGCCCATTCTCGAGCCATTTGATCCTGAAATAGAGAGAACTCTACTTAGAAGACTACGAGAAGCTCGAGCGATGGCTGACAATAATGAAGCACAAAACCCAAGATCAATGATGGACTTTGCACAACCGGCATTTCATGAATCTTTATCCAGTATCACAAGGCCGACGATTCAAGCAAACAACTTTGAGATCAAGTCGGCGATTATCCAGATGATACAGCATTCTGTAATGTTTGGGGGAGCTGCCTCGGACGATCCGAACAATCACATCTCTAACTTTTTGGAGATCTGTGACACGTTTAAACATAATGGCGTCTCCGACGACGCCATCAGGTTAAGGCTCTTCCCTTTTTCATTGAGAGATAAAGCTAAATCCTAGTTGAATTCATTACCTGCAGGATCGATTACAACATGGGAAGGGATGACAAAAGCTTTCTTATCGAAGTACTTTCCTCCCTCCAAGACGGCAAAGATGCGGAACGATATAACTACGTTCGGGCAATTCGACCCCGAGAGTTTATACGAGGCGTGGGATCATTTCAAAGATTTATTGAGGAGATGTGACCGCTTTATTTTTAAACAGAAAATATTTCAAAGTGTAGTGTGAAGCGATTCTACCGCAAGTGCACGGTTGTCAAGTTTTAGTATAGTGAAATGTAAGTAAAGGTTGTCGAATCCACAGGGACTAATGCATAAGTACCAAATAAGACTAGCAAAATTATATTTAGCCTACGATTAAAGAAGGTGATTAACTAATGCAAACTTAAACTAAGGAACGAAAATTAAACAAGAAACAATAAAATGAATGGTTTCGGATATGCAAAGGTAAGTCACTCGAGAAATTTATCAAGCTCTTCGTTCAACTGTGTTATCTTTAATGATTCATCTGAATAAGCAAATTATCAACCAATTGATCCTAAAGAAGAAAGGTTTTCGCTGTTATTCAATACACTCTCTCGAGCTGTAAAGAAACTAATATCAAACTAGAACAAGTCACTCTCGTGCACCTATTTACTAATTCAATATTGCATAAATCGTCAAAACCTCGCTACTCTAAATCTCTCGATTCAAAGTTCTCACGTATGTGATTTCATCTCTCGATCTCAATCTTAAACATACTTCATGAATTAATAGAGCGTGCTATAACGTTATCTCTCGATCTCGGTTATAACTCTCAAAATCAATCAAAGTTAGCTATGCTTTGATCTTAACAAGCAATTAATTCATGAATAATAGGAATCAATACACTCTAACACAATTGAATCAATAAATCCAACACAATGATACTAAATCTCAATAAAATAAACTAGATTTAATTCAAATCAATTACACAAGGCGTTTAATTGTCTCTCGACCTCAAAAACATCAAATGGAAATGAAAATCAAAGAAATCAAAGTTTAGAAATACGATAAACGGCGGATGAATCCGTGCGTTGCACCGTGATTTCTTCTCTTGCTCTTCCTTGCACTCCAGAATCTGTTGGCTCAAGCTCGGACGAAGAACGGAGAAGATGGCTCTCCTTGGCGGCGGCTAGGCGGCGGCTAGGGTTCCTCCTTTTCTTCGAAATATGGTCTGATATCAGATGTGGGAGGGAATGTGTAATGCCTCGGATTTGTTATGGCGTAATTTTGAATAATTACGGTACGATGTGGACTCGGGTTTGGGTTGAACCGAGGAAAATACTCACATACATGAAATGAATAGTAGATATATGACAAGGAAAGAAACATGATGCACTAGATGTAGTGCATATGAATGATTGGATTAAATCAAGTGTAGTAACATATCAAGCAACTTGTACTAGTGGGCATTTGAATTTAATTTCATATGCATGTACATGTAAATTAGCATTTGAATTTCTAGGAATGTCATGTGAATTTGACTATAAATTAACCATGCATGTGAGAGGAATTACATGTAAATGTGCATTTGGAGTTAAAGGTGATTATATAGATGCATATCAGATTTTAAACAAACAATTCACCTAAACTCACCTAGAAATCTCTACAAATGCTCTTTTGAATCCCTTGGTGTCCTTGCTTGGTTCTAGCTTGGAAGCATGTTTAACATGAAGTATGTGGTAAGGAAAGTAGATTTCTATGCTTTAGTATCATATTTCATGGACATATGTGCTTAATATGTCAAACTTGAAGCATGTGAAGTTAATTCTTTCATATGAATTGCTATGAGTTTTCATGTAATCATTTGAAGTATAAATGATGGAAATATGGTTATATGATGCTAGTTTATCTAGTGATCAAGTTTTGATGGTCTAACTTGAGGTGTAGGTTGAGAACCATGAAGATAAGCATTAAAAATCGCCATGGTTTCAAAATTTTATCATCGACCGATCGATCGCTAGATGTGTACCGATCGATCGGTAGGAACAGGGGAAGTAAGGCGGTTCATGTACCGTTCGATCGCTGAAAGCGACCGATCGATCGGTGAAATGCCGTAGCATTTTTGAGAAATTCAAACTTTTGAGCGATCGATCGCTAGCTTCTGACCGACCGATCGCTAGGGTTGTTTGTTTGGACCGATCGATCGCTAGAGAGACCGATCGATCGGTAGACTTAAAATGTTGAACAACATTATTTTATTGTGGAAATGAATAGTTCAACCTCTTTTAACATGATATTGTTGGTATTGTGGTAACATCATCACAGGTGACAGGGCAAAGAGGCAATTAACCATTGACGACCGAGTTATCTGGTTTGTGTCGCTTTACAGGTACGTGTTGACGTACAGAGTATAGATATGATGTGATGATGATGTTATGGTTTTGATATCATATGATTTATGTTCGCTTGTATCATATGATTGGTAGTATCATATGCATGTACATACATGGATTTCATATGATTGGGATGGATGCCTTGATAGATATGTGTATATGCTTTGGTAAGATCAATGCCTTGATAGATATGCATGGTGTGGTATATGCTTTGGCTGGGATCGTTGCCACGATAGATATACTACATATGCTTTGGCTTGAGAGATATACGCCTGGTGTGGGTATATGCTCTGGCTATTATCACAGATGAGTATGGTACTATGATATGTGCTGCTAATATGAAGATGTGATGTGGTTCCACTGACATATTGAGCTGAATAGGCATATCATATGGGGCTCGTGATAATAGGGTAATTGTTGAGACATGTCATGACATAGTGCATTTGTGGATGCATGATACAGAACATTCACGTTAGATGATTTATTGTGCTTTATCATTGATATTGATATTGTGTTTTGATATTGCACTGAGATAGTTGTTCTCTATACTCATTGTGTGAATGTTTCTGTAGGGACTCATAGACGTGGGGAGACGGGATGTGAGTCATTTTCCGCTGCGAGCTGAACCACTGCTTAGGAGTTATCTTGTAGTAGGTTTTTGTTTGTACATGTGATGTATAGTTGGTTAGGTTTTGTAACAACTTAACTAGTAAGATACTCTTAATCAGTGCATGTTTTTACTTAATTCAGACTCACATACGTATGCTTAATTGAATACATAATGGATTAAGTAACGAGGACCCCACAGAATGAATCAAATCCCCCTTAAAACCCCCGAAGATCACGATAAACATGGAAAATAAAATCTTTCAGAAATCGCGTGTCGATCGATCGAGAATTATGTCCGATCGATCGGTGCACTGTTCACGTCAGCCTTTGAAACTCACTGCTTCGCTCGATCGATCGAGATTTTCCTTCCGATCGATCGAAAATAGTTGCTGAAGTTTTCTGCCTGGATTGATCGATCGAGACAAAATCTCGATCGATCGGTGCTTTGAATAATTTGATGCTCAACACACTGCCCGGCTCGATCGATCGAGAATAAATCTCGATCGATCGAAGCCTTGAAAATTCCATTTTCTTCATTTGATCTCTTTTTCGCCTCGATTTCGCCCGTTTTCTTCATTTTAGCTCATTTCTTCCACTTCCGACCTAATTTCCTGAAACAAACAAATAAACACCAAAAAACATAATATCATCCAGGAAAAAGTACGAAAAATGGGAAGAAAATACAAATAAAAACACTTAAAATCTAAGCATATCAACTCCCCCAAACTTAAACTTGATCGTTCTCGAGCAAGCAATAAGCTCAAAAAGAAGAGTTAAACTTAATACTATGCATGAATCATCTTTACAACATACGTAAAAACTCAGAAATCCTACTTACACATCGATAAGTGTCATTCAAAATTCAACAAGAAGCAATTTCTCCTAAGTTAAACAATACATCGCAACATTGGAACGTGCGTGTGTGCTATTGTCAAACATGAATAATGTACATATCTTTAAGATCAAAATGTGCCATAAAAGCTCAAAGCCAAGAATGCTTCGAATTACTCTACAAATATACTATCCAGCACTTCTCCACTAATGTAATTATTCCCTAGACTCAAAAGGTCTTTAAAAGCTTATAACGTAAGGCCTTTTGGTGTCGGCTTCAAAGAAAAGGTAGGATGAATTCAAAGAAGAGAGTATAAAATCAGTTCAACAATTTTTTTTTCCGCACACTATTGAGCTTCTCTTCAACTTTTTCCAGCCTTGGCCACTTTGGGTCTTATTTGAATTTTTCTTTTCAAGGCTTTTCTCTACATCTTTTCTTTTTGCTCATTCTTTTGTTCATTTTATTTTTCACAATGACTCATTTACATAAAACAATTCAGTGCAATGAATGAGATTCATTATACTCCCTTAGGGATGGATAAAAATGTTCTTTTAGGCTCAAACCAAGGTGGGTATAATGAGTTTGCCAAGAATGTCGAATGGGGGTCTAATCATATGCAATGCATATACCATTCTTTTTCAATAAGGCTCAAAAGGGGACACTAAGGAATGATGTATGAAAGATAGGCTTGAAAGGCACAAAAGGTCCAAAGATCGCCTAAATCATCTCCAAGTCAAGTTCCTAATTATAAATTTCGCCTCAAAGTGCTTTCAAATAAATTGTAGCGTTATCTAAGATGCTCAAGACTAATCATCGCTAACACAAGTTGTCACTTTAATCAATACATACTTCACTCAATCATGACTCAAAACGTGCTCGAATTATTCCTCAATTTTGACATATGCTTAACAAAGGATATAAGCAAACAAGTTAAACATTTTCATGACTCCTATCTAGCTTAGGATTAATTTCATCATGTATTACCGTTGCAAATCTAATTCCTCATTTCTCAAGAATAACTCAAATCACTAAAAATTTTTTTTGTTGGTAATGCTCAAGGATGAATCAGTCACAAAATCGAAACAAGATATATACAAATACTCAAACCCCCCCCCCCCCCCAAACTTAATATGTGCATTGCCCTCAATGTACAAGACAAATAAGCGCAAAGACAAAACACATACCATGACGACGATCGTCACTGATCATCGTCCTCCTCATGCTCCGGAGAAGGAACTGAGTAGTGATGCTCCTCAGCACACACGGATTCAAGCTACAAAACAAGAGAAACAAAATAACAAAATCAATAAAACTAAACAAAAGAAAAAGAAAAAGAAAAAAAAGTAATAAGAAGTAGTTCTTGATTTATAGTCCCAAGCTGGACTGTCATCTCCTCTCTCTCAGTCGTCAAGATAAACTATAGAGGTAACCGTTTGGACTTCATTGCTCATGTGGTAATGCTTTAAGCGCTGCCCATTCACTGTAAATGTTCCCCTGCTAGGATCGGTAACTTCAATGGCACCAGAGGGATAGATTTTTGAAATGGTGAATGGTCCGGACCAACGAGAGCGTAGTTTGCCTGGAAAGAGTCGCAGTCTGGAGTTGAACAAGAGTACAACATCTCCTACCTTGAATTCCCTTTTTTGTATATGAGAATCATGCCACTTCTTAGTTTTCTCTTTGTAAATCTTGGCATTCTCATATGCCTGATTCCTGAATTCTACCATCTCATTCAACTGTAGAAGACGTTTCTCACCTGCAGCATGACAGTCAAAGTTCAACCATTTAATAGCCCAATATGCTTTATGCTCAAGTTCAACAGGGAGGTGACATGCCTTACCAAATACCAACTTATAGGGTGATGTGCCAATAGGTGTCTTAAAAGCAGTTCTATAAGCCCATAGTGCATCATCTAAGCATAAGGACCAATCCTTTCGGCTTAGAGTCACTGTCTTTTCTAAAATCCTCTTCAACTCTCGATTTGAAACCTCTACTTGCCCACTGGTTTGTGGATGATAAGGCGAAGACAATTTGTGGGTGACACCATATTTACTCAAAAGTTTTTCAAATTGTTTGTTACGAAAATGGGTGCCACCATCACTAATAATTGCTCGAGGGGTGCCAAAACGAGTAAAAATTTTTCTTTTCAAAAATTGTACAACCACTCGAGCATCATTAGTGCGCAAAGCTTCTGCCTCTACCCACTTTGACACATAATCAACTGCGACAAGTATGTATTTATTTAAACAAGAGCTTGGGAAAGGTCCCATGAAATCAATTCCCCACACATCAAAGATTTCACATTCAAGCATATTGATCAATGGTAATTCATTCCTCCTAGAAATATTACCGACCCTCTGACATCTATCACATGAAGAGACATACTTGAATGTATCCTTATACAGCGTTGGCCAATAAAATCCAGAAGCAAGTACCTTACCAGCTGTTTTGGTAGCTCCAAATGCCCACCTATATCTCCATCATGGCATTGCTTCAAGACATCTTGCATCTCCTCCTCAGGAATACATCGCCTTATGATGTTGTCTGCACAAACTTTGAACAAATATGGCTCCTCCCACATAAGATGTTTAACTTCAGAAAAGAATTTTTTCTTTTGATAAAAAATCAGATTTTGTGGGAGGATACCACTAAAAATATAGTTTGCATACTGTGCATACCAATGTAACAATTCAGTACTAAACAATTGCTCATCAGGGAAATTCTCATTAATCTCAACTACCTCATTGTCAATTGTATCATTCATGTTCTCAATTCGCGATAAATGATCTGCAATCACATTTTCTACACCTTTCTTATCTCTTATCTCCAAGTCAAATTCTTGCAGTAATATGATCCACCTAATCAAGCGTGGTTTGGCATCTTTCTTTGCAAGTAAGTATTTAAGTGCAGCGTGGTCGGTGTACACAATAACTTTAGCAAGACATAGGTAGGAGTGAAACTTATCAAAAGCAAACACTATAGCTAGAAGCTCTTTTTCAGTGGTGGCATAGTTAATTTGTGCTTCATTCAAAGTGCGACTCGCATAGTAAATTGTATGAAATACCTTGTTCCTCCTTTGACCTAAGACTGCTCCTACCGCAGTGTCACTGGCGTCACACATTAGTTCAAAAGGTAACTCCCAATCAGGTGCGACCAATACCGGTGCAGTTACCAATTTCTCCTTGAGAGTCTTGAACGCCTGCATACAATCAGAATCAAATTCATAAGATGCATCTTTAGTTAACAAATGAGATAAAGGTTTAGAATTTTTTGAGAAATCCTTAATGAAACGTCGATAAAATCCCGCATGTCCTAAGAAGCTTCGGATTCCTTTCACTGTTGTCGGCGGTGGTAATTGTTGTATCGCTTGAATTTTAGCCCGATCCACTTCAATACCCTTCTCAGATATCTTGTGTCCCAAGACTATTCCTTCTTGGACCATAAAGTGACACTTCTCCCAATTCAGTACAAGATTTGTCTCTTCACACCTTGCCAACACCAAAGTCAAGTTAGCTAAACATATATCAAAAGAAGAACCAAACACAGAAAAATCGTCCATGAATACTTCTAGGAACTTCTCTATCATGTCATGGAATATGGCCACCATACATCTTTGAAAGGTAGCAGGTGCATTACATAATCCAAATGGCATTCGTCAGAAAGCAAATGTGCCATAAGGACAAGTGAAGGTGGTCTTCTCTTGATCCTCAGGTGTAATAGCAATTTGGTTATATCCCGAGTATCCATCTAGAAAGCAATAAAAATCATACCCTGCTAACCTTTCTACCATCTGATCAATGAAGAGAAGGGGAAAATGGTCTTTACGAGTGGAATCATTTAACCTCCTATAATCAATGCACACTCTCCACCCTGTGACTGTTCTTGTAGGTATTAACTCATTATTCTCATTAGGGACAACAATAATACCCCCTTCTTTGGTACACATTGAATAGGACTTACCCATGAGCTATCAGAAATAGGATAGATAATACCTGCGTCCAAAAGCTTAATCACCTCAGCTTTGACTACCTCTTGCATTTTTGGATTAAGACGACGTTGAGGTTGAACCACGGCCTTGAATGTGTCCTCCATAAGAATTTTATGCATGCAGACCGATGGGCTAATACCTTTGATAACTGATATCTTCCATCCAAATGCTTTCTTGTGCTCCTGAAGGACTTTCAGAAGCTTTTCCTCATTATCACCTGTCAAAGACGAAGAAATAATGATTGGTAAAGATCTTTCAGTATCTAAGAAAATATACTTGAGATGTGATGGAAGAGGTTTGAGCTCAAGATTAGGTGACTCTTCAATTGATGGCTTTTGAGGTTTAATATCTCTTTGTCCCAACTCTCCAAGATTCTCAGTGGCTCGTTTAATGTATGGACTGGTGTTGTTCATAAAAGCTATACTCTCGATGTCTTCCTTGCAATGTTGCTCATCAGCTTCCACTAGGCATGCTTCCATGTTATCCTTGAATGTATCTTGCAACAAATCATCTGTCAGAATATCAATAATATCTATACTGAAACACTTGTGTTCATCGTGTGGATGTTTAAGTGCTTTAAAAACATTAAAGTAACTTGATCCTCCCCTACTCGGAGGACCAACTTCCCTTGTTGCACATCGATTATTGCTTTTCCCGTTGCTAAGAATGGTCGACCCAAAATCAGTGGTGTCTCTGAATCTGCTTCCATATCAAGTACCAGAAAATCAACGGGAAAGATGAATTTATCCACTTTGACTAAGACGTCTTCAATGATACCCCTGGGGTATGTGATGGATCGATCTGCTAATTGTAGTGAAACCTTAGTAGGTTTTGGCTCTCCTAGCCCCAACTTCCTGAAAATAGAAAATGGCATTAAATTTATACTAGCACCCAAATCACATAATGAATTTGTAAAAGATACTGATCCTATGGTGCAAGGTATAGTAAAACTCTCTGGTTCTTTTAACTTTGGAGGCATTTTATTTTGCACAATTGCTGAGCACTCCTCTGTCAAGCTTACCGTTTCATATTCACCCAGCTTTCGCTTATTAGAAAAAATTTCCTTCAAAAACTTAGCATAACTAGGCATCTGAAGTAAAGCATAAGCAAATGGAATATTAATATGCAGTTTCTTAAATACTTCCAGAAACTTACCAAATTCTGCATCCATCTTAGCCCTTTTTAATGCTGCTGGAAATGGGGGAGGAATTACTATCCTATCAGTGTGTGTGACCGGTGTAGTGTTAGAATTATTACCTTTCTCCGTTGCCTTTTCCTTAGTCTTATCCTTGCCTTCAGAAGTCTCTCCATGACTCTCTTCTTCTTCAGCTTGCGGTCTTAGCTCTTTTCCACTCCTTAATTCAATGGCCTTTGCTTGCTCATTTTGATTCTTCACTGTCCCAATTGATATCGTGCCTTGCGTTTGTCCTAAAATTAATGATGCGAGATGACCCACTTGCACTTCCAAGTTCTTTATTGATGCATCCTGAGTTGTCATCCTGGTTTCAGTTGATGCTATAAACTTGGCTATTAGCTCTTCCATACTTGGTTTATTCGATCCTCCCGGTTGTAGCTGTGGATTTAACACGTTCTCTTTGTTGGACCACCTAAAATTGTTATGATTCCTCCACCCCGGGTTGTATGAGTTCAAGTATGGATTGTTGGGTGGCTTGTTACCTACAAAATTCACCACTTCATTAGTTTGAAAGAATGGGTTACCTGCCTGGCACTCGATGCTAGGATGACCGCCTCCACACAAGTCATAGAAGATAGCTTGAGCTTGCATCGCTGTTGCTCCCATGCTGTCTATCTTCCGGTTCATAGCTTCCAACTGAGCCGAAAGAGCAGTAATCTCATCCACTTTATGGACTCCTATAGGTTTCTGTGGCGTGCTCCTCTCTGACTGCCACTGGTAGCTGTTGCACGCCATTTCCTCCAATAAATTGTATGCCTCTTCCGGTGTCTTCCTCATTATTGATCCCCCAGATGCTGCATCTATCATCGAACGGTTAGCAGAAAACAAACCAGTATAGAAAGTTTGTACCTGCGGCCATATGGGTAGACCATGGTGTGGGCATCTCCTCAACAATTCTTTAAAACGATCCCACGCTTCATATAACGTCTCAGGGTCGAATTACCCAAATGTCGTGATATCGTTCCGCATCTTTGCCGTCTTGGAAGGGGGAAAGTACTTCGATAAAATGCTTTTGTCATCCCTTCCCATGTTGTTATTGAACCTGCAGGTAGTGAATTCAACCATGATTTAGCCTTGTCTCGTAATGAAAAAGGAAAGAGCGTTAACCTGATGGCGTCGTCGGAGACGCCATTATGTTTACACGTGTCACAGATCTCCAAAAAGTTAGAGATGTGATTGTTCGGATCGTCCGAGGCAGCTCCCCCAAACATTACAGAATGCTGTATCATCTGGATAATCACCGGCTTGATCTCAAAGTTGTTTGCTTGAATCGTCGGCCTTGTGATACTGGATAAAGATCCATGAAATGCCGGTTGTGCAAAGTCCATCATTGATCTTGGGTTTTGTGCTTCATTATTGTCAGCCATCGCTCGAGCTTCTCGTAATCTTCTTAGTATAGTTCTCTCTATTTTCGGATCAAATGGCTCGAGAATGGGCTCCTCTCTTTTGAGCATGCACTAGACAATTGCTTCCTGTACTGAATCAGACAAAAGGAGACAACAAAAAATATACAAAATTATTAACAAAGATCAACAAAAGAAAAAGAAAAAGAAAAAAACAAAAATGCAATAATAAAGAATTGGCTAAATTACAATTAACTAATCTCGTATGATATTATACAGATTAGTCCCCGGCAACGGCGCCAAAAACTTGACCGCTTTATTTTTAAACAGAAAATATTTCAAAGTGTAGTGTGAAGCGATTCTACCGCAAGTGCACGGTTGTCAAGTTTTAGTATAGTGAAATGTAAGTAAAGGTTGTCGAATCCACATGGACTAATGTATAAGTACCAAATAAGACTAGCAAAATTATATTTAGCCTACGATTAAAGAAGGTGATTAACTAATGCAAACTTAAACTAAGGAACGAAAATTAAACAAGAAACAATAAAATGAATGGTTCCGGATATGCAAAGGTAAGTCGCTCGAGAAATTTATCAAGCTCTTCTTTCAACTGTGTTATCTTTAATGATTCATCTGAATAAGCAAATTATCAACCAATTGATCCTAAAGGTGAAAGGTTTTCGCTGTTATTCAATACACTCTCTCGAGCTGTAAAGAAACTAATATCAAACTAGAACAAGTCACTTTCGTGCACCTATTTACTAATTCAATATTGCATAAATCGTCAAAACCTCGCTACTCTAAATCTCTCGATTCAAAGTTCTCACGTATGTGATTTCATCTCTCGATCTCAATCTTAAACATACTTCATGAATTAATAGAGCGTGCTATAACGTTATCTCTCGATCTCGGTTATAACTCTCAAAATCAATCAAAGTTAGCTATGCTTTGATCTTAACAAGCAATTAATTCATGAACAATAGGAATCAATACACTCTAACACAATTGAATCAATAAATCCAACACAATGATACTAAATCTCAATAAAATAAACTAGATTTAATTCAAATCAATTACACAAGGCGTTTAATTGTCTCTCGACCTCAAAAACATCAAATGGAAATGAAAATCAAAGCAATCAAAGTTTAGAAATACGATAAACGGCGGATGAATTCGTGCGTTGCACCGTGATTTCTTCTCTTGCTCTTCCTTGCACTCCGGAATCTGTTGGCTCAAGCTCGGACGAAGAACGGAGAAGATGGCTCTCCTTGGCGGCGGCTAGGCGGCGGCTAGGGTTCCTCCTTTTCTTCGAAATATGGTCTGATATCATATGTGGGAGGGAATGAATCAAATCCCCCTTAAAACCCCCAAAGATCACGATAAACATGGAAAATAAAATATTTCAGAAATCGCGTGTCGATCGATCGAGAATTATGTCCGATCGATCGGTGCACTGTTCACGCCAGCCTTTGAAACTCACTGCCTCGCTCGATCGATCGAGATTTTCCTTCCGATCGATCGAAAATAGTTGCTGAAGTTTTCTGCCTGGATCGATCGATCGAGACAAAATCTTGATCAATCGGTGCTTTGAATAATTTGATGCTCAACACACTGCCCTGCTCGATCGATCGAGAATAAATCTCGATCGATCGAAGCCTTGAAAATTCCATTTTCTTCATTTGATCTCTTTTTCGCCTCGATTTCGCCCGTTTTCTTCATTTTAGCTCATTTCTTCCACTTCCGACCTAATTTCCTGAAACAAACAAATAAACACCAAAAAGCATAATATCATCCAGGAAAAAGTACGAAAAATGGGAAGAAATTACAGCTAAAAACACTTAAAATCTAAGCCTATCAAGATGCCCACATCACGGTCTACCCATCTGGCTGCAGGTACACACTTTTTACAATGGTTTGTTTTCTGCTAACCAATCTATGATAGATGCAACATCTGGGGGATCGATCACGCGGAAGACACCGGAAGAAGCGTATGACTTATTAGAGGAAATGGCGTCCAATAGCTATCAGTGGCAGTCTGAGAGCAACACGCCACAGAAACCAATAGGAGTCCATCAAGTGGATGAGATTACTGTTATTTCGGCTCAGTTGGAAGCTATGAACCGGAAGATAGATAGCATGGGTGCAGCAGCGATGTAAGCTCAAGCCGTCTTCTGTGATTTATGTGGAGGCGGTCATCCGAGCATTGAGTGCCAAGCAGGTAACCAATTTAATCAATCTACTGAAGCTGTGAATTTTGTAGGGAACAGGCAGCAGAACAATCGATATTCGAACTCATACAACCCGGGGTGGAGGAACCACCCAAATCTGAGGTGGTCAAACCAAGAGAATGTGTTGAATACCAAGGCAAAGATCAGACAATTTGTAAAAGGATTGCGTCCTGAGTTGTTTGATAGGGTGATTTTGTAATAACCTTACTTTGTTTGAGGAGGAACTGACTAGGGCAGAGATGGCTGAAATAGGCATTGGTGCATATAAAGATGTAGGACAAGTTCATAAAACTACATCGGACAGTCTGAGGCCTAGAGGAGATCAGTTTAAACCACGAGGATGTGCATCGTCCTCAAGGTTCAGTGGGAGGAGATTTGATAACCGGAGAGGTGGTGATCGATTCATGAAAGGGAAAGCACAAGGAAGCAGTAGTAGGGGATTGAGATGTTTCAATTGTTGAGGGTCACTTTATAGGCAAGATTGTCCACATATAGATGGTCCAGTTTGTTTTGGCTGTGGGAGGACATGATACATTGTGATATCCCCGAAATGGTTATTTGCACTTGGTGCATTAATTGTGTTTATATGATTAATTATGATGGTAATTAATTATGTGTTGGAATTATTATGTTGAAATGCTTTGTCACATGATAGAGTGACCCGGGAGGGCATTTCAGGATGCATGTTGTGCATGTTTGGAAAATGGTTATTAGCATGATTTATTTGCCGTGGGTAGCAATTAATTGGAAATCATGAGTTAATTGGTATTTTGGTGCATTTTGAGTTAATGCTTTGAAAATATCATGTTGGGGTGTTTTATACACCATGGAATTCTTTTTGGTATGTATTTTAATAAACTCACTTTTATACCCCAACCCCACCACCCACTCTTACTTTTACTTTACCAAACAACACCCAAACCCTTCCTTTTTCTCTTCATTTTCGAGTTTGAGCATAAGGGTGAAGAGAAGTTCTTGCAAAACTTTGATTTGTAAAGTTTGTTGGGTGATTTGAGGTCCCCAAGAGGTATGGATACCTCATGGTTAATTTTGTTGTGTTTTGCTTAAGTTTGATATGGTTTGAAGAGTTTTAAAATGGGTTTGTGTTGGGTTGTTGTGGTTTTGGTATTATTTTGGGTGGATGTTAAATATATGAGTTAATGTAGATGTTTATTGATGGTTTTGAGTGGTTTTGTATGGTTGGTGTTGGATTAATTGAGTTTGTTTGAGTTGGGGTTGAAGATGGGTGAATAGTGCCCGAAAATCGGATGCCCAGAGCTCGGCGATCGATCGGTGCCTTCCGCGATCGATCGCGAGCAGCAGTGCTGGAGGCAGTAGCCTTCAACGATCGATCGCGAGTTTAGCGCGATCGATCGGCGAGGCCGCGATCGATCGGCGCAAACTCAGCGATCGATCGCGGATTGTAAAATTTTGTTGCTCGAGACAGTGTGGTCTTGCGATCGATCGGGGCTATATGGCGATCGATCGCGAGACACCAAAAATGGTGTTTTTGGTTTTTTTTTGTAGGATTTTTGGTATTGGACTATTATTGGGTTCTAATATTGATTTGTGTGAATGTGTAGAACCATCCCAGGTGGCAACACAGCCAAGGCATTGAAGTCCTACCGTACGGGCACCAACGGTACATGTATCTTATATACTCATTGTTTATGCATTGTGGATGCGAGTATATATGTGGTATTGCATTGTGGATGCAAATACATGTTATGCATGATGTTTATAGATGCATATGATGATTATTGGTGCACATCCCATGAGTCGTGGTCATCCCTTGATGATTTTAATGCTTGCCGCTATTTGTTTGGTTCCGCTAAATGTGAAGCAAGGGGTGGGAGCGCCGCATGTCACATTTGAGCGTGGTTATCATATAGGGCGAGGAAAGGGTATTTGCCGCTCAATGAGAGGCGAAGGGTGGGAGTCCCGCATGTCCATTGAAGCGAGGTTATCCTATGCCGCCTATATGTAAATAAGCGAGGGGCATTAAAATACATTGTGATGGACAGACTAGGGAATGGTGACCAGTATTTGATATTGATGAGATGGTATTGTGTCATGACATGTTTAGACCATTAAAAATAATCTATTGATTATACTCATGAGTTATGGTACAGAGACAACCAAACGGGAAGCGTTTGAAATGCATGGGAAAAACAGGAAGTGTTTTATTATGATTATGCATTTACGCTTTATCTTCATATTGTGTTGAATATGAATGATTATTATTGCTCATGTTTGGGGGTTGTCCTTGTAGGTACACGTTTGGCATGATAGAAGGGCTAGACGGGTTGAGATGGTGAGCTTTTGAGGATGCTTTTGGGACTTGAAGGACGGGATTGCTTCCTATAGTGTCTACTCTAGGAGTAGCTTGAACTATAGTCAAATACATTCTTTTGATTGGAATGTAATTAATCCATTTTAGTAGTCCTTATTTTTGGCATGTAATGCTTAAGCTCATAAACACAACACGTTCTTTTACACTCTGATTATTATGATAGCTCTATTATGCCTTGATTCCGCACTTAAGGATTAGGGTCCTTACATTAGTGGTATCAGAGCCAGGTTAGAGAACCCGGGAACGAGTGAAGGGTAGCCTTAGCATGATTGGCTAGGTGCTTACATTTGAAGCATGTTTATGCATGTGGTGCATATTAATGTATATCCTGTTATACTAACGTGCTCATTCTCATTCCTGTTATCTAACGGCATAACATGTATATTTGTTTTGGAATTGTTGTTAACCTTTGTGTTACAGCATGGCTGCTATGAATGCGGGGAATCTGAACGAAGAGGTCGGTGATGTGGGCAGTGTTAACGCTAGTATTGGTCAAGTGAACCCTCTACCTCCACCAGCAGTAGGCTTGGAACCAGTAGCTCAGTTATTGCTACCCGGTGAGATTAACTTGACTCAGTTTCTGTCTTACCACCCGCCCCGGTTTGAGGGAACAGAATCAGGGGAGGAAGCTGAGGAGTGGCTGGAGAGACTTGAGCAGATATTTGTGTCGGCTCCTTGTGCTGTTACAGCGTGGCTGAGGCTAGCGGAGTTCCAATTAGCTAAGAAACCTCTAATGTGGTGGAGAGGCACTGTATTGGAGCTAAGAGTACTGGGTACTGTGATTGATTGGACACTCTTCAGGACCCGGTTTCTGAACCGGTACTTCTCCGCAGCGGCGAGACAGACGAAGGAGGATGAATTTACAAGTTTGAAACAGGGGAACATGACAGTGTCAGACTATGCCACGCGGTACTCTTCGTTGCTGAGGTATGTTCCCCACATTGCCACCAATGGGCACGCAAAGATGAGGAGTTTTATGAAGGGGTTGCGACCGGAGCTCTATGACCGGATTATCACCAATAACCCAACTTCTTTTGATGATGCTCTCACAAGAGCGGAGCTTGCCAAGCTTGGAGTGGGAGCTTATCCTAGTGCTGTGCCACCACAAGTACCACAGCAAAGGCAATCAAATGACAGCTTGAGGCCCCGAGGAGAGCCATTTAAACCTCGTGGTGCCTCTTCATCTTCACGGTTTGGTGGAAAGAAGTACTTTGGTCAGAAACAGGATAACAAGAAGAATTGGTCGGCCAATCGAGGGTCTTCACAAGGGAATAGGCCGGGCCGAGGGCGACAATTGTGGAGGACCACATTCTTCAAGCAAGTGCCCTGCCTGTTACAGCTGTGGCAAGATGGGCCACATTGCTCGGTATTGCCCCACCCGGGGAGGACAGTCAGAGTTTCAGGGCAACAGGCCGAGGTTTGAGGATAGGACAGTGCAGCAGAGGCAGCAGTTTGGGCCTCGACCATCGGGAGGTCAGACAGTGGGACCGCCCCAGGGACAGGTGTATGCACTGACCAGAGAGCAGCCCCAGGCAGCCCCAGAGGAGGTGATCGCCGGTACGTGTCATTTATTTACGTACCCTGCTTTTATTTTGATCGATACAGGTGCCTCCCACTCTTTTGTATCTGTTGGTTTTGTGGAAAGACACCATATGCGCACGTCTTCTCTACCCACGCCTCTCTTGGTCTCGACACCCACTGGAAGAAATGTCGTTGCTGATCAGTTTATGGCAGACTGCCTCATTTATTTTGAGGGCAACGAATTGAGGTCAGACTTGATTGTGTTGGGCATGTCAGACTTCGACTGCATCTTGGGTATTGATATTCTGAACAGATATCAGGCAGTGGTAGATTGCCGGCAGAGGACAGTGAAGTTCAGACCTGAATTGGGCAGTCAGTGGACTTTCTATGGCAACGGTCTCGTGCGAAGATTCCGTTGATTTCAGCGATCAAGATGACTCAGTTGTTGGAACGTGGCCACACGGGCTATCTCATTTATGCCGTGGACACGTCTGGGAAGAGTAAAGAATTGAGAGTTGAGGATGTGCCAGTAGTGGCAGAGTTTGCTGATGTATTCCCAGAAGAGATCCCAGGATTCCCACCGGCTAGGGAAGTTGAGTTTGGGATCGAGTTATTGCCAGGGACATCCGCTATCTCTCGTGCACCTTACAGGATGGCACCGGCTGAGTTGAGAGAGTTGAAAGAACAGTTGCAAGATCTCCTTGACAAGGGATATATACGCCCGAGCGTATCGCCTTGGGGCGCACCAGTTCTCTTTGTGAAGAAGAAGGACGGCTCGATGCGGTTGTGCATCGATTACCGGCAACTGAATAAGGCTACAGTGAAGAACAAGTATCCTCTTCCAAGGATCGACGATCTGTTTGATCAGTTGCAAGGTACCAGGGTGTATAGCAAGATTGATTTGAGATCCGGGTATCATCAGATTCGAGTCAGAGAGGAAGATGTACAGAAGACAGCATTTCGGACCCGATATGGACATTATGAGTTCCTAGTGATGCCGTTCGGCGTGACGAATGCTCCACCAGTCTTTATGAGTCTGATGAACAGAGTGTTTCAGCAGTACCTTGATCAGTTCGTCATCGTGTTCATTGACGACATTCTCATCTACTCCCGGAGCGAGGAGGAACATGTGAGACACTTGAGGACAGTGCTCCAGATTCTCCGAGATCACCAGTTGTATGCTAAGTTCAGTAAGTGTGAATTTTGGCTGAGCAGTGTAGTGTTTCTGGGGCATGTCATATCGAGCAGTGGGATATCGGTAGATCCCAAGAAGATTGAGGCTGTGATGGAGTGGGCTGCCCCCACTTCTGTGCCTGAGATTCGGAGCTTCCTTGGTTTGGCCGGATATTATCGACGCTTCGTCGAGGGCTTTTCGAAGATTGCCAAGCCGTTGACGCAGTTGACCCAGAAGGGTGTACCATTTTTGGTCAGAAGCTTGTGAGGAGAGCTTCCAGGAGTTGAAGCACCGGTTGACGACGGCGCCAGTGTTAGTGATCCATACCGAGAACTCCAGATTTGTTTTGTATACTGATGCATCACTTCAGGGCCTTGGGTGTGTTCTGATGCAAGATAAGCATGTGGTAGCTTATGCATCGAGGCAATTGAAGCCGCATGAGATCAGATATCCAGTTCATGACTTGGAATTGGCGGCTATCATCTTCGCCCTGAAGATTTGGAGGCATTACTTGTATGGTACTTCGTTTACCATTTACACGGATCACAAGAGCCTCAAGTTTTTATTCACTCCGGCAGAGCTGAACATGAGGCAGAGGAGGTGGATGGACTTACTCAAAGACTATGATTGTGAGATTGAGTACCATCCCGGGAAAGCTAATTTGACAGCAGACGCTTTGAGCCGGAAAGTGAGGAGTTCTGCTGAGGACGTCATCCATTTGTCAGCCATGATGACCTCCTATTGCCATCTGGGCTATGATTTTGACATTGATGCATCACCTGTGTATGTATCGACCTTGTTAGCTGAGCCAGATATCTATGAGAACATCAGGAGAGCTCAGAGGTCAGATGATGAGGTTCAGAGGTGGTTATCTTTAGTACATCTTGGTCAGCCAACGAAATTCAGAGTGGCCGATGACGGATCTTTGAGATTGGGTGACCGTTGGGTGGTTCTGAGTACGCCGGAGTTGCGTAGAGGGATCTTGGAGCGAGCTCATAGTAGCAGACTTAGCATCCACCCAGGCGGGAAGAAGATGTATAAAGATCTACGTGGTCAGTTTTGGTGGAAGAGAATGAAGAGTGACGTCGTCGCTTTTGTAAAGAGGTGTTTGATCTGCCAGCAGGTTAAGGCAGAGAGACAGAGACCTGGCGGCGAGTTGAGAAGCTTGGAGATACCGAAGTGGAAGTGGGAGCACATTTCCATGGACTTCGTGACTCATTTGCCGAGGAGTGCTTCAGGCTTCGATGCTATTTGGGTGATCGTGGATCGATTGACTAAGGTAGCTCATTTTATCCCCTATAGCATGACTTTCACCTTTTTGAGGATGGCGCAGTTGTACATTCGAGATATAGTGAGATTGCATGGGATCCCCATTCCATAGTGTCGGATCGAGATCCGCGATTCACGTCTCATTTTTGGGAAGGTCTTCAGTCAGCCTTGGGAACTGAAGTCAGATTGAGCACTGCTTATCATCCTCAGACGGATGGCCAGACCGAGCGTACTATCCAGACGCTTGAGGACATGTTGAGAGCTTGTGTTTTGGAGTTCGATGCCTCTTGGCAGGATTCAGTGCCTTTGGTAGAGTTTTCTTATAACAATAGCTACCAGGCGAGTATTCAGATGGCTCCGTTTGAAGCTCTTTATGGCAGACGGTGTAGATCACCCTTGTGTTGGGATGATTTGGACTGCAAATCGGTCGGAGGACCAGAGTTGATTCGGGAGATGGAAGAAAAGATAAAGACGATAAGGCAGAAAATGAAAGCGGCCCAGGACAGACAGACAGCTTATGCAAATAAACGGCGGAGACCGTTGGAATTTCAGTTGGGAGATAAGGTCTTTTTGAAGATCTCGCCTTTCAGAGGCGTTGTGTGATTTGGGATGCGCGGGAAACTGTCTCCGAGGTATGTTGGACCGTACGAGATTTTGCAGCGCATTAACACCTTAGCTTACCGACTGGCTTTGCCGCTTTCTTTATCTGGTATACATGATGTGTTTCATGTATCGATGCTGCGGAAGTATGAGCCGGATCCATCTCATGTGTTACAGCCTTCCGAAGTTCAGTTGGAATCCGATGTGTCTTATGTGGAACGGCCTGTCAGAATTCTGGATCGAGCAGACCGTAGACTTCGGAACAAAGTGATACCGATGGTAAAGATTCAGTGGGATCGCAGGGGTATCGAGGAGGCTACGTGGGAGACGGAGCGGCATATGGTGCAGCACTACCCGGAACTATTATCTGGTATGTGTTTATGTTTAGTTTCTTTTGGGGTAAGTGCATGTGATTTCGAGGATGAAATCTTATAAGTAGGGGAGTATTGTGATATCCCCGAAATGGTTATTTGCACTTGGTGCATTAATTGTGTTTATATTATTAATTATGATGGTAATTAATTATGTGTTGGAATTATTATGTTGAAATGCTTAGTCACATGATAGAGTGACCCGGGAGGGCATTTCAGGATGCATGTTGTGCATGTTTGGAAAATGGTTATTAGCATGATTTATTTGCCGTGGGTAGCAATTAATTGGAAATCGTGAGTTAATTTGTATTTTGGTGCATTTTGAGTTAATGCTTTGAAAATATCATGTTGGGGTGTTTTATACACCATGGAATTCTTTTTGGTATGTATTTTAATAAACTCACTTTTATACCCCAACCCCACCACCCACTCTTACTTTTACTTTACCAAACAACACCCAAACCCTTCATTTTTCTCTTCATTTTCGAGTTTGACCATAAGGGTGAAGAGAAGTTCTTGCAAAACTTTGATTTGTGGAGTTTGTTGGGTGATTTGAGGTCCCCAAGAGGTATGGATACCTCATGGTTAATTTTGTTGTGTTTTGCTTAAGTTTGATATGGTTTGAAGAGTTTTAAAATGGGTTTGTGTTGGGTTGTTGTGGTTTTGGTATTATTTTGGGTGGATGTTAAATATATGAGTTAATGTAGATGTTTATTGATGGTTTTGAGTGGTTTTGTATGGTTGGTGTTGGATTAATTGAGTTTGTTTGAGTTGGGGTTGAAGATGGGTGAATAGTGCCCGAAAATCGGATGCCCAGAGCTCGGCGATCGATCGGTGCCTTCCGCGATCGATCGCGAGCAGCAGTGCTGGAGGCAGTAGCCTTCAGCGATCGATCGCGAGTTTAGCGCGATCGATCGGCGAGGCCGTGATCGATCGGCGCAAACTCAGCGATCGATCGCGGATTGTAAAATTTTGTTGCTCGAGACAGTGTGGTCTCGCGATCGATCGGGGCTATATGGCGATCGATCGCGAGACACCAAAAATGGTGTTTTTGGTTTTTTTTTGTAGGATTTTTGGTATTGGACTATTATTGAGTTCTAATATTGATTTGTGTGAATGTGTAGAACCATCCCAGGTGGCAACACAGCCAAGGCATTGAAGTCCTACCATATCCTACATTTTGGAAAGGTACGTAGAGGACGTACGGGCAACCAACGGTACATGTATCTTATCTACTCATTGTTTATGCATTGTGGATGCGAGTATATATGTGGTATTGCATTGTGGATGCAAATACATGTTATGCATGATGTTTATAGATGCATATGATGATTATTGGTGCACATCCCATGAGTCGTGGTCATCCCTTGATGATTTTAATGTTTGCCGCTATTTGTTTGGTTCCGCTAAATGTGAAGCGAGGGGTGGGAGCGCCGCATGTCACATTTGAGCGTGGTTATCATATAGGGCGAGGAAAGGGTATTTGCCGCTCAATGAGAGGCGAGGGGTGGGAGTCCCGCATGTCCATTGAAGCGAGGTTATCCTATGCCGCCTATATGTAAATAAGCGAGGGGCATTAAAATACATTGTGATGGACAGACTAGGGAATGGTGACCAGTATTTGATATTGATGAGATGGTATTGTGTCATGACATGTTTAGACCATTAAAAATAATCTATTGATTATACTCATGAGTTATGGTACAGGGACAACCAAACGGGAAGCGTTTGAAATGCATGGGAAAAACAGGAAGTGTTTTATTATGATTATGCATTTACGCTTTATCTTCATATTGTGTTGAATATGAATGATTATTATTGCTCATGTTTGGGGGTTGTCCTTGTAGGTACACGTTTGGCATGATAGAAGGGCTAGACGGGTTGAGATGGTGAGCTTTTGAGGATGCTTTTGGGACTTGAAGGACGGGATTGCTTCCTATAGTGTCTACTCTAGGAGTAGCTTGAACTATAGTCAAATACATTCTTTTGATTGGAATGTAATTAATCCATTTTAGTAGTCCTTATTTTTGGCATGTAATGCTTAAGCTCATAAACTCAACACGTTCTTTTACACTCTGATTATTATGATAGCTCTATTATGCCTTGATTCCGCACTTAAGGATTAGGGTCCTTACATACATTGTGAGGGATTGTCCTCAAGCTGGAGGGCAACAGAACATAGGGAATATATCAGATAGTACAGTGCAACAGAGACCACAGTTTGTATGTCGAACTGTTGGGGGACAAAGAGGAGGGCCGCCCCAAGTTCAGGTGTATGCACTGAACAAGGAGAGAGCAGAGGTAGCTACTGATGATGTGATAGCGGGTAAGTGTCATTTATTTACTTATCCGTCTTTCTTATTGATTGATAATGGTGCATCTCATTCGTTTATTGCAAAGAATTTTATTGAGCGGTATCATATATGCCTGTCTCCCTGTTGATGCCTCTATATGTCTCGACACCCATGAGCACAACTGTTATGACTGGTCAGATTGTGTATGACTATTCTATTCAGTTTGATGAATATGGAATAGATACAGATTTGATTGTGCTCGATATGACTGATTTTGATTGTATTCTGGGTATTGATGTGTTGAGTGGATATCAAACTGTTGTGGATTGTTGTCAGAAAATGGTTCGTTTCAGACTGAACAGGGAAACCAGTGGATTTTCTATGGGCAATGATCTCGTGCAAAGATTCCTTTGATATCTGCTATTCGGATGTCACATTTGTTAGAACGTGGACACACATGATGTGATGTCCGGGAATTATTGGTGTTAATCCCGGTGTAGTAATAATCCTTAATGGATTTTAATTGTGGCAATTGTGTATTAATTGCGGTTTTGGGACTCCCGGGGATTTTAAATCCTGTTTTGGAGTAGTTGGATCCAAGGGATGAGATTGTATTCTCATCGTGGTGATAACCTTGGAATTTGGTTTTGGTGGAATCTGGGGTCCGAAGTACTTTGTACTGGAGCTGGCAATGGAATTTGAGTTGGAGAGATGATTTTTGAAAACATATGATTTTTTAATGAATCATGATATAGTTGTGGGGGTATTGGTATTTTGGAGCCTGGGTACTATATATACCAAATGGACTCGGTATTCCGTCATTATGAACGTGCTTGGGCACGTGATTGCATGCCTATGTTTAATTGGGAGTTATTTGCATGTTAGAACTTAACTCATCGGGTCGTGGGACTCAGGCAAGATTGGACTCGAACTACGGGATTATAAGGTACATATGACGTACGAGCATAGCCCTCTAATATAATTGCAATTGTTGAGTGCTTGGTACACTGTATTGCAATGAATGTGTATGGAAATGCATGATATATGGTATTAGCAATAAACGGATATTGAAATGCATGGTTTATGATATTTGCTACAAATGTATATAAATGCATTGGAATTTATATGGTGCCGCTTTTGAGCGAGCAATGATTGGATGTTGTCGCCTTTGAGCGAACATCGGTTATGACGCCACTGCTATTGAGCATGCGTGAGAATGAAATGCCGCTATCGTAGAGCGGGCAAAGGAATAGAACTATGGAACCATAAGTGAGGTATATGGAATATCTGTAATTATTGTTTAATGATTTGGTATTATTGATTATGATATCGGTATATAGCAAATGGATTTGTTAATCAATGTAATGATTAACAGGCATTTGGAAATTTGATGGTTTCAGTTGTTTTGAGAACATGGAAAGTACAGGGAATACCGGATGAGGATGATACCATCCAGGGAGCATATTTTATATTTCATAGCATTTACATTGTTGTAAATTATGAATTGTATTATTGTGATTATTGGATTTGGGATATTGGTATGCTCACCCCGTGTGGGGGCTGTCTCTATTGGGGCATGTGATTAGGTACATCGATGGCTTTGGAGTTGAGCTCGAGCTATGGAATGGAGGTGATAGGGTTGAATATTACGCGTTTTTATGCTATGATATGTATATGTTTTCGTTTTGATTCTTGGATTATTTTACGGTTTATGGTATATATTTCTCTATTTCAGGAATCAATGTTGAAATGTAGGGAAATGTGAAGAAATCAAGCTAAAATGATGAATAAATGAATAAAGTTGAAGAAAAAAGGAAAAAACCAGAATCCAAGACACATGTTGCTCCTTTCTCCTCAAATTACTATATGTTCGAGCCAAGTTTTGGAAATGTGGTCCATATAAAGATTATAGAACTTTCTCTTATCTTCGCGTGGACAGCTGATTCATCAAATTTGGAGTTGGTATGAGAAAGTTACGGCCAAAATACGAAACTCGCCAGAAGTTGAAAAAGGCGAAGAAAACTTTCTGGTCTTGCCGATCGATCGAGCAAGTGATTTCCGATCGATCGAGAAAGGCTGAAAAAGCCACAAAATTCTTACTGTGAGGCTCGATCGATCGGCCGCTTTGTCCGGATCGATCGGTGGAAGGAATTTTCAGAAAAATAACTTCCTTGTAGAGTTTGTGTGCAAAAGGGAAGTCCATAATTCTTTCCCCTATATATTATGGACGAAAATAACAACCCAAAAGAAGACTTTAACCTAGGGAATAGCCTCCACACACCCATTCACCATCCAAACCTCACGCCTTCTTCAGCCTCCATCCAGAGACGTCCAGCCCCTCTTCACCACCCATCATCACTCATCAACCCTACACCCTATGATTTGGAACAAGCCAACAAGATAATTGAAGAGCACGATCGAGAAAGAAGCGAGGAAGGATCGAGAATCAACGAAAGAGTCGACTTGGGAGTTTTCTTTTACTTTTCTATTATTGTTTTACATGAATAATTGGATTGTTGTGTTTTTGATGATTGATAGATATCAATAACATAGTTTTTCCTATTGATTTTGAGATTGAATTCATATATCTTCTAAGTGCATGTGTTATTGTTCTTAATGCTTTTGAAGGATTGATCACCTTTAAATGATATTTTATTATAATTGAGATCGCGAGATGAAATTCTAATACGATATAATAATTCATGCCGTGTGTTAAAGATTGAGATCGAGAGATAAAATCACACACGAGTGATAGCTTTGGGTTGTTTAATCTAAAGTTAGTGGTTTTCATAAAGCGCATTCAACATTAAATTGTTAATTACGTGAACGAGAGTTACTAGTTGCAATTTGATGTTAGACTTAATATAGCTCGAGAGAGTATATTGAATAAATTCGGAAAACCCGTCACCTTAGAGATGTATGAAGAAAATATTTGTAAGAGTTGGGTAAGGAGAATAATTGTCTTGATAATTCTTTCTTGTGGATTTTTCTCGTGATCGTCGATTGTTTTGGTTGGATTAGATTAGTTTAATTATTGATTAATTATCGTAGGTTAAATATAGTTAAAAGACATCTTATTTGGTACTTGCTTGTTAGTCCCTCTGGGTTCGACAATCCGTATCTTCCTATCTATACTAAAACTTGACACCGTGCACTTGCGGTAGAAAATCGCTAGATTGGAATTAATTGTTTAAAATAATAGCGATCAGGAGGTGATTCCAGGGATCGAAGTACCAGTGACGGTATTGAGCACTATTATGTGTATATGGTATGTATAAAAAGGTAAGGGCATTTTCTCTCTTCATTTATGAGTTGCACACAATTATTTATTGAATTACTAAATGAACTGAGAGTATGTTAGTGCGTTATTAGAGTGCATACTATTTAGTGGTTTTGGTTGGGGAAGTTGAACATTATGGGGTTCTAATGCGAGAAATTTCATAGATGGTTTATGATGCTATGCTTGCATCTGGTTCCTTCCCATGATTATATGATTGTATGCACTAATGGCATGTCTTAATACACTAATAGCGGGTTAAGGGTAAGGGGGTCCTTACACATGATATTTGATATATGCGATTGATGTAACTGAGAAGAAGGTGGAAAGAAAAGTAGAAGAGATGCCAGTAGTATCAGAATATGTGGATGTTTTTCCATATGAGATTCATGGATTTCTACCAAGTCGTGAGGTGGATTTGAAATTGAATTGCTACCTGGTACCTCTGCTATTTCAAGAGTACTGTATCGAATGGAACCAACTGAACTGAAAGAGTTGAAAAACTCAGGTACAAGATTTGCTTGATAAGGTATACATACGTCCTATTGTATCTCCTTGGGGTGCTCCGATGTTATTTGTAAAGAAGAAAGACGGATCAATGCGACTGTGTATTGACTATAGATAGTTGAACAAGGTAACAATTAAGAATAAATATCTTCTTATGATTTGCTTCATCAGTTGCAGGGATCGACTATATTTTCTAAGATTGATTTGCGATCCTGATATCATCAAATACGTGTGAGGGAAGAAGATGTACATAAGACGACATTCAGAACTCGCTATGGACATTATGAGTTTCTAGTTATGCCATTTGGAGTGACTAATGCTCTGTATTCATGAGTTTTATGAATAGAGTCTTTCAGGAATAGCTTGGTCAATTTGTCACTGTGTTTATCGATGACATACTAATATATTCTAGGAGTGAAGTAGAGCATTTCCAACATTTGTATATGGTATTGCAACTTTTGAGAAAACATCAATTGTATGCCATACTCAGCAAATGTGATTTTTGGTTGAAGCAGTGTTGTATTTTGGGACATGTGAATTGGTTAGCGCCTACTTCTGTGCCAGAAATTCGTAGTTTCTTGGGTTTGGCAGACTATTACAGATGGTTTGTTGACGTATTTTCAAAGATTGCTAAACCACTGACACATCTGACACATAAAGGAGTATCTTTCATATGGTCAGATGCATGTGAGCTTAGTTTTCAGGAATTAAAACATTGGTTGACGACTGCTTCGGTGTTGATAATTCCATAAGAACATGAAAGGTTTGCACTATAAACTGATGCATCTTTACTTGGTTTATGTTTGTACTGATGCATGATAAACATGTTGTGGCGTATGCATTTAGACAATTGAAGCCACATGAACTGAAATATCCAGTGCATGACCTAGAGTTGGCAGCCATAGTCTTTGCATTGAAGATATTGCGACACTACTTATATGGTAAGTCTTTTACCATATATACTGACCATAAGAGTTTAAAATTTTTGTTCAGGCATGCAGAGTTGAACATGAGACAAATGAGATGGATGGATCTATTAAAAGATTATGATTGTGAGATTGAGTATCATCCAGGCAGAGCCAATTTGACAGCAGATGCATTGAGTCGAAAAGTGCAATATACTGCGAATGATAAGATTCATTTGTCAGCCTTGATGACGTCTTGTTGTACTCTGGGATATGAGTTTGATGCAGTGACAGTGCCAGTGAGGGTATCAACATTATTAGTTGAACTTGATATCTTTGAATATCAGAACAGCATATAACACTGACAATGAAGTACAACAATGGAAGGAGATGATAAATCAAGGAAAAACATCTTCATTTGTCGTGGCAAATGATGGAAGTGTGAGACATGAAAAGTGTTGTGTAGTTCCTGCTATATCTGGACTACGCCAAGAACTACTACACCATGCTCATTGTAGTAGTTACAATATACATCATGGAGGAAAGAAGATGTATAAGGATTTGCATACACAGTTTTGGTGGAAACGCATGAAACAGGATGTGCTTGATTTTGTGAAAAGATGTTTGATCTGTCAACAAGTTAAAGCAGAAAGACAAAGACTAGGAGATGAATTGTTGAGTTTAGAGATTCCTACATGGAAATGAGAACATATCACTATGGATTTTGTTACCCATTTGCCAAGAACTTATTCTGGTTTTGATGCTCTTTGAGTTTAGAGATTCCTACATGGAAATGAGAACATACCATACAGTATAATGTTTACCTACTTGAAGATGGCTCAGTTGTATATTCGAGATGTAGTGAGACTACATGGAGTACCAGTTTTGATTGTATCTGATCGAGATCCGAGGTTTACTTCTCATTTTTAGGAAGGGTTACAATCAGCAATGGGGACTGAAGTGAGATTTAGTACAGCTTCTCATCCTCAGACAGATGGTCAGACAGAGTGTACGATATAGACGCTTGAGGATATGTTGGGCATGTAATTAGTTTGATAACTCATGGCAAGAGTCATTGCCATTAGTAGAATTCTTGTATAATAATAGTTATCAGACCAGTATGCAGATGTCACAGTTTGAAGTATTATATGGGCGACGATGCAGATCGCCATTGTATTGGGATGATATGGATCAGTCTTCTGTAAGTAGACCGGATATAGTACGAGAAATGGATGAGAAAGTGAAGCTGATCAGATTGAAATTGAAGGCTGCACAAGATAGACAAGCCGCTTATGCAAAAAATGATGTATGCCTCTTGACTTTCAAGTTGGTTTAAAGTATTTTTGAAAATATCACCTTTTTGAGGTGTAGTCCGATTTGGTAGACGAGGAAAGTTGTCACTACGGTATGTTGGTACGTATGAAGTATTGCAATGTATTGGTACGTTGGCATATAGATTGGCATTGCCGCCATCTTTGAGTGGTATCCACGACGTGTTTCATGTTTCGATGTTGAGGAAATATGAGCCAGATCCGAGTCATGTATTGCAACCATCTGAAGTACAATTGAATACAGATGTGTCGTATGTGGAATGACCAGTCTGGATATTAGATCGAGCAGAGCGTAAGTTGAGAAGTAAAGTGATACCGATAGTTAAAGTACAGTGGGACAGGCGGGGTATCGAGGAGGCAACATGGGAGATGGAGCAGCATATGATGTAGCAATATCCTGAGTTATTTTATGGTATGTTGTTTATGTTTTTATTATACTGCTGGTAAGTATGCATATTACAGCAATGTTGAGTATATGTTTTTGTTTATTGTAGTAGTGTTGAGTATATTCAATTTCAAGGACGAAATCAATTAGTATGTGAGAATTGTAAAGCCTTGATCTGAATCACACATGTTTGATGTGATTATCGAATAATTATGGTATGATGTGGACTCGGTTTCGGGTTGAACCGTGTATGAGAATAATATGACAAGTATATGAGCTTTCATTTTATGTCGAAACACTATGTAGTTGATAGTAGAGCATAAAAACACATACACTTATATAGTGGTTTGAAGTAGTATGACATGGTTTGTTGAATATGTAGCAAGAGAATTCATGTTCATGTTATGTATAGAAAAGAGTATGAAGCCACATAATTGGACAACAAAGATACATGAATTTGACTTGGAATGTGATGTCAATTGAATCTGAATTTCATATGCATTTGAGGGTATCTTAGAAGCTATATTACATGTAAATCATATTTGAAAACTCATAATACACCTAAACACACCTACAAATCTCTACACAAGGTTCTCTCAATCCTTTGTGATTTCTTATTCCTTCATTTGGACTTGAAGCTTGGAAATCAAGCTATAACCTGGTTTAGAATGTAAACAAAGCTAGTTGGTAAGAACTCCATAGCTTATGATGTGTATGTATTGCTAGTTGAACTATATGAGGTTGCTAGTTTATGTCTTGATTTGAATTGATTTGATATGAGATAGAACTCTAGGAAATATTGTTTAGCTATGAAAACATGTCCATATGATGTTTGAATTATATTTGATGAAGTTTGGTGTTGAATTATGAGGTGTGGAATTGGAACCATGAAGATAGACATGAAAATTGTCATGTTCTGAAAATAACAGAGCATCGTGATCAATGGCTACTCAGAGGGCGATCGATAGCCGAAGCTGATAAAATTTGGTTTTTAACCTTGGCCATCGATTGCGTAATGATAGGCGATCGATCGCGAGTGGACAATAACTTTTGTATAGGATGAAGCGATCGATCGCATGTTTGTGATCGATCGCGGGCAAGAGATCGATCGCTTAAAACAAGGAGATCGATCACTGATGGCCAGAATGTTTTGGCGATCGATCGCGTGATAGTGGAGATCAATTGTGACATCCCCGAAATGATTATGTGGGTAATCATGCAATTAAGAGTTGTTAATTACCTTGTTGAGATAACGGGGTCTCACATCAATCGCTAGGGTTTAATTTTGAAAAATGTTATATTTTCTTGGAATTTGATGGTAAAGCCTATTATGACATTATAATTGTTGATATTCATGTAGCACCATCCTAGGGGACAGGACAGAGAGTCGGTTAAACATTGACGCCTGAAATTATATATTTTGTATCGCACGACATGTACGTGTTGATGTACGAGTATTGATGTTATTGTTACGATAAATGTTTTGCTGTGAGATGATGCATATAGATGTTTTGAGTTATATGATTGTTGTAAATTATATTGTTGAGATATATGGTTGATGCCATGAGGGGCATGATGCCGTTGGGCATGAGAAATGACTGTTATAAAGCGTGAGGACGGAAATATGATATGTGCTGCTAATATGGGACGTGAAGGTTGAGTCACTGACATATTGAGCTGAGAGTCAATATCATTTATGTCCCGTTATATCGGGATGATGGATGAGACAAGTCATGACATATTTGCATAAAAATGGTATATGATACATAACAATCACAGTTGGAATGTTACGATGTTTATTTATCTTATTGTGCATCCTTATTGATATTGGAATGTGATGTTCATATATCAATACTCGTGGTGTGTGGTTGTTTCTATAGAGACTCATAGACGGGGGAGGCCAGGCTTAACTTCTGCTCCTAGATGAACTAGTGATTAAGATAAATGAACTTGTTAGGATTGTTGATATGTAAATGATGTATATTATGTCACGATGTGATAGAATGTAATAACTGATATAATATAACTCTTAATCAGTGTGATTGTCTATTTAATCATACTTCAGATATTTGTGTTGTGTAATAATGTGGCACACTTTAAGGATTAAGTAGCGAGGCCCACACACATGTTGATTCAGAAATCTTTCTCTTATTTGGGTTTGGTTTAGCAACTTTGAACATTTCTGTTTGCAATAGATTGGATGATAAAGGCTTAATAAAATATAAACCACCATCAACATAACCAGAACAAATCATAATTCTATTCCTATAAATTGAAACAGTTTCAAGATTAAAATAAACAGAAACAGATTGTTCTTGCAACTTGGAAACAGAAATCAAATTTATTTGAAACACGGAATAAAATACACATTGTCTAACAATAAATATTTATTCTGTGAAAAAAAAAGTCGTACTTTGCCCACTGCTGTCGCATTGACTTTCTCCCCATTCTCGGCTCTCATATGAAAAACTCCATCTTCAAGATCCTTGGACGACTCCAGCATCTGTAAAGAAGTAGAAACATGGTTAGATGCTCCTGAATCAATTATCCAATTTGAGGAATCATCCTCAACTAAGCATGTTTCCATACTAGTAAATCTAGTTTACCTTTTTCATTTTCAGCTCTTTGATGTATTTTTTGCACTTCCTCTTCCAGTGACCATTCTGGTTAGTGGAAACATTTTCCTTTAGGTTTGGCTTGAGCTAAATTTGTCTTCTTCTTTTGGATCTTCTTGTATCCTTTCTTTGGTCCCATGCTCTTCTTTTTTCTTGTTCCTTGAAAAGAATGCTTGTTTTGAGCTACATTGGCTTTAGCAACATTTGCTTTGCCTTCCTTATGCTTTATAAGTGTTTCATATGTTTGTAGCTCATTCGGCAGTTCAGTCAGATTAAACCTTTTCTGATTCATGATATAGTTTGTTCTGAACTGAAGGAATGCGGGAGAAAGTGTCTCCAAGATCATGCCCACTTGAGTCTTGTCATCAATGGTCGCACCATTATTTTCAGCCTCATTCAGTAGGTTAATCATCTTTAGCACATGCTCGTGCATTGAAGAACCATTATTCATTATACCATTATAACGGCTTTTACAGCAGCATGCCTATCCTGATAAGAGGGCTTTCCGAACATCTTTTGGAGAGAATCCATGAATTCTCTAGCAGTTTCAAAGGCCAAGAGTTGTTTCTAAGCACTTCATTCATAGCTACTAACATGTAGCATCAGGCTTTGTTGTTCGTATTGACCCATCAATTGTATTCCTCAGTTACTACCTTTGATGCATTCACATCAGGGACGGGAGGACAATCCTCCTTTAGGACATAATGGAAGCTCACTTTTATGAGTAGGATATTCATATTACTTTTCCACTTCGCAAAGTTATCACCATTGATAAGTGTGAATTTTAAACTTATTTTGCTGTGTTTTTGTATTGATTTTCGTGTTGATTCCTGGATGATTTTACGTTTTTTGGTATATATTTGTGTATTTCAGGAACCTAGGTCCAAGGGAATAAAGTGGGGGAAACAAGCTAAAAATGTTGAAAAAGAACCAAACCGAGCGAAGATGTTGAAAGGTGGACTGACATCAAAGTTAGAATTTTTATTAACTCGACGATCGATTGGCATAAACACAGCGATCGATCGCGGAGCTATACATTGAGGAACCAAGCAGATTGTATTGGCAATTGATCGGCAAAGTTTCACGATCGATCGCCAATGTACAGAGAATTCTCACGATCGATCGGTGTGAAGCCGCGATCGATCGCGGATATGTGATTTTTGGTGATCAGCATCCAGTAGGTATCATTGATCGATCGGAAAGATATCAAGATCGATCGCCGATAAGAGTTTTAGGGAAAAAAAAAGACTTTCCATGTTTGGTTCAAGGTGGACTCCTCCCTACTCGGATTTGCCATATTTATCAAACCTAAGGATGAAAATTAGAGGAATTTTGACATTATTTCTGAGATCTAAAGGCAGCCTCTTCTTCCTTCATACACAAGAAAACGCACCACAATTCATTGAAGAGCAAGAGCAACGCAAGGAACTGAAGAACGGAGCGACGCACAGAGTGACATCCTCGTTATCTTGGTATTTCTGAACTTAATTATTTTGAATTTCAGATTTTGATGTTGAATTTGTTTAAAGACATATTTTTGCATTATAATTTGAATATGGTTGTTGGCTAATTTGTTTATCAAGACATAGGGGATCCCATGTTTGAACCTTGAGTAAATTAACGGTTTTGATTCGATTTCCATGATCTTTGTGCATAATTTATGTTTTTAATGCTTGTAAAAGATTTAGCTACCTTTTGCATTATTTTGGTAATCGTGATTGAATTGACCATAGGAGATTACGATACGATGTAGTAAATTAGGCCGTGGATTTTAGGTTGAGACGGACCAAGTAAAATCTAGCACACATGTGATAGCAATAGATTTACCAAAATCGAAGGCTAGTAGTTTTCACAAAGCGTTTTTTGGTATTAATCGTTCAATAAGGACACGGGAGTGGTTTATTGTAGATTAATGCTAGACTTGTTATAATCGGAATAAGGTATAACGATTGAAACAGGAAAACTCGTCACCCTAGAACACAGAATTTTGAATCTTAATTAATAGACAACTTTTGGGGGATTACATGGGTGAACCGATGTCTTGATAATTATTTGATCATATTTCTTCAATAAACCATCGCTGCTATTTAGGTTGAATTTTTGTGTTTGAGTCAATTTAATTTGTTAATCATTCCATAATCATAGTTTAAATATAGTAAATCTAATCGAACGTGGTACTTATTTTCTAATCCCTGTGGGTTCGATAATCCGTACTTTTCATAATCTATACTAAAACTTGACACTGTACGCTTGCGGTATAGAATCGCTAGACTGGAAATAACTATTTAAAATAAAAGCGATCAAGTTTTTGGCACCGTTGCCGGCGATTAGTTTAAGTAATATCATACTAGATTAGTTACTGTAATATAGCCATCTTCGTTTTTTGCAGTTTTTATTTCATTTGATTTTACTACTATTATTACACTCTTTCTTTTGTTGGTATTATTTCTTTTCTAGGATATCACTCCCTAGTGCATGCTATGGAGTGTTAGACCGACACTCGAGCCATTTGATTATGAAACCGAAAGAACTTATCATCGGAAATTGAGAGAGACGCGAGCAATGGCTGAGAATAATCAAGGAGGGAATGGTACTGGAAACAACGAGGAAGTGCATATTACACGATCACTAATGGACTATGCACAACCCTCTTTCCGAGGCAACTTATCGAGCATCACTAGACCAAGGATTCAGGCTAATAAATTCGAGATTAAGCCCGCCATAATCCAGATGATTCAACAATCTGTAATGTTTGGGGGAGCGGCTACTGATGACCCAAATGCTCACATCTCCAACTTCTTCGAGATTTGTGACACATTCAAACAAAATGGCGTTTCTGACGATGCCATCAGGTTACGTTTATTCCCCTCTTCATTGAAAAATAAGGCTAAAGCTTGGTTAAATTCTTTACCTACAGGATCCATTACTACTTGGGAGGGGATGTCGCAAGCATTCTTATATACTTTCTCCCTTCCAAGACAGCTAAGATGCCAATGATATTACCACATTTGTGCAACATGATCCAGAGACACTGTATGAAGCTTGGGAGCGATTCAAGGATTTACTTCGACAATGCCCACATCACGGCCTTCCGATTTGGCTTCAGGTACAAACATTTTACAATGGTTTATTTTCTGCTAATAGATCCATGGTTGATGCAGCAGCAGGAGATACCTTTATGAGATAGACACCAGAGGAGGCATATACACTTTTGGAAGAGATGGCTTCTAACAGCTACCAGTGGCATTCTGAGAGGAATGTGCCAAAGCGACCAATTGGGATGCATCAAGTGGATGAAGTGACATCAATACAAGCCCAATTGGAGGCTTTGAAACAAGAAGATGGACAGTTTGAGCATGACAGCCATGCAAGCTCAAGTGATCATGTGCGATTTATGTGGAGGCAACCATCCGAGCACGGAATGTCAGGCAGATAATCCTTTTATGCAAACTAATGAAAATGCAAACTTTGTAGGAAATAGGCCACCACAGGGTAACTCATACTCCAACAACTATAACCAACCGTGGAGAAATCATCCGAACTTCTCTTGGTCCAACCAAAAGAATGTCTTGAATCCACAACCTCCACCGAGTTATCCACCAAAGCCGAGTATGGAAGAGTTGCTAACTAAGTTCATGACAATGACGGAGAATAGGATGCAAACTCAAGATGCATCAATTAAGAACTTGGAAACTCAAATGGGGCAAATGGCAAATATGTTAGCGGGAAGAGCACCAGGAAGCCAACCGAGTGATACAGAAAAGAACCCCCGCCAAGGCGATTTCATTGAGGAGTGGAAACGAAATTGGATCAAAGACTGAAGTTCGGGACGATGAGCACGAAGTTGAGTTGGAAGGTGAGAATGACATTCAGACATGTGAAAATGGTAAGTCTACTACTACCACTACACCTATCACACCACCAAAGAAGGTACAAATCCCTCTCCCATTTCCTGCTGCATTAAAAAGGGCAAAAGTAGATGCTAGTTTTGTTAAATTCTTAGAAATTTTTAAGAAATTACAAATAAATATTCCATTTGTTGATGCTTTACTTCAAATGCCTAGTTACGCTAAGTTTTTTAAAGATATTCTGTCGCATAAGAGGAAATTGGGTGAGCATGAGACGATTAAGTTAACTGAGAGTGTTCTGCAATTGTCCAAAACAAACTGCCTCGTAAGTTAAAAGATCCAGAAAGTTTTTCTATACCTTGCACAATTGGGTCTATTTCATTTACAAATCTTTATGTGATTTAGGTGCAAGTATTAATCTTATGCCTTTGTCAATTTTCAGGAAGTTGGGGCTTGGTGAGCCAAAATCGACCACGGTTTCTTTACAATTGGCAGATAGGTCAGTGACATACCCACGAGGAATCATCGAGGATGTCTTAGTGAAGGTCGATAAATTCATCTTCCCGGCAGACTTCCTCGTGTTGGATATGGAAGAAGATGCGGATACACCACTGATCTTGGGAAGACCATTCATCGCTACTGGAAAGACACTGATAGATGTCCAACAAGGGAAGTTGAGCCTCCGTGTAGGAGAGGATCAAGTCACTTTCAACGTTTTTAAAGCTTTAAAACACCCACATGATTAGGAATGGAAATGGGGCGGGTCCAGACCCGGACCCGCACTGAACCAGCCCTGCCGGTCCGGGTCTGGACCCACTTCAACTGGGTTTGGAAGCGGGACGGGGCGGGGCCTAGGATTGGCCGGACCCGCCCCGCTATACATTTTAAATTTTTTTAAAAAACAATTTAATATTAATATACATTTTACTTCTTTGATTGAACAATAAAGTATCATTATTTAATTTTATATCAAAATTCATGTGTTCATGTTAAAGAAGTTGAGCATTTTGAAGAGAATGAGAGCAAATTAATAAATATTTGGTTGCTTAAAGATAGTTTTGTAATACTTATTATAAATATTTACTATAGAAAAACATGAAATTCAATAATAAAACTCATTTTTTGTGTTTCAAAATTGATTTCTAGCTAAAATTTAAAAAAAACTCGAACCGGGGTTGGGTGGGTAAACCCGCAGGGTTCACGGGTCTAGGCGGGACGGGGCAGGTCTGCGTCTTATGTGTAGCTGGGCGGGTCCTGGGATTGGCCAAACCCGTCCCAAACCCGCCCTGTTGCCATCCCTACACATGATGAGCATATGTGTTTTAGTGTTGATATGATTGATGTGTTGTCTGCTAATGTGTTTAAGGGAACACTCAAGGATGAAGTGGAAGCATGCTTGGTAGATGACATTGAAGAGCTGGACGAGACTGTCAAGTTGAAAGATATTGTCGCTCATTTAAATGCCAATGTTCCCCATTATAGGCATGTGAAGAGCAACTTAGGAGAGTTGGGGAAGAGGGGCATGAAGCCACAAAAGCCTTCCATTGAAGAACCACCAACTCTTGAACTCAAAACCTTCCCTCCTCATCTCAAGTATGTTTATTTAGATTTTAATGAGTCATTGCCTGTAAATGTTTCTTCATCTTTAACAGGTATAAACGAGGACAAACTACTTAGGATTTTAAGGGAGCATAAGAAAGCATTTGGATGTAAAGTAGCGGACATAAGAGGGATAAGCCTATCGACATGTATGCATAAGATCTTGATGGAGGATGCTTACAAACCCGTGGTACAACCACAACGCCGGTTGAATCCAAAAATGAAAGAAGTGGTAAAAGCTGAGGTCATCAAACTTCTGGATGCAGGTATTATCTATCCCATTTCTGATAGTGCATGGGTCAGTCCTGTGCAATGCGTACCCAAGAAAGGAGGTATGACTGTAGTTAAAAATGAGAACAATGAATTAATCCCTACTAGAACAGTCACAAGTTGGCGCGTCTGCATTGATTATAGAAAGTTAAATGACGCCACCCGTGAAGACAATTTTCCCCACCCATTCATTGACCAAATGATAGAGCGTCTGGCAGGGTATGATTTCTATTGTTTTCTAGATGGCTATTCCGGGTATAATCAAGTAGCTATTGCGCCTGAGGACCAAGAGAAGACTACCTTCACTTGTCCTTATGGTATGTTTGCATTCAGGAGAATGGCATTTGGATTGTGTAATGCGCCTGCAACTTTTCAAAGATGTATGATGTCTATCTTTCATGATATGGTTGAAAAATTCTTAGAAGTCTTTATGGATGACTTTTCTGTCTTTGGGGATTCTTTTGATTCTTGCTTAAATAACCTTGACTTAGTACTAACAAGGTGTGAAGAGACGAATTTGGTACTAAATTGGGAGAAACGTCACTTCATGGTACAAGAAGGAATAGTCTTGGGACACAAAATATCCCACAAGGGTATGGAAGTGGACCGAGCAAAGATTCAAGTGATACAGGAACTACCTCCACCAGTATCAGTGAAGGGTTAGAAGCTTCCTAGGCCATGCGGGCTTTTATAGGAGATTTATTAAAGATTTTTCAAAAATTTCAAAACCACTCTCTCATTTATTGACTAAAGATGCACCATTTGATTTTAATCCGGATTGTGTGCAGGCATTCGAGACATTGAAGGAGAAGTTAATAACAGCACCTGTGTTGGTAGCACCGGATTGGGATATGCCATTTGAGTTGATGTGTGATGCTAGTGACACTGTTGTCGGGGCAGTATTGGGACAAAGATGGAATAAGGTATTTCATACTATTTACTATGCTAGTAGAACTTTAAATTAGGCACAACAAAACTATGCCACCATTGAGAAAGAACTCCTGGCAGTAGTATTTGCTTTTTCAAGTTCTTGCACTACCTTGGTATGCCGATTTTGCAAATTATTTGGTTAGTGGTATCCTCCCACAAATGACATTTTATCAAAAGAAGAAATTCTTATCTGATGTTAAACACTACATGTGGGAGGAACCATTGTTGTTCAATGTTTGTGCAGACAACATGATCAGGAGGTGTGCTCCAGAGGAGGAGATGGCATTTATTATGAGCCACTGTCATGACGGAGAGGTAGGGGGACACATGGGTCCAACAAAAACTGCTGCCAAGGTACTTGAATCAGGTTTTTACTGGCCTACCTTATTTAAATATGCATACATGTATGTGTCCACTTGTGATAAATGTCAAAGAACGGGTAACATTTCTAGGAGAGATGAAATGCCTTTAAACAATATGCTCGAATGTGATTTATTTGATGTTTGGGGCATAGACTTTATGGGACCATTCCAATTTCATGTTCTAACTATTACATATTTGTCGCTGTGGACTACGTTTCAAAGTGGGTTGAAGCTGAAGTACGCACTAATGATGCTAGAGTGGTGGTAAAATTTTTGAAAATAACATTTTTACTAGATTTGGCACTCCTCGAGCAATCATTAGTGACGGTGGGTCACACTTTTGCAATAAACTCTTCGAAAAACTTTTGAGCAATTATGGTGTCACCCACAAGGTTGCAACACCTTACCACCCACAAACTTGCGGACAAGTAGAAGTTTCTAATAGAGAAGTGAAACGATTTTGGAAAAATCGATCAATACGTCTAGAAAAGATTGGTCCTTGAGGTTAGATGATGTTTATGGGCATATATGACTGCATTTAAAACACCTATTGGAACTACACCATATAGGTTAGTTTTTGAAAAAAGCATGTCATCTTCCTGTCAAACTAGAACACAATGCATTTTGGGAAATAAAGAATCTGAATTTTGATTTAACTGCTGCAGGTGATAAACGTCTTCTACACTTAAATGAAATGGATGAGTTTAGAAACCAAGCTTATGAGAATGCCAAGATCTATAAAGACAAAACAAAAAAGTGGCATGATGCTAAGCTCAGCCAGCGTGATTTCAAAAGAAGAAGATTTGGTCTTACCATTTAACTCCAGATTGAGACTCTTTCCAGGTAAGTTGAAGTCTCGATGGCAAGTATCACAAGAGTATTTCCATCCGGAGCGATCGAGATCAATGATCCAACAAAATGCACTTTCACAATCAATGGACAACGGCTGAAGCACTATCATGATCATGATTTCATTCCGCCTATTACTGTCCATTTTGACTCATAAATTGATTTGGTAATAAGTCCAGCTTGGGACTATAAATTAAGAACACCCTTTTCTCCATTTTTCTTAATTTTAAGTTTTAGCTAATTTCTGTTTTATTTGCAATTTTGTTCCAAGGATTGACTCCGTGTGTCAATTTTGCAGAGTGAGCGGAGAAGAACGAATCCCGGAAGAAAAATTGTTGATTTAAAATAATAATAATAATAATAATTTGATGATTCAGGCAGTGTGTTTTGGCGATCGATCGCCATACTACGTGATCGATCGCGGTGTCCGGAAAAGAAAAAAATTCTATGTCGCGATCGATCGGCATAAAAACCGAGATCGATCGCGCCATTCCAGAAAACTCTCGCGATCGATTGGCAAACATCCGCGATCGATCGCGAGGAAAAAAATTTTGTTTTTTTAATATCAGATTCAACACTTTACACACACAATTTGATATCCCCGAAATAATTAATTACAATTTGGACATTAATTATGTTTATATGGTTAATTAAGGTGATAATTGATTTATGTGCTGGATGTAATTATCATATTGAAATGCTTAGTCACATGGTAGGCGTGACCGGGGATGCATTTCGGGATGTATATTGTGCATGTTGGGAAAATTGAGTATTTGCATGATTTATTTGTTATGGTTGGCAATTAATTGGAAAGCATGTATTTAATTAAGGTTTTGGGTACATGTTGGTAAAATGCTTTTAAAATACCATGTTGGGGTATTTTGTACATCATGTTAATTGTTGGGGTACAATTTTATTTGACTTATATAAACTATTACCCCACTTTATCACCCCACTTTACCATTCACTCTTTAAAATCCCCAAACCCTCCTTCCAACCCTAAACCCACCCTCATTTTCGAAATTGGCTCCAAGGTGGAAGAGAAACCTTTGCAAAATCTCATTTGGTGTGATTCTTGGTAAGATTTGAGGTCTAGGAAGGGTATATATCCTTCCTTGTTGTTTTTGCAAAGATTTATTTTGATTTGAGTTTGATATTTGAGTTTTTGAGATGGGTTTGTTGGGATTGGTATGGTTTTTGGTTGGATGTTAGATTTTTGGTGGTTTGATGGTGTTTGTTGAAGGTTTTTGGTGTTTTTATGTTTTGGATTTGTTGGTATAAGTGTTGGTAAGATTGTAGGAGAATTTGTAGCTTAAAAATGGTGGAATCGCGATTCTGGTTGTGGCGATCGATCGCCTGAAATGGCGCGATCGATCGCCGATGGGCAGTAGCAAAATCACAGGGCAGGCGATCGATCGCCAACAGCAGAATTTTGGAAAATGGATTTTTTTGACGAATTTTTGGTATTTGGTTATTATTTGGCTTCTAATATGGGGTTGTGTGATTGTGTAGAACCATCCCAGGTGGCGACGCAACCAAGGAAGTGAAGCCATATCAAATTCCACTTTTGGAAAGGTACGTAGAGGACGTACGGGCACCCAACGGTACATGTATCTATTATACTCATTGATTATGCATTGTGGATGCGAGTATATGTGGAAATGTGTATTGTAGATTCAAATACATGTTGAATTTATGCATGATGACTATAGATGCATATGATGATTGTTGGTGCACATCCCATGAGTCATGGTCATCCTTTGATGATTTTAATGCTTGCCGCTATTTGTTTGGTGCCGCTCAATGTGAAGCGAGGGGTGGGAGCGCCGCATGTCACATTGAAGCGTGGTTGTCATATGAGGGGACAGAGTCAGGGGAAGAGGCTGAGGAATGGCTTGAAAGACTGGAACATATTTTCGTGTCCGCTCCTTGTGCAAGGACGGCATGGCTGAGATTAGCGGAGTTCCAGCTAGCGAAGAAACCTTCCATGTGGTGGAGGACTACAATGATGGAACTAAGGGCTCAGGGTGTATTGATTGATTGGACTCTTTTTAGAACCCGGTTTCTGAACCGGTATTTCTCTGCGGCTGCGAGGCAGATAAAGGAAGATGAGTTCACAAACTTAAAGCAAGGAGGTATGTCAGTGTCAGACTATGCTATGCACTACTCTTCATTACTGCGTTATGTTCAGCATATTGCCACAAGCGGACATGCAAAGATGAGACACTTTCTAAAGGGGTTACGACCGGATCTTTTTGACCGGGTTATCACCAACAACCCCACTTCTTTCGATGATGCTCTCACGAGAGCAGAACTTGTGGAGATCGGAGTTGGGGCCTATCCTAGTGCTGTACCCCCACAGGTGCCACAACAGAGGCAAGCTACTGATAGCTTGAGGCCCCGAGGAGAGTCATTTAAGCCTCGTGGTGCTTATTCATCCTCACGGTTCAGTGGAAAGAAATCTTTTTGGCCGGAAGCAAGAAAACAGGAAGAACAATTGGTCGACCAACCGAGGGCCTATGCAAGGAAATAGATCGGGGGAGGCAAGGTGCGACAATTGTGGTGGGCCGCACCATTCGAGTAATTGCCCTGCTTGTTATAGTTGTGGCAAGATGGGCCACGTCTCTCGGTATTGCCCCACACGGGGAGGACAGTCAGGTTTTCAAGGGAACAGGCCGAGATTTGAGGACAGGACGGTGCATCAGAGGCAGCAGACTATGCCTCGACCATCGGGAGGTCAGACAGTGGGACCGTCCCAGGGACAGGTGTATGCACTGACCAGAGAGCAGGCACAGGCAGCCCCAGAGGAGGTAATCGCCGGTACGTGCCATTTATTTACGTACCCTGCTTTTATTTTGATAGATACAGGTGCCTCCCACTCTTTTGTATCTGTTGGTTTTGTGGAGAGACACCATATGCGCACGTCTTCGTTACCCACGCCTCTCATGGTTTCGACACCCACTGGAAGAAATGTTGTTGCCGATCAGTTTCTTGCGGATTGCCTCATTTATTTTGAGGGCAACGAGTTGAAGGCAGATTTGATTGTATTGGGCATGTCAGACTTCGACTGCATTGTGGGTATTGACATTCTGAACAGATACCAGGCAGTGGTAGATTGTCGACAGAGAACAGTGAGGTGCAGATCTGATTTGGGGATACAGTGGACTTTTTATGGCAACGGCTGTCGTGCGAAGATTCCGTTGATTTCGGCAGTCAAAATGTCTCAGTTGTTGGAACGTGGTCACACGGGCTATCTCATCTATGCCGTGGACACATTGGGAAAGAATAAAAAGTTGAGAGTTGAGGATGTACCAGTAGTAGCAGAGTTTGCTGATGTATTCCCGGAGGAGATTCCCGGATTCCCACCGGCTAGAGAAGTTGAGTTTGGGATTGAGTTATTACCGGGGACATCCGCTATCTCTCGTGCACCTTACAGGATGGCACCGGCGGAGTTAAGGGAATTGAAGGTGCAGTTACAAGAACTCCTTGACAAATGATATATACGCCCTAGCGTATCGCCATGGGGCGCACCGGTTCTCTTTGTGAAGAAGAAGGATGGTTCGATGCAGTTGTGCATCGATTACCGGCAACTGAATAAGGCCACGGTGAAAAACAAGTATCCTCTCCCAAGGATTGATGATTTGTTTGATCAGTTGCAAGGTACCAGACTATATAGCAAGATTACTTTGAGATCCGGGTACCACCAGATTCGGGTCAGAGAGGAAGATGTGCAGAAGACAGCGTTTCGAACTCGATATGGGCACTATGAGTTCCTAGTGATGCCGTTCGGTGTGACGAATGCCCCAGCGGTCTTTATGAGTTTGATGAACAGAGTATTTCAGCCATATCTTGATCAGTTCGTCATTGTATATATTGACGACATACTTATCTATTCTCGGAGTGAGGAAGAGCATGCGAAACACTTGAGGACAGTACTCCAGATTCTCAGAGATCACCAGTTGTATGCCAAGCTCAGCAAGTGTGAATTTTGGTTAAACAGTGTAGTATTTCTGGGACATGTCATATCTAGCAGTGGGATATCGGTGGATCCCAGGAAGATTGAGGCTGTGATGGAGTGGGCTACACCCACTTCTGTGCCCGAGATACGGAGCTTTCTTGGTTTAGCCGGCTATTATCGACGCTTTGTCGAGGGATTTTCAAAGATCGCCAAGCCGTTGACACAGTTGACCCAGAAGGGAGTACCATTCTTTTGGTCAGAAGCTTGTGAGGAGAGCTTCCAGGAGTTGAAACACCGGTTGACGATGGCGCCGGTGTTGGTGATTCCTTCAGAGAACACTAGGTTTGTCCTCTATACCGACGCATCGCTTCAGGGCCTTGGGTGTGTATTGATGCAAGATAAGCATGTGGTGGCTTATGCATCGAGGCAGTTGAAGCCGCATGAGACTAGATACCCAGTCCATGACTTGGAATTGGCGGCTATCATCTCGCCCTGAAGATATGGAGACATTATTTGTATGGTACTTCGTTTACCATTTACACGGATCACAAGAGCCTCAAGTTTTTATTCACTCAGGCGGAGCTGAACATGAGGCAGAGAAGGTGGATGGACTTACTCAAGGACTATGATTGTGAGATTGAGTACCATCCCAGAAAAGCTAACTTGACAGCAGACGCTTTGAGCCGGAAAGTGAGGAGTACTGCGGAAGACGCCATCCACTTGTCAGCCATGATGACTTCTTATTGCCATCTGGGCTATGATTTCGACATAGATACATCACCTGTGTATGTATCGACCTTGTTAGCTGAGCCGGCTATCTATGAGAACATCAGGAGAGATCAGGAGTCAGATGACGAAGATGGTTATCTTTATTGCATCGTGGTCAGCCATCGAAGTTCAAAGTGGCCGAGGACGGATCCTTGAGATTGGGTAACCATTGGGTGGTTCCGAGTACGTCGGAGTTGCGTAAAGGGATCTTGGAGCGAGCTCATAGTAGCAGACTTAGTATCCACCAGGCGGGAAGAAGATGTACAAGGACCTACGTGATCAGTTTTGGTGGAAAAGAATGAAGTGTGATGTCGTCGCCTTTGTTAAAAGATGCTTGATCTGCCAGCAGGTCAAGGCAGAGAGGCAGAGACCTGGCGGTGAGTTAAGAAGCTTGGAGATACCAAAGTGGAAGTGGGAACACATTTCCATGGATTTCGTGACTCACTTGCCGAGGAGTGCCTCGGGTTTTGATGCCATTTGGGTGATTGTGGACAGATTGACCAAAGTGGCTCACTTCATTCCTTATAGCATGACCTTCACCTATTTGAGGATGGCACAGTTGTATATTCGAGATGTGGTAAGATTGCATGGAATCCCCATTTCCATAGTGTCGGATCGAGATCCGCGATTCACTTCATATTTCTGGGAGGGTCTGCAGTCAGCCTTGGGAACTGAAGTTAGATTGAGCACCGCATATCATCCTCAGACAGATGGTCAGACTGAGCGTACTATCCAAACGCTCGAGGACATGTTGAGGGCTTGTGTATTGGAGTTCGATGCTTCTTGGCAGGATTCAGTGGCCTTAGTAGAGTTCTCTTATAATAATAGCTACCAGGCAAGCATTGAGATGGCTCCTTTTGAGGCCCTTTATGGCAGACGGTGTAGATCACCCTTGTGTTGGGATGACTTGGATCGTAAATCGGTCGGAGGACCGGAACTGGTTCGAGAAATGGAAGAAAAGATAAAGATGATAAGGCAGAAAATGAAGGCAGCCCAGGACAGACAGGCAGCTTATGCGAATAAACGGCGGAGACCATTAGAGTTTCAGTTGGGAGATAAGGTCTTCTTGAAGATCTCGCCTTTCAGAGGTGTTGTGCGATTTGGGATGCGCGGAAAACTGTCTCCGAGTTATGTTTGACCGTACGAGATTTTGCAGCGCATTGGCACCTTAGCTTACCGACTGGCTTTGCCACCTTCTTTGTCTGGCATACATGATGTGTTCCATGTGTCTATGTTGCGGAAGTATGAGCCGGATCCGTCTCATGTGTTGCAGCCTTCTGAGGTTCAGTTAGAATCCGATGTATCTTATGTGGAACGGCCTGTTAGAATTCTGGATCGAGCAGACCGCAGACTTCGGAACAAAGTGATACCTATGATCAAGGTTCAGTGGGATCGCAGGCGTGTCGATGAGGCTACGTGGGAGACGGAGCGGCATATGGTGCAGCACTACCCGGAACTATTTTCTGGTATGTTATTTATGTTTAGTTTCATTTTGGGGTAAGTGCATGTGATTTCGAGGACGAAATCTTATAAGTAGGGGAGTATTGATATCCCCGAAATAATTAATTGTAATTTGGACATTAATTATGTTTATATGGTTAATTAAGGTGATAATTGATTTATGTGCTGGATGTAATTATCATATTGAAATGCTTAGTCACATGGTAGGCGTGACCGGGGATGCATTTCGGGATGTATATTGTGCATGTTGGAAAATTGAGTATTTGCATGATTTATTTGTTATGGTTGGCAATTAATTGGAAAGCATGGATTTAATTGAGGTTTTGGGTACATGTTGGTAAAATGCTTTTAAAATACCATGTTGGGGTATTTTGTACATCATGTTAATTGTTGGGGTACAATTTTATTTGACTTATATAAACTATCACCCCACTTTACCATTCACTCTTTAAAATCCCCAAACCCTCCTTCCAACCCTAAACCCACCCTCATTTTCGAAATTGGCTCCAAGGTGGAAGAGAAACCTTTGCAAAATCTCCTTTGGTGTGATTCTTGGTAAGATTTGAGGTCTAGGAAGGGTATATATCCTTCCTTGTTGTTTTTGCAAAGTTATTTTGATTTGAGTTTGATATTTGAGTTTTTGAGATGGGTTTGTTGGGATTGGTATGGTTTTTGGTTGGATGTTAGATTTTTGGTGGTTTGATGGTGTTTGTTGAAGGTTTTTGGTGTTTTTATGTTTTGGATTTGTTGGTATAAGTGTTGGTAAGGTTGTAGGAGAATTTGTAGCTTAAAAATGGTGGAAATCGCGATTCTGGTTGTGGCGATCGATCACCTGAAATGGCGCGATCGATCGCCGATGGGCAGTAGCGAAATCACAGGGCAAGCGATCGATCGCCATAATTGAAGCGATCGATCGCCGCGAGACAAAAATTGAGGCGATCGATCGCCTCAACGAAGCGATCGATCGCCAACAGCAGAATTTTGGAAAATGGATTTTTTTGACCAATTTTTGGTATTTGGTTATTATTTGGCTTCTAATATGGGGTTGTGTGATTGTGTAGAACCATCCCAGGTGGCGACGCAACCAAGTAAGTGAAGCCCATATCAAATTCCACTGTTGGAAAGGTACGTAGAGGACGTACGGGCACCCAACGGTACATGTATCTATTATACTCATTGATTATGCATTGTGGATGCGAGTATATGTGGAAATGTGCATTGTAGATGCAAATACATGTTGAATTTATGCATGATGACTATAGATGCATATGATGATTGTTGGTGCACATCCCATGAGTCATGGTCATCCTTTGATGATTTTAATGCTTGCTGCTATTTGTTTGGTGCCGCTCAATGTGAAGCGAGGGGTGGGAGCGCCGCATGTCACATTGAAGCGTGGTTGTCATATGAGGCGAGGAAAGAATATTTGCCGCTAAAATGTGAAGCGAGGGGTGGGAGCGCCGCATGTCCATTGAAGCGAGGTTATTCTATGCCGCCTATATGTGAAGCGAGGGGCATTAAAATACATTGTGATGAACAGACTAGGGATTGGTAATTGATGAATATGTGACGGTGTTATGTCATGACATGTGTAAACCATTAAATAATCTATTGATTATGCTCATGAGTTATGGTACAGGGATAACCAAAAACGGGGGCGTTTAAAATGCATGGGAAAAACAGGAAGTGTTTTATTACGGTTTATGCATTTACGCCTTACATTCATATTGTGTTGTATATGAATTATTATATGCTCATACTTTGAGGGTTGTCCTTGTAGGTACATTTTGGCATGATAGAAAGGGGCTAAAGCGGGTTGAGGCGGTGAGCTTGTGAAGAACACTTTTGATAGATGAAGGACAAGATTACTTTTGTATAGTGTCTACTCTAGGAGTAGTGTAAAGCTATAGTGAAAACATTCTTTTGATTGTGGATGTAATTAATCCACTTGATAGTCCTCATTTTGGCTTGTAATTCTTAAGGCTCATAGTCTCAACACGATCATTTTACTCTGATAATTTATGATTAGCTCTAATTATGCCTTTAAGCCGTATTTAAGGAACTAGGGTCCTTACACACAACAAAAATCGAAACCCTCACCCAAATTCCCCAATTTTCTTCAACTCTTCACCATTCCATCACAAATCCTCCCCTCTTCTTCAAATTTTTTAAAATAATCCTCAATTCTAACATCAAACTTCTTTTTTTCACAGGAATTATCAAGGGAGAAGAAAATTTGAGCACCCTACACTCCAAGTGATGCCATGGAAAGCTAAAAACTACCAAGTCTCAAATTTTCGAAATTGTTGAGGTATTTTAGCTTTGTTATACATGGGCTATGAATTGTTTGTCAATTAGTGTTGGGATGTGAAGAAAAAGATAAGGTTTTGAATTGTGACTTGGTGAAATTGAGATTGTTGGTCTTGATAAGTTTGGGGGAAAATTGAAGAGCTTCTCATTGGATGTTGTGTGGTTGGGATTAGTATTCCGACTTGGATCGTTGGTTTGAGAATTTGTGCTTGAATTGAATATTGTGTTTGTTGGGAGTGTTGTTGGTTACTTTGACTAGGAATGGCACCAAAACGAAAACAAAAGCAGGTAGTTTCAACTCCCGAGGAGTTTGACTCCCACAAGTTTATCAACAGGGAAGCTGCACAGTATTTTGAGGTGTACCGGAAGAAAAATCTTATCCGGGAATGGGGAATGGACATGGAAGCAAGCATTGTCACTGTACGGAAGCAGCCAGTTCTTTTTGATTCCTAGGCTATCAATGCGTTATACAACATGCCAAACAATCAGAAGGATGACTATGCCATGTGCCGGACACACATTGATTACGATGTTATTCTGTCTACAATATGTGTTGAGGGAACTCAATGGTGACTGAACGCCGATGGAAAACCACAGCTGGTGTTGATTTCAGATCTGAAGGAGGAGGCTAAGGCGTGGTTCTCATTTATTATAGCTCGAGTCATGCCATCGACTCACACATCTGAAGTCACAAAGGACCGAGCCACGCTTGTTTATGCCATTGTTACCGGACTCACGATAGATCTCGGACGTATTGTCGAGGCATCCATCCGGCACTATACTCGTGGACCTCCCACTTCTGGCATGCCTTGCCCCTCCACTATCACATTATTGTGCAAGTATGTGGAGGTTGTCTGGACCCCGCAGAAGAGGCAATTCCACCAAAGGCACCCATCGTGGTTGATCACCCTGCACCAGCCACAGTCAGACGAAGGGCACAACCACGACCGGGCAGCAGCCATCTACCTTAACCATCATCATCTGCTGCCACAGTGCCTACATCAATCACTATGGAATCCCTCCACCGTGAACTACAGGATATACGGCAGGAACAAAGGGAAATCCGATGGGACCACCAGCAAATGTATCAGTGCCACATGAAGTTCATGCAATATCAAGCTGCATGGAACTCTGCACTGGCACAGGGTTTCCCTACCATTCCATTCCAGCCACAGCCGACATTCCCACCTCTCCAGCCATACCAGCCGAAGGATCCATACTATCGAGAACCACCACCAGAGTAGGATGATGAGGGCGACGATCACTGACGATCGTCGTCGAGGTATGTAATTTGCTACTACACGTATTGTTTACTTTACATTGAGGGCAATGCACATACTAAGTTTGGGGGTGTATTTACTGATTACTGCTGTTTCTCTTGCTACTGCTTTTATTGCATGCTATTTTATCTAGTGGTACTAAATCGTTCTTGAGCATTTTAAAAATTAGTTGTTTGTGAAAATGAGTTCTTCATTAAGAAATACTTGAATTAAACTTGCAACTGTACTACAAGATGAAAATAATCTACATCTCAATTAGAGTTTTGAATATTTTTGACTTGTTAGTGAATATCTTGGGTTGAGTTAGTAAGTCAAAAGTGAGGAACATTTTGATGCACTAAAGAGTCATGATTGAGTGGAATATATATATATATATAGAAAAGTGAAAAATTCTGTTAACTATGACTTCTCTTGAGCATCTTAGAGCACTCTATAACCTATTTGAGGGTACTTTGAGGCGAAATTTTATAATTATGAACTTGACTTGGATATAATTTAGACGATCCTTGGAACCTTTGAGACTTTCGAGCCTACCTTGTCTATATCTACCACTAGTGTTCTCCTTTGAGCGTAAATGAATAAGAACGGAAATTAGCCCCCATTCAACATTCTTTGGCAAACTCATTATACCCACCTATTTGAGCCTAAATTGAATAAATTTATCTTAACCTAAAGGGAATATAATGATTCTCATTAGATGCACATGAATTGCTACATTTGGATGAGCTTATTGTTGAAAAAGTGATGAATGAGAAAAGAAAAGATTAGATAAAACCTTGTGAAATTTTTTGACTAAATAAGACCCAAAGTGGCCAAGGCTAAAAAAAAAGAGAGAAGCTCAATTTTGTGTTAAAAATTTGAACATTACATGTTTATACTCTCTTCTTTGTGTTATCCTATTTTTTCTTTGAAGCCAAACACCAAAGGCCTGACATTATAAGCTTAAAAAGACATTCTGATCCAAGTCTAGGGAATAATTACATTAGTGGAGAAGTGATTGAAAAGTAGGCTTATGGAGTGCTTAATAGTAATCTTGACTTTGAGTTTACTCGCAGAATTTGATCTTAAAGATGTGTATGAAACTCAAGATTGACAATAGCGCACACGCACGTTCCGATTTTGCGATGTATTGTAGGAGAAAACACTTCTTGTTGATTTTTGGATTGACTCTTGTTGAAGTGTTAGTGGGATTTCTGAGCTGTTACATTTGAGTTATTAAGTTAATTCTTTTAAAAGTATTGATGATAAATGATAGGCTTAGATTTTGAGTGTTTTTAACTGTGATTTATTCCCATTTTCTGTACTTTTTCCTGGATGATATTATGTTTTTTGGTGTTTATTCATTTGTTTCAGGAAATTAGATCAGAAGTGGAAGAAATGAGCTAATGAGAAGATAACGGGCGAAATCGAGGCATAAAAGATGATGAAAATGTAGAAGATGGTTTCTTCAGATCTCGATCGATCGAGAGTTATTCTCGATCGATCGAGCCAGCCAGTAGCAAGACTCAGAATTTTCGAAGGCTCGATCGATCGGTAGAAATATCGATCGATCGAGCGAGGCAGTAACTTCAGCAACAATTTTTGAGAAATCTCGATCGATCGGTGAAATTCCCGATCGATCGAGCGAGGCAGTAAGATCCAAAAGCTGGCGTGAACAGTGCACCGATCGATCGGTGAAATTCTCGATCGATCGAGACGCGAGATCTGAAGATTTTATTTTCCTATTTTATCGAGATTTTTGGAGGGCTTTTTAAGGGGACTCTCTTCCACAGAAAAAAAGGACGAATTTTGATAGAATATATCAGACTTTTTAGGTCAAGAGCAGTCGCCCTAGCCGCCGCCCAACGCCGGAAGAAGGAGATCCAATCTCCGTTCTTCGTCCAAAGTCGAGCCTATCCGTTCCGGAGTGCAAGGAAGGAACAAGAGAAGAAATCACGGTGCAACGCACGGATTCATCCATCGTTTATCGTATTTCTGAACTTAATTTATTTGATTTTCAATTTTCATTTGTTGTTTTTAAGGTCGAGAGACAAGAAAACTCATCTGTTATTGATTTGAATTAAAATTGGTTTATATTATTGAAGTTTTAGTTCGTTGTGTTTGATATTATTGATTCATTGATATTTGCGCGCATTGATATTTATTGTTCCTAAATTAATTGCATGTGTAGATCAGAGTCTAGCTAGCTTTGATTGAATTTGAGGGTTACAGCCGAGATCGAGAGATAACGCTGTAACACGCTCCATTAATTTATGATGTATGTTACGATTGAGATCGAGAGATGATATCGCATACGTGAGAACTTGAAATCGAAAGATTTAGAGTTAATAGGTTTTGATAATTTAAGCAACTTTGAATTAGTAAATAGGTGCACGAGAGTGACTTGTTCTAATTTATTGTTAGTTTCGTTACAGCTCGAGAGAGTGTATCGAATAATCATGAAAACCTTTCACCTTTAAAATCAATTGGTTAATAAAGTGAGAATTCCATTGAATCATTAGAGATAACATAATTGAACGACGAACTTGGTAATTTTCTCGAGTCACTTACCTTTGCATTTCCGGAACCATTCTTGTCATTATTTCTCGTTTAATTTTGTTCTTTAGTTTAATTTAGTGTTAGTTTATCAAACTCCTTTAATCGTAGGCTAAATATAATTTGATTGATCTTATTTGGTACTTATACGTTAGTACCTGTGGATTCGACAACCTTTACTTAATTTTCACTATACTAAAACTTGACACCGTGCACTTGCGGTAGAATCGCTTCAACCCATACACTGAAAAATAATTGTTTAAAAATAAAAGCGGTCAAGTTTTTGGCGCCGTTGCCGGGGACTAATCTGTATAATATCATACGAGATTAGTTAATTGTAATTTAGCCAATTCTTTTATTATTGCATTTTTGTTTTCTTTGTTTTCTTTTGTTGATCTTTGTTAATATTTTCTTTGTGTATTTTTGTTGTCTCCTTTTGTCTATTTTGAACAGGAATCGGTTCTTTAGTGCAAGCATAGAAAAGAGGAACCCCTTCTCGAGCCGTTTGATCCAGAGATAGAGAGAACTCTACTAAGTAAATCAAGAGAAGCTCGAGAAATGGCTGACAATAACGAAGCACAGAACCCTAGATCAATGATGGACTTTGCGCAACCCGCACTTCATGAATCTTTATCCAGTATTACGAGGCCAACGATTCAAGCGAACAACTTTGAGATCGAGCCGGCGATTATACAAATGATTCAGCACTCGGTTATGTTTGGGGGAGCGGCCACGGAAGATCCAAACAATCACATCACCAACTTTTTGGAGATTTGTGACACGTTCAAACATAATGGCGTCTCCGATGACGCCATCAGGTTAAGGCTCTTTCCTTTTTCATTACGAGATAAGGCTAAATCATGGTTAAATTCACTACCTGCAGGTTCAATAACAACATGGGAGGAGATGATGAAAGCATTTTTATCAAAGTACTTTCCCCCTTCCAAGACGGCGAAGATGCGAAACGATATCACGACTTTTGGGCAGTTGGACCCCGAGACATTATATGAAGCGTGGGATCGTTTTAAAGAATTGTTGAGGAGATGCCCACACCACGGTCTACCCATTTGGTTGCAGGTACAAACTTTTTATAACGGTTTATTTTCTTCTAACCGTTCGATGATAGATGCAGCATCTGGGGGATCAATAATGAGGAAGACGCCGGAAGAGGCATATAGCTTATTGGAAGAAATGGCGTGCAATAGCTACCTGTGGCAGTCAGAGAAGAGCACGCCACAGAAGCCAATAGGAGTCCATCAAGTGGACGAAATCACTGCTCTTTCGGCTCAATTAGAAGCTATGAACCGGAAGATAGATAGCATGGGAGCAGCAGCGATGCAAGCTCAAGCTATCTTCTGTGAGCTGTGTGGAGGCAGTCATCCGAGCATCGAATGCCAGGCAGGTAACCCATTCTTGCAAACTAATGAAGTGGTGAATTTTGTAAATAACAGGTCACCCACCAGTCCATACTCAAATTTATACAACCCGGGGTGGAGGAATCATAACAATTTTAGGTGGCCCAACAAAGAGAAAGTGTTAAATCCACAGCTACAACCGGGAGGATCGAATAAACTGAGTATGGAAGAGCTAATAGCCAAGTTCATAGCATCAACTGAATCCAGGATGACAACCCAGGATGCAGCAATAAAGAACTTGGAAGTGCAAGTGGGTAAGCTCGCATCATTAATCACAGGACAATTGCAGGGCAACATCTCAAGTAGAACAGTGAAGAATCAAAACGAGCAAGCAAAGGCCATTGAGTTAAGAAGTGGAAAAGAGCTAAGACCGCAAGTTGAAGCTGAAGAGAGTCATGGAGAGACATCCGAAAGCAAGGATATGACTGAGAAAAAGGCAACAGAGAAAGGTAAGCATTCTAACACTACACCGAACACACACATTGATAGGATAGTAATTCCTCCCCCATTTCCCGCAGCATTGAAAAAAGCTAAGATGGACGCAGAATTTGGTAAATTTCTTGAAGTTTTTAAGAAACTACACATTAATATTCCATTTGCTGACGCTTTACTTCAAATGCCTAGTTATGCTAAGTTTTTGAAGGAAATCTTGTCGAGTAAACGAAAGCTGGGCGAATATGAGACGGTAAGTTTGACGGAGGAGTGCTCAGCAATTGTGCAAAATAAAATGCCTCCAAAGTTAAAAGACCCAGGGAGTTTTACTATACCATGCACTATAGGATCATTATCTTTTACAAAGTCATTATGTGATTTGGGTGCTAGTATAAATTTAATGCCATTTTCTATTTTCAGGAAGTTGGGGCTAGGAGAGCCAAAACCTACCAAGGTTTCACTGCAGTTAGCAGATCGATCCATCACATACCCTAGGGGTATCATTGAAGACGTTCTAGTCAAAGTGGATAAATTCATCTTTCCCGTTGACTTTCTGGTACTTGATATGGAAGCAGATTCAGAGACACCATTGATTTTGGGTCGACCATTTTTAGCAACGGGAAAAGCAATAATCGATGTGCAACAAGGGAAGTTGGTCCTCCGAGTAGGGGAGGATCAAGTTACTTTTAATGTTTTCAAAGCACTTAAACATCCACACGATGAGCACATGTGTTTCAGTATTGATATAATTGATATTCTGACAGATGATTTTTTGCAAGATACATTCAAGAGTAACATGGAAGCATGCCTATTGGAAGCTGATGAGCAACACTGCCAGGACGACATTGAGCATATAGCTTTTATGAACAACACCAGTCCCTACATGAAGCGAGCCACCGAGAATCTGGGAGAATTGGGAAAAAGGGATATTAAACCTCAAAAGCCATCAATTGAAGAGTCACCTAATCTTGAACTCAAACCTCTCCCATCACATCTCAAGTATATTTTCTTAGATACTGAAAGAGCTTTACCAATCATTATTTCTTCGTCTTTGACAGGTGATAATGAGGAAAAGCTTCTGAAAGTCCTTCAAGAGCACAAGAAAGCATTTGGATGGAAGATATCAGATATCAAAGGAATTAGCCCATCGGTCTGCATGCATAAAATTCTTATGGAAGACACATTCAAGGCCGTGGTTCAACCTCAACGTCGTCTCAATCCAAAAATGCAAGAGGTAGTCAAGGCTGAGGTGATTAAGCTTATGGACGCAGGTATTATCTACCCTATTTCTGACAGCTCATGGGTAAGTCCTATTCAATGTGTACCGAAAAAGGGAGGTATTACTGTTGTTCCTAATGAGAATAATGAGTTAATACCCACTAGAACAGTCACAGGGTGGAGAGTGTGTATTGATTATAGGAGGTTAAATGATTCCACTCGTAAAGACCATTTCCCCCTTCCCTTCATTGATCAGATGGTGGAAAGGTTAGCAGGGTATGATTTTTATTGTTTTCTAGATGGATATTCGGGATATAACCAAATTGCTATTACGCCTGAGGATCAAGAGAAGACTACCTTCACTTGTCCTTATGGCACATTTGCATTCCGACGAATGCCATTTGGATTATGTAATGCACCTGCTACCTTTCAACGATGTATGGTAGCCATATTTCATGACATGATAGAGAAGTTCCTAGAAGTATTCATGGATGATTTTTCTGTATTTGGTTCTTCTTTTGATATATGTTTAGCTAACTTGAATCTGGTGTTGGCTAGGTGTGAAGAGACAAATCTCGTACTAAATTGGGAGAAGTGTCATTTTATGGTCCAAGAAGGAATAGTCTTGGGACACAAGATATCTGAAAAGGGTATTGAAGTGGATCGGGCTAAAATTCAAGTGATACAACAATTACCACCGCCGACAACAGTGAAAGGGATTCAGAGTTTTTTAGGACATGCAGGATTTTATCGACGTTTCATTAAGGACTTTTCACAAATTTCTAAACCTCTATCTCATTTGTTAACTAAAGATGCATCTTATGAGTTCAATTCTGATTGTATGCAGGCGTTCGAGACACTCAAAGAGAAATTGGTAACAGCACCGGTATTGGTCGCACCTGATTGGGAGTTACCTTTTGAACTAATGTGTGACGCCAGTGACACTGCGGTAGGAGCAGTCCTAGGACAAAGGAGGAACAAGGTATTTCATACAATTTACTATGCTAGTCGCACTTTGAATGAAGCACAACTTAACTATGCCACCACTGAAAAAGAGCTTCTAGCCATAGTTTTTGCTTTTGATAAGTTTCACTCCTACCTATGTCTTGCTAAAGTTATTGTGTACACTGACCACGCTGCACTAAAGTACTTACTTGCGAAGAAAGATGCAAAACCACGCTTGATTAGGTGGATTTTATTATTGCAAGAATTTGACTTAGAGATAAGAGATAAGAAAGGTGTTGAAAATGTGGTTGCAGATCATTTATCGCGAATTGAGAACTTGCATGAGACAAATGACAATGAGGTAGTTGAGATTAATGAGAATTTCCCTGATGAGCAATTGTTTAGTGCTGAATTGTTGCCTTGGTATGCACAGTATGCAAACTATATTGTTAGTGGTATCCTCCCACAAAATCTGAATTTTTATCAAAAGAAAAAATTCTTTTCTGAGGTTAAACATCTTTTGTGGGAGGAACCATACTTGTTTAAAGTCTGTGCAGATAACATAATAAGGCGTTGTGTCCCAAAGGAGGAGATACAGGATATTATGCAGAAATGTCATGATGGGGATGCTGGTGGGCATTTTGGAGCTACTAAAACAGCAGCTAAGGTACTTGCTTCTGGATTTTATTGGCCAACGCTGTATAAGGATACATTCAGGTATGTCTCTTCATGTGATAGATGTCAGAGGGTCGGTAATATTTCTCGAAGGAATGAATTACCATTGATTAATATGCTTGAATGTGAAATTTTTGATGTGTGGGGAATAGATTTCATGGGACCTTTCCCAAGCTCTTGTTTAAATAAGTACATACTTGTCGCAGTAGATTACGTGTCAAAGTGGGTAGAGGCGGAAGCTTTGAACACTAATGATGCTCGCGTGGTTGTGCAATTTATGAAAAGAAAAATTTTTACTCGTTTTGGCACCCCTCGAGCAATCATTAGTGATGGTGGCACCCATTTTCGTAACAAACAATTTGAAAAACTTTTGAGTAAATATGGTGTCACCCACAAAGTGTCTTCGCCTTATCATCCACAAACCAGTGGGCAAGTAGAGGTTTCAAATCGAGAGTTGAAGAGGATTTAGAAAAGACAGTGATTCTAAGCCGAAAGGATTGGTCCTTACGCTTAGATGATGCATTATGGGCTTATCGAACTGCTTTTAAGACACCCATTGGCACATCACCTTATAAGTTGGTATTTGGTAAGGCATGTCACCTCCCTGTTGAACTTGAACATAAGGCATATTGGGCTATTAAATGGTTAAACTTTGACTGCCAGGCTGTAGGTGAGAAGCGTCTTCTACAATTGAATGAGATGGAAGAATTCCGCAATCAAGCATATGAGAATGCCAAGATTTACAAAGAGAAAACTAAGAAGTGGCATGATTCGCGTATACAACAAAGGGAATTCAAGGTAGGAGATGCTGTACTCTTGTTCAACTCCAGATTGCGACTCTTCCCAGGCAAACTACGCTCTCGTTGGTCCGGACCATTCAACATTGCAAAGATCTATCCCTCTGGTGCAATTGAAGTTACTGATCCTAACAGGGGAACATTTACAGTGAATGGGCAACGCTTAAAGCATTACCACATGAGCAACGAAGTCCAAACGGTTGCGTCTGTAGTTTATCTTGACGACTGAGAGAGAGGAGATGACAGTCCAGCTTGGGACTATAAATCAAGAACTTTTCCTTATTCCCTGTGTTTCTCTTTCTTTTTCTGTAGTTTAATTTATTGCGTTAGTTATTTTTATTTTTGTTTTGTAGCATGGATCCGTGTGTGGCAAGGAGCACCACTACCCAGTCCCCCCTCCGGAGCATGATGAGGATGACGATCAGTGACGATCGTCATCATAGTATGTGTCTTTGCCTTGGCATTTATTTTTCTTGTTCATTGAGGGCAATTCACATGCTAAGTTTGGGGGGGTTTTTGAGTATTTGTATATAATCTTGTTTTTGCACGTACTGCTACTTGTTTTATTCCCATACCTTGCATGACTGCATGATGTTGAGACAAATTTGTCCTTGAGCATTACCAACAAAATTTTTTTTTTTTTTTTTGGATTGAGTTATTCATGAGAATTGATGAATTGGACTTGCAATAGTAATACATGATGAAATTAATCTTCATCTAGATAGGAGCCATGAAAATGTTTAACTTGTTTGTATATATCCTTTGTTAACTATATGTCAAAACTGAGGAATAATTTGAGCACTTATTGAGTCATGATTGAGTGAAGTATGTATTGATTAAATTGAAAACTTGTGTTAACTATGATGAGTCTTGAGTATCTTAGAGAACTTTACAGTTTAGTTGAAAGCACTTTGAGGCGAAATTTATAATTAGGAACTAGACTTGGAGATGATTTAGGCGATCTTTGGACCGTTTGAGCCTTTCAAGCCTACCTGTTATATATTATTCCTTAGTGTCCCCTTTTGAGCCTTATTGAAAAAAGAATGGTATATGCATTGCATATGATTAGACCCCCATTCGACATTCTTGGCAACTCATTATACCCACCTTGGTTTGAGCCTAAAAGAAAATTTTTACCTACCCCTAGGAGAGTATAATGAATCTCATTCATTGCACAGAATTGTATATGCAAATGAGTTCAAAAGGAACAAAAGAATGAGCAAAGAAAAAGAAAAGATGTAGAGAAAAGCCTTGAAAAGAAAAATTCAAAATAAGACCCAAAGTGGCCAAGGCTAGAAAAAAGCTGAAGAGAAGCTCAAAAATAGTTGAACTGATTTTGTTATACTCTCTTCTTTGAATTCATCCTACCTTTCCTTTGAAACCGACACCAAAAGGCCTAACGTTATAAGCTTTCAAGACCTTTTGATCCAAGTCTAGGGAACAATTACATTAGTGGAGAAGTGCTGGATAGTAAACTTGTAGAGTAATTCAAAGTAATCTTGACTAGGAGTTAATATGGCACATGTTGATGTTAAAGATATATATGTAACTCATGTTTGACAATAGCACACACGCACGTTCCGATGTTTCGATGCATTGTTTAACTTAGGAGAAAATGCTTCTGGTTAAATGTTGATTGAATCCTATTGATGTGTAAGTAGGATTTCTGAGCTGTTACATATGTTGCAAAGAAAATTCATGCTTAGTATCGAGTTTAACTTTCTTTTTGAGTTTATTGCTTGCTCGAGGACGATCAAGTCTAAGTTTGGGGGAGTTGATAGGCTTAGATTTTGAGTGTTTTTAACTGTGATTTATTCCCATTTTCTGTACTTTTTCCTGGATGATATTATGTTTTTTGGTGTTTATTCATTTGTTTCAGGAAATTAGATCAGAAGTGGAAGAAATGAGCTAATGAGAAGATAACGGGCGAAATCGAGGCATAAAAGATGATGAAAATGTAGAAGATGGTTTCTTCAGATCTCGATCGATTCGAGAGTTATTCTCGATCGATCGAGCCAGCCAGTAGCAAGACTCAGAATTTTCGAAGGCTCGATCGATCGGTAGAAATATCGATCGATCGAGCGAGGCAGTAACTTCAGCAACAATTTTTGAGAAATCTCGATCGATCGGTGAAATTCCCGATCGATCGAGCGAGGCAGTAAGATCCAAAAGCTGGCGTGAACAGTGCACCGATCGATCGGTGAAATTCTCGATCGATCGAGACGCGAGATCTGAAGATTTTATTTTCCTATTTTATCGAGATTTTTGGAGGGCTTTTTAAGGGGACTCTCTTCCACAGAAAAAAAGGACGAATTTTGATAGAATATATCAGACTTTTTAGGTCAAGAGCAGCCGCCCTAGCCGCCGCCCAACGCCGGAAGAAGGAGATCCAATCTCCGTTCTTCGTCCAAAGTCGAGCCTATCCGTTCCGGAGTGCAAGGAAGGAACAAGAGAAGAAATCACGGTGCAACGCACGGATTCATCCATCGTTTATCGTATTTCTGAACTTAATTTATTTGATTTTCAATTTTCATTTGTTGTTTTTAAGGTCGAGAGACAAGAAAACTCATCTGTTATTGATTTGAATTAAAATTGGTTTATATTATTGAAGTTTTAGTTCGTTGTGTTTGATATTATTGATTCATTGATATTTGCGCGCATTGATATTTATTGTTCCTAAATTAATTGCATGTGTAGATCAGAGTCTAGCTAGCTTTGATTGAATTTGAGGGTTACAGCCGAGATCGAGAGATAACGCTGTAACACGCTCCATTAATTTATGATGTATGTTACGATTGAGATCGAGAGATGATATCGCATACGTGAGAACTTGAAATCGAAAGATTTAGAGTTAATAGGTTTTGATAATTTAAGCAACTTTGAATTAGTAAATAGGTGCACGAGAGTGACTTGTTCTAATTTATTGTTAGTTTCGTTACAGCTCGAGAGAGTGTATCGAATAATCATGAAAACCTTTCACCTTTAAAATCAATTGGTTAATAAAGTGAGAATTCCATTGAATCATTAGAGATAACATAATTGAACGACGAACTTGGTAATTTTCTCGAGTCACTTACCTTTGCATTTCCGGAACCATTCTTGTCATTATTTCTCGTTTAATTTTGTTCTTTAGTTTAATTTAGTGTTAGTTTATCAAACTCCTTTAATCGTAGGCTAAATATAATTTGATTGATCTTATTTGGTACTTATACGTTAGTCCCTGTGGATTCGACAACCTTTACTTAATTTTCACTATACTAAAACTTGACACCGTGCACTTGCGGTAGAATCGCTTCAACCCATACACTGAAAAATAATTGTTTAAAAATAAAAGCGGTCAATAAACTCTACATTTTGATCTCATTGCTTGCTCGAGGACGATCAAGTCTAAGTTTGGGGGAGTTGATAAGTGTGAATTTTATACTTATTTTGCTGTGTTTTTGTATTGATTTTGGTGTTGATTCCTGGATGATTTTACGCTTTTTGGTATATTTGTGTATTTCAGGAATCTAGGTCCAAGGGATAAAAGTGGGGGAAACAAGCTAAAAAAGTTGAAAAAGGACCAAACCGAGCAAAGACGTTGAAAGGTGGACTGACATCAAAGTTAGAATTTTTATTAGCTCGGCGATCGATCGGCATAAACACCGCGATCGATCACGGAGCTATACATTGAGGAACCAATCAGTTTGTATTGGCGATCGATCGGCAAAGTTTCGCGATCGATCGCCAATGTACAGAGAATTCTCGCGATCGATAGGTGTGAAGCCGTGATCGATCGCGGATATGTGATTTTTGGTGATCAGCGTTCAGTAGGTATCAGCGATCGATCGGGAAGATATGAAGATCGATCGCCGATAAGAGTTTTAGGAAGAAAAAAAAGATTTTCCATGTTTGGTTCAAGGTGGACTCCTCCCTACTCGGATTTGCCCTATTTATCAGACCTAAGGACGAAAATTAGAGGACTTTTGACATTATTTCTGAGATCTAAAGGCAACCTCTTCTTCCTCCATACACAAGACAACACACCACAATTCATTGAAGAGCAAAGCAAGGAACGGAAGAACGGAGCGACGCACGGAGTGACATCCTCGTTATCTTAGTATTTCTGAACTTAATTATTTTGAATTTCAGATTTTGATGTTGAATTTGTTTAAAGACATATTTTTGCATTATAATTTGAACATGGTTGTTGGCTAATTTTGTTTATCAAGACATAGGGGATCCCATGTTTGAACCCGTGAGTTAATTAACGGTTTTGATTCGATTTCCATGATCTTTGTGCATAATTTATGTTTTTAATGCTTGTAAAAAATTAGCTACATTTTGCATGATTTTGGTAATGGTGATTGAATCGACCATAGGAGATTACGATACGAAGTAGTAAATTAGACCGTGGGTTTTAGGTTGAGACGGACCAAGTAAAATCTAGCACACGTGTGATAGCAATAGTGTGGGGTCCTCGTTACTTAATCCATTATGTATCAATTAAACATACATACGTGAGTCTGAATTAAGTAATAACATGCACTGATTAAGAGTATCTTACTAGTTAAGTTGTTACAGGGTTTATAAAAACCTACCAACTACACATCATATGTACAAACAACAACCTACTACAAGATAACGCCTAAGCAGTGGTTCAGCTCGCAGCGGAAAATGACTCACGTCCCGTCCTCCCACGTCTATGAGTCCCTACAAAATCATTCACACAACGTGAGTATAGATAATAAATATGTCAGTGCGATATCAAAACACAGTATCAATACCAATGATAAAGCACAATAAATCATCTAATGTGAATATTCTGTATCATGCATCAACAAATGCACCATGCCATGACATGTCTCAACAAACACCCTATTATCACGAGCCCAATATGATATGCCTATTCAGCTCAATATGTCAGTGGAACCACATCACATCTTCATATTAGCAGCACATATCATAGTACCGTACTCATCTGTGATAATAGTCAGAGCCTATACCCAAACCAGGCGTATATCTCTCAAGCCAAAGCATATGTAGTATATCTATCGTGGCAATGATCCCAGCCAAAGCATATACCAATCCTGGCATATCTATCAAGGCAATGATCTTACCAAAGCATATACACATATCTATCAAGGCATCCATCCCAATCATATGAAATCCATGTATGTACATGCATATGATACTACCAATCATATGACACAAACCTAACATAAATCATATGATATCAAAACCATAACATCATCATCACATAAGATCTATACTCCGTACGTCAACACGTACCTGTACTGCGACACAAACGATTAAATTAGGCGTCACTGGCTAATTGCCTCGTTGTCCCGTCCCTTGAAATGATGCTACAACAATGCCAACAATATATCATGTTATCATAGGCATTAAAATCAAAGTCTACAAAAATATAACATTTTTCAACATTCTGGCTCTGGCGATCGATCGTTATTTCTCACCGATCGATCACCATACTGTTCTGCCCCCTCGCGATCGATCGTCATACCTCGCGATCGATTGCCAAAATGTTCTGTTGCTGGCGATCGATCGCCACATTTTCACCGATCGATCGCCACGTGAGTAAACCGCCTTATATTTTTGCTCTGTCTCGGCGATCGATCGCCACAATGCTCGCGATCGATCGCCGATGTCCAGAAAGTTTCAGAACATGGTGATTTTGAGCTTATCTTCCTAGCTCTTCTCCTACAACTCAAAATTCAACATGTAAACAAGTTGCATGCACTCTCTAATACCATAACAACATGTTTCCACCATCTTAGAATCCAATTCTTGGCATATAAACATGTTATGATTCTTCACATGAACATTTGATATTCCACTTCATATACATCAACACCAAATACATAATTCAAGTGTAAAAGCATGAATTCCTTACCAAGATATTAAGAAGTCACTTCACACAACTTCCTAGCTCAATTCACAAGTGAATCCCAAGCTCAAACCACAAAGAACTTGAAAGAGATGGAGAGGAGCTTGTGTAGGATTTTAGTAGGTGTAAAATGGTGTATTGTGAGTTTAAGCTCACTAATCCCCTTCATTTAGCCACTTGCTATAATAACATGACAACTAACATAAACATGTAAATCCAAACTCAAATTCACATACTAATGCAACCTTAAATGAAAGGCAAAGGCATATGAAATTCAAATCAAATGCATACTAGTCCATGTTGCTTGATATGCCACTACAATTCAAATCATTTCAATTCAAATCATTTCTTTGCACTACATCTTGTGCACCATGTTTCATTCTTTGACATATATCATATAGTCATGTCATATATGTGAGTAGTAACCCTCGGTTCAACCCGAACCCGAGTCCACATCGTACCGTAATTATTCCAAATTACGCCATAAACATATGACACGTATAAAAATAAATCGAGGCATTACAATTCTCCCCTACTCAATGAATTTCGTCCTCGAAATTGCATATACAAACATGCATCTATAGATACGCAACTCAACAATCTTACTACAAGAAGATAGGAAACATGATCATATAAGCAACAGTACAGTACGTATGTACCAACAATATCATAAAACTGTAAAATCATACCAGTAAACAAATCCGGATACCGTTGCATCATATGCTGCTCCGTCTCCCACGTTGCCTCTTCGACACCCCTTCTGTCCCACTGTACCTTAACCATAGGAATCACTTTATTACGCAACTTGCGTTCAGCTCGATCCAAGATCATAACCGGTCGTTCCTCATACGACACATCTGTATCCAACTGTACATCAGGTAACTGTAATACATGACTCGGATCTGGTTCATACTTCCTCAACAGTGAAACATGAAAACATCATGAATATTACTCAATGCCGGCGGTAGTGCCAAACGATATGCCAACGTACCAATACGTTGCAGGACCTCATACGGACCAATATATCGTGGAGACAATTTTCCACGCTTACCAAATCGTACTACACCTTTAAACGGTGAGATTTTCAAGAACACACGGTCACCAACTTGAAATTCAAGTGGTCTACGTCGCTTATTGGCATAAGCAGCCTGTCTGTCCTGAGCAGCTTTAAGTTTCAATCGAATTACCTTTACTTTCTCTTCCATGTCATGAATCATATCCGGTCCATGTAAGGAAGACTGATCCACATCATCCCAATACAATGGCGATCTACATCGTCGCCCATACAAAGCCTCAAATGGTGCCATCTGTATACTAGACTGATAACTGTTGTTATATGAAAATTCCACTAATGGCAATGACTCTTGCCAAGAGATATCAAACTCTAATACACAAGCACGCAACATATCCTCAAGTGTCTGTATCGTACGCTCTGTTTGTCCATCTGTCTGAGGATGATATGCTGTACTCACCGCACTTCAGTTCCCAATGCTGTCTGTAACCCTTACCAAAAATGAGAAGTAAATCTCGGATACCTATCCGACACAATGGAAACTGGTATACCATGTAGTCTCACTACATGTTGAATATACAACCGTGCCATTCTCAGATATGTAAATGTCATACAATATGGCACAAAATGAGAAACTTTGGTGAGTCGGTCAACAATCACCCAAATAGCATCGCAACCAGAAGACGTCCGTGGCAAATGAGTCACAAAATCCATCGTGATATGTTCCCATTTCCACTGAGGAATTTCCAAACTATGTAATTCACCTCCTGGTTTCTGTCTTTCCGCTTTCACTTGTTGACAGATCAAACACCGTTTCACAAAGCTCAACACATCCTGTTTCATACGTTTCCACCAAAATTGGGTACGTAAATCATGATACATTTTCTTTCCTCCAGGATGTATACTATATCTACTACAATGAGCACGTTGTAGTAGTTCTTGGTGTAGTCCTAATATCGCAGGTACTACCCAACAAGTCCTGTATTTCAGAATTCCATCATTTGCAAGTACAAACTGCGATGTTTGTCCTTGACTTATCATTTCTTTCCAATGTTGTACCTCATCATCAGTCATTTGTGCCTTTCTGACTTTATCAAAAATGTCAGGTTCAACCAACAATGTTGATACCCGTACTGGCACTGTTTCCACATCAAAATCATAACCCAAAGTACAACAAGAAGTCATCAACGCTGCTAAATGAATCATCTCATCCACTGTATGATGTACTTTTCGACTCAAGGCATCTGCTGTAAGATTAGCCTTTCCTGGATGGTATTCAATCTCACAATCATAATCTTTCAACAGATCCATCCATCTTCTTTGTCTCATATTCAACTCTGCTTGAGTGAATAAAAACTTTAAACTCTTATGATCTGTGTATATGGTAAACGACGTACCATATAAATAATGTCGCCATATCTTCAAGGCAAAGACAATGGCAGCTAATTCCAGATCATGCACTGGATATCTCATTTCATGTGGCTTCAACTGTCGTGATGCATAAGCCACTACATGTTTATCCTGCATCAATACACAACCCAAACCAAGTAGTGATGCATCAGTATATAATGCAAACCTGTCATGTTCCGATGGAATAAAAAAGACTGGAGCTGTAGTCAATCGATGTTTCAATTCCTGAAAACTACGCTCACAAGCCTCTGACCATCGAAATGATACTCCATTCTGTGTCAAATGTGTCAATGGTTTGGCGATCGCTGAAAATCCTTCAACAAACCATCTATAATATCCAGCCAAACCCAAGAAACTACGAATCTCTGGCACAGAAGTAGGTGCTGACCAATTCAACACTGCTTCTACTTTCTTTGGATCAACTGATATACCTTCTTCTGAAATTACATGTCCCAAAAAGCCGACACTAGTCAACCAAAACTCACACTTACTGAGTTTGGCATACAACTGATGTGTCCTCAACAAATGCAATACCATATGCAAATGTTGAACATGTTGTGCATCACTCTGCGAATAGATCAGTATATCATCGATAAAGACAATGACAAATCGATCAAGGTATTCCTGGAAAACCCGATTCATTAAACTCATAAAGACAGCGGGAGCATTTGTCACTCCAAATGGCATCACCAGAAACTCATAATGTCCATAACGAGTTCTGAATGCTGTCTTCTGTATATCTCCTTCCCTTACACGTATTTGATGATATCCTGACCTCAAATCAATCTTAGAATAAATCCTTGATCCCTGCAACTGATCAAACAAATCATCAATACGAGGAAGAGGATATTTATTCTTTATTGTTACCTTGTTCAATTGTCGATAGTCAATACACAGTCGCATTGTCCCATCCTTCTTCTTAACAAATAATACCGGAGCACCCCAAGGTGATACACTAGGACGTATGTACCCCTTGTCCAATAAGTCTTGCAATTGAGTTTTCAATTCTTTCAATTCAGTTGGTGCCATCCGATAAGGAGCTCGTGAAATTGCAGAAGTACCAGGTATCAAATCAATACCAAATTCCACTTCTCGACTCGGTGGGAATCCAGGTATCTCATCTGGAAACACATCCGCATATTCTGCAACCACTGGTATCTCCTCCACCTTCCTTTCTATTTTCTGTTCAGTTACATCAAGGGCATAAATCAAATAACCCGTATGTCCACGTTCTAACAACCGCGACATTCGGAGTGCTGATATCAAAGGAATCCTTGCCCTCGATCCTTGGCCATAAAAGAACCATTGATTTCCAGTATCAGACTGAAATCTCACTATCTTCTGACAACAATCCACAACAGATTGATATTTACTTAACACATCGATTCCAATGATGCAATCAAAATCTATCATATCTAACACAATCAAATCAGCTTGTAGTCCATACTCAGTCTCGAACTGAATATCACAATCAGACACACTCTGACAAGTCATCACAGTAGTTCCCATGGGTGTCGAGACATAAAGAGGCATCAACAGTGGAGACGAGCATATATGATACCGATCAACAAAATTTTGTGCAACAAAAGAATGTGATGCACCAGTATCAATCAAAAGTAAAGCAGGATAAGTAAACAAAGTACACTTACCCGCTATCACATCATCAGGAGCTGCCTCTGCTTCCTCCCTATTCAGTGCATACACTTGAGCCTGAGGTGGTCCTGTCCTCTGTCCTCCACCAGACTGTGGTACACCCTGTGGTCTCTGTTGTACTGTATTCTCTGACATTGGTCCTCTCCTCTGTTGTCCACCCACTTGAGGACAATCACGGATCACGTGTCCTGGCTTTCCACAACGGAAACAAACCACTGTATCAAACTGTGGACAATTTCTTTGAAAATGTGGCCCTCCACATTTAAAACATTGTAATCCTCGTCCACCACTACTACTACTTCCTTGGGACTGTCCTTTTGAACCTCGTTCACTACCCTTCCTCATTGTAAACCGTTTCCCACTAAATTTAGAGGAAGATGCACCACCTCGTGGTGATTTAAATGGTTCTCCTCTAGGTCTCATGCTTTTAGATGTAGGTGGTTGGGCTTGTCCAACATCTTTGTTACCCCTACGGCAATCTCAGCCATCTCAGCTCTCGTCAATGCTTCTTCATATGATGTAGGGTTATTGGACATGACCCTATCAAACAATTCAGGCCTCAAATCTTTCACAAATTGTCTGATCTTTGCCTTTGTGTTTACAGCAATATGTGGCACATACCGGAGCAAAGAAGAATATTGTACTGCATAGTCCGATACTGTCATTGATCCCTGTCTCAAGTTTGTAAATTCATCCTCTTTCCTCTGCCTTGCAGCAACAGAGAAATAATGCTCAAGGAACTTCGTTCTAAACACATCCCAGTTAACTGTCTGTCCTTGAGCCCTCAGCTCAAGCACTATGGATTTCCACCACATCATAGCTTTCGTAGCTAATTGGAATTCAGCTAAGCGTAACCAAGCAGTCTTGGCACACGGTGCTGATACAAATATCTGTTCCACACGTTCCAGCCATTCCTCCGCCAGTTCCCCTGATTCAGTCCCCTCAAATCTGGGTGGCTGATAACTCAGAAATTGCGTCAACGTCAATTCTCCAGGCAACAGTACCTGTTCCACTGGCCCTTGCTCAATCGGTGGTGGTGGCACAGGTGCCATCCTCACACTCGTATTGCCACTCATGGCATCCCCAACATCCTCATGATACCCTCTGTCTGTCATAACTGTATATCAAGGGTTAACAATAACATTCACAATTATAAAACATGTTAGAATAACATCATATTACAAATCCTAACATGATATTACCATTCTCAACATGTTTTCAAGTGTTTAGGTAACTCCCTAATACACTTTCTCTACCCATGTTCATCCCATTCTCGAACCACTGCTCTGATACCACTAATGTGGGGTCCTCGTTACTTAATCCATTATGTATCAATTAAACATACATACGTGAGTCTTAATTAAGTAATAACATGCACTGATTAAGAGTATCTTACTAGTTAAGTTGTTACAGGGTTTATAAAAACCTACCAACTACACATCATATGTACAAACAACAACCTACTACAAGATAACGCCTAAGCAGTGGTTCAGCTCGCAGCGGAAAATGACTCACGTCCCGTCCTCCCACGTCTATGAGTCCCTACAAAATCATTCACACAACGTGAGTATAGATAATAAATATGTCAGTGCGATATCAAAACACAGTATCAATACCAATGATAAAGCACAATAAATCATCTAATGTGAATATTCTGTATCATGCATCAACAAAAGCACCATGCCATGACATGTCTCAACAAACACCCTATTATCACGAGCCCAATATGATATGCCTATTCAGCTCAATATGTCAGTGGAACCACATCACATCTTCATATTAGCAACACATATCATAGTACCGTACTCATCTGTGATAATAGTCAGAGCCTATACCCAATCCAGGCGTATATCTCTCAAGCCAAAGCATATGTAGTATATCTATCGTGGCAATGATCCCAGCCAAAGCATATACCAATCCAGGCATATCTATCAAGGCAATGATCTTACCAAAGCATATACACATATCTATCAAGGCATCCATCCCAATCATATGAAATCCATGTATGTACATGCATATGATACTACCAATCATATGACACAAACCTAACATAAATCATATGATATCAAAACCATAACATTATCATCACATAAGATCTATACTCCGTACGTCAACACGTACCTGTACTGCGACACAAACGATTAAATTAGGCGTCACTGGCTAATTGCCTCGTTGTCCCGTCCCTTGAGATGATGCTACAACAATTCCAACAATATATCATGTTATCATAGGCATTAAAATCAAAGTCTACAAAAATATAACATTTTTCAACATTCTGGCTCTGGCGATCGATCGCTATTTCTCACCGATCGATCGCCATACTGTTCTGGCCCCTCGCGATCGATCGTCATACCTCGCGATCGATCGCCAAAATGTTTTGTTGCTCGCGATCGATCGCCACATTTTCACCGATCGATCGCCACATGAGTAAACTGCCTTATATTTTTGCTCTGTCTCGGCGATCGATCGCCACAATGCTCGCGATCGATCGCCGATGTCCAGAAAGTTCAGAACATGGCGATTTTGAGCTTATCTTCCTAGCTCTTCTCCTACAACTCGAAATTCAACATGTAAACAAGTTGCATGCACTCTCTAATACCATAACAACATGTTTCCACCATCTTAGAATCCAATTCTTGGCATATAAACATGTTATGATTCTTCACATGAACATTTGATATTCCACTTCATATACATCAACACCAAATACATAATTCAAGTGTAAAACCATGAATTCCTTACCAAGATATTAAGAAGTCACTTCACACAACTTCCTAGCTCAATTCACAAGTGAATCCCTAGCTCAAACCACAAAGAACTTGAAAGAGATGGAGAGGAGCTTGTGTAGGATTTTAGTAGGTGTAAAATGGTGTATTGTGAGTTTAAGCTCACTAATCCCCTTCATATAGCCACTTGCTATAATAACATGACAACTAACATAAACATGTAAATCCAAACTCAAATTCACATACTAATGCAACCTTAAATGAAAGGCAAAGGCATATGAAATTCAAATCAAATGCATACTAGTCCATGTTGCTTGATATGCCACTACAATTCAAATCATTTCTTTGCACTACATCTTGTGCACCATGTTTCATTCTTTGACATATATCATATAGTCATGTCATATATGTGAGTAGTAACCCTCGGTTCAACCCGAACCCGAGTCCACATCGTACCGTAATTATTCCAAATTACGCCATAAACATATGACACGTATAAAAATAAATCGAGGCATTACAAATAGATTTACCAAAATCGAAGGCTAGTAGTTTTCACAAAGCGTTTTTCGATATTAATCGTTCAATAAGGACACGAGAGTAGTTTATTGTAGATTACTGCTAGACTTGTTATAGTCGGCCAAGGTATAACGAATGAAATTGAAAAACTCGTTACCCTATAACATAGAATTTTGAATCTTAATTAATAGACAACTTTTGAGGGATTACATGGGTGAACCGGTGTCTTGATAATTATTTGATCATATTTCTTCAATAATCCATCGCTGCTATTTAGGTTGAATTTTTGTGTTTGAGCCAATTTAATTTGTTAATCATTCCATAATCGTAGGTTAAATATAGTAAATCTAATTGAACGTGGTACTTATTTTCTAATCCCTATGGGTTCGACAATCCGTACTTTTCATAATCTATACTAAAACTTGACACCATACGTTTGCGGTATAGAATCGCTACAGTGGAAATAACTGCTTAAATAAAAGCGATCAACTATTCAAAATTTCGGGTGCGAGAAGACAATAACTTGGGTTGACATTTTCTGAATATGAGGAATATTTAAATCAATAAGTTGCATAAATATCATAAAAATTGAAGGCATAATATTTTGTTGCATGAATGCACATTATGTAACAACATACACCTAAAATTATATATTATAAAAGCCTAAGAAATTTTTAATCATCACAACTAAGTGCTGCCGTAAGGTAGGTCAAATAATTGCTAATTAAAAATGAGGCATTCTCAATTAATTAGTGTTTTCAAAAATATCTCATATTTTAACATTTATTAATTTCTTTCATTTTTGTCAAAAATATAACTAACATATTAATTATAGTTTCTGAGTTCTTTCCACCATTTCAGATTTTAGACTTAACTAAGAATTGCCGCTGTAGTGTAGGTCAATCTAAAATACATCATACTAATCTTATCTCAAGAAGTCAACCTTGGTATTACAATTGGTGGACATCATCCGTAGGGAGGACGAAATCAAAACGTCTCAAGGCGCAACCAAAAGTTCACAGTGTTGTACTAATAGTGGAAACCTAGGATATATATCTTATATTTAACCTTTATAACTCTATATGTGTATTTTAATATTTTATGAAACATCTAATGTTCATATTCGAAATAGGGATTAACATTTAATTTCCTACTGCCCATTTTTGGACAATGAGAATCTTATTCTTATAAAATAACTTTTATTTTATTATTGGGTGTTATAAAATTAACACTAAATTTTATAGGGCCCTTTTTTATTAAAATAATGATAAGAATCTTATTCTTATTTAATTGAAGATGAGATTTATCTCAAACTCTTAGTTCACACTTTGGATCCATTAATTAATTAATCAAATTAATTTATTGGATTAACTAATTTAATAGAAATAATAGAATTAACAATTAATCTATTAAATCCAAACAGATAATGTAAAAGACATTTACAGATCCAAACCACCAAAATTTGAGGATCCCTCAGTTTCTGTTATCTTGATAACAGAGCATATTTTTATAAAGGACTCACAGAGATCATGGCTCGTTAAATATTTATAATAAAAATTAGTTAAAACTATTTTTAGATAATATTTATTTAAATACACAAAATGATCACACACCGTGCCCACATACATATAATTATCAAATAATTATATTTCAGAACAATATGAATAAACCTGCCTAAAGTAGCATAGCTATGATACCAATTGTTGGATATATAAATAAACCAGATTTCAAAATCTTTGTACCAAATAATAATATTCATATTGAATTGAACAATATATCATGATAGGGATAATAAGTTTCTTACCAAATTCAAACTCTTATTTTGTAAAACTTTGTTTAAGCTCCGAAATCTTTCTTGTTGCATGTCCGGATTACAAAAACTAATGAGTGGGCGTTTTTAGGCTATAAATTTGATTCAATAGATTTACTCCAATTTTTCTCAACACATGAGAATCATGAGATAGAGCAACCTTAGAATGCATTTTTTTTGAGAAAGTTTTTTAAATCTTTCTTCCTCCTGCATTTTCTATACGGATGCTACTAGTTGTTTTATAGAAGATAAATTGTATTCTAATTTTTTTTATTTAAAAAAAAAATCCATTGGGATAGAAGAGAAGATGCAAGAAAGTTGTTTACGCTGGTTTGATCATGTTCGACGTAGCGCAGCAGTGCACCTGTGCGTCGAGTGGAGTCCATGGATTTCGGCCAGTTTACGAGAACGAGAGGACGACCGGAGAAGCCATGACTCGAAGTTATTGGAGAAGACTGACGTATGTGTCCGACCCAATTTGATTCTATCTATTGTTTATGTAGCATATCACAATTCATTGGGATTAAAGGCTTAATTATTGTTGTTATTGTAAAAAAAAAAGTCAAAATCCAATCTTATCTTAGCTAGATAGATAGATAGATACTCAATACAACTAAAAGCAAAACCAAAATCGAATCTTATCTCGTTGACTTTTTGATTCATGAAATGTGGTCATATCACATTAACTAATTCATTCACATTTAATAATCATAGATGTAAAATTAATTTAAAATTCATAATCATAGATTAATTAACTCAAACCTTATAGAACTTTGTTCTTGCAATTTATCGTAGCCAACAAGAGGAACTATGTATATTATAATTCTTAGCTCCAATAATTTAATTCGTCAAAATTATTAATTTCAAATTATTCCGCTAAAAATTTGGAATTGCACTCTTAAAATTATAACAATGATTTTGATTTAACAAATATGAATTGTCCATGATCTACATATAAATCAATCCTCCATAAATGGTTAGAAATTTCGTTAACCATTTATTTACATATTTTCCATAGTATCATTGATTCTCTAATGAATATTAATTTTATGATCGAATCATAAAATTAAGCGCTCTTACTATTCAAGTACCGAGTCAATACTTATGTAAACAATTTATCTACTTTTACAAATAAATGTATTTCATCTTGTAAATCAATATTCCCAGATATTACTCTTATTACATTTCCAAAGTACCAAGAATTGGATGCTATAATATGCATCACTATCCCATATATCAAAAAATACAACTTAACAAATATGAGTTTATCAATTACTCAGAATTAAGATTGTTCCATACATGACCATCACCGATTAATAATGAATACTCTAGTTTGATAACAGATTTATTAGAGATTCATAATAATCGTGTTTTAGTCATATATAATCATATTATACATAAACGTTTTAATTCCAATAATCTCATTATTTACATTTCGGATAAGACTGCATCATTCAGAATGTAATGAACCACGTTAGTGATGAAATTAAAGATCACATCTTTAATTTAATATCACATACTCAATATTTAGGGTTTTATTTAAAAAAATAATTTTAAAAAAATAATTTTAAAAAAATTTATTATAGAAAATACCGTATTTTTAAAATTCTTACAAAAATACCCCAAACCACCTCTAGAAGAGGCGGCCACTCATTTTTAATATTATAATAATATATATTATAATATATAATTAATTATATTATTATTGATTTAATAAATAATAATTATATTATAATACTTATAATATATAAAATATATAAAATATAATAATAATAATTTATTATAATAAATTTACATAATTAATATTATATTATTATTAATATAATTGATCCTCATATCATTGATCATGTATTGTTATTTCTATGATCGATGTTGAATGATGATATATTGATAGTTTTGAATGAACGAAGATGTTGAGAGACATTGAAATGAGCGACATGTAATTATTATTTATTGTTGATTGTGTAACGGATGTGGATGCTCGTTGAAATGAGTAGGGTCGGACGTATGATTTTCGACAAGATGGGCAAAAATCAGAATATATATATATATATATACATATATAATAATATATAATAATAATCATAATATATATATATACATATATATAATAATATATAATAATAATTAATATATATATATATATATAAATAGTTTTTCAAAATTTATTAACTTTTTTTACCAAAATTTAGTGGCCTTCTAATATATTAATATTAAATATATTAATAATTATATTATTGTAATATTAATATATTATAATAATATAAAAAAATTGAGGGAATAAGCGGCCCCTCAATTTTTTTAAAAAAAATTAATAATTTTTAATCTTTAAAAACTAATATATTATATATATATTAATTATTATTATATATATGTATATATTATAATCATATAAAAATATTTTTTTAATTTTATTATTTATTATATATAATATTATTATAATATTATTATTTTTATAATAATATAAAATATATATATATATATACATATTATAATATTATAATAATATAAAAAATTGAGGGGCCGCTGGCCGCGTGATGTTCAGGCGGCCATTTTCTTTTAAATATAATATATATATATATATATATATTATTAATTATATATATTATTAATAAATAATTATTAAATAGTATTATTAATTATTTAGTTATATATATTTAGATTATTAAATCTTATTAATATATTAACTAACTATTATAATAAAATAAAAATAATTTTTTTGCCCATCTTATCGAAAATCATGCGTACGTCCCTATTCATTTCAATGAGCATCAACATCCGTTACACTATCAACTAAATAATAATAATAATAATAACATGTCGCTCATTTCAATGTCTCTAAATATATTCGTTCATTCAAAACCATCAATATATCATTATTCAACAGCGATAATAGAAATAACAATACATGTTCAATGATATGAGGAACAATTATATTAATAATAATATAATATTAATTATTTAAATTTATTATAATAAATTAATATTATTATATTTTATATATTATAAGTATTATAATATAGTTATTATTTATTAAATCAATAATAATATAATTAATTAATATATTATAATATTAAAAATTTAAAAAACGAAAAAAAAAAAAGAGGAGCCGCCAACAAAGGCAGCCTGCTCCTCAGGCGGCCACTCAAGAGATATTGGCCGCTCTCCGGGTTGGAGGTTTAGGGTAGTTTTGTAACACTTTTAAAAATATGATATTTTTAAAAATAATTTTTTTTAAATAATTTTTTTAAAAAAACCCAATATTTAGATTATTTAAATTTGAAATATTATATTAATGCACATTATAACTTATGCACAATGTTTAAAGACTTCTAAATAATCAATGGCGTTTTGATATTTATAAAACATCAAAACATACATGCAAAAATAATTAAAAATAAATTCCTTGAGACTTTAATAACATCAAATGTTATTTTACAATTCATTTGTAATTTTGGGCATAATTCCCAAAACAAATAGTGAAGCACCTGAATATGAGATTCCAGTAGCCCTCCCAAAGTGTAACCAAACGTGATGTTCTAAATCTCCTAGTGCAAGAATATTGCTCCAGGAACTCTTGTTGAGGGGCTGTGCAACAGGAGCATTTGGAAAGGCGAAGCACGTGCAGACTTAAGAAGATTGGGAGTCGATTTTTAAGCACATGAAGCATGTGGAATGAGATTTTAATCGGGGTTCTGAAATAACAAAGATTGTGACCCACGTCCCTGAAGGATTTGAAACGCTGAAGATACCGAAAATTTCCCAGATTGTGTGAGACCAGAATGGGAAATCTGCAGAGATATCCGATGGAGGATTAATTTGAATAATTTCCAAAATAAAGATTCATTTTCAAAATAATTTCATTACTGTTATAAATATGTTCATAAATACATGTGTTAATGCATGTATTAATGACATTGTTGTGAAACGTAATATTTATGTATATTGGATGTCCATTTACCTTTCACATTCCACCCTCGTGTAAGTACAATATTAAGCCTATAAATAGAGGCTTAAAGTTAAATGGAAGATATAATGAAAAGCTCTCTAAATCTCTCTCTCTAAATTGTTCTCTACAGAATACAATACTATTATTTTATAACACGTTATCAGCACGAATCTCTAGCCAACTTTGTGTAAGTGTGGTAAGTTTTATTTGTTTTCTTGATTTTAATTACAGCATGACTAATCTTGCAAAACTCGAGTTTGTTGCTCTTGATATCACTGGAAAGAATTATCTGACATGGGTACTAGATGCTGAAATTCATCTAGCGGCAAATGGTCTTGGAGAAACCATAAAAGAAGAAAGTATAGCCACAAATCAAGAAAATGCTAAATCAATGATCTTCCTCCGCCACCACCTTGATGAAGGGTTAAAAACAGAATATTTGATGGTAAAGGATCCCTTTGCCTCGTGGACTAGTTTGAAGGAAAGATAGGAACACCAAAAAACGGTTATTCTTCCAAAGGCTCGTTATGAGTGGATGCACTTACGCTTGCAAGATTTTAAAACTGTACGTGAGTATAATTCAGCAATTTTTCGAATCAGTTCAAAGTTGAAATTATGTGGGGAAAATGTAATTGATGAGGATTTATTGGAGAAAACATTCTCCACTTTTCACGCATCAAATGTGCTCCTGCAGCAGCAATATCGTGAAAAAGGTTTCAAAAAATATTCTGAATTGATTTCTTGTCTTCTTGTTGCTGAACAAAATAATGAGCTTTTGTTGAAAAACCACGAGGCTCGTCCAACTGGTGCTGCTCCATTTCCTGAAGCAAATGCGACAGCTATGCGATATAATAATGAACAAAATCGAGGCCGAGGCCGAGGTCGTGGTCGTGGTCGTGGTCGAAATCGTTACAATAATAATCGTGGTGGCCATATCAAAAGTATTAAGCACCACCAGAAGTGGGAAAGTAACAATAACCGTTACAACAATAATCGTGGTGGTCATATCAAAAACATTGCACACCACCAGAAGTGGGAGCATAATGATGAGAAATATGTAAACCAAAATAAAAGGGAGGAGAATAAGTGCTATCGTTGTGGCATAAAAGGCCATTGGACTCGTACTTGTCGTACGCCAAAGCATCTTGCTGATCTCTATCAAGAATCATTGAAGAAAAAAGAGAAAATGATAGAGACAAATTTCAATAGCAACGATGTTAATCTTGACCATAATTTTGTTGACAATGGTTTTAATGATTTTACTTCTTTTGATGTTGCTGATTTCTTTGTCAATCACCCTGAATGTGATACTAGTCATGAAAATGCCTAAGAATTTTCATTTTATGTTTGCAAATAAATATTTCATTTTATGTTTGCAAATAAATATTTCTTTTTAATATTTCTTTTATTATACAAATATTTTATTTATCATAAACAGAAGAAGAAGAAAAATCTCATTTTGAAAATTTATTTTTTTTGAAGAAAATGGACGTTCCAATGATCATTGACAAATAATTATGTTTGGCAGACAGTGCAACAACACACTTTATACTTAAGGATAAGAAGTATTTTTCAGATCTAATAATGAAAGAAGCTCATGTTAGTACCATATCTGGTAATGCAAAATTAATTGAAGGCTCCGGAAGAGCAACTATAATTTTGCCTGGAGGAACAAAATTTTGCATTGATAATGCTTTATTTTGCTCAAAGTCTCAAATAAACTTATTGAGCTTTAAAGATATTCGTAAAAATGGATATCATATTGAGATTAAAAGTGAAGATAATAATGAATACTTGTATATTACAAGTATTAACTTTGGAAAGAAAGTTGTTTGAAAAAATTACCTTCTTATTCCTCTGGATTATACTACACATATATAACTACAATTGAAAAATATGCAGCGCTAAACCAGAAGTTTACTGATCATAATGATTTTATCATTTGGCATGATCGGTTGGGTCATCCCGGTTCTATAACGATGAGAAGAATTTTAGAGAATTCACGTGGTCATTCTTTGAAGAGCCAGAAGATTCTTCAATCCAATGAATTCTCATGTGCAGCTTGTTCTCAAGGCAAGTTAATCATAAGACCGTCACCGATGAAAATTAAAAATGAATCTCTTGCATTTTTAGAACGCATACATGGAGATATTTGTGGACCTATTCACCCACCTTGTGGACCATTTCGATATTTTATGATTTTAATTGATGCATCAACGAGATGGTCACATGTATGCCTATTGTCAACTCGCAACTTGGCATTTGCAAAATTACTTGCGGAGTTAATTCGGTTACGAGCACATTTTCCAGATTATACTATCAAGAAAATTCGTCTTGATAATGCTGGTGAATTTACATCACAATCTTTTAATGATTATTGTATGTCTGTTGGAATAATTGTTGAACATCCTGTCGCTTATGTTCATACACAAAACGGTCTTGCAGAATCGTTTATTAAGCATCTTAATTGATTGCATGACCATTGCTCATGAGAGCTAAACTCCCAATATCTGCGTGGGGACATGCTATTTTGCATGCAGCTGCATTAATTCGCATAAGACCAACGAATTATCATGAATATTCTCCCAACAGTTGGTTTTTGGTCAGGAACCAAACATTTCCCATCTTAGAATTTTTGGATGTGCAGTTTATGTTCCAATTGCTCCACCACAAGGCACAAAGATGAAACCTCAAAGGAGATTGGGCATATATGTTGGGTATGAATCACTTCTATAATAAAATATCTTGAGCCAAAAACTGGAGATTTATTTACGGCTCGTTTTGCTGATTGTCATTTTGATGAATCATTTGTCCCAACATTAGGGGGAGAAAATAAACAGTCGGTTGATAAAATTATGTGGAATGAATTGTCATTATCTCATTTTGATCCGCGCACAAGACAATGTGAACTTGAAGTTCAAAAGATAATTCATTTGCAACAGTTAGCGAATCAATTGCCAGATGCTTTTTCTGACCTAAAGCGTGTGACCAAGTCACATGTACCGGCTGTTAATGCTCCGATTCGAATTAATGTCCCTGAAGGACCTTCTACCATTATTAGTAAAGTAAAGGCGCCTATGAAACGTGGTAGACCAGTCGGTTCTAAGGATAAAAATCCTCGAAAACGAAAAGAAGTTAATAATGAAGATAGTAAAATCGAGGAAATTGAAAATCCAGAAGAATTCTCAAAATCAAAAACTCTTGAAGAGTTTCCAGACATGACAAATAATAAATTTCCAGAAGAGAGATTTAGAGAGAGAAATTTAGAGAGATTTTCATTCTATCTTTCATTTAACTTTAAGCCTCTATTTATAGGCTTAATATTGTAGTTACATGGGGGTGGAATGTGGAAGGTAAATTGACATCCAATATACATAAATATTACGTTTCATAACACTTTAATTAATACATGCATTAACACATGTATTTATGAACATATTTATAACACTCCCCCTTGGATGTCCACACACTGCCTCGTTAAAAACCTTACCAGGAAAAACCCATTGGGAAAAAAAACATGGTTAAGGAAAAAAGAGTACAGTGTGAAAAAATTACACTTCTTGAGCTCATCATTTGACGTCTTTTAGTCGTCGCATTCCAATTTCATGAACCAACTTTTCAAATGATGAAGTCGGTAAAGACTTTGTAAATAAATCTGCCAGATTGTCATTTGAACGAATTTGTTGAACATTGATTTCACCATTCTTTTGAAGATCATGAGTGAAAAAGAATTTTGGTGAAATGTGTTTCATTCTATCACCTTTGATATATCCTTCCTTCAATTGAGCGATGCATGCATTATTATCTTCGAACAAAGTTGTAGAAATGTTTTTGTCCAAAAGCAAACCACATGTTCCTCGAATATGATGGATTACAGATCGTAACCAAACACATTCCCGACTTGCTTCATGGATCGCCAATAATTCAGCATGATTAGAAGAAGTGGCAGTTATGGTTTGTTTCATAGAATGCCAAGAAATAGCTGTACCACTACATGTGAACACATAACCCGTTTGTGACCGAGCATTATGAGGATCAGATAAATATCCAGCATCTGCATAACCTATGAGATCAAATTTGGGTGCCTTAAGATAATAAAGGCCCATATCCATCGTTCCTTGAAGATAGCGAAATACTTCGTGTAGGTGAAGAACTATATCTTGCTAGCAGATTCACAGCAAATGATATATCAGGGCGTGTATGACTAGCAAGATACATTAGTGCTCCAATAGCACTAAGATATGACACTTCTGGGCCTAGTAGTTCTTCATTATTTTCATGAGGTCGAAAAGGATCTTTGTGCACATCAAGCGATCTTACAACCATAGGTGTGCTTATTGGATGTGCTTTATCCATATAGAATCGTTTAAGCATTTTTGCTGTATAAGCAGGCTGATGTAACAAGATGCCATTTTCTAAGTGCTCAATTTGCAAGCCTAGGCAAAATGTTTTTTTTCCAAGATCCTTCATTTCAAATTCTTGCTTCAAATAATTTGTAGCTTTCTTGAGCTCCTCAAGAGGCCCAATAATATTTTAATCATCAACATATATTGCAATGATTGCAAACTCAGTTCCATACCTCTTAATAAAAACGCATGGACAAATAGGATCATTCATATAGCCTTGTTTCATCAAATATTCACCAAGACGATTATAGCACATGCGTCCAGCTTTTTTCAAGCCATATAGCGATTTATACAATTTGATCGAGTAAAGTACTCTAGAACCGTGGTCATGTCCCTTAGGTAATTTTAAACCTTTAGGGATTTTCATATAAACGTCATTATCAAGCGAGCCATATAAATAGGCAGTAATAACATCCATAAGACGCATTTCAAGTCGTTCATTTGCTGCCAGATTAAGCAAATAACGAAAAATTGTTGCATCCACAACAGGAGAATATGTCTCCTCATAATCAATACCAGGTCTTTGGGAAAAACCTTGTGCAACAAGTCGTGCCTTATACCACACAATTTCATTTTTCTCATTTCGTTTTCGCACAAAGACCCATTTATAGCCAACTGGTTGCACATCTTCAGGTGTGCGTATTACTGGTCCAAAACTTTACGTTTGCCAACGAATCCAACTCTGTTTGAATCGCATCTTTCCACCTTTCCCAATCATTTCTAAGTCTGCATTCATCCACAGATTTTGGTTCATGATCCTCGTTCTCATTCATAATAGTAATTGCTGTAGTATATGCAAATTTATCATCAACATTAGTTGTATATCGGTTCCATCTTTTCCCAGTCGTGACATAATTTATTGAGATCTCATTATTATTAAAATTTTCAGGTACCTGAACTTCTTCTGGAAGTTTATTATTTGTCATGTCTGGAAACTCTTCAAGAGTTTTTGATTTTGAGAATTCTTCAGGATTTTCAATTTCCTCGATTTTACTATCTTCGTTATTAACTTCTTTTCGTTTTCGAGGATGGTTTTAATGATTTTACTTCTTTTGATGTTGCTGATTTCTTTGTCAATCACCCTGAAGGTGATACTAGTCATGGAAATGCCTAAGAATTTTCATTTTATGTTTGCAAATAAATATTTCATTTTTATGTTTCCAAATAAATATTTATAATAAATTTTTATTGTCAATATTTCTTTTATTATACAAATATTTTATTTATCATAATAGAATGAAAAGCTCTCTAAATTCCTCTCTCTAAATTGTTCTCTATAGAATACAAAGGAAAAAAACATCCACCTTAAGTTGAAAGCTATTTTTAAAAAATTAACTTAAATGTTATATTTTGAACTTAACATAACTAAAGACAATTTTAAAAAATTAACTTAAATTAATATCAAAAATTCATTATAGTAGTTCATTGTTACCTTCTTTTTTGGTTCGCTTTGATAACAATGAATTTATATGGGAGAAAAGGGTGAGCTATTTCGCGAAATCAATGGTAGGCCGGAGCCTGGGAAAAGCTAACCGGTTAAGAATCCCCGGTGATCAAACTGGTGAATAGTTGGTTTCCCCTTCTTTTTCTCAGCCCTTCCTCTTGTTAACAATCCTCCTCTTTATAGGGGAAGGGTAGCCAGTGGTCCCGCCTTGCCTTGGACTTTGGAGACAATGTTTGATGCCGGGGGGAGAACCGCAGACTGGGGACCACCTACAACTGTTACCTACCTCGTACGACCTCCCTGCTTTTGTGATTCTATCTGCATTCGGGGATATGCTTTTCGTACTCAAGGTACTTGACCATCTTCTGATTGGTTAGTGGGCCGATCCTTTGCTTCAATAGGTGTCCAACTCCTGTAACCCCAATCCCGGTATATAGGACCACCATATGTGTGACAGCGACCTTTTGGCCTCGGCTCGGCTGTCCTGGCCAGTTGCTGCCCGCCCCGACCTCTTGAGGTTCATCTTTGCCTCAGCTCGGAGGTCGCCCCGAGGACTTATGGCCAAGGAGCGCGTAATAGGGCTCTGCTCGAGAAAGGCCACGACAGCTGACCAGAGGTGGTCGTGCCCGGTGTCAACTGGGCTCGGGCGACGAGCTTGAAGAGGCGAGGCTTGAAGAGAACAACACGGTATCCGTCCTGACGACTTCTTTTGTTGGGCTATAAACGGGTCCCCAACTAACCGGGCCCAAATAAAGTTCCGGTCCCTAAACCTATTGGGCCCCCAGGGCTAGGGATATCATCAGTATGCCCCCCAAGTTGAGCTAGAGTAGCTCTACCTCGACTAATGCGTTTATGACGAACTTTATTCACTCCTGACACATTGGTCCTTTGATTGGACAACTCATGGTCCCGGGGTCATTCTGTTTTGCACCAACCCTAGGATGGGCTGTCAGGCCACGTGCCCCTATCTGGCGCTCCGACCGTTCAGATTCCTTAATCCGCACCGTTGGTTTGGGCCTGGCTTTCTCGGCCCACTCGCCATATCCCCTATAAGTAGAGGCTCCTAGTCACTTTCATTCACTTGTGCTCTAGGTCGGATCAATCGTCTCTCCTAAATCTTGTAAGTCAGCTCTGCCTTTTTATGTTCCTTTTAATGTCAAACTCCACATCTTCCACCTCTGGTGCTCTCTTTCGTGGGGAGGACAAGGATGCCGAGGTATCTGAGCTACCCAGCCCATCGGGTCGGAGGTCGGATGCTCCCGAGGGAAACATTCCCGAGGTGGCACCCCTCCGACAGGTCCCTCCTAGAATATTTGATCCCTCTCTCCCCACCTTTGAGGTTTTTGACCCGAGGAGTCTGGCCCAGGCTGGACTTCCTTGGTACGAGATTCTCGACTCGGGGGTTTCTCCCGATGCCAAGCACCTTCTCTGTACGTGGTTTATCCCGCCGGACCACGACGTCCTGGTTCCTAGGGCTGGTGAGCGTCCGCATCTCCCCCCACCCGGGTACTTTCCCTTCTTCATCGAGCAGCTTAAGAGCGGGCTCCGCTTTCCTATCCCCCTTTCTTACCAGGAGTTCTCCCATTTCTATTGCGTTTCTCTGAGCCAACTTACCCCCAACTCTTACCAGAACCTGGTCTCTGCCACCGCCCTCTTTCGATCCCTGGATCTACCTTTCTCCCCTACCCTTCTTCATTATTTTTTCCAGGTTAAGAAAACCCAGTCTCCCGAGGTGTTTTACTTTGGTGCCCGGACATTCTATAAGTTTTTAAATAACATCCCGAGCTCCCGTAAAGGATGGAAACAAAGCTATTTTTTTGTTAAACCATCTCGACGCTGGGCCTGCCCCATGGCCTGGCGAGATTCCTTACCGGCCCCACGATGCTTGCCCAAAAAATATAAAGAAGACGTGTTCTTCCAAACGGTTATTTCAACCATTCGGGCTCGGCGTTTCGATTCGGCTGCCCTGATCAGGGAGGACGTACTCATGCGTTTTGGGCTGAGCTCCTATCCAGACGTCCCTGGTGGTACGTTCTTCCTATCTGGCCCCTGTTATCATATTTATAGATTGTTTCATATGTATGACCTGTGCCCTTTCTTTTGCAGATAACATGTCTCTTCAGCAGCTGCTATCCGCCATGGCGTCTCAGAAGAAAGTGGGAAAGGGGGCAGTTGGGGCAGGCCCTTCGAGCCAACCCCCTAGCGCCCCTGTTGTCATTCCATCCCAGCCCTCCCCCAGCCCACCTCGCGCTGAAGAGGTTAGGGAGGAAGCCGGCCTGCGGAAAAGGAAAAGGGGTAAGGGGCAGCCGGGATCTCGATCCTGGAAGAAGTGGCTACTTCCCAGGTCATTCATGAGATTGACACCCCACCCGCTCCCCCCCCCCCCCCCCCCGAGCCATCAGTCTGTTGCTCCCGTCAACCCTGGTTCACCCGGGGTGCCAGTGGGTTATACTCGAGAGGTCAGCCTGATCAATTCTGCCCCTTCAGGCCTCCCTGCTCAGATCGTGGAGTGTTTGACCTCTGCCACCGATCAGCAAGTTCTGGCAGAGCTGAGATGGAAACCCCTGGCAGAGGAAGGGGTATCTCGGGCCTTATCGGTAAGTACTTTTAAAGTTGCCAGGATTTTCCTTGGCGGATATAGAACTGAACCCTCTTTTTTCTTTTCTTTTCAGGGTCTGGTGATGATGTGCGAGAGCATCCGTCGGGGTGCGAGCTACGGCCAGTCAGGCAGGATGTGAGGAAAGCTGTTCGGGAAGCCAAGTCAGAGGCTGAGAATGCTTCTGCTAAGTCCGAGGCGGATGCTGCAGAACTGGAATCTCACCGGGCTTCGGTGACCCGACTCCGAGCTGACGTTGAACAGCTCTGTGGTGCCCTGGTCGGAAAGGAGCAGGACCTGACAAATGCCTTGGCTGAGCTGGGGAGGGTCAAGTCCGAGTTGGCCTCCTATGTGGCTGGCGAACCAGCTCGTCGGGAGGCCTTTATCAAATCCGAAGAATTAACGAGTATGTTGGCCTCCAAGGCTTTCAAATTTTTGTACCTCGGTTTTGAGGGGGTGCAAGGGCCAATTCCAGGCAAAGGGCTTCCCGCCTAATGACCAGGACCCTGACGACTTCCTGGACCTCAACGCAATTATTGCAAACATCCCTCCCGACTTTGCCAACTAGCCCGACTTGTTTTTAATCCCTCCCTGTATTTTCTTATTTTATTTTTACTCCTTTGATGCTTGTATTATGCTTTGGACGCATCCCCTTGTAATGAAGTTATTTTGAATTTTGATTGTTGTCTAGCCTCTTCGAAGCAACCCGTTCAATTACTCGTAAGTTAGAAATTGGCTAAGACTTGAATGATTGTAAATTTATGCCCATCCTGACCACTTCTAGTGGCCGGGCTGATCCGTGGTTTAAATTGGATTATCCTATAATAATAACTTAAAATAATCTTACAAATAGAATTAAATACAGCATAGGGCTGACATGTACGCAATAACGTTGTGCCAGGGCCACCTAAACCCGAGCTTAGGTGACCGGGCTGATCTTCACTTTTATTTTGTGACAGGGCCTCATACACCTGGGCTTTAGTGACAGGGCTGACCTGCACTTTTAATTTGTGTCAGGGCCTCATACACCTGGGCTTTAGTGACAGGGCTGACCTGCACTTTTATTTTGTGCCAGGGCCTCATACACCTGGGCTTTAGCGACAGGGCTGGCCTGCACTTTTATTTTGTGCCAGGGCCTCATACACCTGGGCTTTAGGGACAGGGCTGACCTGCACTTTTATTTTGTGACAGGGCCTCTTACACATAGGCTTTAGCATGCAGGGCGGACCTGTGCTTTTATTTTTTGCCTGGGCTGACCTGCACTTTTATTTTGTGCCAGGGCCTCATACACCTGGGCTTTAGCATGCAGGGCGGACCTGTGCTTTTATTTTTTGCCAGGGCCTCATACACCTGGGCTTTAGTGACATGAGATTAAAGGAAAAATTCGCTAAATAATAGTGTTCATACATTGAATTGAAATAACAATAATAAAATGCCTAGGAATAATATTTTCTGAGGTGATATGCATTCCAAGGCCTTTTTAGACGTCGGCCTTCGCCCTCCTCTAAGTAATACGATCCAGAACTCAGTCTTTGGACTATTTTGTATGGCCCCTCCCACCGGGGATCTAGTTTTCTAACCTCCCCTGCTGGGTTAACCTTTTTGAGGACGAGGTCCCCCACTTGAAAATTTCAGGGTATCATCACCCTTTTGTTGTAGGCCTTGACTATCTTACTACGGTAAGCCTCCATCCTTATAGCAGCCCTTTCCCTTTTCTCATAGATCAAATCAAAATCCAGAGCCCAATGTTCTTCATTGTTGTCATCATATGCTTGGAACCTGTCGGAGGATTTCCCGACCTCAGCTGGGCGCACGGCCTCCGTTCCATATACCATGCTGAAAGGCGTCTCTCTGGTTGGGATGCGAGTTGTAGTTCTGTAAGCCCACAACACACTCGGTAACTCATCCACCCAATCCTTACCAACCCCATACAATCTTGCCTTTAAAGCTTGCACAATCGATCTGTTGGTGACCTCTCTCTGCTCGTTGCTCTGTGGGTAACCCACCGATGTAAAGGCTTGCTCGATCTTCATTTCCTTGCACCAAGCCATTAACTTCTGCCCCTGGAACTGCCTCCCATTGTCTGATATCAATTTCCTGGGTACTCCAAAATGGCAAACTATGTTCTTCCATAGAAAGTCCAGCACGTTCTCTTCGGCAATCTTGGCTAAGGGCTCGGCTTCGACCCATTTTGAGAAATAATCCACAGCCACCAATAGAAATTTATTTTGCTTTGGGGCTATCGGGAAAGGTCCCACAATATCAAAATCCCATTTATCGAAAGGAAGGCCGATGTTACCGATTTCATGAGCCTCGCTGGCCTTAACTGCAACTTATTGTTCCTCTGACAACCCTCACAAGTGACTACTGTCCTGATCGCATCATTCCTTAGGGTCGGCCAGAAGTATCCAACAAGGAGGGTCTTTCTGGCCAGAGCCAATCCCTCAAGGTGGTCTCCACAGCATCCCTCGTGAATTTCCCTTAGCACATATTTTGCCTCCTCCGCGCTCAGGCATCGGAGCAGGGGTCCGGCAAAGGACCTCATATATAACACATCCTCTATCAGAACAAATCGGAATGAATGCCTCTTCAACTGCCGGGCTTGGTTCTTATCAGCGGGTAACTCGGACTTTCTTAAGTAGTTCAAAATCGGGGCCATCCAACCTAAGACCTCGGGGGCCTCTGTCCTGGGCTGGGTTGATGGAACCAACTCAGTTTGACATATAAGCTTCCTCTGTGACAAAGGAACTAGGGATGTTGGCCACTTGGAGAGCTCATCAGCTTCGTGATTATCCACCCTAGGGATCTGCACTATCCTCCATTCCACGAAACTTTCTGACATCTCCTGTATAGCCTTCAAGTATTCTATCATCCTCTCGCTTTTGGCCTCGTAGTTCCCTTTCACCTGCTGAGTTGCCAGCTGTGAGTCCGAGTGAAGGATCACCCGGCTGGCACCGACCTCATTTGCCAACCTCAGCCCAATCAGTACGGCCTCGTATTTAGCTTCATTGTTAGAAGCCCGGAAATCCAATCTGACAATGACCTTCATTTTTTCACCCGCAGGGGATATCAGAACAATCCCCACTCCACTGTCTTCACTGTTTGCTGCTCCGTCCACATATACTTTCCATGGCTCCTCAGTCTCAACCTCCGCGAGAAAATTTGATAAAGCCCGAGCTTTAATGGATGATCGGGGTTGGTAAGTTACGTCGTACTCGCCGAGCTCGATTGTCCACTTCACCAATCTCCCCAATACGTAAGGCTGGGTCATTATCCTCCCCATGGGGCTATTGGTTAGCACCGAGATGGGGTGGGACAAGAAGTAGGGTCTCAACCTTCTTGCAGTTATGACCAAAGCTAATGCCAGCTTCTCAACCTATGGATATCTGAGTTCCGCACCTCTCAGTGCATGGCTGACATAGTATACTGGCTTCTGGTCCGTGCCATCCTGTTTTATCAGTACTGAGCTAACAACACTCTCTGTAGCAGACAAGTAGATCAATAATTGTTCACCGAGCTCGGGCTTTACCAGGACGGGCAGCTCGGCCAGGTGCTTCTTCAAGTCAGCAAAAGCTTTTTCGCACTCATCGTTCCAGTCGAACTTTTTCACTTTTCTTAGTATTTGGAAGAAAGTGTAACTCCTATGAGCTGACCTGGAGATGAAACGAGCCAAGGACGCAATCCGCCCTGTCAGTTTCTGCACATCTTTTATACTGCGAGGTGAGGTCATCTCTTGAATTGCTCTGACATTTTCTGGGTTGACCTCGATCCCCCTCTCGGTTACCATGAAACCCAAGAATTTCCCGCTCTTCACGCCGAATACGCATTTAGCCGGATTTAATTTCAGACCAAACCTACTTAGCGTGGCAAAAGTTTCCTCCAAGTTGGGCAATAGGTCTGCCTGGCTCTTAGATTTTACCAAGATGTCATCCACATAAACCTCAATGTTCCTTCCCGCCTGGTTTTCAAACACTTTGTCCATTAACCTCTGGTATGTGGCCCGAGCATTCTTGAGGGCAAAAGGCATGACCACATAGCAGAACATTCCATCAGATGTGTTAAAACTGACTTTATCTTGGTCCTCTTTTGCCCAGGGGATTTGGTGATATCCTTGGTGCGTCCATGAAACATAATAACTCGTACCCTGAAGTGGAATCTACCAACTGGTCGATCCGCGGTAGGGGATAACAGTCCTTGGGACAGGCTTTGTTCAAATTACGAAAGTCAATGCACATCCTCCATTTTCCCGCCGACTTTGGAACCAAAACCACGTTAGATAACCAGGTGGGGAACTGCACCTCCCGTATCTGACTAGCCATCAGCAAGGTCTGAACCTCGGCTCGGATAATTCTGTCTTTATCTGGTCCAAAATGCCTCTTCTTTTGCCTGGTTACTTTGACTCCCGGATTAACGTTTAACCTGTGCTGGGCTACTGTGGGCAACACCCCTGCCAACTCCGTCGGAGACCAGGCGAATATCCCGGCATGCTTGGACAGACATTCCACCAAATCGTGTTTCATGACGCTGTCCAGGTCGGACGCCACTCTTGTGGTTTTATCAGGCTGACCTGGGACTAACATAATTTCCTCCTCCCCGTCCCGCATTGCCTGCACCTCCTGCATCATTTGTACTCCCCTATCCTCCCGTCCTTCATCACCGCCCCTTCTGGATCTTTTCACCTCTACCCTTACAGTTTCAGCGTAGCATTTCTTGGATGAGGGCTGGTCTCCCCTGACTTCCCCCACTCTCTTTCCTACAGGGAACTTTATCTTTTGATGGAAGGTAGAGGCCAGGCCCTGAATTCGTTCATAGCAGGGCTCCGCAGAATGATGTTGTAAGAAGAGGAGGCCGCCACAACGGCGAATGTGATCAACCTCGTTTTCCTATCCTCGTTAGACCCCAAGGAAAGGGGCAGAGAAATCTGACCGAGGGGGTACACAGTGTGCCCAGCTAAGCCAAATAGGGGGGTGTTGTTTGGCTCGAGGTGATATCCCCCAAGTCCATCTGCCGGAAGGCTTCGTCAAACAACACATTCACCGAACTCCCGGTGTCTACAAACACCCTCCCGACTTCATAATTGGCAACAGTCGCTCGTATGACCAGGGTATCATTATGGGGTGCGCAAACATTTCCATATCCCGTGGCCCAAAACTGATAACTACCCCCTCCTCGGCACCGCAAACCCCTCATACACTCAGGGTCTCTCTCCTGCTAGCAGCCTTCCTGTCTCTGTTAGAATCCCCATCAGTTGTGCCGCCCGAGATCATGTTGATGACGCCCCGGGTTGGTGAATCAGCTCGGGGAGGGTTGGCGTCATTTAGATTCCTCGGCGGTCCTTGACCGCATCCTCTACCGTGAAATAGTGGCCGGAAGTTAGTCCGCCCCCCTCTCCCTCTTATCCATGAAGGACCTCGACCTCTTCCACGAGGAAGATTATCCCCTGGTGGGCCGGTTTGGGACAACAACTGCTAGAACTGGGAACTGCTCTGTATCGTCTTCTCGAGTTCTTGATCCAAATGATGGCATTCCTGAGTAGTATGCCCGGTCGCTTGGTGGAAGATGCAGTATTTCTCCGAGACCTCCTTTCTTGGCTCTACAATGGTTTGTGCTGGCTTTTGCAAGATCTGTTTGTCTTCACATATGCGGACGGCCTCCTCCTTGGAGACTTTCAGCGGCGTATATTGGGAAAAGCGGCCGAGTTGTGCCCCTTCCACATGCCGTTTTTCGACCTGGCTGGGCCATTTTTTCCTCAGTCCGCCGCACTTCCTTCCTCCTCAGTTGCTGGGCCTCTTCCACGTTAATGTACTTTTCCGCTCGGGTGAGCAGATCATCATATGTAACAGGAGGCTTCTTTACTAAGGATCGGAAGAAGTCTCCTCCTCGCAGGCCTTGGGTAAAGGCCCTGATCAAAATTTCCCCCGGGCAGGTCGGTATTTCGAGTATCACGGTGTTGAAGTTTTTGATATACTCCCGCAGCGGCTCATCCTCGGCTTGCCTCATCTCGAATAGGCTCAAAGATGTCTTCTTATATCGCTTGCTGCTGGCATATTGGTGTAAGAACGCAGAGCTAAATCATGCGAAGGAAGTAATGGACCCCGGCTTCAACTGGTTGAACCACTTCTGGGCCGACCTCACCAAACTGATCAGGAACACTTTGCATTTAAGGCGGTCTGAGTAACAATGTAGCATGGCTGAGTTTTCAAACCTGCCCAGGTGTTCTTCCGGGTCCGTACTCCCATCATACTCCCCATCATTGGGAGGTCGGAAATTACTTGGGAGCTCCTCATTTACTACATCACCCGAGAAAGGGGTTCCCCTCCGGACAGAGGCACCTCCCATTCCCTTCTTCATCCTCTGGACCTTGTCCTTCAGCTCCTCCACCTGGCCCTCTAGATCCGGGACAGCAGCCACTTTAGGACGGGAAGTTGCTCCCTGTTCGGGCTCCTTCATCTGCTGGGAGCTTTCCCCAAGCACGCCCTCGGACGGATCTTCCTTTCTCCTCATGGTCTGTTCCACCGTAACTGTAATTAGTCGGTGAGTTTTTCCAATGTTAAAGCTCATACTATCATGTTGACCATGGACGGTGGTTGTTCTTCTCCATTGGTGGAGGCGTGATGTTCTCGGTTTTCCTCCGCATCGGTTCTCCTTGTTCTCGCCATTATATCAACGTCCTTTGCTCACTCTTCCCACAGATGGTGCCAATTTGTTACCTTCTTTTTTAGTTAGCTTTGATAACAATGAATTTATATGGGAGAAAAGGGTGAGCTATTTCGCGAAATCAATGGTTAGGCCGGAGCCTGAGAAAAGCTAACCGGTTAAGAATCCCCGGTGATCAAACTGGTGAATAGTTGGTTTCCCCCTCTTTTTCTCAGCCCTTCCTCTTGTTAACAATCCTCCTCTTTATAGGGGAAGGGTAACCAGTGGTCCCGCCTTGCCTGGGACTTTGGAGACAATGTCTGATGCCGGGGGGTAGAACAGCAGACTGGGGACCACCTACAACTGTTACCTACCTCGTACGACCTCCCTGCTTTTACGATTCTGTCTGCATCCAGGGATATGCTTTTCGTACTCAAGGTACTTGACCATCTTCTGATTGGTTAGTGTGTCTAGCCTTTGCTTTAATAGGTGTCCGACTCCTGTAACCCCAATCCCGGTATACAGGACCACCATATGTGTGTCAGCGACCCTTTTGGCCTCAGCTCGCTGTCCTGGCGAGTTGCTGCCCGCCCCGACCTCTTGAGGTTCATCTTTGCCTCATCTCGGAGGTCGCCTCGAGGACTTATGGCCAAGCAGCGCGTAATAGGGCTCTGCTCGAGAAAGGCCACGGCAGCTGACCAGAGATGGTCGTGCCCGGTGTCAACTGGGCTCGGGCGGCGAGCTTGAAGAGGCGAGGCTTGAAGAGAACAGCATGGTATCCGTCCTGACGACTTCTTTTGTTGGGCCATAAACGGGTCCCCAACTGACCGGGCCCAAATAAAATTCCGGTTCCTAAACCTATTGGCCCCCAGGGCTAGGGATATCATTCATAAAAGACATTTTTAGAAAAATCCCTCTCTATTAAAGCTAATGCCTTTAGATGCTTCACAAACATGTTTTTTAGGAAATTTAATTACCCCTTTTCAAACTAAAAAAAAAGCTCATATTCTCTAAAATATTAAATAAACAATATTAAATTTAAATAAGTAAAATAAATCTTATTAAGAAAATGAAAAACATAAAAGCTATCAATCAAAGCAAATTAAAAAAAAAGGTTATATAAGATATATTAATTTTTTATAAATATTTATTATATAAGATGATAGGAAAAATGTAATATAAATGCATGCTCCAGTAAACTAGTACCATAATGTGAAGATTTTGAAATGATATTTGTCAACTGGTCTTTAGGACAACTTATTAGATAATAAATTAGATTCAAAACATTGAACTAAATCCAAATCTAGGATCTTCTATATCATATCAACATAGCAAATAACAACATAACCGAGATGTACCTGAATCCATAATTGCGAAAATTTGACAGTGATACGAACGTTGAAATCTTCCAGATCTATATGCAACCTTAAAGAATTTTCTGGTGATGGGATGTCAATAAAACTTAAAGTTGCATATGAATTGGGGACCTCACCCATATTTATAACTGAAGAGTTGCAAACTATCATTATTCCTATTTAGCCCACCAGAAATTGGTAAATGAGAAGGCCTCTACATATAAAATCGACCCCATATCGTATTAGATGTTTAAAGCTCAACTTTATTAATCTAACTCATATCACTTTTTTTATATTAAGGTGGCATTATGTGAGGGCCCAGTCCTAATCAGGTGTTTAATTATCACACAATGATTAATTTGCGTATACAGCGAAAAATTAGTTTCAAATTTCTTGTCAAATGGCCCTGAAATTTTTTTGATTTTCGATGATACATATATAATGATACTAAAAATATATTTAGTTATATATTCAGTTAATACATCATTCATCATTCAACATGACAAGTAAAGTCTTCAACTACGGTAATACTTCTACATACATAATACTCGGTGCATTCCCCTGGAAAGAACCATAGTTTTAAAATATTTACTAAGACCTGGGACACAAAACGTAAAACATGAACCTGAGCTCGCTATCAAGGAGCTCTGATATTCATTGATGCTTCCTCTCGAGCATCTGTGGCATGTCCACCTTTACCACCTGTCACGTTCATACAACAAATACATGACAGCCCCCCCGCGAAGAGGGTCAGAACCCAGTACGAGAAACATGTAAAATCACAATGAATGACAAAGTATCATGCATTGCTTGTCGTGCATGAATTCAATGAATAAATGAATGTTATACATAATGGGTACAATGAATCAAATCTTAAGATACCAAATATCGGAGTCCAAAAAGGTATCATCAATCAATATCAAGCACAAGCAGAGGGTGGCGGCATCATTCGACATATCTCCTCCATCGACGTGCCCAGCATCCCTTGTGTCTAGGTCCGGCGACAACGTGCGTGACTATAATCGCTACCTACACTGCCTGTCATCGTCATATCCAGCATCCCCATGACACTATAGATCTAATCAATATCAAATGGAATCAAAGGTATTGTAAGATCAATATGATATGTCCAATGTCCATGCATCAATGTATCATGTCATCTCATGTGATGCAACTCAATATATCATGTATCAATGTCTCATGTAATCTCATATGATGCAACTCAATATATCATCTCATATCAATACAACTCATACCATACAGTTTAATGTATCATATAATCACATATACTACAATTCTATGTCTTATAATCATATAGGAATCAAATAATGACAAGTAAATCATAACCCGTGTACATCACATGTTTTTCTCAGATGATCGCTTTTATTTTAAACAATTAATTCCAATCTAGCGATTTTAGACCGCAAGTGCACGGTGTCAAGTTTTAGTATAGATAGGAAGATACGGATTGTCGAACCCACAGGGACTAACAAGCAAGTACCAAATAAGATGTCTTTTAACTATATTTAACCTACGATAATTAATTTATAATTAACAACTAATTAATTAATATAAACTACTAATCCAACCAAGTCAATAAAAGTAAACGAGAAAAATCCACTAGAGAAGATTATCGAGACTTTGGCTCACCAATGCAATTCCCTACAATTCTCGATTGAATATTCAAATATTTCTAAGGTGACGAGTTCTCCCAATTTATCTAATACACTCTCTCGAGCTATATTAAACCTAACACCGAATTGCAGAAAGTAACTCTCGTTCACTTATTTAACAATTCAATGTTGCATAAGATCCATGAAAACTCCTAGCTTTCAATTACGATATCTATGGCTATCACGCATGTATTTGACGTCATCTCTCAATCTCGGTCTGAAATCCATGGTATGAGTTATTAATTCAGTATCATAAAATCATCTCTCGATCTCAATTACGATACTAACATCATTCAAAGGTGATCAATCCTCTAAAAGCATGAAGAACATAAAACATACGCAAAGAACTATAAGAATTCAATCATCAAATCATCAAATCGAAGGTTCATAACAAAGGATTCGCCTAGCCTCGATAAATAAACTTAGTTCATACTCATAAATAAATACCAATACTCAAACATGTCTTGCAACAATCCAAGCATTATATAATCAAAATAAAACTAAACTAATTTTAAAAGTAAGAATAAACTCCCAGCGTCGACTTCGGTTGTAGATCCCTCGCTTCTTCTCTTGCTTCCTTCTCGATCATCTCTTTAATCGCCTTGTTGGGTTGTTCCAATTCCTAGGTTGAATAGGTGAAGATGGATGAAGGTGATATGGAGTATGGAGGTGTGGAGGCTATCCCTAGGTTAAAAAAGTATGATATATGTTGTGATTTTCGTGTCTAAAGATATAAGGGAAAGAATTATGGACTTCCCTTTTGCACATAAACTCTACAAGGAAGTTATTTTTCTGAAAACTCCTCTGGCCGATCGATCGAGACTGGCTGCTCGATCAATCGCCAACATTCTGCCAGCCTCGATCGATCAAGACTTGAATCTCGATCGATCGAGATGATTTATATTTTTTCTTCGTCTTTTTCAGCTTCTGGCGAGTTTCGTATTTTGGCCGTAAATTTCTCATACGAACTCCAAATTTGATGAATCAGTTGTCCACGCGAAGATAAGAGAAAGTTATACAACTTTTATATGGACCAGATTTCCAAAAATTGGCTCGAACATATAGTAATTTGAGGAGAAAGGAGCAACATGTGTCTTGGATTCTGGTTTTTTCCTCTTTTCTTCAACTTTATTCATTCTTTCATCATTTTAGCTTGATTTCTTCACCTTTCCCTACATTTCAACATGGATTCCTGAAATAGAGAAATATATACCATAAACCAGTAAAATAATCCAAGAATCAACACGAAAACATATACATATCATAGCATAAAAATGCGTAATATTCAACCCTATCAACTCCCCCAAACTTATCACTTAATCGTCCTCGATCAAGCATTAAAATCATAAGGTAGAGTTCATTCTTGATATTTGTAACAATTATTTCATGACTTGCTTATTCTCAGAAATCTCATGCACATATACAAAAGTTGACAAGACATGTTTTCTCCTAATTCAAGCAACATATCTCAAAACCGGAATGTGTGTGTGTGCTAATTTCAATCTCAAGTTTCATGCACATATTCAAGATCAAATCATGCTAATCAACTCAAAGTCGAGATTATCATCAAGCATTACATAGGCCTATTTTCAAACAAATTCTCCAATAATGATAGTTACTCCCTAGACTTGGATCAAAAGGACTTTTTAAGCTTGTAATGTAAGGCCTTTGGTGTTGGCTTCAAAGAAAAGATAGGATAAGCGCAAAGAAGAGAGTATAATCATTTACAATTCAAATGTTTCGCACACATCGAGCTTCTCTTCTTTTTCTTTTATAGCCTTGGCCACTTTGGGTCTTATTTAGTCAATCTTTTTCTCAAGGCTTTTTGTATATCTTTTTCTTTTCTCATTCATAATTTTTTTTTTTAATAAGCTCATCAAGATATAACAATTCAAGTGCATCGAATGATATTCATTATACTCCCTTAGGGTAAGGATAACTTTTTCATTTAGGCTCAAATAAGGGTAAGTATAATGAGTTTGCCAAGAATGTCGAATGGGGTCTAATTATATGCAATGCATATACCATTCTTTTTTTCAATAAAGCTCAAATGGGACACTAGGGATTGATATGAATCATGGTAAGCTTAAAAGGCTCAAACGTTTCAAAGATCGCCTAGATCATTTCCAAATCAAGTTTGTTACTATAAAATTTCGCCTCAAAGTGTCATCATCAAATAAGTTCTAGGATAACTCTAAGATGCTCAAGACAAATCATCAAGTTCACAACAATTATCACTATTCAAAACATGCAATCCACAAGATCATGACTCATTGTGTGATGTCCGGGGATTTATGATGTTAATCCGGTGTGGTATTAATCCTTGATGAATTTTCAATTGTGGCAATTATGAATTAATTGCGGTCTTGTGTCTCCCGAGGTTGTTTAATCGGGCATTTGGGATCGTTGGATCCAAAGGATGAGATTGTATTCTCATTTTGGTGAAAAACCTTTGAGTTGGGTTTTTAGTGGGACTTGGTGTCCGGGGTGCCTTATGTTGGGGCCAGTCTGGGGATTTACTGTTGGAGAGAGAGTTTTTGAAAACAGATGATTTTTAATGAATCATGATGTATTGGTGAAGGTATTGGTATTTTGGGGCATTTTTGCTATATATACCAGTTGGACTCGGGATTCCGTCATTTGGAATCCATTTCTCTCCTCTCCTCTCCCTCTCTCTCGCCTCTCTCACCCCAAACCCTTCCCCCTTTTCCTTGATGAGCAAATCGACGGAGGCTCATCCTAGGAGCCGGATTTCTCGAAGATAATAAGGTATTATTCATCACCCTCGCTTTTAGCTTCGTTTTGATTGTGGTATGGTAGTTTTGAGTTGAGGTTTTGGTTGGTTATGGGTTTTGGGGATTTTTGGTTTAAAATCCAAAGTTGAGTTTTGGTGTTTTTATTGATTCTAAATGGTTTATTGATTGTGTTGAGGAAGTTTGTGTTGATTTTGAGTTTGGGTGTCAAAAACACCATGGAAGCTCGAAATTTTCGGAAACCCGCAGGTCGCGATCGATCGCGGCTTGGCGCCGATCGATCGCGACATGCTACTGGATTTGGGAAGGTGATGAACAGTCTCGCCGATCGATCGTGAGGGTCTTGGCGATCGATTGCGGATGGCAGTGCAGCGGGCAGTGTACTCGCGCGATCGATCGCGCCTGATGGGCGATCGATCGCGGCACTGTTTGGATGGTTTTTTGTGGAATTTTGGAAAATGTCGGGACTTTGGAATCGAGGTTTTAAGGGGCCATTTTCGGGGCAATGTCTACATTCCAATGGAAATGCTATGCTTTTAAAATGGATTGTTGAGGCCAAAGTTTAATTAAACGGAATTTTTGGTTGGGTTTTTGGCTATCTATTAAACATATAAAATGGAATATTTTGGGTATTATGCATGCTTAGCCGGGGGGCTTTTATTTTGGTAATCGTCATGGATTGACGATATGATTGGGAGTCTTGAACGTGCTTGGACACGTGGTTGCATGCTTATACTTGATTGTGAGTTGTTTATGTGTTTTAGCACATATCTCTCGAGGTAAGGAACTCAAGCAAAGTTTGGACTCGAGCTACGGAATTATAAGGTACGTATGACGTACGAGCATAGCCCTTTAATATAATTGCAATTGTTGAGTGCTTGGTACACTGTATTGCAATGAATGTGTGTGGAAATGCATGACACATGGTATTAGCAATAAACGGAGATTGAAATGCATGGTTTATGGTACTTGCTTCAAATGTCTATATATGCATTGAGAATTGCATGGTGCCGCTTTTGAGCGAGCAATGATTGGGATGTTGTCGCCTGTGAGCGAACATCGATTATGACGCCGCTGCCATCGAGCATGCGTGGAAATGGAATGCCGCTATTGTAGAGCGAGCAATGAAATAGAGCTATGAAACCATAAGTGAGAAACATGGATTGTCTAAAATCATTGTTTAATGATTTGATGTTATTGATTATGATATTGGTATATGGCTCATGGAATTGTTAATCAATGTAATGATTAACTGGCATTTGGGAATTTAATGGTTTCAGTGTTTTGAGAACAGGGACAGTACAGGAAACCCCGGATGAGGATGATACCATCCAGGGAGTATATTTTGTATTTCATAGCATTTACATTTATGTAAATTATGAATTGTATTGTTGTGGTTATTGGATTTGGGATATTGGTATGCTCACCCCGTGTGGGGGGCTGTCTCTGTTGGGGCAGGTGGTATAGATGTAGCAGCAGCTTTGGAGTTGAACTCGGGCTGTTGATTAGAGGTACTTCCAGGATCGAGGTACCAGAGCTGGATGATAGGCGCTTAGATCCAGAGTCGAGATCGAGTTGCGCTTGAGAGGTGCTTCCAGGATCGAAGCACCAGTAACGGTATCCAGCAGAGTGTTTTATACATTAGATACACGCTCATTCATTGGGTGCTCTTATGTGAGTACATATTACGTGTATATGGAATGTATAAACGGGCTACGACTCTTCTCGGTTCATTTATGGTTTGCACGCAATTAGATATAGAATTGCTAAATGAACTAAGAGTATGTTAGTGTATTATGAGGGCGCATGTTATATGGATAATCATGGTTGGGGAATTTGAATATTATGTGGTTTAAATGCAAGAAATTTTTTGGATAGCATATGGTGTTGCATTTGCATATGGTTTTTCCCCTGATAGTATGATTATATGCACTAATGATATGGCTTAATACATTAATAATGGGTTAAGGGCACGGGGGTCCTTACATTAGTGGTATCAGAGCAGTGGTTAGCTCTTTCGGGCTGTTGAAGGCCTGGAACATGCTGATAGGAATGGGTAGCACATATTTATGCATGATAGTAGTTAGTGTTGTGTGACGCAACTATTTTGCTTATGTGCACTTGTGATATGTGATCATAGTGAAACGATTATATGTCATGACATCTATAGAATCATAATATAATCTGTTGATTATGATTGTGAGTTGTGACACATGGACAACCAAGTGGAGCATGCATTGGGATACAGGAAGTACTTTGTACTCATAGTTTATGCATTTACTCATTATAATCATATTGTGGGGAATATGGATTATTGTATGCTCATGGTTTGGGATTGTTCCTGTAGGGACACTATGACGCGAAAGGCTAAGGCCATGGTTGAAAGACACGAAACGGTAACATGCGTTTTATATACATCATGGAATTATGCATTGTGGTTGCATGTGTACATGTAGTGATGATTTTAATGCTTTGCCGCCAAATGTTGAAGCGAGGGGTGGGAGTGCCGCATGTCGCATTTGAGCGAGGTGCATTAAAATACACTCATGATGGTGTATGTTGGAATATGGAATATGCTTTGTGTTGCAGGTATAGACGGAATACTTGGTGAATATCCCATGAGTCATTGTTATGGATGAGTGATGATTTTAAATGCTTGCCGCTATTTATTGTTTTGTGCCGCTAAAATGTGAAGCGAGGGGTGGGAGCGTCACATGTCACATTGAAGCGTGGTTATCATATGAGGCGAGGAAAGAATATTTGCCGCTAAAATGTGAAGCGAGGGGTGGGAGCGCCGCATGTCCATTTATAAGGACCCCAAGCCCTTAACCCTTGATTAGCGTATTAACCACTATGTGTGGTACATGCTTTCAATAAAAAGTCAATCGGGAAGCTCAGATGATGCTTTATGCCACTTTTTACATTGTGGACTTTTATAAAAATTTGGGCAGAGTCTCCCCATAAATAGAGCTATCCCGAAATAAAAGCACAACACATAACATAATTCCCGGCCAGGGAAAACATAATACTCATCAGAAAGCAGCAATACCAAGTAAATTCCCAGCCAGGGAAGACACCACACATATGACGACAAAAGTGGGTTTCAACACCCACATAATACACCAGTGACTCTCATATCATTTAGCAATTCTACCTCTAATTGCATGCAACATCAAATGAAAGAGAGAAAGGCTCATGCCTTTATATACAATCCATATACAAGTATAATCGTGCTCACATGCGAGCATCATGAATATGTATATAATCCTCAGGTGTATATAAGTACTCTATACGATACCGTGCTCCATCAAGCCCTGGTACCACGATCCTGGGAGTACATCCAATCAACAGCTCGAGCTCAGCTCCACAGCCATCGATGTACCTGTTCACCTGCCCCAACAGATACAGCCCCCAACAGGGTGAGCATACCAATTCCACAATTTCATAATCATAATGACATAATACATAATTTACGAAAATGTAAATATTGTGGAACATATGTGACACTTCCTGGATGGTATCATCCTCATCCGGGCTTACCCTGTAATATCCCTGTTCTCAAAACAGATAAACTCATCAAATCTCAAATATCCAGTTAATCATTACATTGATTAACCATTGCCAATTTCAAATTAACAACATTTCATAACATCTTTCTTTATCTAGCAATTATCATAATTCCAGATATCATATTGAGATTTCCTTAACTTCCGATACTAGATTAATCACTTCTCTGATTAATTACGTCTCTGTTCCTATTCATTACCAATAGGGAAAAAAATACAGATATCCTAGATATCTACTCAAATACCACATTTTCATTTCTTACTTCATAGTAGCGTCATACTATCGGTGTTCGCTCCGTAGAAACCACACCCCATCATTTGCTCGCTTCATAGCGGCACCAAGCATTTCACCATGTGAATCAAAATAACGTGACCAAGTCCCGGTGCCATCATAGTAAAACATTTCATGTATATTAAATCATGCATCATACTTGTAAAACATCATTTAAGCTATGATCGTACGCTAAACGTACCTTAAATCCTCGAAGTCCGAGCCAAACCTTGTTCGAGTTCCATGCCCCGAGGAACGATGTGCTAACACGGTAAATAATTCACAATTATTTACGAACATGTAACCCATGCTCAAGCACATCCATAACCCTCAAAATATTGTCAACACACGACAATAAATCATTTAAAAGACCCGGGGCAGGGTACATGCAGGGAGGGAAACAAATGAGACAATATCGAAAATTGTTCAAGGAACACCCTACAAATTTTCGAACCCTAACATCTCAAATCGACCCAATTAAGCATCATAATACATCTAAAACATGTAATAATCGATCACTAACATGAATCATCACCCCATTGCCAAAACCCCCAAAATTCGAAATCAAACCCCTCAAACAGTATGAAATTCGAACCAAAATCCACAACTTCGAACACAAATCCTTAAATTCGAACACAATACCACCAAATTTAGCAGGAATAACATGAGAGGGACGAAAAAGGGGTAAGGAAGGTTACCCATACGAAGATCGGAAGGAAATCGGACGAAAATCGAAGAACCCTAGAAAATTGGGGATCGGCGCTTTCCTGTAAATCCGAACTCAAATCGCGACCAAACTTCGAATTGATGGTGTAGAAAGGAGCGCCTGGACGAGACGAAGCCGGTGGCGGGTCGGACGCACCGAACGGCGGCCGGCCGGACGGCGGGAGCGGCGTTTGAAGCTGCGTGGGTCAAAGCAGATCGGGAAGTCGCGCGCGAGGAGAGAGAGAGGGAAGGTGGGGAAAATGGTTCCGATAATTAAAATCTCGGGTTCAACTGGTATTTATAGCAAAAATACCCCGAAATACTAATAGCCCCACAAATACATCATGATTCATTAAAAATCATCTGTTTTCAAAAATTCACTCTCTAACTCCAAAACCCACTACCGGTGCTCACACAAGCACCCGAGATCCCGAGACACATCAAAAACCCCACTCTTAGGTTTTACACCGTAATGAGAATACAATCTCAACCTCGGAATCCAACGATCCCAACTACTCAAATAAACGAGCCCAGAAGGCCCAACACCGCGATTAAACTCCAAGTCGCCACGTAAAACAACTTTAGGGGTTATTAACACTCCGGGATTACCATCTATAATCACTGGTCATCACAATATCCCCCACTAAAAGAATTTCGTCCTCGAAATTTGCACCGGTATAAAACGTAACACCCAGGCTACACAACAACATGAAGCCATAACCTCGATTCTTGACCATATCAGAATCGTCTTAATAAACGCGAGGATACTTATCTCACATCAAACTCTGAAACAGAGCGACATACCAAAACCAACATATCACCCAAGAGGCAGAAACGTACCTCAATGCGGGTCATCCCAAAAGTCAGTCCCTCATGACTGCAAAACAACCAATACTTACGACTGTAGATCAGACAGTCATCCTTAGTTCTAATACAACTAGTAAGAATGCATCATGAATGACACCTCAACCAGTGAGAACGTTGACCTCGTGTCAATCTCTGGAGTGGAATAGACTTCCAAATCCATCATAACGTCAAAGAGCGTCAGTACAGCTCAACGCTAATACTCCAAGAGCAGTTAGTCAACTGAAACTGCAAGGATTCGAATCGCTCCCGATTCCATCGTAGATATCATTCAAAGACATCTCTATCATGACTCACGTTGTCTAACACACATCATTACGAGGAAAACACTAGTATACCACGATGTACACATACCAAACCTGGTCTCCACTTTCAAACCTCCACCATCAAATGAGCAGTCGCATCATTGCAACTCAAATTGGGCAACTCACGGCCACAGATTCACACAAAAGACATCTCACAAGATCTCCACCTCCGGATGGTCCAAGAATCACATCCTGATCATAAATAAACCATCGAGACTCCACAAAGTTCAAATTCTGAAAGGACGTGCAATAAACCCATGGCATCCTCAACGCTTGTATCGACAGCGACACCCAACCAATCCGAATTCCTGCCATCCCTTGATAATCCTAGGATTTAACAATCCAAACTTGGGAAGGCTATCGCATAACTCGAAGGAAAACACCAACAAGGGAACACCTCAACCCACACAAGATAATCCCTCCTCAAAGGGAGTCAACTAACTTCACGATTGTTTCTCATAATTTATCGTGCCATGGAGATTCCCAATCTCAAGGTGTTCAATATCTCTCATCAGAGATTTAACCATCCAAAAGTAGCATAACTCTACGCTTGACGAAAAGGAAATCAATAACTGGCATCCGTATACTCACCGGTATACCTGCCTAAGCACTGACATCACATGCATACTCAATGCACTTGGCTCGGGTATCTACAACATACCCCTAAGCCCCAAACACAACTGTCAATTCTGAGTCATTCCCATCCAGAGTTAGGCTATCGCATAACTCGAAGGAAAACACCAACAAGGGAACACCTCAACCCACACAAGATAATCCCTCCTCAAAGGGAGTCAACTAACTTCACGATTGTTTCTCATAATTTATCGTGCCATGGAGATTCCCAATCTCAAGGTGTTCAATATCTCTCATCAGAGATTTAACCATCCAAAAGTAGCATAACTCTACGCTTGACGAAAAGGAAATCAATAACTGGCATCCGTATACTCACCGGTATACCTGCCTAAGCACTGACATCACATGCATACTCAATGCACTTGGCTCGGGTATCTACAACATACCCCTAAGCCCCAAACACAACTGTCAATTCTGAGTCATTCCCATCCAGAGGAGGCTGATAATCGACGATTAACAACACACGGTGTGATTCCCAAAATCAACACCACATGCACCAACTTACCGAATCTTCCAAAGATTCCCAAATAGGTATAATACTACCTCCTTCCTCACAAGGGAAGTGCCATCGAACTCGAGATCCACTAGTCTCGAACCACCGTTCGGAAAAACTGGATACAATAACACCCATTGCATCCCAAATACACGGGTTCCCTCAGATCGAGTCAATAACGACCTGATGACTCTCTTGTTGGTACTCCAACATCATGAGCTGTTCCAGACAAGTCTCACCAAGATTAAACATAAACGTATACACGTTTCAGTGGGGCATGCACAACCTCAACCTCAAATGACGTGGTGACTACTAGAGTCCACCACAATCCACATCGTATCACCTTACGATTTGCCAAACTCGGTTCCAACGAGCAGTATAACAGCTCTAGCAAGCCTCTCATGGTACTGCACACACGCGGCAGACAAACTAGTCGCTGCCTCACTAGGTTCACCTCAAACCTACCAATAAGATGGACGTTTCCGCACGGCATACCATACCATGGGAAGAAAATCAATAGAGTAGTGGGTCTTTACCCAACATTCCTCCAATGCTGATACACCCTGGACACTCCAATGTCCCTATATACTTAACATAACCTGATCCTACTCCTTTAGGACCCATTCTACACCCTCAAGGGTGGCGTGACCATGTCTACCACATGTCGTATCGACAGAAAGCGAGTAATTTCCTCCATGATTACTCCTGTCGTCAAATTACATGGCCAAAAACCATTCCAACGAGCATACCCCAAGGGTACCACCACTCGTAATATGATCACCTCAATCATATGCTGCGGTACAATCACATGTACAGGGCGTCCATCCATTTCTCGAGCAGCCCGCTCGGTATAAGGGTCACGTCAACCGGTGACGTAGACACCACCTTGTGCTCGGCACTGGCACCCAATGCATACAACTGAATACGTATACTCAACGCATTGTTCATCGTAACGATGATGCATGCCTAATAAGACATCTCCTACACCATCGTCATCGTCATCCCGTGACGATACATGCCCACTCATGGCATCTAAGGCACCGTCAACTAGTGACGATACATGTCAAAAATGACATCTAAATGACCTAGTCAACTCGTGACGGTCCATGTACATCAACGTATGTCATCCATCATCATGCTAGTAAAATAGTTATAATAAAACATGCATATCAACGCATACCAGCAATAATAATGCTAATAGAATAGCAATATCCCATACCTCATCGTTAACAAGATAGCGGCATACCTGTCTCCGTCGCTCGACAATAGTGCAAAATCAGTACTCATCGCTCGAAGGTGGCACAATCATGTGCTGAGTACATAGCGGCACAATCCATCGCTATAGAATCGACGGCATGATACCTCGTCATATAATAAGTGGCATGAAACCTCGTTATAACACCTGAGCATGAATCATCGTCCACATAATAGCGGAAAGAGGCATCGCTATCAACATATCTGGCGGCACTAATCATCGTCAATCCTCATAAAAGAATGAGTCATCATAAATCCACATAATAGCGGAATGGGGCATCGCTATCATCATATCCGGCGGCATAAATCATCGCCAATCCTCATAAAAGAATGAGTCATCGTAAATCCACATAATAGCGGAATGGGGCATCGCTATCATCATATCCGGCGGCATAAATCATCGCCAATCCTCATAAAAGAATGAGTCATCGTAAATCCACATAATAGCGGAATGGGGCATCGCTATCATCATATCCGACGGCATAAATCATCGCCAATCCTCATAAAAGAATGAGTCATCGTAAATCCACATAATAGTATCGTATGGCCTCTTACCATATGTGCATCTTACCCCCGTGGCATCTTACCACAATAACATCGCATGGCCTCTTACCATGTGGGGCATCTTACCCTGTGGCATCTTACCACATAATATTATCGCATGGCCTCTTACCATGTGGGGCATCTTACCACATAATAATATCGCATGGCCTCTTACCATGTGGGGCATCTTACCCCGTGGCATCTTACCACATAATAATATCGCATGGCCTCTTACCATGTGGGGCATCTTACCCCCGTGGCATCTTACCACATAATAATAACGTATCATTATATAAACATCATCATTATAAACTTATTCATCATAATCATCATCATAAACATCATATCATCTTTACTCATCATAAACATCATATCATCTTTACTCATGATAAACATCATCATCATAAACTTACTTATCATAATCATCATCATAAACATCATATCATCTTTACTCATCATAAACATCATCATAAACTCACTTATCATATGTACTTGTGCAATCATTGCATAATCATAGTATAGAAGTATGGTTTACCGTCAGATGCCCGTACGTTTCTTACGTACCTTTCTTGCTTGAACATTACATGAACAAACGCATTAGTATATTCAATAATAATTGAGACCATACCGAAGTATTCCACTGTCGGTTGTCTACCCAGTTTGTCCTCAGACAATACATCATATCTTTCTTTTCCCTGATTTTCTTACCAAAATCAGATTCCTTGGCACGTAACATATAGAGTGCTAGACATCACTATCAATGCCATCCTATCGTGTTCCACACGATTCCTGCAACCACAACGGTTAGCAATACCACTTTTCATATCAAAAAGCACATAAACAATTAGTTATGTCGTACGACATTAATGCCATCATGCACAAATATGTGCTATCAATAACTTCCTAGGCCCTTACAGCCCCAAAGAGCTAACCACCACTGCTCTGATACCACTAATATAAGGACCCCCAAGCCCTTAACCCTTGATTAGCGTATTAACCACTATGTGTGGTACATGCTTTCAATAAAAAGTCAATCGGGAAGCTCAGATGATGCTTTATGCCACTTTTTACATTGTGGACTTTTATAAAAATTTGGGCAGAGTCTCCCCATAAATAGAGCTATCCCGAAATAAAAGCACAACACATAACATAATTCCCGGCCAGGGAAAACATAATACTCATCAGAAAGCAGCAATACCAAGTAAATTCCCAGCCAGGGAAGACACCACACATATGACGACAAAAGTGGGTTTCAACACCCACATAATACACCAGTGACTCTCATATCATTTAGCAATTCTACCTCTAATTGCATGCAACATCAAATGAAAGAGAGAAAGGCTCATGCCTTTATATACAATCCATATACAAGAATATGTATATAATCCTCAGGTGTATATAAGTACTCTATACGATACT